>CM054168.1:25341563-25354063 GCA_028751875.1 Rapana venosa | reverse complement strand
ATAGATCAATCAAAACAAATCAACAAACAAACAAACAAATCAACAAACAAATCCACCAATCAACAAACAAATCCACCAATCAACAAACAAATCCACAATCAATCAACAAACAAATCCACCAATCAACAAACAAATCAACAAACCAATCAACAAACAAACAAATCCACCAATCAACAAAACAAATCAGCAAACAAATCCACAATCAACAAACAAATCCACCAATCAATCAACAAAACAAATCCACCAATCAACAAACAAATCAACAAACCAATCAACAAACAAACAAATCCACCAATCAACAAACAAATCAGCAAACAAATCCACCAATCAACAAACAAATCAGCAAACAAATCCCCAATCAACAAACAAATCCACCAACCAACAAACAAATCAACAAACAAATCAGCAAACAAATCAGCAAACAAATCCACCAACCAACCAACAAATCCACCAACCAACAAACAAATCAACATAACAAATCCACCAATCAACAAACAAATCCACCAATCAACAAACAAATCCACCAATCAACACAACAAATCCACCAATCAACAAACAAATCCACCAATCAACAAACAAATCCACCAATCAACAAATCCACAACAAATCCACCAATCAACAAACAAATCCACCAATCAACAAACAAATCAACAAACAAATCCCCCAATCAACAAACAAATCCACCAATCAACAAACAAACAAATCTACCAATCAACAAACAAACAAATCACCAATCAACAAACAAACAAATCCACCAATCCACCAACAAATCACCAATCAACAAACAAATAAACAAACAAATCAACAAACAAACAAATCAACAAACAAATCCACCAATCAACAAACAAATCCACCAACAAAAAAATCAACAAACAAATCCACCAATCAACCAAACAAATCCATCCACCAACCAACAATCACCAACCAATCAAACAAACCAACAAACCAACCAACAGGCAAAACACAACACAACACAACGGAGCCACTGCCTGCTGGCCTGCCTGCCTGCCTAGCAGCTAGCTACCTGGTAGCCGGCCAGGGTGTGCTGGCAGTGGGTCCTGATGGCCTCCGCTCTGGCCTCCTCCTCGGCCCGCAGCTGCTGCACCACCCCTGGACTGGGGCCTGGAACACGACACCACAGGTTGGGGGGGGGGGGGATGGGGGGGGATGGGGGGGGGCTTGACTGCATTTGACTTGACTTTGACTTGACTTGACTTGGTTTGGTTTGGGTTGATTTTATCTGGCTTGGCTTGGTTTTATTTGGTTTGACTTGACCTGATTTTACTTGGTTTGGTTTGGTTTACCTGACTTGGCTTGA
The DNA here is from genome assembly GCA_028751875.1 of Rapana venosa. Lineage (NCBI taxonomy): Eukaryota > Metazoa > Mollusca > Gastropoda > Neogastropoda > Muricidae > Rapana > Rapana venosa. The sequence continues at coordinate 25,352,745 of CM054168.1, read as the reverse complement.
CTTGACTTGGCTTGATTTTACTTGGCTTGGCTTGGTTTGATTTTACCTGGCTTAGCTTGGCTTGGCTTGGCTTGATTTTACCTGACTTGGCTTGGTTTGACTTGGCTTGGTTTGACTTGACTTGGCTTGGCTTGATTTGGCTTGGTTTTACCTGACTTGACTTGGCTTGATTTTACTTGGCTTGGCGTGGCTTGGCTTGATTTTAATTGGCTTGGCTTGGCTTGGCTTGGCTTGATTTTACCTGGCTTGGCCTGGCTAGAGTTTTACCTGCCTTGGCTTGGCTTGACTTGGCTTGGCTTGATTTTAACTGACTTGGCTTGACTTGGCTTGATTTTACCTGGCTTGGCTTGGCTTGACTTGGCCTGGCTTGGCTTGGCTTAATTTTACTTAGCTTGGCTTGGCTTGGTTTGGCTTGGCTTGATTTTACCTGGCTTGGCTTGGCTTGACTTGGCCTGGCTTGGCTTGGCTTGATTTTACCTGACTTGGCTTAGCTTGGCTTGGCTTGGCTTGGTTTGGCTTGGCTTGATTTTACTTGGCTTGGCTTGGCTTGATTTGGCTTGGTTTTACCTGACTTGATTTGGCTTGATTTTAATTGGCTTGGCTTGATTTTACTTGGCTTGTCGTGGCTTGGCTTGATTTTAATTGGCTTGGCTTGGCTTGGCTTGGCTTGATTTTACCTGGCTTGGCCTGGCTAGAGTTTTACCTGCCTTGGCTTGGCTTGACTTGGCTTGGCTTGATTTTAACTGACTTGGCTTGACTTGGCTTGATTTTACCTGGCTTGGCTTGGCTTGACTTGGCCTGGCTTGGCTTGGCTTGATTTTACTTAGCTTGGCTTGGCTTGGTTTGGCTTGGCTTGATTTTACCTGGCTTGGCTTGGCTTGACTTGGCCTGGCTTGGCTTGGCTTGATTTTACCTGACTTGGCTTAGCTTGGCTTGGCTTGGCTTGGTTTGGCTTGGCTTAGCTTGGCTTGGCTTGGCTTGATTTTACTTGGCTTGGCTTGGCTTGGCTTGGCTTGGCTTGGCTTGGCTTGGCTTGGCTTGGCTTGGCTTCGCTTGACTTGGCTTGACTTGGCTTGGCTTGGCTTGGCTTGATTTTACTTGGCTTGACTTGACTTGGCTTGACTTGGCTTGGCTTGATTTTACATGACTTGACTTGGCTTGGCTTGGCTTGGCTTGGTTTCACTTGACTTGACTTGACTTGACATAACATGTCGTGGCATGTGTGTGTGCGTTATTCTTTTTCTTTTTTTAAAATTATTATTATTCTTTCATTTCGAGGATATGGAATAAGCACTCACGTGCTTTTTTCCACCAGTCCCCGTGTGCATGCAGTTTTGTCAATTTGGTCATCCGTTCCCACCGGCACACAATGGCCTGCTCTTACAAAAAGCGGAACGGGATTTAGCGTGTGCGCAAGATGTTCTGCATGCGTTCGCACACGGGGCCTCGGTTTATAGTTTCATCCGAAGGACTTTTGGGGAGAGTGGAGTCGGCACTGATGTTGGCTCCAGGGGGAAAATCCTCTTGAACGAGACTGGAACCCGGGTCAGCAGATCACGAACACATCACTCTTAACCATTAGGCTATCCCGTCCTCCGCTCTTTCTCTCTCTCTCTCTCTCTCTCTCTCTCTCTCTCTCTCTCTCTTCTCTCTCTCTCTCTCTCTCTCTCTCTCTCTCTCTCTCTCTCTCTCTCTCTCTCTCTCTCTCTCACACACACACACACACACACACACACACAGAGGCAGGCAGACAGACAGAAAACAAGACAGACAGACTCAGAGACACAAACAGACAGACACACCGACCGACAGACAGACAGATGTCTTAGGTTCAGACCTACCTTGCATGATGCCCACATGGGTCCAGTCTTCAGGGCAGTAGATGATGTGGATCTGACTGCCGCCCTGGTGCACCCACTTCAGGTAGTCTGTGACAGCAGAATGATACACCCCACTGATCCATCTAGTGTCGGCTGTATTCATCTATCTGTTTATTTAGTTATTCGTTCGTTTGTTTGTTTGTCTATTTAGTCGTTTCTAAAATTCATTTGTTTACTCGTTTAGTTATCTAGCTGTTTATTGGTTTTGTTCAATTAAGTTCTCTTTCGTCCCTCGGCTACAGATCCTAGATTGATTGATTGATTTATCGATCTGCCTATCTGTCTGTCTATCTATCTATCTATCTATCTATCTATCTATCTATCTATCTATCTATCTATCTATCTATCTATCTATCTATCTATCTACCTACCTACCTATCTGTCTATCTATCTGTCTGTCTGACTATCTATCTACCTATCTATCTGTCTGTCTGTCTGTCTATCTACCTGTCTATCTATCTGTCTGTCTGTCTGTCTGTCTATCTATCTATATCTATCTATCTACCTATCTGTCTATCTACCTATCTGTCTATCTATCTGTTTGTCTATCTATCTATATCTATCTATCTATCTGCCTATCTACCTATGTGTCTATCTATCTATCCATCTGTCTGTCTGTCTATCTATCTGTCTATCTATCTATCTTTCTGTCTGTCTGTCTATCTATCTGTCTATCTATCTGTCTATCTATCTGTCTGTCTATCTTTCTATTCTCTATCTATCTCTCTGTCTATCTGTCTATCTATCTATCTTTCTTTCTATCTATCTATCTATCTATCTATCTATCTATCTATCTATCTATCATCTTTCTATCTAGCTAGCTATCTTTCTTTCTATCTATCTATCTTTCTATCTAGCTAGCTATCTGTATGTCTGTCTATCTGTCTGTCTGTCTGTCTGCAACTGTATTTGGTTTCCTATCAGACTGGCTTTTTTTCAACAGAACTATGCCAGGGACAAACTCTCTTGTTGCCGTGGGTTCTTTTACGTGCACTATTTATTGCACACGGGACCTCGGTTTATTGTTCTCATCCGAAAGACTAGCATCCAGACCTCCACTCACTGTGTATTTAGCAGATGGGGGGAAGAAAAGTTTCGGGCCCAAACGGGGATCGAACCACCGCACATTTGAAACCCGGACTTTTCGCTTTCTAGGCAGGTGCGTTACCTCTAGACCACCAATCAACCACTCCTCGTCCTCCTCCTCTAATATTTCTTCACCTGATCCCCCCACCCCTCTATTTTTGTATTTTTCTATGGCTGATGAGAGGACAGGGTAGCTCAGTGGTCGGAGCACTCGCTTTCCCCCCAGCCAATGTTAAGCAGCGTCGAGCGTGGTTACCACTTGGATGGGTGACCGTTTGCGCGCCTTGGCTTCAGTACAGTCCCCGCCCAGTTCACCCAGCTGTAAATGGATCATCATCATCATCAGACCCGTGACCTTGGCGGTCGTGGGGGAGACATGAAAGACGATGCCGTGGTAAGCCTCCTCCATCCATCTCGGTCCTCAGCTCTGCGCAGTAGTGCCGAGTCATTCATCCTGGTCCATTCTCTGATGTTGTCCATCCATGACTTGTTCTGTCTTCCCCTCCTTCTGCCACCTTCGAGTGTTCCCTGCAGTACTGTTTTGGGCAGAGTGTTGTGGCGGGTGACGTGGCCGAACCATGTCAGCTTTTTCTTCTTGACGATGGTGAGAAGGGGTTCCTGTGGACCTGCCAGCCGTGTTATTTGACTCTTGACAAATTCGTTGGTCTTTCGTTCTCTCCAGGATATGCCCAGTAGTTTTCTATGGCATTTTGTTTCGAATGACTGGATTCGCTTTGCTGTTTCAGCAGTCAATGTCCAGGTTTCACTTCCGTACAGCAGGATCGACTGAATTAGGGCTTTGTAGAGCTTTAGTTTGATTGGGAAACTGATCTCTTTACTTTTCCATATGGTGGTGAGTTTTGTCATGGAAGATGTTGCCATGGCTATTCTGACTTTGATTTCTGTCGTCGATCGCCCGTCCTCTGTGAGTGTAGCGCCGAGGTATTTAAAAGCGTCTACCTCCTCCAGTTGTTGGCCGTTCATGTAAATTTTAGCGGTGGCATTGCTCGTGCTGTTCACAAGTACTTTACTTTTCTCCGAGCTCACCTCCATCCCATATGCTCCAGCTCTGTTCTCAAGTCTGGTCGTAAGATCTTGCAGCTCTGTGTTACTTCCGCCCATGAGGTCAATGTCATCGGCAAACCGTAAGTTGTTGAGGGGTCTGCCGCCAATGGAGATGGTAGCTGTAAATGGATACCTGCCCTCTTTGGCTGCACAACCAGTATTAAAAAATCCCTATTTTCCTTCTGTTTTTCTATGTGACTCTTATATTCATACCGCACGTACTAAGGCATCCACAGAAATAAAAACCACTTTTTGTGAAAGATTAGCCTCTGAATCAAAACTCATGTGATTTTGAACAAATTTGGTTGGTTTGAAATTTTTTAATTTTTCAGCAAACACTGTACCCCCCTTAGTCCTTTGTCGTCTGCTAGCTTCCTTACCGCAATATGCATGCGCGGGGTCAACGCTGTAGGAATACAGGCAATCCTCATTTGATGATTATATTCAACTTTCTCGTGGCTACCTGGTATTGCTCTATGTCCTCAATCCCCAAAACAAGTGCACAGTGCATTTTTTCATGCTTAAAAAAATCTGTGAAAATCATCAACATTTTTTTCCACTCCCCACTCTATACAAGATACTACGTGACCCCCAAATTAATACCAGTGTGCAGCCTTTAGGGTCAGGGAAGGTAAAGTAGCAAGGGAGAGGAGATGGGTGCCGCCCTCAATATGCTGACACCTAGTGAAGTGAGATCTCTGACACCTCGCTCCCCTACGACTAAATAGGCTATGGCATCTATGGCCGATTTAGGAGACACAGCCCTATCTCTTCTGTCCCCCCCCCTCCCCCCCATATTTTTGTTTTGTTTTGGGTTGTCTTTCCACGCTGCTCCAGTTACACACACATACACACACACACATACACACACATACACACAAATACACGCTTTATACACACATACACACACATACACGCTTTAGACACATACATACACACACACACACACACACACACACACACACACACGCTTTATACACACATACACACACACACACACACACACACACACACACACACACACACATATCACAATCGCTGAATGTACAGGTAAGTTGACACTATTGAAGGAAATGTAATAAAAGAGACATTGGAGCCGACTTGTCATTCCCTAGTCAGCAAATTCCCACGAACATTGGAAGGTATCTATTTTCTGTTTTCGAGATTTGTTTGTTTGTTTGTTTGTTTGTCTGTCTGTCTGCCCTCCTCTCTCTCTCTCTCTCTCTCTCTCTCTCTCTCTCTCTCTCTCTCTCTCCTCTCTCTCTCTCTCTCTCTCTCTCTCTCTCTCTCTCTCTCTTCTGTCTGTCTGTCTGCTGTGACTGTCTGTTTCTCTCTCTCTCTCTCTCTCTCTCTCTCTCTCTCTCTCTCTCTCTCTCTCTCTCTCTGTTCCTCTCTCTGTCTGTCTGTCTGTCTCTCTTCTCTCTCTCTCTCTCTCACTCTCTCTCTCTCTCTGACTGTCTCTCTCTCTCTCTCTCTCTCTCTCTCTCTCTCTCTCTCTCGTTGGCTGTTTAATTTTTCATTTGACTTTTGTCTAGACTTGATCCTTGGTTATTTCTTTCTTTTTTGTTGCATGAAAAATAAGTAAACGAGAAATAATTTTTAAAAAAAGAAAGAAATAAAAGGAAAGAAAAGAAGGAATAACAAGTAATGAAAAGGAAGTCAAGAAAAGGAAGGAAAGAGCTAGAAGTTTAAAGACAGACAGATAACAAAAAAGACAACTTCTTCTTCTTCAAGTGTCCGGTCTGGTCCTGCAGACATCGACGATCATGGCTCTCCATTCTTCCCTGTTCTCGGTCCCTCTCATGAGCTCATTGTTGGTGCCCTCTTTATTCGTTGCGAATTTGTTTAAGCTGTCTGTGAATTTTGTGCGTTGTCTTCCTCTGCTCTTGTTTCCACAGATTTTGCCACTCCATAACAGTTTCTCTAGTCCGTCAGCCCTGATTATATGGCCGAAAAATTTGAGCTGTCTTTCTCTGATGGTGTTGAGAAGGGATCTCTTGTACCCAGCCATTTCCATTACTTCTGCATTTGTTTTTCTTTTTGTCCATGAGACTTTCATGATTCTCCGGATGAACCACATTTCCACTGCTTCTAGTCGCTGTTCTGTGTCCTTGGCTAGGGTCCAGCACTCACATCCGTACAGAAGAATGGACCATACGTAGGCTCTCAAAACATGGATCTTTGTCTTGAGGCTTATCTTACTGTTGGTAAAAATGCATTTCATGTTGTTAAAAGTTGCCTTAGATTGACCGATTCTCTTCTTGATTTCTGTGTCACACTTGCCGTCCGGGGTGATAGTACAACCAAGGTATTTAAAGGTGTTTACTTGTCTGATTCTCTCTTCTTTACAAGCTATGTTGCATTGTGGTATAACAGCTTTTTTCGAGATCACCATGCATTCTGTCTTCTTTGCATTGAGCTGTAACCCTTTCTTTTCGCTTTCGTCTGTTACTGTTGTTAAAAAGACAAAAAGACAGGAAAACGACATGCAGATGGAAGGCATGGACCATCATGTGTTCTCACTTTCTATCTTAAGCATGAAGAAATGTGTCTTTAAACAACATGTTTATAGAATGATACTCTTGTATACACACACACACACACACACACACACACACACACACACGCGCGCGCGCGCGCGTGCGTGCGTACACGCACTCAACATAAATACACACACACCCATCAAGACACACGCACTCACATACACACACTTCAAAACACACACGCACCCCCCACCCCCACCCCCCATACCCCCACCCACCCCCCCCTCCACACACACACACACCACAGCACAATATACTACCACCACCACAACACAACACAATACAGCACACACACACCACACCACAACACAACATACAAACACAACATACACACACCTATTCCCCAAACACACACACGCACACACACACACAACACACATCTCAACACACACACACACACACACACACACACACACACACACATACACACTACACACACACACACACACACCACACACACACACAACACACCACACAAACACAACCACAACACACCTATCCCACCAACACAACACACACACAAACAACCACACACAACAACACACACTCAAACACACACACAACACACACACTCTCAACACACACACGCACACACACCACACACACACACACACACACACACACACACACACACAACACACACACACACAACAACACACAAAAACACAACACAACACACACACCATCCCCAAACACACAAACAACACACACACTCAGCAAAAACACACAACACACACACACCTCCCAAACACTAACACACACACTTCCAACACACACACCACACACACAACACACACACACACACACACACACACACCACACAACACACAACCTATTTCCCAAACACACACACACACACACAGAGCCAACCCGTGTCAGATTATGTAAGGCAAAAAAAGAGTGGTGAAAGGGAAAAACGTGTGGGGTGTGTGTGTTTTTGTGTGTGTGTAACGGGGGGTTTAGGGGGGGGGGTGGGGTGAGATAAGATTTTGTGGGGAGGGAAAAGGAAGGGGGTTTTAAATAGTTTAAATCCCTGACACGGGCTTTTGGGTTTTTGGGCCTACGGGGGGGGTAGCCCTTAGCTAACAGTGTTTTATGTATGGTTAAAATTGGTAGGGATTTAGAGGAGAGGGAGGCGGGGGACGGGGGGGGGGGGGGGGGGGGGGGGTGGTGGAGAGGCAGGGGAAAGGGGGGGGTGGGGGGAAAGGGGGTCAAATGAGTGGGTGTATGTGTTTGGGGGTGGTGTTGGGGGGGGGGGGGGGGGGGCTCGTGCGCGTGCGTTTTATATGTATTTGGTGTGTTTTATTGATTTATTCTTTTATTTCGAGAAAAACGGAAAAAGGGCACTCATGTGTTTTTTGGGCCCAAAGTGGTATTGAAGTTTTAAAAGATTTTTTTCATCCTTTCCCCCCGGCAACTTTTTTGCCAACTCTCTGGGGGAAAGGAAAAAGGTTTTAAAAGTGGGTGCCCCCAAAGATGTTCTGCATGCGTTCGTACAGGGGGCCCTGGGTTTTTTAAAAGTTACCCGAAGGATTTTTGGGGGGGGAGGGGGGAGTCTGAAATGATTTTTAAAAATCCAGGGGGAAAAACCCCCCTTAAAACGGGAATCGAACCCTTTTTCGTGCGACCCGCAATTTTCTAGCCATTAGGCCCCTGTAAGTGATTGTGTGTGTGTGTGTGTGTGTGTGTGTGGGGTGTGTGTGTGTGTGTGTTTTGTGGGGTTGTTTGTGTGGTGTGTGTGTGGTGTGTGTGTGTGTGTTGTGTTTTGTGTTTTCTTCGTTTTTTTACATCTGTTCATTAAAAGGGTGATATTAGATTTATGGGGGGGGGGGGGGGGGGGGGGGGGTTTTTTACACCCAAAATTGGATGGGGGCTTTAAGTAAAAGAGATGTTTTGGGTTATTAATGCGCTTTAAAAGGACTTTTTACACACATGAAAAACAGTTTGTTAAAAAACCCAGGAAAAGAAACACCAAACATTAACAAAAAAACAGAAAATTGAAAAATTTTTAAAAATTTGGGAAAAAAAACAAACTTTTGGGAAAAACTATTTCCCGGGGGCGGCGGGAGAAAAAAAGGGAAAAATTGAAAGATGCCGTGGCCCTTTACTTTATAAAAAAGAGAATATTGGGGTTTTTCCCGGGGACCATGCAATATAAACTTTGTGTGTGTGGGGTGTGTGTGTTTGTGTGGTGTGCGCTTTTTAAATCCTTTTACCCCCCAAAAACCCCACCCCCAAACCCAACCTTTTTCAATAGGGATTTGTCCCCCCCCCTACTTCCCATTGAGGCCAAAGGTAGGTAGTAAAGGGTTTTTTTGGGTAAGGCCCTGTGTGTGTGGGAGGAGAGAAAAATTCGAACTCGACTCGAATTTTTAATGGGGGAAAACTTGGTAAGCCAGAGGCTTTTTTTACACCAGGCCCCCATGGGGGAAAAAAATGAAACAAAAATAAGAAATTTTAAGGGAAACCACAAAAATAGTGTCAAAAAGAAAACAAAAGAATCACACAAATTTTCCTTTTAATTATTGGTAAAACAAGAAATCAAGGAAAAAACCACGAAAGCTAACCAAACGAAGGGAATTTAAAAAAAAACCAAAGAACCTGCCAACCCCTCCTTCCCCGACACCCCCCTCCCCTTAAAAAAGCAACCCCCCCCCCAAAATCAACACCCCACTTTTAACGACAGACGGGCATACACACCGCACGCCCCAAACACTCCCGGGGCGCGGCACACACACACAACCAACACACCCACACACCCCACCCCAAAACACGGGACGCCCACGGGCGCGCAAGCACCCCTAAATACTACATACACACACACCCACACCACCACACACCACACCACAAGTACGCACACACACACACAAACAAAACACCCAAAAACCCCCTGCACCTACATATGCACAGACACGCCTGTGCGAGCACACACACAAATCTTCTGGATACAAATCCATACATGTGTACATCTCCTCACATTTTATAATAGCCTTATGAGAGAGAGAGAGAGAGAGAGAGAGAGAGAGAGAGAGGAGAGGAGAGAAGATGGGGAGAGAGAGAGAGAGAGAGAGAGAGAGAGTGAGAGGAGAGAGATGGGAGAGAGAGAGAGAGAGAGAGAGAGTTCGAATTAGGTCTCTTCACAAAATGCTATATTAGACACTTTTTTTTTAAGGGGGGTGAGAAGGGAGTTGGATAAGGGATTAATGTATTAATTAAATCTACACAGAACAGTCAAGAAAATGTAAATACAAATAATTCTTGAGAACAGAATAATAAAAATCCCAATTTCTAACAGAACCTAACAATGAACAATAAAACTATTTGTAACCGTAACCAACGAGAGAAAATCTAAACCCCAGAAGGAAAATGTCTTTAAAGTCCATAATATAATCATAATAATGAACCAGTTGGACTGTCCAATTATGATTTGTAAAAAACATATACCTCTGTAAAAGATCACTGAATCTTGCCAATGACGATGCTGAGGTAACAACAGGATGTGTGTTTGTGTTTATTTATTTAATTAATTGATTTTTTTTTGTTGAGGATAATGGAATAAGCACTCATATGCTTTTTTCATCCAGTCCCTGTGTGTATGCAGTTTTGTCAATTTTGTCATCGATCCCACCGGTACACAATGACCTACTCTTCCGAAAAAGCAGAACGGGTTTTAACATGTGCGCAAGATGTTCTGCGTGCATTCGCGCACACGGGGCCTCGGTTTATAGTCTCATCCGAAAGACTTTTGGGAAGAGTGGAGTCGGTACTGATGTTAACACGCAGAACACCTTGCGCACACGTTAAAACCCGTTCCGCTTTTCCGAAGAGTAGGCCATTGTGTGCAGATGGAAACAGAATACAAAATTGACAAAACCGCGTACACACGGGGACTGGATTAAAAACAAAAGCACACGAGTGCTTATTCCATTATCCTCGAAGTAAAAGAGTAAAAGAAAAAAAACCTCATGTGTGTGTGTGTGATGTGTGTGTGTGTGCGCGCGCACGCGCTCGTGTGTGTGTGTGTGCGTGTGCGGTGCGTACGTGAGTGTTTGTTTTTAAATCCTTTTTCCTTCCACAAACGCCTCTCTCTACACACAACCACACACACACCACACAACCTTTTGCAGCGATATGGATTTTTGTCTAACCCCATTTCCCATCGAGGTCAACAGGTAAGTGGACGTCTTGAAGGGGACAACACCTCTCCCTTTGAAAAGCGAGAAGTGGAGAAACTCGTTCCTGTTTGACCCTTTACACCCCCCCCCTCCCCCCCCCTCCCCTCCCTCCCTATCCATTGTAGGGTTGTATATGTATGTTTGTTCGTCGTGTCCGACGATTGACCTCCAAAATAGCAGAGGAGGCGTTTGCTGTTTTGGAAATTGGGCGGGAAATTGTTTTATTAGTGGAGATGCCTTGCCCCAGTACATCCCCACTCTCTCGGCCAAGTGGGCATAAGGACAGTCAGCGTTGGAGATGTTCCCCAAAAGGGCCCAAAACCACCCCCCAGGGCTGCAGAAACATAAGGACTGTGCGAGGTCAACTCCTGTCAGAGAGTTCAGAGTCAATCACTAAAGTAAAGCTTTTAAAGTGGAATTCCATGAGTGGGAA
>CM054168.1:25331563-25336563 GCA_028751875.1 Rapana venosa | reverse complement strand
TGTATGCAGCTTTGTAAATTAAGTCATCCGTTCCCACCGGCACACAATGGCCTACTCTTCCGAAAATCGGAACGGGTTTTAACATGTGCGCAAGCTGTTCTGATTGCGTTCGCACACGGGACCTCGGTTTATAGTCACATCAGAATTCCAGATACTGTGACATTCACATTTTAATTTGAGCTTCATTTCACGCATTCGCATCGTGTAAGTTTGTAAGAATGGCATAAAAAAAAGCTTTTTTAAATTTTTTTTAAAAAACTTTTCTTTATATGAAAAAGTAGAAAAGAATTATCTCCTTTTTTCTTTTTATTTATTCAAACAGTGTTTGCGTATTTCCTTTTGTGTGTGTGAACAAATCATTCCATGATGATAACAATATTTCACAGCATTTTATAGTATGAATACTCTGCTTGACTGGATTAACTTTTTTTTTTAATTTTGATTTATTTCATTCCTTTTATCAGGGTATGTACAGCCTAGTGGTTAGACCTTTGCACGCGGAATCGAACGGCCCAGAATCGATCCTCTACCAAGACAGACAGTTCAAGGAGATTCAGTTCCTGTTAGTATTCTTTTTTTTTTCTTTTTTTTTTTTGGGGGGGGGGGTTGTTGCTGTTAGGTTTATTCTCCAGTTGAACTCGTTTGTAATCCTCCATACCCCAAAAGGGGTGAAAGGAACTAAATCTTGATTCTTGAATCTGGATATTTCTTTATTTCTTTTTTTTTTTTTTACTCCCTGGAGCAAGATATAGGGCTATATAAGTTCCATTTCTTCTTTTCTTCTTCTTTTGCTTCTTTCTTTTTCTTTTCTTCTTCTTCTTTCTTCTTCTTCTTATTATTATTATTATTTTTATTAACATCAGCACCAACTCCACTCCCCCCAAAAGTCCTTCAGATGAGACTACAATAGTATAAACCGAAAACCCGTGTGCAAATGCGCGCAAATCTTTTTTTCATTTTTGGGGTTTTTTTTACGCCTACGTGAAAGCCCCGTTCCGCCTGTTGGAGATGTAGGCCATTGCGTGCCAGAAGGAACGGATGACTATACAGGCTGCACACCGGTATTAAAAAAATCACTCTTTTCCTTCTGTTTTTCTATGTGACTATTTCTATTCATACCGCACGTACTAAGGCATCCACAAATAAAAAACACTTTTTGTGAAAGACAAGCCTCTGACTCAAAACTCAATGTGATTTTGAACAAATTTGGTAGGTTTGAAATTTTTGAAATTTTTCAGCAAACACTGTACCCCCTCAGTCCTTTGTCGTCTGCTAGCTTCCTTACCCCAATATGCATGCGCGGGGTCAACGCTTGTAGGAATACAGACAAACCTCATTTGATGGTTATTTCCAACTTTCTCGTGACTACCTGGTATTGCTCTATGTCCTCAATCCAAAAAACAAGTGCACAGTGCATATTTTCATGCTTAAAAAAATCTGTGAAAATCACCAACATTTTTTTCCACTCCCACTCTATACAAGATACTACGTGACCCCCAAATTAATACCGGTGTGCAGCCAAAATATATTAGTTCCCCTCCCCCCAAAAACCAATAAAAAAAACCCCACCTGCATGCATACTGACTTGGTGTTTAGACATTGATAAGCTTCGAAGCTTCAGCCGAATAACATATTATGTATATAAATCCCCCCTATCACCCCCACCCAAAAAAAAAGTAACGAGAAAAAAATTTTCAATCAAAAAAAAGAAAGCAAACAAAATAAAACGATCTCTCTCTCTCTCTCTCTCTCTCTCTCCTCTCTCTCTCTCTCTCTCTCTCTCCTCTCCTCTCTCCTCTCTGTGTCACTCTCTGTGTCTCTGTCTCTGTGTGTGTGTCTCTCTCTCTGTCTCTCTCTTCTGTATATATATATATATATATATATATATATATCTGTCTCTGTCTCCGTCTTTTTCTGTCTCCGTCTCTCTCTCTCTCTGTCTCTGTCTCTCTCCGTCTCTGTCTTTTTCTGTATCTCTCTCTCTCCGTTTCTGTCTGTCTCCGTCTCTCTCTCTGTCTCTTTCTCTGTCTCTCTCTGTCTCTCTCTGTGTGTCTCTGTCTCCCTCTGTATCTCTGTCTCTTGTCTGTATCTCTCTCTCTCTGTCTCTGTCTGTCTCTCTCTGTCTCTCTCTCTGTCTCTCTCTCTCTGTCTGTCTCTCTCTCTGTTTCTCTCTCTGTATCTCTCTCTCTGTTTCCCTGTCTCTCTCTCTCTCTGTCTCTCTCTCTCTCTAAAAGAAAAAAACCCAGACCCTTTCTAGCATAAGTTGATCCCCTTTAAAAAAAAAAAAAAGACGTGTTACATTTTTTCTTTTATTTTTTAACTGCTTGTATTTTACACCTACATACTTACAAAGCCCAACAGGTAAAAAAAAAAAGAGCCCCCCCCCCTCCCCTCCTCTTTTTTTGTGACAAGGAGAAAGAAAGGGGAATGGGCTATACCTCTAAACGTAATAACAGCATGTTAGTGGTTGGTAATATCAGAAATATTAAAAATAAACCAGCAGGATAAGAAGAAAAAAATCCCGAGGTACAAAACCTCACCCATAAGTTTAACAAAAGAAATTACAATGGTATTCATTCCTTACCACTCCCTCCTTCCTCCTTTCCCCCAAAACACACACACACACACTCAGACATACACACGCACGCACAAAATACACGCACATATACACACGCACGCACGCACACATACACGCACACATACACACGCACGCACATGAACACACACGCACACACAGGCCTTCCACCACACACACACACACACATACACACACACACACACCCCTCCCCCAAACACACACACTACACACACTACCCCCCACCCCCGCCCCACCCATGCACACACACATATACACTACAACCCCCCTCCCCCCTACCACACACACACACACTTACCCCCCACCTCCACCCCACCCCACCCCTGCACACACACATATACACTACAACCCCCCCCCCCTACCACACACACACACTACCCCCCACCCCCCACCTGCACACACACATATACACTACAACCCCCCTCCCCCCTACCACACACACACACACACACACTACCCCCCACCTCCACCCCACCCCTGCACACACACATATACACTACAACCCCCCCCCCCACACACACACACACACACACTACCCCCCACCTCCACCCCACCCCTGCACACACACATATACACTACAACCCCCCCCCCCCCCCACAAACCCCACAACACACTACCCCCACCCCACCCCACCCCTGCACACACACATAAAACACTACAACCCCTTCCTTCCCCCACCCCCACACAACACACACTATCCCCCCCACCCCCACCCCTGCATACACACATATACACTACAACCCCCCCCCCCCCACCCCTGCACACACACACTTACACACCACTTACACACACACTTACACACACACACACTTATTCACACACTTACACACACACACTTACACACACACACACTTACACATACTTACACACGCACACCCATACACACACACACACATACACACACACACACATACACACACACACACACACACACACACACTTACACACACACACACACACACACACACACACACACACACACACACACACACACACACACACACACACACACACGGGGTCTGCATGCGTCAGCGGTCAACAAAAGCAATGGAACTGGAGTCAGGGCATTGAGCCCCTTGTGGTATTACTGGCTGTAGTTAGAGTGTAAGGTATGGCTTGGCTCCTTCACTTTGGTCTGCTTTTGTGGTAAGTAGAATAATATTGATATTAATAACATTAATAATAATAATAATGTATGGAATTTATATAGCGCTGAATCTTGTAAAGCAACAAATCAAAGCGCTTTTTTTTTAAAATCGAGAATAATGGAATAAGCACTCATGTGCTTTTTTACATCCGGTCCCCGTGTGTATGCCGTTTTGTCAATTTTGTCATCTGTTCCCACCGGCACACAATGGCCTACTCTTTCGAAAAGCGGAACAGGATTTAAAGTGTGCGCAAGATGTTCTGCGTGCGTTCGCACACGGGGCCTCGGTTTATAGTCTCATCCGATGGATATTATTCGGGTTGAAAAACTCAGTGTGTGTAAGTGATATTATATATATATATTATATGTATATATATATATATATATATAGAGAGAGAGAGAGAGAGAGAGAGAGAGAGAGAGAGAGAGAGAGAGAGAGAGAGAGAGAGAGAGAGAGAGAGAGAGAGAGAGAGAGAGGAGAGAGAGAGAGAGAGAGAGAGAGAACTCAAACTCGAAAGATTTATTCACAAAAAGGCCATTGGCCCATACATGAAGGGGGGTTGCCAAACTGCTTAGTATTTTAGTGAGAAAAATAAGTAACACAAAAAACCAAAATGTTATTGTGTAACTACAACCACCACAATAAAAATCAGTTACAAAAAATATGACTTAAGAAAGCAAGATATCTCTTATTCTAAAGGCTTTACACACATATATAGCAAGGCTGCGCACAATATATATATATATATATATATATATATATATATATATATATATATATATATATATATATATATATAGAGAGAGAGAGAGAGAGAGAGAGAGAGAGAAGAGAGAGAGAGAGAGAGAGAGAAATATATAGATATAGATAGAGAGATAAAACTGTATGCTCACCATCGCATTTCAATCACATAGAATCCGCTATACTATCAAATACTATAGAAATGAGTCACCAACATCAGTTGTACCCAAAAGTCATATAGAACGTCACTAAAAATCCACACATCGTTTACGCCACTAGTTTTCAACAGATCATAAGGACATGATTGATATGAAAACAGTTGGGAGGGGGTTGGGGGTGGGGGGTGGTGTTGAGTCTACTGATCTTTCTATCCGTTAACGAGGTACTATTTCGCAACATGATTATATGTTGTATTTATCAGCTACGCTCATAATTCCCAATACATATCTCCTAAATTACTCAATTGTAGTGGATCTTCAGTAAAGGTAAAAGGTAAAGGTGTCCCATAACCTATG
>CM054168.1:25321563-25326563 GCA_028751875.1 Rapana venosa | reverse complement strand
ATTGGCTCGTAGGGCAGCAACAAAAGTTCTCCACTCCTGTCTGTCCTGGGCCAGCTTCTGAATGGTTCCCCATGTATGTTGGAAGGTCTTCAGCTCTGCTTCAACAATCCGACGCCAAGTGTTCTTGGGTCGTCCTCGTTTGCGTTTTCCCTCTGGTGTCCAGTGAGGCTGTTCGGGCGATGTTTCCCTGTTCCGACGCAGATATGCCCTATCCATCCCCATCGCCTATGCATGATGATGTTGTCCATGCTTTCTTGGTTGCAACGGGCAAAAGTTCTTGGTTGGAGATGGTCTCAGGCCAGAAGATGCGCAAGATTCTTCTGAGATTCTTCGTGTGGAATGTGGATAGTTTATCGAGGTCACTCTCAGTCATCCTCCAGCACTCCGAGCCGTACAAAAGGGTGGAAAGTACCAGCTCTGATATAGTCTTAGTTTGGTTCTGGTGCTGTACTGGGACGATTTCCACACATTGTTCAGATTTCTATAAGCATTTCTTGCTTTGCTAATCCGGTTCTTGATGTCGCTGCCTGCTCCGCCGTCATGCCTAACAGTGCTCCCGAGGTACGTGAACTCTTCAGTTGTTGATAAATCTTCTCCATTCACTGTGACCGGTGAGGGGTTCTGAACGTTCAGTGTCATCACCTCTGTCTTCTTCTGACTGATTTTCAGGCCTACTTGCTGTGCGAAAGTGCTGAGACGGAATGTCTTCTCTTGAATGTGATGGTGGGTATGTGAGAGCAGTGCCAGATCGTCGGCAAAATCTAGGTCTTCAAGCGTTGAGAAGGGGGGTCCATCTGATGCCCCGTGACTGGTCAGCTGTTGTTTGTCTCATCACCCAATCAATTGTCGGGTTGAAGAGTATGCTGACATGGGCAGCCTTGTCTGACGCCGGTTGTACACTGAAACTGGTTTTGCTGTTTCCTTCTCTGCACGTGAAGTTGTTGTAGAAGCTCTTAATGACTTGGATAATCTCCTGTGGAATTCCATATGCTCGGAGTATGCGCCATACACTATCTCGATGAATGCTGTCAAAGGCTTTTTCAAAATCTACGAAGTTGATATACAGCTGTCTCTGCCATTCCGTGCACTGATCGATGATGTTGCGCAGGGTGAAGATCTGGTCTATGCATCTTCTTCCTGGTCTAAAACCTGCCTGTTCCTTTCTGAGTTGTTGGTCCACTGCCTCTGAGATTCGTCCGATGATGATCTTTGCCAGAATCTTGCTGGGAACAGATAGCAGAGTGATTCCTCTCCAGTTGTTACAGTTGTTCAGGGCTCATTTCCTTGGGATCTTCACGATGACTCCCTCTGTCCAATCTGCTGGTAGCTGTTTCTCCTCCCATATAGCTGCAAAGAGTGGCTGTAGAACTTTAGATGCAAATTCTGGATCTGCCTTGAAAAGTTCTGCGTTGAGGTTGTCCTGGCCAGGGGCTTTTCCATTCTTGAGAGAGCTGATTGCTGCTATAATCTCTTCCTTCTTTGGTGGTGAGCTGTTCACATTGAGATCAGCATCAGGATCTTGTACATCTGCCTCTTCAGTTGGTGGTGGTCTGTTGAGAACTTCGCTGAAATGTTCTGCCCATCTTGCATCTTGTTCTGCTTCTGCGGTAAGTATTTGGCCTTGTTTATCTAGGATTGGTGTTTCGATGTTGCTCCGGTACTTGCCACTGACAGTCTTGGTGATCTTATACACCTGTCCTTGCTCTCCCTTTGCGGCGGCCTCCTCTGCTTGTCTTGCAATATCATCCATGTAGGTACGCTTGTCTGTTCTTGTCATTCTCTTCACAGTTTGGTTTGCTTCTCTGTACTGTTGTTTGTACCTCTCTCTTATCCACTCTGACTTTGTCTCTAAGATTTTCTTCTTCAGTTCTCTCCTGTTCTCAATGGCTTGCCAGGTGTCTGCTGTAATCCACCTTTTTCTCTTCCTCTGTCTCTGTCCTAAGCATGTTTCGCTGGCTTGTGTGTAGGCTGTCCTGACTTGTTTCACATGGTGTTTATATTAGTCGTGTCAGGAGGTGTGTAGTTTTCAGTATCCACCAGTGCTTGGAACTTGTTTTTGAGCTGGAGGGTGAAAGCACTCTTTACTTTGGTGTTGCGCAGCTTTTCCACATCAAAATGTTGTTGTCTTGGTTTCCCAGATCCATTTTTTCTCAGCTTCACTTTTAGGGTTGCAGTGACAAGGTGGTAATCACTGCCAACATCGGCTCCTCTCCTTACTTTTACATCTAGGAGCGATCTCCTCCATGTCCCATTGATCATCAGGTGGTCGATCTGGTTTTTGTCTCTTCCATTGGGGGAACACCAGGTAAGTTGTGGATCTCAGGGTGTGCAAATAATGTCCCTCCAAAGGCCAGGTTGTTTGTCATGCAGAATTCCACCAATCTTTCTCCGTTGTCATTTATGCTGCCACATCCTTCTTTTCCCATGGCTCTTTCTTGATTTGTGTTGTCTTTTCCGACTTTTGCATTTAGGTCACCCATCACTATCCTCATGTCATGGTTTGGTGTGTTTTCCAATTCAGCCTGTAATTGTTCATAAAATGTATCTTTGCTTTCTTCTCCACTGTCGTTGGTTGGTGCATAGCACTGTATGATTGTGGTATTAGCATGCTTACCTTTCATTCTTATCCTCATCATCCTGCTGTTGATAGGTTTCCACTCCATCAGGCATTTCTCCATTCCTTTCTTCATGATAATTGCTACTCCCTCATGGTGTTGGCTGTCATCTCTACCACTGTACAGCACTGTCTCTCCTGTGCTGGCTCTGTATTTGCCTGATCCTGTCCATCGGCTTTCACTGATTCCGAGAATATGCAAATTGTAGCGTCTCATCTCTGCTGTAACTTGCGCTAGTTTTCCTGTTTCAAACATGGTTCTCACATTCCAGAATCCTATTTTGGTCTTATTTTTGGCGCTTAAGACTTCCATCTTCCTGTCAGTGGCTTCCTTTCGGCTTTCACCACTGACGTTCATACGAGCATCTTCCGATGACTCTGGAAGCCCGTCACACCCAGTATTGTTTATTTCTTTTGTTGCTGTTTCCGTAACAAATTTTTTTTTACGGAACAGGGTTGTTAGCCCTGTGTCTAACCCCCTACCTGGGGGAAGGGTTCCACCTTAGTCGCCTTTTACGACATGCCTGGTTGGAGGGCAGAGATCCTATTCTTGCGATGCTCGCTTTGCAAGCATACCCCGGGAGTCCCACGGGGGCGTGCATGCATGCATGTATGTATCTGCATACGTATGTATGTACGTACGTACGCACGTACGTATGTATGTATGTATGTATGTATGTATGTATGTATGTATGTATGTATGTATGTATGTATGGCTACAGTGTGTCTATTGGTAAAGTAATAGAGCTACAGTCTGTCTATTGGTAAAGTGATAGTTACAGTCTGTCTATTGGTAAAGCGATAGCTACAGTGTGTCTATTGGTAAAGTGATAGCTACAGTCTGTCTAGTGGTAAAGTGATAGTTACAGTCTGTCTATTGGTAAAGCGATAGCTACAGTCTGTCTATTGGTAAAGTGATAGCTACAGTCTGTCTATTGGTAAAGTGATAGCTACAGTCTGTCTAGTGGTAAAGTGATGGCTACAGTCTGTCTATTGGTAAAGTGATATCTACAGTCTGTCTATTGGTAAAGTGATGGCTACAGTCTGTCTGTCTATTGGTAAAGTGATGGCTACATTCTGTCTATTGGTAAAGTGATGGCTACAGTCTGTCTGTCTATTGGTAAAGTGATGGCTACAGTCTGTCTATTGGTAAAGTGATGGCTACAGTCTGTCTGTCTATTGGTAAAGTGATATCTACAGTCTGTCTGTCTATTGGTAAAGTGATAGCTACATTCTGTCTATTGGTAAAGTGATAGCTACAGTCTGTCTATTGGTAAAGTGATAGCTACAGTCTGTCTATTGGTAAAGTGATAGTTACAGTCTGTCTATTGGTAAAGCGATAGCTACAGTGTGTCTATTGGTAAAGTGATAGCTACAGTCTGTCTATTGGTAAAGTGATAGCTACAGTCTGTCTAGTGGTAAAGTGATGGCTACAGTCTGTCTGTCTATTGGTAAAGTGATAGCTACAGTCTGTCTATTGGTAAAGTGATGGCTACAGTGTGTCTATTGGTAAGTCTGTCTATTGGTAAAGTGATGGCTACAGTCTGTCTATTGGTAAAGTGATAGCTACAGTCTGTCTATTGGTAAAGTGATAGCTACAGTCTGTCTATTGGTAAAGTGATAGCTACAGTCTGTCTATTGGTAAAGTGATGGCTACAGTGTGTCTATTGGTAAGTCTGTCTATTGGTAAAGTGATGGCTACAGTGTGTCTATTGGTAAGTCTGTCTATTGGTAAAGTGATGGCTACAGTGTGTCTATTGGTAATTCTGTCTATTGGTAAAGTGACGGCTACACCAGCTGCCATGGCGCAGTGGTTAGCGCCTTGGGTTTCGGACTGAAAGGTCGCATGTTCGAATCCCGTAAGAGTCTTTGGGATTTTTCGGACTCTGGCCGGCTCCTGCCCAGAGTGAGTGTGCTGTGGGTTCGGTGGGAAGACTGGGACCACACAGTCGAGCTTCATCCACTTAACGGATGCGAGTTTGAGAGTGTTGCTCAAATTACCTGACCAACACTGCAGGTGTCTGTATCTCTCGGGCCCGGTTGATGCCGGGATAAAATTATATTATGATAGCAAGCGTAGAGTACAACCCTGTCAAGTAGTCTCAAAGCATTAGGCACCTCCACAGCAGCATCATTACGTCATCCTCATTGTCATTGATCATCATGCAATAACAAAATGGCCTCTGATTCGGTGGTCCCTGTTGCTCTGGTCTCATGGTGACCTCAGATTCGGTTTCCCCATACACTTCTGTGCCTGTGGTGAGTTTGTGTCAGGGCCTTTGGGGTTGGAGGTTCAGGGAGGACGGTCGTTGGAGGGACGTTGTGGTGTTGCCACCTCCGGTGGGCGACTCACCCAGTCTGGCTCCGTGACTGAGCTAATACTGTC
>CM054168.1:25301563-25316563 GCA_028751875.1 Rapana venosa | reverse complement strand
AGCTTACAGAGAAATTTCTACTGAATACGAGACACGCCTCCAGGTTTATATATATATATATATTATATATATATATATATATATATATATATATATATATATATATATATATATATATATATATATATATATATATATATATATTATATATATATATATTATTTTTTAATTTTTATTTATTTATTTATTTTTATTTAATCCTGTCTTCAAAAAAAGGTAATCTTGGTGAGTCAGCGACTCCCCACTGACCCATTAACCTCTCGAAGCCTGCTTCTGCACTATGGGTGCCTCGCTGGAATTTTGTCAAAGGCTTGCGCAGATTTTAATGCCTTCACTTACATTCTTAGCTTTTTCGACGGTTTGCCGATAGGTTTGGGCTTGTTATTTTGTCAAGTTTGTCTTGAATATCACGTGATATGACAAGACTTAGTTAGGGGGGTGGACGGGATAGCCTGGTAGTTAGAGTGATGTATTCGTGATCTGCTGACCCGGGTTCGATTCTCGTTCAAGAGGATTTTTTCCTCTGGAGTTAACATGAGTGCCGACTCCACTCTCCCCGAAAGTCCTTCGGATGAGACTATAAACCGAGGCCCACGTGTGCGAACGCACGCAGAATCTCTTGCGCACACGTTAAAACCCGTTCCGCTTTTCGGAAGAGTAGGCCATTGTGTGCCGGTGGGAACGGATGACAAAATTTACAAAACTGCATACACACGGGGACTGTATGAAAAAAAAGCACATGAGTGCTTATTCCATTATCCTCGAAATAAAAGATTGGGTTTTTTAAATGAAAGAAAACCATATTTTGTCAACCTAAAATCCTATTAGAATGAGTACTTAGAAAAGTTTGTTTGTTTGTTGTTTTTTAATAGAAAACATTTTTGTCGTCATCGTCGCTGTTGTTGTTCGATGTTATTGTTGCTGTTTAGTGTTGCTGCTCATGTTGTTGTTCAGTGTTGTTCTTCTTTTGCTGCTGCTGCTGCTGCTGCTGCTCCTCCTCATCCTTCTCCTCTACACTACACTACCAACACTACGCTACACTACGCTACGCTGCACTACACTACGTTACACTACACTACACTACAATACACTACGCTATGCGACACCACACGACACGACCCTACGCTTCACTTCACTGCACTGCACTACACTACGCAACACTACACTACACTACACTACACTACACTTCACTACACTACACTACACTGCACTGCACTACACTACACCACACTACACTACACTTCACTCTACTTTACTACACAACACTACTCGAGTCCTTCGGATGAGACTATAAACCGAGGCCCCGTGTGCGAACGCACGCAGAACATCTTGCGCACACGTTAAATCCTGTTCCGCTTTTCGTAAGAGTAGGCCATTGTGTGCCGGTGGAAACAGATGACAGAATTGACAAAACCGCATACACACGGGGACTGGGTGTAAAAAAAACCCAACATATAAAGTGCTTATTCCATTGTCCTCGATATAACACAATAAAATAAAATAAATAAATAAAAAGTATGCTGGCCCCCAGGAGAAGCTGAAGTCTCTGACGACTCGCTCCCTTACGACCACATAGGTTATGGGAACACCTTTACCTTTAGGTAAAATATGATGCTGCTTGTAAGGTATGCACCATTAGTTTTTTCGTTCTTCGGCTACATCTCCCAAAGTTCATCAATGATGAGATTTTTTTTGCCTTCCTTCCACCCCCCCCCCCCCCCCCACCCCCCCGTCCGCCTCCTCAACAATTATTTAGGTAGCCGCAATCCAACTTCGGGAATGGTGTCTAAACACGACACGCGTGTGCATGCGGGTTTGTTGTTGTTTGGTTTCTTTGTTTGTTGTTGTTGGGTTTGCTTTTTTTTTTGGTGGTGGGGGGGGGGTTGGTTGTTGTTGTCATCCGTTCCTACCAGGCACACAATGGGATCTACTCTTTTGAAAGGCGGAACGTGTGTGTGTGCGTTTGCACAACAAGGGGGCCTCAGTTTACAGTTTCGTCCGAAGGACTATGCACCTGTTCACTTCAAGGCTTACAGTATAGAACTGTTAATGCGTTTCTTCCTACAGCTATGGAGTCTACATTGATTTTTTTGTTCTGACTGCACTCTACCCTACTGTAGTGGAAGGAAGGTGGCAGGATGGTTAAGACGTTTGCCTGTCAAAAAGTAAACCGTGAGGTTCTGGGTTCGATTCCCAGCCTCGCCCTTTCTTCCCAGTTTGACAAAAAAAATCGAACTGAATGTCGAAGTCCTTCGGATGAGACTATAAAACGAGGCCTTGTGTGCGAACACATGCAGAACATCTTGCGCACACGTTAAATCCTGTTCCGCTATTCGAAAGAGTAGGCCATTGTGTGCCGGTGGGAACAGATGACAAAATTTACAAAACTGCATACACACGGGGACTGGATGTAAAAAAGCATATGAGTGCTTATTCCATTATCCTCGATATAAAAAAAAAGTTAAAAGTAGTCTGAGTGCTTTGATTTGTTGCTTTATAAGATTCAGCGCTATGTAAATTCCATACATTATTATTATTATCCTCCACCCTGCAAGTCCTTTTGATCTTCTTCTTCTCTCGTTCGCTTTTTACACTCCCGTCAGGTGTGTCTGGGGGAAACAAATGAATGTCATGTCCTTTCCAGCTCCTCTCGTGGGCCGTACAGCTTGGTTTGCAGGGTTATTTATCTCCATCAGCCACACAATCTTCCTCAGGTCGCTGTATAGCGTGCATCTTTGAAGGATGTGCTCGCCAGTCTGGTTTTCTTTTCCACAGATGGATGAAACTGTGTGAAATGAGGTCCTGCCATGTGTAAATAGATGTATATTGTGGTGATGGTTGGTTGATGGTACGGTCCCCAAATCGGATAACTCAGTTGGGACTGTGATAAAAATCAAATTCAGTGTAAATGGATGTGCAATATCTTGTGCACAGGTTAAACGTTCATCTATATTTTGTATAGGGATATGATGATGGAGTCTCCCGTCGGATGAGTAGGCAGGCAGGCTTATCTGTCAGAATGTATCCTCATATGGGAGAAGAGGCCGATTCTGGATGCACAGCACTTCCCACAGGTGTTGCAAGGAAAACGTCTCCAGAAGTTGAGCCCTGCTTCCTTCGCTCACGCTTCTCCTTAATGGCCAGCGTTCTCTTTTTTTCAAACGTCTTTATGTCACTGGAGCACAGCATCCTCCAGCGAGAACGATCAAGGGCATCAGTTTCCCAGATAGCGATGTCTATGTCACAGGCTTTAAGGTTTGTCTTCAAGGTGTCCTTGAAGCGCTTGTAGGGTCTTCCAAGTTTTCGGAGGCCTTCCTTCAGCTGGCCATACAATAGCATCCTTGGGATCCTGCTGTCTGTCATAGGGATTTACAGTGGTTCTCAAATGTACACTGTATACTGAGAAGTTTTGCTATAACTTCAGGCTATTTCGATATTACTGATGTCTCGAAAATCATTCCAGTGTATTGCCAGATCTTCGTTCTTTTTGGTCTCACGTTTTGTGCGGTGCAGAAATTTAAAATCACTGGTTTCTTATTCAAAGAAGAAAAGTATATAGCCTAATCATTTGACACTCTAGTGTAAAAGGAAATCTCTAAAACATAACTCTAGAGACTTAAAAATACATTTTGTCCTTACATGTAAGGGGAGTTTTACTTTGGTTTTTTTTTTCAATTTAAATAACAAAGAAAAACCCAATTATCGAGAAAGCAAAAAATGAAACCCGATTTTTTTTTTTTTTTTTTTTTTTGGGGGGGGGGTCTGGAGTCTAGCCAAATACCTAAAAAAAAAAAATTTATAGGGGGGGGGGGGGTTAAACTCTTCTGCAAGAAAAAATTTTTCTCCAACAAAGCTAGATTGCTTCTTAAAAAAAAAAAATTTTAACCACTAAAAAAATAATGAGAGTGAAATGTAAGCCTGTGTACTTTTCCTTTGTGCAAGTACCAACTTGTAAATATTTGTCAGTCAGATGTATGAAGATAAGCTGGGAGGCTAATACAGTATAATGAAATCGATAATAAGAGATGCTAGACTTCGGCATAGGAAGAGCCTTAGCTCTAGCGACGTCTGTGACTGACAGGCTGTCAATCTATAACTGACTTGTCTGGCCGAATGGAAAATAGGCTTAGGGGGGGAACAGTCGTTGCAGAGGAGTGGAGGTATAGAGGATAGGACGTGTGGGGGGGGGGGGGGGGGGGGGGGGGGGGGGGGGGGGGGGGGGGGGGGGGGGGGGGAAGATGAAGTCTATGCAGTAAGGAGGAGGGAGAAGCTGTAAGACGGGCCAAATACGATGGGGGAACGATGTTGTATAGAATTTTAGCTTGGGGAGTGGGAGGGGGGGGGGGGGGGGGATGATGTCTGGGGTTGGGGTGAAAATGACAGACGGTAAGGCCTAGAGAGATGGAGGGTTGGCTGTAATGGGGAGATGGAGGATAAGCAGTAAAAGATCCAGCGGAGGATGGAGAGTAGGCTGTATGGTGTGGTATTTTTTGGTTCTGAGTCTCTGCCAGTAGTAAAAAGGTTAAAGTGTCCCTTAACCTATGTGGTCGTAGGGGAGCGAGGCGTCAGAGACCTCAGCTTCTCTAGGGGGCCAGCATATTGAGGGCGGCGCCCATCTCCTCTCCCTCGCTGCTTTTCCTTCCCTGACCCTAAAGAGGACAGGGTACCCATTTACAGCTGGGTGAACTGGGGGGACTGTACTGAAGCCAAGGCGCGCAAACGGTCACCCATCCAAGTGGTAACCACGCTGGACGCTGCTTAAACTTGGCTGGGGGAAAGCGAGTGCTCCGACCACTGAGCTGTCCTGTCCTGTAGGTACTGCTAGAAGTATTGGATGATTTAAAGAGAAACGCCTTGGATATAATCTGTAAAGATATGCTTCATGTTTTTTCCCTCCACACCTGTGACTGCAGTGACTGGTGATGAGTTTGTGCCTCTGCCTCCTGTTTGCTGGTTTTCGGAGAGTTGGCCTCCTGGATGCAATCGCTGCGCTCTTGAGAGTTGTTCTGCTCTAGGTCCATGCAATTACTGCTACCATTGGGAGGTTCTCTGGTCTTGATTCATACAATTACTGCTGCCGCTGAGAGGTTCTCTAGTCTGAATTCATGTCAATTACTGCTACCATTGAGGGGGGTTCTCTGGTCTGAATTCATGCAATTACAGCTACCATTGAGATGTTCTCTGGTCTGAATTCATACAATTACTGCTGTCATTGAGAGGTTCTCTGGTCTGAATTCATGCAATTACTGCTGCCATTGATGGGGGTTCTCTGGTCTGAATTCATGCAATTACTGCTGCCATTGATGGGGGTTCTCTGGTCTGAATTCATGCAATTACTGCTGTCGTTGGGAGGTTCTCTGGTCTGAATTCATGCAATTACTGCTGTCGTTGGGAGGTTCTCTGGTCTGAATTCATGCAATTACTGCTGTCGTTGGGAGGTTCTCTGGTCTGAATTCATACAATGACTGCTACCATTGAGAGGTTCTCTGGTCTGAATTAATGCAATTACTGCTACCATTGAGGGGGATTCTCTGGTCTGAATTAATGCAATTACTGCTACCATTGAGGGGGATTCTCTGGTCTGAATTCATACAATTACTGCTGCCATTGAGAGGTTCTCTGGTCTGAATTCATGCAATTACTGCTGCCATTGAGGGGGATTCTCTGGTCTGAATTCATACAATTACTGCTGCCATTGAGAGGTTCTCTGGTCTGAATTAATGCAATTACTGCTACCATTGAGGGGGATTCTCTGGTCTGAATTCATACAATTACTGCTGCCACTGAGAGATTCTTTGGTCTGAATTCATGCAATTACTGCTGCCATTGAGAGGTTCTTTGGTCTGAATTCATGCAATTACTGCTGCCATTGAGGGGTTCTCTGGTCTGAATTCATGCAATTACTGCTGCCATTGAGCGGTTCTCTGGTCTGAATTCATGCAATTACCGCCACCGTTGAGAGGTTCTCTGGTCTGAATTCATGCAAATGAGGTTCTCTGGTCTGAATTCATGCAATTACTGCTGCCATTAAGAGGTTCTCTGGTCTGAATTCATGCAAATGAGGTTCTCTGGTCTAAATTCATGCAATTACGGCTACCATTGATAGGTTCTCTGGTCTGAATTCATGCCAATTACTGCTACCATTGAGAGGTTCTCTGGTCTGAATTCATAGAATTACTGCTACCATTGAGAGGTTCTCTGGTCTGAATTCATGCCAATTACTGCTACCATTGAGAGGTTCTCTTGTCTGAATTCATACAATTACTGCTACCATTGAGAGGTTCCACAATTACTGCTACCATTGAGAGGTTCTCTGGTCTGAATTCATACAATTACCGCTGCCATCGCGGGGTTCTCTGGTCTGAATTATTACAATTACTGCTGCCGCTGAGAGGTTCTCTGGTCTGAATTCATACAATTACTGCTGGTTTTCTAGTCTGAATCAATGCAATTTCAGCTGCTCTTGGAAGTTTTCTGATTTGGATCCATGCAGTTTACATTGCCCATGAAAGTTTTCAAAGTCTGGTTCCAATTAATGCTGCTGAGCATCTCAGGCATGTAAACTTTTTAAACCGGTTCCCCGCCAGGTGTTTTTGTCGATTTTTACCTCTTGCACTAAACTTCAGGCAGATGGACAATTATAGTAACTTTAAAAAAATCTTTGTAACAAGCTCTTTTGTGTGTGTGTAGGTGTGTGTGTGTGTGTGTGTGTAGGCTACATAGCGTTTTTCTGTACCTCTGTAATTTCCTCACTGTGTGTGTGTGTGTGTGTGTGTGTGCATACGTGCGGGCGCGTGTGTGTGAATATGTGTGTGTGCGTGTTTGCGTATGAGTGTGTACTTATGTACACATTGTGAGTGTTATATTCAAGCTCGCGCATTGGAGTGTGTTCTCCTGTAAGCTACCGTTACTTTCCACAAATTGTTTTTTTTATTTCTCATCCTTCGGATGAGACTATAAACCGAGGCCCCGTGGGCGAGCGCATGCAGAACATCTTGCGCACACGTTAAATCCTGTTCCGCTTTTCGAAAGAGTAGGCCATTGTGTGCTGGTGGGAACAGATGACAAAATTTACAAAACCGCATACACACGGGGACTGGATGTTAAAATAAAAGTCATCTCAGCGCTTTGATTTGTTGCTTTACAAGATTCAGCGCTATATAAATTCCATACACTATTATTATTATTATTATTATTATTATCATAAATGAATTACCTTCATTTTAAAAGATGTCGAAATAATGAACGATAGGGTTTGTGTTGCTGTATCGTGTAAGAAAAACACTGTCTTGCTCCTGGAGACTTAACATACACATTGTTTAGTATTGAAAGTATGTCTCATCAACGGGTAACTTGATGCTGTTAACATAATATAACGAAACATTTTACCACTGTTGGAAACGAAGACCATAGTTTTTTAGTGTTGAAATAGTTGTCTATCCTCTGAAGTCGGAGTATCGCTGCCTATAATTACGCGAAGTACTTGAAAAGAGTCATACACGCAAACTTCTCATTCAGTGTGCAACTTCTTCAATCTCAAAGTGATTCCCAGGTGGGATGAGTGAGTCAGAGTGCATGTTCTGGGTGACCCCCCAGGGTGTTAAGCTGGGAAACGAACAACAACAACAACAAATATTCGTTTCGTTAACTGTAGCTGATATTACTGTTCCGTGTCACAAAACGCATGAAAACTGTTGAGAAAAACTAAGACGGGGTTTGCTCAGTGTTGAAAGCATTTGTTTCATCAGCTGTTTATGCCTGCAGAATTTTATTTCTGAAGCTCCCATGCAGCGACATATGTACACACACATCAATGCATGTGTGCACATGCACACACATACACTTATATGCATATCAAACATACACAGTGCCACACATACACAATCGTAAAACAAACACATCAACACACACACACACAACACTTTTTCGTCTAATATCACTTTAAGTGAACAGACGTAAAATTGAAGACACACACACAACACACACAAAAGAAAAGAGCGCACAAGCACACAACGAAACATGCAAATTTGAGTGCACAGACACACAAACATAGACCCACTTTAGACGTACATCTTTTATATCATTTAATATTCATTCTTGATTAACATACTCATAACATTCAGAAAAGTAACAAAAACGAAGAGCAAGAATTGTTAACATTACTAATAATGCGCTGATAATACAGTATCAGTTTTTATTTAAAAAAAGAAAAAAAGAAGTTCAGAATACAACAGAAATGGACAAACCACCCTGAAATAAATACACCTAAAGTGTGTGTGTGTGTGTGTGTGTGTGTGTGTGTGTGTGTGTGACACACATGATTTTTACTGTTCTTGATTTTTACTGTTACTGTTCTTGTGCTTTAATGATGACGATATTCTTGCTCATTCACTTTCCTCTGTGTGTGTGTGTGTGTGTGTGTGTGTGTGTGTGTGTGTGTTTGTGTTTGTGAAGGGGGGTAGGAAGAGAAAAGAAGGGGCACAAGGAAGAGAGAGAGAGAGAGAGAGAGAGAGAGAGAGAGAGAAGAGAGAGGAGAGAGAGAGAGAGAGAGAGAGAGAGAGAGAGAGAGAGAGAGAAAACAAATGCAGGGGGTTTGTCCCTATCAAACTCTAAAACTAATTTCTGGTTATAGCATCCATAACGCAAAAACTCGTTTTATGTTTGCACTGGTTAAAATATGTTGGTCAAGAACAATAGACGTTCAAACAATAGACACTGTCAATCAGAACATATATTGCTGAGTAAAACATCCCTTATGGAAGACACAGTCAACAGAAACTAGGGTTACCTAAAATGCATCACAGTAAGGGAATAATGATAAAAGCAAACCTCCTAATGATAAAAAAAAAATTAACAAAACCTCCCTTTTTGCAAATGAAGTCTTTTGGTGGGTGTACATAAACAGTCAGTTTAAACCAATCTGTCTAACAGCCTGTTTTTAACAAGTACAGTATTTTCATTTTTTCGGTGACCCAAAAATGAAGTTTGCCATCACAAAAAACAAACTCTTTTCAGACACAAAAATAATGTCAGTTAAAAAAAAAGAAGTTTATATTCATTTTCTTAATCATAACCACAGCTACACCCTTGCTATTTCACCCATTATAGTGACGCGCTTTTGCAGAATTATTGCCACGTCACTGTTTGCATACATGAATGAAAATACCACAGCACTGGGATGATTTTGATGGGCATTCTTTCAGCCTTGATACGCTTCCTGCATATAATATTAATATCAAATTATTCTGACCAACAAAAAGCTGAATTTAACAACTAGCCGTCAAGCGACGTTGCAATCATGGGAATTCTGGATCCTATTTGCAGCCATGTTATTCACACAACCTACAGCAACAAAGCAAGTTTGAAACATAACCACTAGCAGTGATAAGATATGCTACGGATTGTCACTTCAGTCCACACTTTTCACCAAAATAAAAAAAAAGGCACATGAGAAAAGCAATGAACTGGCACAAGCCATTCCATAGCACGCACTACGTTTAGCCTTCCGTCGCTTTTGTCTGAACCTAGCTCTGTGTATCACTGAGACAGAAGAATGATCATCATCCCTAAACAGCTAGTTGGAAAAGGTGCATAATTCTATGAAAAGCTTTAAGCTTCAACCTGACTGTATGATATCCACTAGCAGTAAAATAAAATATTTAAAAAATGTATGACATCACACACATACAAAACTACACACAACTAGACAAGATTACGAAAAAACAAAACAAAAAGGTTGTACTACGCAGTGTGTCACAAGTTCAATCCCAACTGCAACCACCTGAATGCTACTACTGGTCATCATCTGCGGCACGGTCTACGAGTGTCTGCAGACGAGGACTGGGCAGTTGGCGTGGTGAACCACGGAGTCACTGACACTGCCCATCATGGTGCGACGGATGGCGCCCAAGCCGCGAGAGCCGATCACGATCATGATCGCGCCCACTTTCTCCTGGTAGGAAACGATGTCGTGCCAGACGTGTTTGCTGCTAGATTTCAACATGTGGAATTCGCCTGTGATCTGAAAGACACACAAGACACACACACACACACACGCACGCACGCACGCACGCACGCACGCACGCACACACACACATACACACACTCACACACGCGGGCACGCACGCACGCACACACACACACACACACCATTAACAGTATCAAACATGTCACCTTAAACCTCTATGAATGTGCACGCGCGTACGTTTGCGTAATAATTCATCATCATCATTAACCATTACACCCAGCGGTGTGTAGGGCAGCAACAAAGCGCTTCCACTCCTGCCTATCCTGGGCCAACCTAGTCACTGATCCCCAAGAGTGCTGCATGGCCTTCATCTCACTTTCTACAGTTCTCCTCCACGTTGCTTTTGGTCTTCCTTTCTTTCTCCTTCCTTCTGGGGTCCAGTGCAATGCTGTTCTTGTGATTGACTGTGGGTCTCTTCGGAGGATGTGCCCAATCCACTTCCACCGTCGTCTGGTGATGATGGTTCCCATGTCTTCCTGCCTGCATCTCCGTAGTAAGTCTTCATTGGAGATCTTCTCTGGCCAAAAGATCCGGAGAATTCTTCGCAGGCATATGGTGTGGAAGGATCGAAGTTTGGTAAGATAATTATATGCACTCAAATAAGTGCCCCACATTCAGTTGGAAGAGCATGTGCGCACGCGCGTGCGCGCACACACATATACACACAACATGCACAAAGTTTAGTGAATACAGATTTGTGCATACACTCATTCTCCCCCTAAATACATAATTACATAATCATAACAACAAAAGCACTCAACATAACCCCTACACATAATTATGTGTGCCCCCTATATATATATATATATATATATATATATATATATATATATATGTATGCGCACTTGCACACTCAAAATATGCATGCATGTCTGTTTACACGTAACTCATTCTTATCCACACACAAGCGCATTCCATAGCAACTGGCTCTTGCCCACAGCAATTCAACTTTGCCATGGGCTCACTGCAAAGACTTGCTACGACCACACCACTTCTAACGTTTTAATGACGTGACAAAACTACAGATGTGTGTGTGTGTGTTTACATTTGAATTTTGTTTTAAAATTTTTTTAAAAACCAGCCCCATTAATTGTACGTGTGTGTGTGTTTACATTTGAATTTGTAAAAAAATCTATTAATTGTAACTGGCTGCATGTAAAAGACTAGGATGAATAAAAGCGCTTTGATTTGTTGGGGGTTTTTTTTGCAAGATATAGCGCAGTATAAATTCCATGTATTATCATTATTATTATGATGTCTTTGGGGCCTGGCCGGTTGACTGACACCAGCATAATCATGACATTGACAGGACACTGTCAGTGTCATGGAAGCAGGCTTGTCATGTGGTCTTAAACCTAGAGTAAAATACCAGTCAAACTTGTCAGTAAGAAGATAATGTTCCGAAACACAAAAACACAATCGACAATAATTATCTTGTTGTTTTTCTTCGGGGGGGGGGGGTCATTCCTTAGGTAGAGCTCCCAATAGTGAGATCTTTGTGTATCGACTGCTTGAGCTTGCCGTTAAGGTAGCCGCATTCTGACTTCAGGGACGACTAAACACGACACCAGTGTGCTTAAGTTTAAAAAAAAACACAAAACAAACACCAGCCTCCGGTCATCCGTTCTTACTAGCATGAATGGCCTACACTTCCGAAAGGCACAGCAGGTTTTCACTTGTGCGCAAAATGTACTATGTGCGTTTGAAGACAGGGCCTCAGCTTAAAGTCTCATCCGGAGGACTTTCCCGGGGGAAGGGGAGTCAGTACTGATGTTATGTATGTATGTATGTTTGTCCGACGTGTCCGACGATGACCTCCAAAACAGCAGAGGAGGCAGCTGCTGTTTTGGAAACTGGGCAGAAATTTGATTATAGTGGAGATGCCTTGCCCACAGTACATCCCCACTCTCTCGGCCAAGTGAGCATAAGGACAGTCAGCGTTGGAGATGTTCTCCAAAGGCCAACTAGCTAGCCCCCAGGGCTGCAGCACATAAGGACTGTGCGAGTCAAGCCTCCTAGTCAGAGAGTCATAGTCGATCACTAAAGACTTCCATGAGTGGGAAAGAAAGCCACAGGTCATACAGCCTCTCACTTTGCTGTTGTTGCCCCCAGCGTCAATGGTTTAATCAAGAACTGTGATAAAGCCCAGGCGCTGACGGCACACTGATGTTAACTGCAGGGGTAAAAATCCCCTTGAAAAGGGCGTCTCGGTAGTGGCTCAATCCTGGGGCTCAAATCCCAGGGCTGTCCAATTACGAGTGCAATGCTCATAACCACTTGGCTATCCACTACCATGATACATCCACCACCACTACCATACATAATATATAATATTTTAAAAAATGTCACACAGTTTACACAGCCTCACATATTTATTTCAAACCTAAGATTTCCCCCCCCTCCTGTTTCATATCAGAACTTCTTATTATTATTACCCGTGTCCTATCACCCTGCTAAAGTATACGACCTGTGTGAGTGAGTGTGTGTGTGTGTGTGTGTGTGTGTGTGTGTGTGTGTGTGTGTGTGTGTGTGTGTGCGCGCGCTTTTGAAAAACATTTGACTATTGAAATTTTATTATTTAATAGACTTTGTCGGCAGCGTACCATGTTTCTAAATATCTGTTTGTTTAAACTATTGATTATTTATCGATGATTGCATGACTGTGTAAGATTAGGTTGAATGCATGCGCTTTGATTTGTCTTTGCAAGATATAGCGCTATATGAGTTCCATTTCTTCTTCTTATTATTATTACCACCCCCCACCCCAAACACACACATATATATGGTAAAAAAAATATATATATATATTTACAAGCTTCAGCACTATATAAGTTCCATACATTATATATATAATATTATAATATATATATATATATATATATATATATATAATATATTTATATCTCTCTCTCTCTCTCTCTCTCTCTCTCTATATATATATATATATATACACACACACACACACACCACACACCCACACCACACACACGAACCCATGAAAGAGTTACAATGGCTGATAAGAATGACCCCTCAAAGGACTCTGCCAAAAAGAATTCAGTCATGTTAACAGGGTTTCATAGCCCTTGGCTTGAACAACAAAAAACAAAACCCCACAACAACAACAAAAAACCCACAACTACATGGCCCATAGGCGGTCAACTCGTGATCCAGAGGTCGCGGGTTCGATCCCCGCTCGGCTCGGTGTTGTGTCCTTGGGAAAGACACTTTACTCCTATTTTCCTCACTCCACCCAGGTGTACAAGTGGGTACCAGCTCTGCTGGGGAAGTATCTGGCGACAGACTAGCGTCCTGTCACAGGGGTGGTGAAAAACCATCAGTTCGCTTAACGCTACAGAAACCGGGATAAGCTCCGGCTCTATGGGCCTTCTGGCTCGAAAGAACATACTTTTTTTTTTTTTTTTACATGGCCCATACTTACCCCGGCATCAGTCATCGCCTTGGTAAACTTCTGGTGCAGATCCCTGGACATCTGCTCATCTTTCTGCTTCAGCTCCTGGACATGGCCTGGACTGGGGCCTGTCAGGGAGGAGACACACCAGTGACAAGGGTGAGTGACACCAGGTCCATCACACGATCGGTCAAGTCCCAACATGACCTCTTCCTTCTTTACCAACGCTCTTCGTGGGTGGCAGTTTGAATGGAGAACACAACCGCTTTCAATGTTGCAGGGCATACAGTACACACGTGCGCACAGGCGCGCATGCATAATAATAATAATAATGTATGGAATTTATATAGCGCTGAATCTTGTAAAGCAACAAATCAAAGCGCATACACGCACACGTACCCACACGTACGCGCGCTCGCACGCACGCACGCACACACACACACACACACACACACACACACACACACACACACACACACACACACACACACACACACACACACACACACACACACACACTCTGAACATAATAATTATCTAATAAAGAAAAAAATGTCACACAGCTTGCACAGCCTCACAGGAATTAACTCAGCACTAAATGTGGTCTCAACTCGTGATCCAGAGGTCGCGGGTTCGATCCCCGCTTGCCTCGGTGTTGTGTCCTTGGGAAAGACACTTTACTCCTATTTTCCTCACTCCACCCAGGTGTACAAGTGGGTACCAGCTCTGCTGGGGAAGTATCTGGCGACAGACTAGCGTCCTGTCACAGGGGTGGTGAAAAACCATCAGTTCGCTTAACGCTACAGAAACCGGGATAAGCTCCGGCTCTGTGGGCCTTCTGGCTCGAAAGAACATATTTAAATGTGGTCTATTGCTGTGGCCACGAGAGAATTTCTTTGACTGCGGCACCAATAACAATTTCTTTTCTTGTCCTTTTTTGTTGTTTGTTTGTTTGAATTACTTGTTACAACATTAATATTGTCAGCAGTTAATATTATTGACTAAAAAGTCAATCATTATAAAGCTTGTTATAAGCTATCGCCAGCTTGTCGTTGCTCTAAATAAGTATACTCTGAATAAGCGTACTTGTTGCTCTGAATAAAAAGGTCAAGGTGTCCCATAATCTAAGGCATCAGAGACCTCAGCTTCTCCAGGGGCCAGCATATTGAGGGCGGCGCCCATCTCCTCTCCCTCGATGCTTTATCTTCCCTGACCCTAAAGAGGGCAGGTACCCATTTACAGCTGGGTGAACTGGGGGAACTGTACTGAAGCCAAAGCGCTCAAACGGTCACCCATCCAAGTGGTAAGCACGGTCGATGCTGCTTAACACTGGCTGGGGGGAAAGCGAGTGCTCTGACCACTGAGCTATTCCGTCCCCCTCCTGAATAAGTGGCTGTTTATCCATCTTTGTGAATGAATCATTATACAAACCAATTGAGTTAGAAAACCTTTTTTTTAATTGGTCACCAGCTGAACAACATCTCTTCTTTGTTCCGGGTTAATGTTGCAATATCTCATCATAATTAGTCATATGACCTAGACGTACACAGCAAGAGTAATCATC
>CM054168.1:25219063-25296563 GCA_028751875.1 Rapana venosa | reverse complement strand
GCGCACACGTTAAATCCTGTTCCGCTGTTTGAAAGAGTAGGCCATTGTGTGCCGGTGGGAACAGATGACAAAATTTACAAAACCGCATACACACGCATAATTTTATTCTTAAAAAAAGAAGTCATCTGAGCGCTTTGATTTGTAGCTTTACAAGATGACGCTATATAAATTCCATACATTATTATTATTATTATTACCATAATACAGTCATGGTCCTTCCCGCCTGACCTTGTCTTTGTAACCCAGCCCTAGGTCTAGGCCTTACAGGCTAGCCTACAGTAGGCTACATGTATGCGTCTGTCTAGCCTGTTGACTAGCCTACGTGACTGCATGTTCCCGTGACCGCATGCCTTCAAAATCAACCCAATACACTTTGCACACGGACAGTTTGCCGCTGGTGATGTTGCCATGGATGTTGACAGGTTTACTGCTAAGAGACTGCACACCCCTTGTGGATGCAATCGGGTTATACATATCAGCTTCCTCACTGATTTGATTGTGTTGATGCTAGATTTAGATTGACAACTCTCTGTCTGTCTGTCTGTCTGTCTCTGTCTGTCTCTCTCCCTCCATCTCTCTCTCTTCTCTCTCTCCTCTCTCTCTCCTCTCTCTCTCTCTCTCTCCTCATATCTTGGTTTCTTAAGTCATATTTTTTGGAACTGATTTTTTTATTGTGGTAGTTGTGGGTATACACTAACACTTTGGGGGGGGTTTTGTTTTGTTTGTGTGTGTGTGTGGGGGGGGGGGGGGGGGTACTTATTTTTCTCACTAAAATACTAAGCAGTTTGGCAAACCCCCTTCATGTATGGGCCAAAGGCCTTTTTGGTGAATAAACTCTCTCTCTCTCTCTCTCTCTCTCTCATCTCCTCATCTCTCTTCTCATCTCTCTCTCTCTCTCTCTCTCTCTCTCTCTCTCATATCAAAGTAACCTTATGTTTGCTTGAAGTTCTTAGTTGTGATTACTGATGATAGTCCCTTTTCAGGGCAAGAGCCGGATGAAAAAAACAACAACACCAACAAAGTATGTCAATACTTATTTGTAACCCTTGGGAATAAAGATTACCAATCAATCAATCAATAAATCGATCGATCAGGTCCATATTAATATAATTAGGAAGACCCACGCAGATGCATTCATCAGTTTTGCTCAACAACTGGTCTGCTTAAGCGGTTAGGTAATGGAGTGTCTGCGTTCTGAGCACCGACCTACTGATTACAACTTGTGTGAGCCAGTCGTATGTATACATGTACACACATTGTGAGAGTGGACAACGCTAATAATAGCAACCATGACTGCCTTCGCTCTCTGTCTGTCTGTCTGTCTGTCTCTCTCTCTCTCTCACACACACACACACAGACAGACAGACACACACACACAGAGACACACACCAACCAGAAAAACAAGTATCACAAATAATGAAGCAATTAAATAGCAGGAACAGTAGGCTAGCAGCTGTACGGGGAAACAGATGCAAGTCATTCCCACAGTATACATGTGTTGTGTATACACACTATACGGTGACGCAAATAAATCGACATCAACCAGCGCGAAAAGACAGCAGATGACCTGTTAAAACACACACACAGAGAGAGAGAGAGAGAGAGAGAGAGAGAGAGAGAACTCAGGAACTCGGGATTTTAATTGTAAAGCCACAGGCTGTGGGTAAATAAATGGTGGTGTGGGAAATGAACAAGCTTTTCCTAAAAGAATTAAAACGGCACAAGACTGATTGTTTTCATCAAGACTGGCATACAAAACTGACAGAGAGTGACAGATTTGAAACATGTCGGTCTTTGAAATCATTGTTTACAGCCTGGAAAATATCTTACTGCTATCACGATAGGGTAAATTCAGGTACGTTATGGCTAGATTTCGACTTGGAATTGGTACTTTAAATGTAAATAACAGATGTAATGATAAATCTAAAAAGTGCCCTTTTTGTGACAAAATGTATACTGAAACTGAAATCCATTTTCTATTTCATATATTTTGAATGCACAAAATTTACAGACTTGCGACAGAAATATTGCCCTGAGAGAGAGAGAGAGAGAGAGAGAGAGAGAGAAACTTTACAGCCCACACGCATGGCCCTGTGTGTGTGTGTGTGTGTGTGAGAGAGAGAGAGAGAGAGAGAGAGAGAGAGAGAGAGAGAGAGAGAGAGTGTGTGTGTGCGTGTGCGCGCGGCTTATGTGCGTGCGTCTGTGTGTGTGTGTGTGTAAGTGTGTGCATGTGTGCAGGCACGCATGGGCATATTACTGAATATCCGGTGTGCGAGTGAAGGTCGCATGTCATGTGATGATTATAACAAGCACATTTCAGGTTATCAGTTTGAAGCGTGTCATCCCCTGATGCTTGCACTAGTACGTTTAAATCACATTTTCTTCAAAGACGAAAATGTGTGTGTGTGAATGTGAGAGTTTGCGTGTGTGTGTGTGTGTGTGTTTGTGAGTGTGAGAGTTTGTGTGTGTGTGTGAGAGTTTGTGTGTGTGTGTGTGTGTGTGTGTGCGTGCGTTATGCATGAGAGAGAGAGGTAAAGGGGGTGGGAGGGGGTACAGGGACAGGCAATCCCCACTCTACTAGCTCTTTCTGATCTGGGCTGGTTTTTGGTATGGGTTTGTTTCTGTTGTTTGGGGTTTATTGTTTCACACGAGCAGAGCTGTATGTACTGTTGTCCGTGGACCATCACAAAATGACAGTATGATACATATAAATACGTTTAACATGCAAAGTCCACAAGTACGTTTTGTTTGTTGTCTATCATCCTAAGTGATTTTTTGCATCCCTGGAGTTGATAGACCAGAAAAGGCTTGATGCAGGGAGTCGATAAAAAATAAAAAAAGCCACTGCAGTCCTGGTCTGTCTTGTTGGGCGCGTGACAGTCTCCTGCCACTACGAGTTGACAAGTCATAACCCCTGGTTGAAAGCTAGCCATACCCTGGTTCACAGACATATTATGTATGTATGTTTGTCCGTCGTGTCCGACGATGACCTCCAAAACAGCAGAGGAGGCAGCTGCTGTTTCGGAAATTGGGTAGAAATTTGATTACAGTGGACATGCCTTGCCCACAGTACATCCCCACTCTCTCGGCCAAGTGGGCATAAGGACAGTCAGCGTTGGAGATGCTCTCCAAAGGCCAACAAGCCCCCAGGGCTGCAGCTCATAAAGACTGTGCAAGTCAAGCCTCCTAGTCAGAGAGTCATAGTCGATCACTAAAGACTAAGCTGTCAAGTGGAATTCCATGGGTGGGAAAGAAAGCCACTGATCATACAGCCTCTCACTTTGCTGTTGCCCCCAGCGTCAATGGTTTAATCAAGAACTGTGATAAACCCCTGACGCTGACGGCAATTCACAGGCATATTATCGGCTACCAAAAGACCGTACAGTTACATTCCCTCGTGAAGTAATGAAAGGACTACTGACTGACTGGGGGCCCAGGGATTACGTGTTGTCAGGTTTGCTCAAAGTGTTAGCTAGGCCTAGGCCAAGCACACATGGTATTTATAATACTAGGCTAACAGTATAGGGTTCAGTGACCGACCTGTGTGTTCGTGCTAGCTTCGGGTCAGTGTCCGACGTGGGTTTTGACCCTATTAGGTCAGCCTGAATCAACACCTCATCAGTTCTATGTTATTTTAATAATAATAACAATAATAATAATAATGTATGGAATTTATATAGCGCTGAATCTTGTAAAGCAACAAATCAAAGCGCTCACAGTCTGTAAGAGGCCAACTAAACGTTGTCATCTGCTGGAGTTTGGTTTTTAAATTGCTGTCCGTTCTCAACATGGCGAAGCCAATAGTTTTCTGTCACAAAATCATGAACGTAACTATAAGCACAAACACGGACACCTACCCCTCTCTCTCTATCTAGTATCTCGCATAAGACAGCTGCACACGAACTGGATTTTGGGGGGGGTTGGTTTGTTTTGTTTTCTTCAAAAGCTAGGGGGGAAAAACCGCTCTGTTT
Source organism: Rapana venosa (assembly GCA_028751875.1). NCBI lineage: Eukaryota > Metazoa > Mollusca > Gastropoda > Neogastropoda > Muricidae > Rapana > Rapana venosa. Next base: position 25,292,592 of record CM054168.1, on the reverse strand, counting down.
GCCATCTGTTATCCTCTGGCAATAGGTTATGGATCGATCAATCAAGACCTACATCTCCTCCTTCCCCGCCCAGTAAACCATACATGTGTGAGCGCGAGAGCGCGTGTACACGGACGCGCGCGCGCACACACACACACACACCACACGCGCGCGTGCGCGCACACACACACACGCGCGCGCGCGCACCACACACACACGCGCGCGCACACACACACACTGCAAAACCAAACAACACCCTCCACCCCCCCCCCCCCCCTCCAAGACAACAAACAAACAAAAACCACAACATACGATTTGTTAAAATATCACCCTACAGAAGCAGAGAATAATCAGTTTCACTCACACACACAAACACACACACGCGCGCGCACGCACGCACGCTCGCGCTCTCTCTCTCTCTCTCCTCTCTCTCTCTCTCTCTCATATCAGCCATTGTAGCAATAACAAGAACAGCTGCAAAGAAGCATGTTACAGGAATGTCAGGAGCTTTCAAATTACTGCAACAGAAAAAGAAAAAAAAAAAGATGCGGTATACAAAAGAAAAATTAATGTGTGAAAAAGATAATGAAAATAAAACTGAAATGGAAAATAAAAAATAAGGGGACGTAGGGGGAGGGGGTGTATCTATACACAGCAAGCTCTTACTTGCATGCGTTCGCGGTATATGTGGTTATCAAGGTGCGTATATGTGTCAGGGTCGTGTGAGTGTGTGTGTGTGTGTGTGTGTGTGTGTGAGTGTGTGACTGAGTGTGTGTGTGAGTGTGTGTGTGGAGAGAGTGAGTGGTGTGTGTGTGTGTGTGTGTGTGTGTGTGTGTGTGTGTGTGTGAGTGAGTGTGTGTGAGTGTTTGTGAGTGTGTGTGTGAGTGAGTGTGTGTGAGAGTGAATGTGTGTGTGTGTGTGTGTGTGTGTACACGGCTACATGTAGGGTGAGGGGACGGCTGTACACTGAAGTATTGATTGCCAGTGTATCATGTTGCTGAAAGCTAACACTGGCTGCTCTCACACAGCCCATATACCCCCAGGCAGCCAAAGACACACATATGTAGTAGTTTTCCCTTTACTTCCCAATCTTCGAATGAAACTTAACCTCAACCCACAGCATGCACGCAAACCTATTTTTGCAATACCATAGAATGTTCGCCAGCGACAACCCCCCCCTCCGCCCCCCCCCCCCCCCCCCCCCCATCTGCTCTTCTCTCGTCATAGTGATTAATTCATCATTAGCACACGTTTTATTGCACATTCCACCATCATAGACGAACACGTAATTGATAGGACACGAGTACAGTCATGCGCATATTAAACAAGCTATAAACGTGCATGGTACGTACATTCTGATTACTTTAAACATGCCAGTATTTGCCTTTCATAATAAAGCCGACCTTCTGTGTAACCAGCAACAAAAGACTACATTGGACAGTTCCCCCTTCTTTACTTGTCCTAGGATGCGACTATAAACCGAGGCCCCCGTGTGCGAACGCACGCAGAACATCTTGCGCACACGTTAAATCCTGTTCCGCTTTTCGTAAGAGCAGGCCAATGTGTGCCGGTGGGAACGGATGAGAGAATTGACAAAACCGCATACACACGGGGACTGGATGTAAAAAAAGCACATAAGTGCTTATTTCATTATCCTCGATATAAAAAAAGAATAAATAATGAAGGGTCTGGACTACGTGCCGCTAGGCCTATAGCAGTTCGCAATGATGAGAAACCATATATAACAATGGACGTAATAGGTATTCACTGACCACAGTGTTTCTTAAGTACGTAGGTAGGTACGTAACTTCTGTAGCGGGACTATTGTTGTGACTACTCAACCTACTTTTCGCGAGATAGTGACATGACAAAGAGACGTATCTTGCTTGACACATAGAGACAAAAACAGCTCTCTCGAGATAGTGAACTGAGTAAGAGACGAAAGATACAGCCAGGGACAAAAACAGCCATCTAGATAATCTCAAAGGTTCAGAGCTAAAACCTCGAAAACCAAACATGGGTAATATAAACTTGACGGAAAGTATGACATTGTTAAAATTCAAACCACAACATTTTTCAAAGGTAATTATGCAAGTCAAAAAAAAAATGGTGCTCTCTTTACGTTATACTCATTCAGTTGAGAGTCTGAACAGATCTAGAGATTTGTTTTTCTTCAAAAAGCAGGGGCACGTGTGTGTTACTGTTGTTATTGTTATTCTTTTATATCGAAGATAATAGAAAAAGCACTCATGTGCTTTTTTAAATCCAGTCCCCGTGTGTATGCAGTTTTGTAAATTTTGTCATGTGTAGTCTACTCGTGTGTGCGTATGCGTGTGCGCGCGCGCGCGTGTGTGTGCGCGTTTGACGTTAGACTGATGTTTGGGTTACAGGTGTGGAAAAAGAGATGAGAAAAGAGCCACTCTTTGAAAGAGAATAAGACAGGCTGAAAAAAGACTGACGAAGTCGAGGGGAAAAAAAGCCGAGAGAAGCATTGGGGGGGGGGGGGGGGGGGGGGGGGATGGGGGGGGGGGTGGGGGGGGGGGGGGGGGGGGGGGGGCACACAACCGAAGAAGGTGGTTTATTTGTTTATTCGCTGACTGATCGACTTATTTAATGATTTATTACACTGAAAGTCAAGAACAGAAACAAGCTGAATATTCATGTTTCAACTATCGATTAATAAATTCGTTTCGTTTGTGTAACTTCTTTTCCTGCTGAAGACTGAGCTGTTGGCCACAATTGAAGATGAGGACCTAGCTCAATAAGTGAAAAGCACATTAATAATTGTCACAACATCAAGGGGGTACTTTGGCAAACAAACAGTCACTACTCTAGACAAAGTGATTGAAAAGACTGGCGAAAAAAGTACACCGAACGAAAAATTAATGAGCGATGGGAGAGAAAGAGAGAGAGAGAACTCAACGATTTATTCACAAAAAGGCGATTGGCCCATATATGAAGGGGGGGTTGCCAAACTGCTTAGTATTTTAGTGAGAAAAATAAGTAACACACACACACAAAAAAATGTTAATGTATACTCACAACTGCCACAATAAAAAACCAGTTCCCCAAGAATATGACTTAAGAAACCAAGATATATCTTATTCTGAAGGCTTTACACAAATATAAAGCAAGGCTGGGCACACAAGAGAGAGAAAGAGAGAGAGAGAGAGAGAGAGAGAGAGAGAGAATTATTAGAGGACGTGTTGACATGGCTAAGGTGATCGTCCTGGAGGACAAACTGTTCTTAAGTTTATATAATTATATATAAAGAAAGAAAACTTTGCTTCAAAACTTGTTGCTCGTTTGTTAAGTATCAAATCTGAATTAACTGGAACGATTGTGAATTCACCCCTTTTTACACACAACCTCTCGCTTGACAAGCTTTTCTTATGCACAAACACGTCATCAAACCACGGTTGAAACAGCTTAATTGGGTGTACCATTCGGTTTCGCTTTCACAACCTTTCTTTTTCATGTACCGCATTCCCACACATTGAAAAGGGCCGCCCTTAACATAAATTTCAATGACATGGCTTGTTTGTTTTATTCAGGGCATTATGCAGAACCCGTATGTCTTCAGGTCAGTGGACTGTGCTAAAGGTATGCACACACACACGACGTATGCACATACCTGATGACAGATGAAGAAAAACACCCTGAAAAGAGATGATAGGGGTGGGGGTGGGGGGGGGGTGGGGAAGATGACAATGACCTTTATCTCCAAAGTTAACAGATAAGCTTCACAATACTTTTGTTTTGTTTTTTGTTTTAGGCTTGATAAGAGACTATTAAAAAGCAACCAATCACAAACATGAAAAACGCCACAAGTATGGAGAGAGAGAGAGAGAGAGAGAGAAAAGAGAGAGAGAGAGAGAGAGGGGGGGGGGGGGGGGGGGATGCGAACGAGAGAGAGAGACAGACAGACAGACAGACTTTTCACTTGAAATTTCACACACACACACACACACACACACACACACACACACACAACTATCATAAATTTTAGACTGAAAAGAAACTCATCGGCTTGAACTTTCTAAGGCAAGTCAATGTCAAAAAAACCTCTCAAACCTGCAACAACTACTACTACTAACTATAGCTATGCGATGATGGGAGGAACACCATGCCCTTAACTTGTGCTTTCTACACCTAAACTATAGTATTTAACTTTTTCAATCTTGCTTGCGCAAAATGCTTAATGCATTAGTAAGCTTCACGTTGCACATTCAGTGGAATGGAAACCATTGTAAAACAGTGCATGACAAAGCGAGTATGTGCAGTTCAAGATTATAAACCCATAAAGAAAGAGTTAAGTGCCTCTACGTCTCTGTAACCCGAGTACCTGCTCAAGATTATTAGTCCACAAAGAGGTTTCAGTGTTTTTAGGTCGCTGCAATCAGAATATGTTATGTGCACTTGCACTCTTGTTCGGGGAGAGAGGGGGTGGGGGGTGGGTGGGAGGGAGGGAGGAAAGGGATAGAGGGAGAGGGGGAGAAAGAGAGAGAAAGAATGAGGGAGAGAGGGGGGAGAAAGAGAGAGAGAGGGAGGGCGAGAGAGAGAATGAATGAATGAATGATCTTTATTTTTCAAAGGTTATAGATATGCATTCACATACTTTTTTTTATCCGGCCCTTGAGAGAGAGAGAGAGAGAGAGAGAGAGAAGAGAGAGAGAGAGAGAGAGAGAGAGAGAGAGAGAGAGACTCACACATACATGTACACACACACACACACAAACAAGCACACACACACACATACAAGCACACAGACACACACACACACATGTACACTCACACATACAAGCACACACACATGTACACTCACACATACAAGCACACACACAGGCACAGAAACAGAGATGAGATGTGGATATAAATAAGAATAGGCATTCGCTAAGATACATGCTATAATCAAGTTTATATTAGAAGAATATAACAATAGGATTTTGTTACAACTGATGTTGTAAAGCAGCTTTTGCTATCTCATTGTCATTTTATTGAGGCCCACATCTCATATGAGAGAGAGAGAGAGAGAGAGAGAGAGAGAGAGAGAGAGAGAGAGAGAGAGAGAGAGAGAGAGAGAGAGAGAGAGAGAGGCAGAGGCAGAGACAGACAGAGAGACAGAGAAGAATGAAAACCGGAGACCTGTCTCGGCCAATGTGCACACACACACACACACACACACACACACACACACACACACACACACACACACTGCGAGCTTGCACAGTGTTCAATTCTGTTCCTTATTTTAGAATGAAAGTATTATTTAGTATGACTCTTGTGTGAGCACAAAGTGGAGACAAAAGAAAGGATCAAAATATAATAACACTGTCAACACTACGGGAACGTGGGAGGCCAAACAATAAATGCACATATAATTGTCCAAAAAATATCGATAGCTATGTGCATATCAAGCTGTGTGTATTGAAAATTAGCGCGCGCACGCGCGTGTGTGTGTGTGAGAGGAGAGAGAGAGAGAGAGAGAGAGAGAGAGAGAGAGAGAGAGAGAGAGAGGGTGAGAGAGAGAGAGAGAGAGAGTGTAAGGCTGTGTACGGCTGTATAACAATGCGTGCGTGCGTGTGCTTATGTATGTGTGTGTGTGTGTGTGGTGTGTGTGTGTGTGTGTGTGTGTGTGTGTGTGTGTGTGGTGTGTGAGAGAGAGAGAAAAGAGAGAGAGGGGAGAGAGAGAGGGGAGAGGGGGGAGAGACGGTGAGAGAGAGAGAGAGAGAGTGCAAGGCGTGTGTACGGCTGGATAACAGTGCGTGCGTGTGCTTGTGTGTGTGTGTGTGTGTGTGTGTGTGTGTGTGTGTGTGTGTGTGTGTGTGTGTGGTGAAAAAAGAGAGAGAGAGAGAGAGAGAGAGGGGGAGCAGGGGCAATGCATCCATATTCTCACAGAAACGAGTAGACCTAAAAATAATTGAATCTACACCTGAAAAACATCCAACATAACACGGCCAGTATTTTGTAACAAATATCTTCTCCTCTCTATCTCTCTCTCTCTCTCTCTCTCTCTCTCTCTCTCTCCTCTCTCTCTCTCTTCTCCCCTCTCTCTCTAGTTGTCATTCTGTATAGTATATACCTGTCCCATCCACCCACCATTCCTCTCCGCCAGGCACAAGTGTACATATTTTTTCCACCTCCATTTTCCTCAAAGCCCAAATGATATGAATCAACATTACACTTATCTATCGCGTCAACATTTCCCGCAAATACCAAAACCTTGAACCTGGCCCAACATTTGGAAAGAGACTGTGAGAGTAAACAAAAAACAAAAGTCCTACCCACACACAGCCTTGAGATCTAGATAAAAAAGAACACCTGTCTTGCTGCTTTGCAATTCTAGTCTTCCCTGACATGGTTCGCAAACGCAAACACACACACACACACACACACACACACACGCAAGCGCGCGCACGCGCACGCACAGGAAAAGAACTCTGAACTCTGAAATGGTTTAATGTACATCGGCCTTTGGCCACAATACACATTGAGGGGCAAAAACTTGAAGATGAAAAAAATTCACAAAAGTTTGGTAAGACTTTGGCATAATACCCTGGAGTGCACTCAAAACTGTATACTCTTGCATAAGCATAGTCCAACATCATGACTAAATAAATAAAGACTGTGGTAGGCCAAGAATCAAAATGAAACACAGCTTTAAAAAATTCAGTTCATCTTAACTGCTTCCCAGGATACCACAAAAAGATGATAGACCTGTAAACAAAGTTATTGATGGGAGTTATACCTGATATGTTAAAACCTCACATACAAAATACAATCATCAAGTTACATATAAATCATAACAGTTGAAACATGTAACGTCATTAGGTTGTTTTCTTTGATTTTATAATAGTTACCTATACTCACAAGCTATTGCACTCTCAAAACATTCATAACTAAACAGTGAACCATAAATCTACCATGTTGCCAGGTCTACTGCAATATTATACACAAGCTTGTGTCCAAAAACAACACCACCCCCAAAACAAAACAAAACTGTATTACCATGTGCTGTTCAGCTAGTAACGTTCTTAACGTCTAAACAGAAATGGATGTTAATCAATCCCCCAGACACCCACCTTCAAAAACAAGAGAAGAGATTATATACTTTTATTTATTCTGTAAGTTTTCGCATGAAAATGGAAAAGCACTTAAGTGCTTTTTGGGTTTTTTTTACATGTAGTCCCCGTGTGTATGCAGCTTTGTCAATTTTGTCATCCGTTCCCACCGGCACACAATGGCCTACTCTTCTGAATAGTGGAACAGGTTTTAACGTTGTTAAAGATGTTCTGCGTGCGTTTGCACACAGGACCTCGGTTTATAGTCTCATCCGAAGGACTTAGCGGGGGAGTGGAGTCGGCACTGAAGTTAACTCCAGAGGAAAATATCCCCTTGAAAGGGATTGGAACCCGGGTCAGCAGATCACGAGCGCAATGCCCAACGCTCTAACCAGCCAGGCTATCCCGTCCCGAGAGAGAGAGGGAGAGAGAGCGAGAGAGAGAGAGAGAGAGAGAGAGAGAGACCCTAGTTGGAGCTTGTCAGAACATGGAAAAGAGCACGTATTTTGTTTAACACTGCCCCTACAATAAAAGTTTGAAGAAGAAACAGTGGTTGGGTAGCATACTGTGTACTCGAGGGCTATTCAACTCGATGGCAATCAGAATGATAAAATGTTTAGTGCTTTTGTAAGCATAAAATATCCGAGATAGAATAAGGGTTGAATTATACAAAAGGGACTGGATTTGTATCTCTACATGCCTGCGTGCAATCTCTACGTGCAAGCGCTTTGATTTGTCTCTGCAAGATATAGCGCTATATAAATTCCATTTATTATTATTATCATTATTATTATTATTATTATTACAGGGTTCCGTTGAAAGGAAAAGTAGTTTCTTTTCAAGAAAATGGCCTGTACTTAGAGCGAGTAACGTGCATTAACACTGCAAAACATAACTTGATGTCCAATTCGATACTTGGTATCTCAATAATCATAATAGAATATAAAATAGTTCTTTTACACTATAGTACAATGATGCAATGATATTAGGTTAATTATCTTCAATCAATAATTACGACCCTACATGCTGCTTGATCTATAATCATGCGTTTAGTCTGCAGTTAGGTCGCCAGTGCTGCCGCATGTGTGTGTTGTGTACTCGCATGCGTATTACATGCGTATGTGAAAAACATACTTCACACAACAAGGCCTGAACAGAGAGAGAAAGTGACAAAGAGAGACAGAGATGATGTCATGAACTGACATAAGATAGAGCGAAAGAGATTACACAAGACAGAGAGACAGAAACTAACAAGACACAGGCATGAGTTAAGAGTCAGAGAATGGAAGTGATGAGAGTGCAGGAGTGCGGATGTGAGAGAGTACGAGGAGCGAGAGGAGAGAGAGAACAAACAGACCAACAGACAGATAGCGAGAGAGAGAAAGAGCCGAAGAGCAGTGAGATAGAGTGAAACAGAAGACAGAGAGACGACAGAGAGAAAGAGAAGACAGACAGTCTGACAGAGAGAAATGACAGCGAGAGAGAGAGAGAGAGAGAGAGAGAGAGACGAGAGAGAGAGAGAGACGAGAAGAAGAAGAGAGAGAGAGAGAGAGAGAGAGAGGCGACAGACAGACAGAGACAGACAGAAAGAGAAGACAGAGGAGAGACCGACAACTGACACAGAGAGGAGAGAGAGTGGAGAGAGAGAGAGAGGAGAGAGAGGAGAGAGAGAGAGAGAGAGAGAGAGAGAGAGAGCGAGACAGACAGAGAGAGAAGAGAGAGAGAGAGGTGGAAAGATAATATCTTAACAGTGATGCACACTCGCTGTTGTGGCCTCAAAACGCCTGCCTATGTTATCGTATTGTGACTGTGGGTTGGTCATAATTATTATAGTATACATGTATATATATATATATATATATATATATATATATATTATATATATATATATATATATATATATCCCAGTCCCATGACAATTGTCAAGGTTGAAAGTCTAAAGGGCGTATTTTTGTAAATCAGGTCACGGGTCTGAAAGAAAGCTGAGTAAACATGATATTGTCTACCACAGTCACGTTAAATAAACACATGAACTGTGCGCGTCCTCGCGCACGTACCCACGCGCGCGCGCGCGCACACACACCGACACACACACACACACTTTTGTACATGCATGCGTGCACACACATATGCCTGTGTGTATAATGTACTGTCACATTCAAATACATATGCAATACCTATGCATGTATGCATACATGTACCACAAACGTGTCCATATTACACTCGTCACAAATACACACGTAAAATCCCCCCCTCTCTTTCCTTCTCCATGTGTGTGTGTGTGTGTGTGTGTGTGTGTGTGTGTGCGCGCGCGCGCACGCACGCACGCACACACGGTCGTGCGCGATATCACTGTGTGCTCATACACGTGCCTTGCCTATACATAAACACTGGTAGGGCCTTCTAGCACTAGGCTATGCTTGCTCGTACATGACTGTATCTGCCATTCTACTCGCGTTCTCAAAATGTCTACTGACAACCCCCTAACCCCCCCCCCCCCCCCCCCCCCCCCCCCCCCCCCCCCCCCCAAAAAAAAATCCCGACATTCTTATGCTGACAACAGCGTGTTTTGTGTTTTGGGGTGGGTTTTCTTGTTTGTTTGGGTGGGTGTGTTTTTTTGTTTGTTTGTTGTGTGTTTTTTTTACAACAGCGTGTTTAATACTCTAGAATCTTGTGGCGAAGAGGTGAACCATGACAAGCCGTTGTTGGCATAGCCCATTGCTTGCTGGGCAGTTGCCGATGTGGTCAGCCCGATTTGGAGCTTCAAGTCACTGACCCGTGTCTTCAAGGCCCTCTCCTTGACGCAACACAACACTGGTCTGAGCCCTCCAGAAAATCAATGCTTGTTGTGACGCTTGGCTGTTTTGGTAGCTTTACTGTACTTAATGTAATGGAACTGGTAGTTGTTTTTTTTAATTTTCTTTCCTCTGCTGCTTTTCGACGTAACTTAGTATGTTTGTTATGACATTTTATCACATCTGACACATTACTGTGTTTGTAAGACTCATGACAACAGTTTTCTCTTTTTTCAATGCATTTCATGAAAGCTTATAATTATAATACCAAAGCAGAGTGAGGTAGTGAGTGTGAGTGTGTGTGCACGCGCGTGTGTGATGTGTGTGTGTGGGCGTGCGTGTTGCGTGGTGCGTGGTGTGTGTGTGTGGATGTGTGAGGAGATGTGATGTGTGAGGATGAGAGTAGGAGGTGGAGCGGCGAGCGAGCACGCGTGTGTGTGTGTGTGTGATCCTGTTCCAGTGTCTTTCTCCAGCTTTGACTGCTCTCCTGCCTCGGCTGTTACTATGCTGATGTGTTTTACGAGCCACTGATACATTACATTCAAACTTACTATTCATCCATGCCATCAACTGTGTTTTCTTTTGCAGAGAGATGATTTAGCGTTTTCCCAACAAGGTCGTATGCTAAGCTATTATTTGATTCCCCTAGCTGATAGATGATAGGTGATCGTGGTGAAAACATTCACATGGTCTTTGTGGTCGCTTCTTAATAATGACACCAGTTAGTGTCGTTGTTCAACTTTACACTCGTCCTATTCTCACACTAGAAAACCTAATTGGCCACACCGCTAGTGTGTGTCTCTTCCCACACTAGTTATAATAACGACCCGTATCCCTGCACAAGACCCCTTATAATTCCCCAAGCAACTCTGTCCTCACTAACAGACTCTCTCTCTCTCTCTCTCTCTCTCTCTCTCTCTCGCTCGTGTACGACACATAGTTGATTTATTTAATGCATACTACGCAAAATCTTACCATTGTAAACCTTGGAACTCTAGCTGAGGAACTAGAAAAAAAATGCATCCTTTTTTTTTCCTTTTTCAAAGTTTGTTGCAGTGACAGGTGTGCCATAATTTTCTTTTTTGCCTGCCCCACTGTACAACATAGTAAGGCCCAGGCTTAACTGATTGCTACAAACACCGCTGATGGCTACCGATGACTGGTGACATAATGATTAGCTTGGGTCCTCAGCTACTTTAACTTCCATTTCCTGGCTCTCCCAGTGGCATCAAGGGCTAGAAAGACTGTTGTAATGCTGCGCGCGAAATGATGATTAAAAACGATGTATTCTTTGCTTATTTTGAGAGAGAGAGAGAGAGAGAGAGAGAGAGAGAGAGAGAAGAGAGAGAGAGAGAGAGAGAGAGAGAGAGAGAGAGAGAGAGAGCGGGTGTATGCGTGCGTTTATAAGCATGCGTGGAGAGGTTTCTTAGAGCCGTTGTAAGGGCACTGAACAGATTTTTTTTTCCAGGTAGGCCTAGGGCCTAGTGCCTCTTGGGAAAGCTGAATTTGGTGGAGCCCATCTCTCTCCAGCTACAGACTGCATGCTACCTATGTTTCTGTTTCTGTGACCCACCACCAAACCATGACATGAATTATGGGATCTTTAACGTGCATGTTTGATCTTCTACATGTTATAATGAAGGAAATTAAGGGCACTGGCGGATAGCACTTAAAGTTCACCAGGGAGATCGTAAAAATCCCCATCCTTTCACTAGACGCAGTAGCTGAGATTCGAATCCATGACTTCATTCATGAACCCAGGGGGGTGAAAGTCACGCTCTGTCCACTCAGATGTGAGTCTGTCGAGTGGGCAGATTCCCCTTTCCGAATTAATTTTACAGGATTGTACAAAACCCAAGGACCCCTTTCGAATGTGAAAACTTCAATCTTAACCCTTTCCCGGTCTCAGCAGGCTAATGCCGTAATGGCCAGATAGGTTGATAACCCAGTTAATTCATCCACTGCACTAGCCTATGTACACATAGGTTAATGACCCAGTTGATTCATCCACTGCACTAGCCTATGTACACATAGGTTAATAACCCAGTTGATTCATCCACTGCACTAGCCTATGTACACAGCGTACGTCCTTGTTCTCTCTTTTCTCATCACGGAGGCGCGTACCGTGGTTGCCACACACCGAGTATATAGATGTTACCCACACCTATGCAACTTGGCGCTTGTGCTCGCAAGATTTAAGATTTAATTCTTTTAACCTTTTGGGGGGAATGAAGGATCACAAACATACGTCACAAACACGCGCGCGCGCATGCACACACACGGCTCAATTCTCACTCATATACTCACACTCACTCACTCATTCACACACACACACACACCATCACTCTCCACACACCCATACACTACTCTCTCTCTCTCACTCACACACACACACACACAACACACGCACGCACCACGCACATACACTCATACACTCCCACACACACACACGCACGGACGTATACACTCAACACACACACAACACACACAACACCACCACACACACACACACACACACACATACACACACACCACACACACTTAACCGTCTGATATCACTTGGTGGAAGGACGTTAAACTGAAGAACTAACACACAGACCTCTCTCTCTCTCTCTCTCTCTCTCTCTCTCTCTCTCTCTCTCTCTCTCTCTCTCCTCTCTCTCTCTCAGATTAGATTCCTGATTTAACGAACCTGCAAGTACAGCCCACTTCAATCTAAACATTAGGCCAACAACGCCGTCACACTCAGGTTTCTCCAGAATGCTTTAGTAGAGTTAATAATTGTACAACTGAAGTTAAGATAACTTTTTTTGGTAGAACTTTTTTTTTTTTTAGGGTTAATTTCTTTGATATATTTCCTACCTGTCTTCTAGAACTCAATCACTTAGGCTGTTGGGTTATCCAGCAACTCAGTGTCAGGGACTGTGACAATCAACAAAACCTGGAGTGCCCTCATGTTAGTTAAGTTTTCACACACACACACACACACACACACAATGCACAACACATGTCTTCGTGTGATAAGTTATCAGGTGTTTTTTAACATTTACTTGCACATCACAACACACACAATCCAATCATTTTGAGCACCATGATCGGCTAAAGTAAATATTAAGTAGTCTAATCTATCCTTCGAGACTAATTTCCTTTTCAGTACATTCCATGCATAAACTGGAGATGAAAACTAGATCTACAGGCCTACGGTTGCAGTAGTTTTAAACAAAACGAAAAGAAAAGTTAGGCCTACTGTTCTGTATAATATGCCCGCTCAGCATCTGTCTTTCCTCCCAAATAGTAACAGTACACATCAGTGGTATGCATCAGTGGTAGCATAGCCTAACTCTATGAAAGACGATAAAAGATCAGTTCTACTCACACTGGAGAGCATAGTCGCTGTGCTTGCTGTTATCAACAGCTAAAATAATGACTGGTCCACTGCTGCTTTGCGTCTGCTGTTCCATTTCTGCTAATTCTTCTTCGAAAAACTTGTGTTCTACTCCTGCAACAATGTGGCACAACTGTGCTTCAGTTGGCGGATCGCTCTCTTTTGTCGTCTGCTCCAGAATGGATTGGAAGAGCCCCGTGGGATTGTGGGAAACGCCGAAAAATAATTGCGTGCGGCCAGGCTACTCTGCCCCTAAGAACGATCGAGGTCTGGCTGGGCGTACACCGCAGTTAATACTCAGGCCAGCTTTGAGTTGAAAACAAGTCAAACACAGGCCCAAAAGGAATGAACTCTGTATAGCTCCTGTGGTATTTTTGTTTGATTTGTTCGACGTTCAGGGTTGTTGTTTTTTTGGTTTGGTTTAAAAAACAGTTTGGGGGGTTCTTTAATTAATAATAACCGGTCAGTCTGAAATGTACACATAGCGTGTCGAGCTATAATTCTTTGCAGGTTTACATTATATATATATATTATTTTTTTTGGGGGGGGGAGCTAATATTCACAATTATGGTAAAGATTTATTTCAGTTTGTATCCACAAACATTCGGCATCAATCCTCTTCGAATAATCATTCTTTACAGAAAACGAGATGATTCTTTTCAGGGTTTTGTATTGGTTATTTGGCTAATTGTTTAGGTTTTAAAAACTTTGGGGGTTAGGGGGAGTGAAGAGGGACTGCTGCAGGAACCTTCAAACATTCGGTTGAATTTGCTTTTTCTGTACTTGGAATAATGAAGCAACCTTCATCGCCAGTGGAAAATATTGATAGTGTGTGTGTGTGTGTGTGTGTGTGTGTGTGTGTGTGTGTGTTGTGTGTGTGTGTGTGTGTGTTGTGTGTGTGTGTGTGTGTGTGTGTGTTTGTGCGTGTAATCTGGATGGAACAAACACACACTTTTTAGTATGTGCGCCATCGCTCTGTAAATGCTGTATTTGATTCTGTGTGTGCAAGTCTCATTTTCGACATTAATCTACATTTCAGGTGCAGACAACCCATGTCAAATACTGACACTTTTTTAAATCTCGTTTGTAGATGTGCGGTCTTTTTGTTTTTGGTTTGCTGTTGTTGTTGTTGTTTGTTGGGTGTTTTTTCCGTGTGTGTGTGTGTGTGTGTGTGTGTGTGTGTGTGTGTGTGTGTGTGTGTGTGTGTGTGTGAGTGTGTATGGTTTTGTTGTTGTTGTTTTGGGGTTGTTGTTTTTTGTTGGTGGTGGTTGTTGGGTTTTTTTAGGGGGGGGTCTCAACTTGAGTCCCAAGGTTTACAAATGAATGGTCAGATTTTGCAAATGCACCTTGGTTTTGCCCACCATTGAGATAGACACATTCCGACTTCAGGGATGATGTTTAAACTCAATACCAGTGTGCATGCGTTTTAAAAAGAAATGTCATCCGTTCTTACAGGTATGAAATGGCCTACTCTTCTGAAAGGTGTAGCAGGCTTTAATGTATTCTGCATGCGGTAACACACGGGACTTCAGTTTATATAGACTCATCCAAAGAACTTTCAAGGGAGTGAAGTCTGTACTGATGTTAACTCTTTTGGGGTGTGTGGGGGTGGGGATTCCCTGAAGGATGCCTTGGTGGTGGCTCGAAACTAGGCTGTCAGGTCATGAGCATAACTCCCTCTCTCTCTCTCTCTCTCTCTCTCTCTCTCTCTCTCCTCTCTCCTCTCTCTCCTCTCTCTCTCTCTCTGCCTCTCTCTCTCTTAATTTGAACTGTAAGAACACAGCAGGGGAAGAACATCAAGCCATGGTTTAGTTCTAGCCCGCTCTTGTGGTAAACGAGCAACCCTTTGTGCTTTGTGAACAATGAGGCACCAAGTTAATCTGCTTGCACAGTTATTTCAGGAAGCTTTAACAGTATGTCATCAAGTTAGATCAGATAAATAGCTAAAAGAATGCATATAATTGAGATTTTAAAAATAATAACAAAAAGAAATTGAAATTCTAAGAACAAAGAATATTATAATCAACTGAATCAAAATTATCACACGTCGAAGTACAATTGTGGGGGGGGGGGGGGGGGGGGGGATCTCTCTCTCTGCTTGCTTGCGCTCGCGTGCGTGCGTACATCTGTGTACATGTGTGTGCACGTGCGCGCGTGTGCATGTGTGTGTGTGTGCATGTTTGTGTGTGTTTGCGCGTGCGTGCGTGCGTGTGTGTGCGTGTTTCAAAAAGTGTTGGTTTTCAAGATTCAAGAAAAAGGAGAAGTTCATTTGATACGTCAGTACAAATGTAGCAACAAGTCAAGCCTACAATTTGAGGGCCTAGTCTACAGTAGTTTCTCATGAGTAAAACCGTTCTAGCTTTTAGCTAACAGGCCAGAAGTCACGGTCGTAAGACAGTGTTGTTTATTTCAGTTGAGTTTCTTCACTAGAGAGAGAGATAGAGAGAGATAGTGAGAGAGAGAGAGAGATGGAGAGAGAGAGATTTGATATTACTATTACAGTGGTCTGTAGGGTGGCCTGCTGGTTGGACTTCACTCTTGTGTTTCTATATCGAACAGACTTCAACACACACACACACACACACACACACACACAGAGTATTATCGTTAAGAAATGTTTGTTCCTAGATACATGGCTTCATGAAAAAAAACTGCAAATGCAAAGCTTATTCAATGTACTATCTGGAATTTTTAAAAAAATTGACTTCTCTTCTCTCTCTCTCTCTCTCTCTCTCTCTCTCTCACCCCTCTCTCTCTCTCTCTCTCCTCTCTCTCTCTCTCATCCACACACACACACACACACACAACACAGGAACTCTCGAACGATTTATTCATAAAAAGGCCATTGGCCCATACATGAAGGGGGTTGCCGAGCTGCTGAGTATTTTGGTGGGAGTAAAAGCAATAGTAACGACAACATGTTACTGTACAACAAAAAGTCAGTTACAAAAATATGACTTAGGATAACAATATCTCTCTTATTCTGAAAGCTTTACACAAATAGAAAGTGAGGCACACACAGAGAGACACAGAGAGAGAGAGAGAGAGAGAGAGAGAGAGAGAGACAGAGAGACAGAGAGACAGACAGACAGACAGACAGACAGAGAGAGTTTCCACACATTCAGCAGACAACAATGACAAAGTTATTATATTACACAGGTGACTGAGGAATCATGCCTATCTCATAATAGTATGTCGTTGGTTACTGGTTACCGGGGCTACACACATCAACTGATCATTAAATTTTAGCCTACAAAGCAGTGGTGATCTGGGATGAGTTAGTAGCGATCTTTGATTACTGGATCATGACAATTTTATCTGTTGACAGTGTCCATATTGAACAGTAAACATCACACACATATCATAATTATATTATTGTTGAGCTCCCCCAGCTCACCTAAAGTATCTCATGAATCACTCTGTCTTGCCCATCACACCTGGGTTTCAACATTTAAAAAAACCCTTAAGTATATTAGATAATTATGTGTGGGATGAACAGTTTTCGTGAAGGGCTGTTTCCAATTATCTAATCATTAAGGCAGCCATATTCTGACTGTGGGAAGATTTTTTCCCTTTAATGAAAAGTACAGGTTGCTATGCTCGGAGCTTATCATAGCATGGCTGAAGATTATCTCCCCATGGAGAGTGCAGGTTGCTATGCTAGGAGCTTATCATGGCTGAAGATTATCTCCCCATGGAGAATACAGGTTGCTATGCTAGGAGCTTATCATGGCTGAATATTATCCCACCATGGAGAACACAGGTTGCTATTGCAAGGAGCTTATCAAGGCTGAAGATTATCTCACCATGGAGAATACAGGTTGCTATGCTAGGAGCTTATCAAGGCTGAAAGATCGTGGTCTAGAGGTAAGGCGCCTGCCTAGAAAGCGAAAAGTCCTGGTGGGCAGTGTGCGAAGGTTTGATCCCCGTTTGGGCCCAAAACTTTTCCCCCAACCATTAGACCATGAGTGGTGGTCTTGATGCTAGTCTTAGACATAAACTGGGGGTCCTGTGAGTTACACAAAATATTTAGTGCATGTAAAAAACCCTCAGCAACAAAAGAGTTGCCCCTGGCAACATTCTGTAGAAAAAAAGCCACTCTGATAGGGAAACAAATACAGTTGCAGACAGGAAAAGAAAAAAATAATGGGTGGCGCTGCTCTTGTGGCGACGTGCTCTACCCCATATATATATATAATTTGTTTCTGTCCCAGCAGCCCCGAGAAATCTGCTGTGACTTAGAAGTGGTTTACAATAAAATATTTAAAATAGAATAAGATAATCTCACCATGGAAAGTGCAGGTTGCAAATGCGCAAAGAGCTTATCATGGCTGAAGATGATCTCACTGTGACTTTTCAAAGCATTTCAGCATGGTAATGTAGGTCATGGTAATTGGTGCACATCCAAAGCTGACTAAGCCTTGTTGGCCTGACTGGAGACTGTGTATGGTATTTTGGCCCAGGCCAAAAGCTGTGTCTTTTTGTTTTTTTGTTTGTTTGTTGGAGGTCAGATTTCAGTTGTTCCTGTCAGCAACTAGAAGTGATATAATCACATACATAGTCTCAGGGATACTGAGTAGGGAAGTTTTGTTTTCCTACTGCTATTGTGATGGACATGAATAATTGAGCATGCATTGTTCTCTCTCTCTCTCTCTCTCTCTCTCTCTCTCTCTCTCTCTCTCTCTCTCTTGCTTGTAGTTTCCTTTCCTTGCCTCCTTCTTCCTTTTTCCTCTGTTCTGATTTTCTGTTCCTGGGGTGCTTTCATACTTCAGCTTCCCAAAAGCTGTGTCAGTTATTGGTGTCAGCTAATTACCAAGGTAAAAGGTAAAAAGGTAAAGGAGTCCCATAACCTATAAGGTCGTAGGGGAGCGAGGCGTCAGAGACCTCACTTCTCTAGGGCCAGCATATTGAGGGCGGCGCCCATCTCCTCTCCCTCGCTGCTTTACCTTCCCTGACCCTAAAGAGGGCAGGTACCCATTTACAGCTGGGTGAACTGGGGAAACTGTACTGAAGCCAAGGCGTGCAAACGGTCACCCATCCAACTGGTAACCACGCTCCACGCTGCTTAACTTGGCTGGGGGAAAGCGAGTGCTCCGACCACTGAGCTATCCCGTCCCCATTGCCAAGGCCTACATTAAAATGTTATGGTATAAAATGTGTTGAAATTGCCTTCAGCCATGACAAGCTCTTAGCATAACAACCTGCACTCGCCTTTAAAGGAGAAAAAAAATCCTCTTAAGTCGGAGTGTGGCTGCCTATATGGTGAGGTACTTAAAAACGGACGGGATAGCTCAGTGGTCGGAGCACTGCTTTCCCCCAGCCAAGTTAAGCAGCGTCGAGCGTGGTTACCAGTTGGATGGGTGACCGTTTGCGCGCCTTGGCTTCAGTACAGTTCCCCCAGTTCACCCAGCTGTAAATGGGTACCTGCCCTCTTTAGGGTCAGGGAAGGTAAAGCAGCGAGGGAGAGGAGATGGGCGCCGCCCTCAATATGCTGGCCCTAGAGAAGTGAGGTCTCTGACGCCTCGCTCCCCTACGACCTTATAGGTTATGGGACTCCTTTACTTAAAAACAGTCATAGGCACAACATTCTCATTCAGTGTGCAATTTCAGTCTCACAGTGATTCCCAGGTGGGATCAGTGAGTCAGAGTGCACATTCTGGGTGACCCTCAGAGTGTTAAGCTGGGGAAGCACAACAACAATGACGTATAGTATTCTGTTCCGGTCATGTCAACCATACTGTGAAGTTCGTGATTATTTGAATATTTTGAGGACTTTTTTATGATTATGTTTGTGCGAGAATTGAGAGACTTATGACTAATTTGGTATTCTAAATTTATCACATCAATGTTATATTCTTTTGGTTATAGAATAGATAAATATAACTGTGACTTTTTCCTCATAACTTGCAAAGTGGGCACTGTGACTGCCATGCTTATCATAGTTTGTGGAGCAGTGTGTATGTGTGTGGTGTGTGTGTGTGTGTGTGTGTGTGCGCACGCGCGTGTGTGTGTGTGTGTGTGTGTGTGTACTCCCTCAGTTTGTGTGGGCCCCATAGGTGTGTGATGTGTGTATACCCAGATGCCTCCTCCCCCCCCTCCCCAATTTTGATATGATTTTGAGTGACTACATGCTATCCCGTTTTCATGAGTGCATAACATGTCTCAAGATACTTCCCCCCCCCCCCCCCCCCCTCCCCCCCCCCCCCCCCCCCCCCCCCCCCCCCCCCCCCCCCCCCCCCCCCCAAAACTGATCAAATTTTTTTTTTAAAACAAAAACCCCAAAAACACAACTTAAAAATTTGTTTCTGTAAAATACTGACTAGCCCGCCCACACAGTGTAAGCAAGACGGGGGAATAGGCATAGACAAGTTGAACACAGCACACGGTGTATGAAGGGAGGAGAATAAAGAAAAGGAAAAAAGAAGAATTTTGCAAATTATAAGGGAAACGCAAGACTGCAAAGTTCAGTATTTTTGTCAAAGCCAAAGCCCCCTAAATAGCAATAAACATACCGAGGTACATTATAAGGGTTTTTTTTTTGATGGTACAAAGGGAGAAAGAGAGAGAGAGAGAGGAGTGGAGGGGGGGGGAGGGGGGGGGGGGGGGGGGGGGGGGGTTTAAACAAAAATTTTTTAAATTTTTCCCTTTAGGATAGAGTGTTGGGGCGTAAAGTGGGATTTTCCCTTTTAAAATGGGCAGGTCAAGGGGGATCCCCCCCCCCCCCCCCCCCCCCCCCCCCCCCCCCCCCCCCCCCCCCCCCCCCCCCCCCCCCTTCCCGGCCGGGAAACCCCCTGTGTAAAAACCCCCACATTTACCAGGGGGGGCTCCCAGAAGACAGACGCAAAAATTTTTTAAAAAAGACATTCCAAAAATTTTTCCCGTAGTTTTCTGACGTGCAAATCGGGTAAAAAAGTGGGTGGGGGAACGCGCCGTTAGAATGCCCTTAAGTGGGTTGGGGTGTGCCCGGGGGTTTGTATTTCCCCTTTTTGGGCCCCAAATTTTTTTTATTTTTTTTTTTTTTTTATTTTTTTTTTTTTGGGTTTTTTTTTTTTTTTTTCCTTTTTTTTTTTTTTTTTTTTTTTTTTTTTTTTTTTTAAATTTTTTTTTTTTTTTTTTTTTTTTTTTTTTTTTGAATTTTTTTTTTTTTTTTTTCTTTTTTTTTTTTTTTTTTTTTTTTTTTTTTTTTTTTAAAAGGGGGAAAGAAATAAAACCCCGGGTTTTTTGGGCCAAAGGGGAAACAGGAAAAAAAAAAAGAAAAAATTAAAAAAAAAAAAGGGGGGCGCTGCTCTTGTGGCGACGCCCCCTCTCCCCGGGGAGGCAGCCCGAATTTTTGCCCGAGAAATCTCGTGACTTTTAAAAAGGGGATAAAATTTTTTTTAAAAAATAAAAAAAATAATTTTTTTCCCCTGGGAAAAATTAAAGGGTACTCTTTTTTCAGTCTGTACCCAAATTTTTTAAAGATGTAAATTTTCTGTTTTTATATATTTTTTTTTTGCCCTTATGTTTGGTCATGATTTCATGTATGTTGGGCATAAAAAAGGTGTTTTAAATAGTTTAAAAAAAAAATTTTTATTTCCCCTTTTGGAACCCCGTGCCGCAGTTGAACGTTTAAATTCCCTTAATTTGGGTTAAAATTCATTTTAAAGACCGTATACCGTTAGCTGTGGTGAAAAAGTTTCCCGGGGATGGAAAAAAAGCAACCCCCTTTGGGGCCCCGGGCAGATTTCAAAAAGGGGAAAAAAAAAGGGGGGGGGGGGGGGAGATCGGGTTTTTAAAGTACTTTTGTCAGTGTTTTATGCAGCGATACCTGCTGTGTTTGATCCCGAACAGGCTGCACCCGAAAACCCACACCCCACAAAAAACAATGGTCAGCAACAGTGCAGGGGCTCCCCTTTCCTGGGTTCATTTGCAGCTTGACCAATCAGCCCCCCCCCTTCCCCCCCCCCCCCCCCCCCCCCCCCCTCCCCCCGGAAATTTTGGCTCTGGGGCCTTGACAAGGCGTGTGTGTATGTTGTGTGTACTAGGGGTTTGTGTGTGTGTGTGTGTGTGTGTGTGTATGTGTGGTGTAGTGTGTGTGTACGTGGTTGTGGGGTTTGCACTGTGTGTGTGTGTGTATGTACGTGGTTGTGTGTATGTTTTGGGTGTTTGTACTAGGGTTTGGGTGTGTGTGTGTGTGTGTGTGTGTGTGGGGGCACTGTGGTTGTGTGTATGTACTGTGGTTGTGTGTATGTATTGTGTTTGTGTTTGTACTACGGTTGTTTTGTGTGTGTGTGTGTGTGTGTGTGTGCACTGTGGTTGTGTGTATGTACTGTGTTTGTGTGTGTACTATGGTTGTGTGTATTGTGTTTGTACTAGGGTTGTGTGTGTGTGTATGTGCATGTG
Source organism: Rapana venosa (assembly GCA_028751875.1). Taxonomy (NCBI): domain Eukaryota; kingdom Metazoa; phylum Mollusca; class Gastropoda; order Neogastropoda; family Muricidae; genus Rapana; species Rapana venosa. The sequence continues at coordinate 25,270,990 of CM054168.1, read as the reverse complement.
GTTGTGTGTTGTACTGTGTTTGTGTGTGTACTATGGTTGTGTGTGTGTGTGTGTAACTGTGGTTGTTTTTTTCCCTTCAATTCATATATACCTGTGTAGGTATATGTGTGGCGATTACTTTGTGCTGCGTGCGTGTGGGGGGTAGGTTGTGTTATGTACTGTGGTTTTTTTGTGTGTGTGTGGTTGTGTGTGTGTGTTTGTTTTGGGAGCGCCGTGCATGCTAACAGAAGTGCATACGCATGTATATATGTGATGCTTTATACGTGTGCATGCGTGCGTGTGCGGGCAGGTATACTTGAATGCGTATTTCTTTTAGAGAGGAGAAGAAGGGAGGGAAGGAGGTGGAGGGGGGGGGGGGGGGGAGTCAAGGCAAGTGGGAGAAAACAGACTGAGGAAGAAAGAGAAGAAGGGGAGGAATGTGTGTATGCGTGTGTGGGGTGTGGGGGGGGGGGGGGGGGGGGATTCCTCCTACCGATGTGTGGTGGAGGCTGTGGTAGTATTAGCCACACGTTACAACCCCCCTAACTGCTATAAGAGGGTGCGTGCTCTTAGGCCTAGCTAACCTTTCTGACGCTGCTCTGTGTGGTTTATGTTTAGGCCCAGGCTTGGCTGTTTGTCTCTCTACCCCAAAACCCCCCCCCCCCCCCCCCCCCCCCACTCAATAAATTTTCACACACACACACACACCACACACCCATATATATATATATATATATATGAGATCTGGCAGACAGGAAAATGGCCAACACCATGGACGCAGTCGCTCATCATCACCCTCCCCAAGAAAGGAAATCTACAACAATGCCATAATTACCGCACAATCAGCCTCATATGTCACACCAAGCAAGGTCATGCTGCAGATAATATTGAATAGACTGAAGCCACAAGCAGAGACATCATTGCTGAGGAACAAGCAGGTTTTAGAGCAGGGCGCAGCACAACAGAACAGATATTCAACCTCAGAATACTATGTGAGCGGTACCTTCAACATCAACAAGACCTATACCACGTATTTATCGATTTTTAAGAAGGCATTTGACAGGGTGTGGCATGCAGCTTTGTGGGCAACCATGAACTTGTACAGCATCAATGCAAACCTGATCAGAGTCATCAAACAGACTGTACAGCGAGGCCACCAGTGCAGTGTACTACAACAACAAATTGGAGAATGGTTTCGAACAACAGTTGGAGTAAGGCAGGGCTGTCTACTCTCACCCACCCTTTTAAACTCTTCCTTGAGAGAATCATGGCTGATGCACTGGAACATCATGAAGGATCAGTCAGCATTGGTGGCAGAACGATCCAAACCTCCGCTTCGCAGATGACATTGATGGAATAGCAGGATCAGAAAAAGAGCTTGCCAGCCTAACAGAACACTTGGATAAGGCCTCCAAAACATTACGGCATGAAATCAGTGCAGAGAAGACCAAACTGATGACTAATAACACCAACGGCATTAGCACTGATATCAGGGTTAATGACCAGAAGCTGGAAACAGTTCAAAGCTTCAAGTACCTGGGAGCCATTGTATCCGACAGGGATCCAAGCCAGAAGTAGTATGCAGGACTGCACAGACAATAACAGCTTTGTCAAAACTAAACACCATCTGGAGAGATAAGAATATCTCACTTATCTCCAAGATCAGACTAATGCGCTCCCTTGTCATATCCATATTTCTGTATGCCTGTGAATCATGGACCCTGACTGCAGATTTGGAGAGAAGAGTACAGGCAGTGGAGATGAGATGCTTTCGGAGACTCCTTGGCATCTCCTACAAAGACCACATAAGCAACGAAAGCGTGCGTAACAGAATCCAGCAAACCATTGGACCTATGAGAACCTTCTAACGATCGTGAAAAAGCGTAAACTTAAGTGGTATGGGCATGTCACAAGATCCCAAGGAATTACAAGACAGTTTTGCAAGGCACTGTCAAGGAGGAAGAAGAAGAGGCAGACCAAGGAAGAGCTGGGAGGATAACATCAGTGAATGGACAGGCCTAGAACTCAACAAAACCCTGAGAAAGGCAGAACAGAGAGAAGAATGGAGGGAACTGGTTGCTGAGTCTTTTGAGGGTGCCCCCTCGGTCGTCAGACTACGGGACAGATAGATATATATATATATATATATATATATATATATATATATATAATATTATATATTATATATATATATATATATATATATATATAAGCCGTCAGCGCCTGGGCTTTATCACAGTTCTTGATTTAAAACCATTGACGCTGGGGGCAACAGCAAAGTGAGAGTGCTGTATGACCAGTGGCTTTCCCAATTCATGGAATTCCACTTTACAGCTTAGTCTTTAGTGATCGACTATGTGACTCTCTGACTAGGAGGCTTGACTCGCACCACGGTCCTTTTGTGCTGCAGCCTGGGGGGGGTTTGGGCCCTTTTGGGGAGAAATCTCCAACACGCCCGTCCTTATCCCCTTTTTGCCGAGTTGGGGATGTTAATGTGGGCAAGGCATCTCACTATAAACAAAAATTTCTGCCCAATTTCCAAAACAGCAGCTGCCCCCTCTGCTGTTTTGGAGGTCATGTTTGGACACCACGGACAAACTATATATAAATAAATAAGAGAGAGAGAGAGAGAGAGAGAGAGAGAGAGAGAGAGAGAGAGAGAGATCAGATAAATAGGCTTAGATACATAGGTAGATAGGTAGGCAAATAAATCTTTTGAGGGAGAAATAATTATTACAAGAATCTGTCTCTCTCTCTCTGTGCACACATACACATCTGTCTATATCTATCTAAACTCTCTGAGGAACCGTGGATGTATCACGATAACACAATGAATGATACTCTCAGAAGACAATGACTGTGTCCTCGGCGAGTTAAACTTGGCGGAGTCCATCATTTTTCAGGTTGAAGATTGCATGCTGGGTATGTCCATGTTATTCATACCTGCAGCCTTTTTTTTTTTTTAACAAAAAAAAAAGTTGTTTTTTTTCCCAATGTGCGGGTAAAATGCTATACATCTGACGGCGAACAGGACCGCCGTTTACGCAAAGATCTTGCGGGGAGAATGAAGTCTGCATTGTAGGCCGATTTGTATTGTACTAAATTGCATTGTATAGCACTGCATAGGTATTGTATTACATGATATTGCATAGTACGGTATTGCATTGTATGATATCTCATTGCATTGTTTTGTATTGTATCGTGTTGACTATTGTACAGCACTTTCAGTCGCAGCATATTTCTCTGCCCTGAAATTCAGGTCACTCTCTATGGGGATAACACAATGCCACAAGAACAATACCACCCATTAATTTCAATTTTTCCTGTCTGTGTGTACATTTAGTTCCCCAGAAAAGTACCTCTCTTTCCTCAGAATGTTTTTCCCTATAGGGACAACTCTTTTGTTGTCGTGGGTTCTTTTACGTGCGCTGTGTGTGTGTGTGTGTGTGTGAGATACACATTGGCACCACGTTGTTAATGATATGTAACAATATGCTCCGTTTCATTAAAAAAAATCTGCTTAAACAACACGAGACCACAGTTTATGGTCTCAAACGAAAGACTAGCACCCAAACTACCACTCAAGGTCTAGTGGATGCGCAGGGTGGGGTGGGGTGGGGGAGCTTTGGTTCAAAGAGGGATCAAACCCATGACCTTCGCATTCTACACAGGGCCGTTACCTTCAGACCACCAATCCACTGACTGACCTTCGTCGAAACTAATGCTGCTGACACCAGGTGTAGGAAAACTCCCCCCCCCCCCCCCCCCCCCCAATGAACAAGGTAAGCAGGGATTCGAACTGTCGCTCCCAGCCATATTTCTTTAGATGATGAATGAATGGTCTAACCACATAGCCATTGTGTGCCCCCCCCCCCCCCCCCCCCCCCCTGTCATTCTGGCAAGAGCACTGAAGCGCCCAAACTGACAACTTTCTTTTCAAGATTCGTCCAAACTTGAAAGAGCATGTTTCTTCTATGCGTTGTACGTCATTGAAAAGACGATAGGTATACTCTTCCTACAGGTGATAAACACACGGGCTGACAGACACTAAGATCGGTTTACAGATAGGCGACGGGCATGCATGAGTACATACATATATGCCTACACACACACACAAGCAAATGCATTGCTTATTCAATGTACCACCTGGAAAAAAAATGACACACACTTTCTCTCTTACACACACAAACCCTCACAGAGAGAGAGAGAGAGAGGAGAGAGAGAGAGAGAGAGGGAACAGCTACACAGACAGCAAAATGACCACATGTTAGGTTACACTGACCAGTCGACCAGAGTTGGGCAGGGCAGGCCATTGACCGCTAGGCTAGTGTAAAGTAGAACCAAGAAAGTGGAAGAGAGAGAGAGGGAAAGGGGTGGTGGGAAGGTCGAGGCCGTTTAGTAAGGAAGGGAAGGGGGGGGGGGGGGGGGGGGGAGATGGATTATGGTGGAAAGCCTACTAACAGGAAACATAACACTTTTGTCCAGTGTGTTTGACCAAAATTGACAAGGTTACAGCACACTTTTTCTCTTATGGGATGTGGGGGTGGGGGTAAGGTTGATAAGACTGTGTGTGTGTGTGTGTGTGTGTGTGTGTGTGTTGTGTGTACTACCTGTCTCTGTCCCACTTTCTGTCTGTGTCTTTCTTTTGCATGCATGCACACATTTGCGGGTGCAGTACAAACAGGCATGCATGCAGATACACCGATACAGACATATATACACACACACCCATGCTACACACTCGAGCGCGCACACACACAGAGGCATAACTCTCCCCCCTCTCATCCCCCCCCCCCCCCCCCCCCCCCCCTCCCTTATTTCTCCACAGGCCACACATACCTCCTTTTCCCCTCCCCCCTTCTCACACAAACCACCCGCCCCCTTTCACACACACACACGTATGAAATCTACCAGTGAACATTTATTATAAAGTACATCAGTCAGCATTGCCTACGGTGGCTGAATTGTCCTTGAATCATAGCTGTCAATAACAATCAGCGATGCGTTCATAAATCCCTCTCTTAAAGACTGCTGAAGACCTAAAGCGCAGGGGTGTTTTTTTCTTTCTTTCCTGTCCTTCTTTTTCTTTCTTTTCGTTTCGTTCTTTTTCATTTTTTTCCTCGATCTTTTTCTCCCGTCTGTCTTTCTTCCTCTCATCTTGCTGTTTTTTTTCTCTCTTCTGTTTCTATTCGTCCATTTCTTCCGCTTGCTCCGTTATTACCCCCTCCCCACCTCCTGTCTGCCCCCCCCCCCCCCCCCCCCCCCCCCCCCCCCCCACTTTCAGTGTTGATCCCCAGTTGAGATGAGTGAGTCAGAGGGCAATTTACGGGTGACCCCCAATGTTAACATGAGGAACGTACAACAACAACAAATAAAAAAACAAAATATACACCTAAAAGCGATCACGACAACAACAAATAAAAACAAACTATACATCTTAAAATGATCACGACTATAAAGAAAGAAAAGATAAAAAGAAAACAAAGAAAATTGCTGACTTCATGTAAAATTAATGGAGTTGTCAGCAATTAACACTTAAAAAAAAAAAATTCAGAAACACAGGCACGTGCCCGATTGTGATGATGATGAGCAAGTTATTATAAGGGGTCAGATTAGAATTAACACTTTAAAAAATAAAAGCTTCAGAAACACAGGGACGTGCCAAATGTGATGATGAGCAAGTTATTATAAGGGGTCAGATTAGAATTAACACTTTAAAAAATAAAAGATTCAGAAACACAGGCACGTGCCGAATGTGATGATGAGCAAGTTATTATAAGGGGTCAGATTGGAATTAACACATAAAAAAAGAAAGATTCAGAAACACAGGCACGTGTCCGAATGTGATGATGATGATACTAGCAGAAATGGAAGATAAATTACGAAGTGCTGATGTGTCTGAATCATTGTTGTCTTGTGCCAGTGGTTGGCTGTGTCAGCAATAACTTATTGAATAGCTGCGGCGATTCCCCTCACTCCAGAGCATAAATGGACACGTTGACACATGTGTGTAAAATAGACACACGTATCCACGCTCGCGCACATACATAGGCACGTATATGAACATAGGTCCAAATGTGCGTGTGTGTCTGCTCGCGCGCACACACACATGCGCGTGCACACACGCAGAGGCATACTCCTACCCCCCTCCCTACACACACACACACACTTACGCAAACAAACACCCACCAGATATATTGTTTTACTAGTATAGAAACGAACATATTGCAAAAATACCCCCCAAAAAAACACACACAACACAAACAAAAACCAACCAACAAACAAAAACACACACACAAAAACAACAACAAAAAAACGACAATCTACCAATATACATGAAGTATTGCATGCGTATATATATATATATATATATATATATATATACTTTTTCACACACACACGCACGCACAGACAGACACACATAGATACAATGTTTATGTAATATTATGTATGATATATATACACGCCTATAAATATAGACATCCTACATCAGTCATCGATAGCAGCCATAACAGACGTGACATACTTATACACACACAGTGGCCTGTTTGTGCACACCTGTATTCACGCACACCTGTTGTGGGTAAGTTATCCAGTAAATAACACAGACACAGTGATGAAAACACACAGCACAGCTGTGCAGTATGCGAGCCCACACCACCAGACAGAAAGAATGATAACGAAAGATATGAACAAAGAATATACTTTCATAATGACGTTGATTTTGGCTACATAGAAAGCAATATCCAAAAAGTTACACACAGATGTACACATACACACGCACGCACGTATACAAGCACAGACACACACACACACGTTAAATGCTTTTATAAGTCAATTTTCATGATTTTTTTGGGGGGGTGAGGGCAGGGTGAAAAAAACTTGTATAAACTTCATCTTTCACCCCCCAAAAAGATCATTTTAACTTGACTTCACACACACCATCTCTGACACTATTGACAGGACGGGATAGCCTAGTGGTCAGAACATCGCGCTCGCAATCTGACGACCCCGGGTTCGATTCCCGTTCAAGGGGATATTTTCCCTCGGAGTTTAACATCAGTGCAGACACCACACTCCCCAAAAGTCCTTCGGATGAGACTATAAACCGAGGCCCCGTGTGCGAACGCACGCAGAACATCTTTGCGTGCACGTTAAAATCCTGTTTCGCTTTTCGTAAGAGTAGGCCATTGTGTGCCGGTGGGAACAGATGAGAGAATTTACAAAACCGCATACACACGGGGACTGAATGTAAAAAAGCACAGATTCCATTATCCTCGATATAAAAGAATAACAATTATAAAAAAAAAAAACAGAGAAAAATACCCACAAAAATATTAATCCTGAAAATTAGTAAGCCAATTCATTCTTCAAAAGACCTATACCTAAACTTGAAAACTGCTGATGATGGCAGATATCATTTTTGACAACGTTTCAGATAAGGTGTAGAAGAGTCATTGAACTAGGCTATGACTTTAGTCACAATGAACGTCCGATAAGACTGTGGATCTCAACTAGAAATAACTGTGAAACTAACTGCTGCTTCTTCATACTTTATCAAACAGGCAGGCAGGCAGGCAGGCTTGCGTGCGTGCGTCTATGTGCAAGACATGGAACATGGTATATTGAATGTATGATGCAACGTTTCACACGCAGTGTTTTAATGTATTCGTGACTTACATATTCACGTTCAAACATCTAACATGCTTATAGAATTGTTGAAAAAGATATACATTTATGTAAAATGTTTATACCATAAGAAATACTTTTGTCTCGCGCGCGTGCGTATATATATGTGTAAGACATGAAATTATGGTATATTGAATGTATGATGTAATGTTTCACATGCAGTATTTAAGTATTCGTGACTTATGTATTCACGTTCATACATCTGACATGTTTACATAATTGTTGAGATATAAAAAAAAAAATGTTTATACCGTAAAAATACTTTGTCTCGTGTGTGTGTGTGCGTGTATGCGAGCGTGTTTCACAATGATTTATTCCCATTAACTCTTGAGCTACAGAATACCAGTAAATGAATGAGGATAAAATGCAAGTTTTCTGGAAAGGGTACCAACTGCCGTCAACTCACTCGGCCTGGCAAGTTATCTCCCTAATTTTCCGCCGCATCAGGCCAATAAATTGTTTTGAAGGGATCAGTTTAACACACACACAAAAGCACACCCACAACCAACTCTTCCCCACCCCCTTTAAAAAGAAACCCCAAAACAAAATCAAAGAAACGGCCAAAAACAAAACACAACCTCTGCTGTACAAAGTTTGTGTGGGGGATGGTGTTTTACTTTTAATGATGTGTGCACACAATAATTATAGAGGATAGAGTAGCCTGGTGGTTAGAGCACTGTGCCTTGCACCCATGATCTGACAGTTGGAGCCACCATCAAGATGCCCATTCAAGGAGCTTTTTTCCCTCAAGAGTTAACTTCAGTGCCAACTCCACTCTCTCCTGAAAGTCCTTCAGATGAGACTATAAGCCGAAGTTTTACGTTTGAACGAACACAGAACATCTTGCGCTCACGTTAAAACCTGTTCCACCTTTTGGAAGAGTAGGCCTTTTGTGCTGGTGGGAACGAATGACAAAGTTGACAAAACTGCATACACACAGGAACTAGATGTTAAAAATTAAAAAAAGCATACAAGTGCTTGTTGCATTATTCTCTAAATTAAATAACACCTCCCTCCCCCTCCAAAAAAACCCAAAGCCCCCCCCCCAAAAAAAAACCCCACCAACCAACCCAACAACAAACAAAACCCACCAAAAGAAGTAGCTCGAGGTGCAAAATTACAGCGACAGACCATCAGTTTGGGATATGTTTTGAACTTTATGGCTTGGGAGACTAGTCGGTCACCTGCTACATAGTACCTACCTGTGCAGTAGGCAGACAGGCACGCACCATTCTGAAGAGGGATACTTACAGTCTCCAATTCTGGTCATGTCCGCCCCCAGTGAAGAAAAATGATGTAACGATTTATTCTTTTTCCGTTTCAAGATACATTTCTCTGCGTGAAATTCCCATTATATAGAGAGCTCAAGTTCGTGCGGCACTTTCGTGCCTGCATGAGGTTCTCTGTTGCATATCAGAATTGTACTTTTTTTAGGGTGGCCTGAAGAGCTTCAAGTCAGATGACTTGCAACCACAGACCCTAAATTGGGAGATATTTCCGCTGGGACTTTAGTATAATTCTCAACTCAGCGTGAAATTCAGACTGCTGTGTCTGGGAGAGTAATTGACCACAAGAGCAGTACCACTATCTCTGCCGACACAGAACACATTAGATGTTTGAAAGATACCCTAACCTTTCATTACAGCACTATCAATACCTTTAGAGATACGATTCTTTTCTTGTGCCTCTGGGTGCTGGGCGTCTCACAAAGTCTGGCAAAAGTTAAGGCCAATAAGACCAGGCTGTCCTGAGGACTCCAGCTATTCTGCTTAAATTTGAAGTTGTGCTTAGATCAGTTTCCTCCATGCTCACATAATTATGGAGGCACGTGGTCGAGTGGTTTAGGCGGTCAACTCGTGATCCAGAGGTCGCGGGTTCGATCCCCGCTCGGCTCGGTGTTGTGTCCTTGGGAAAGACACTTTACTCCTATTTTCCTCAAGTGGGTACCAGCTCTGCTGGGGAAGTATCTGGCGACAGACTAGCGTCCTGTCACAGGGGTGGTGAAAAACCATCAGTTCGCTTAACGCTACAGAAACCGGGTTAAGCTCCGGCTCTATGGGCCTTCTGGCTCGAAAGAACATACTTTACATAATTATGGGAGCCGTTTTTCTTCACTAAAATGCCACCATGGAATTAATCACCATAGAAATGCAGTGCTCTACTGTTTTTTATTATTTTAGTTTACTCACAAATATACCAGTTAGGTTCAGATCTGGTAATAGAGTAATTATGCTCTTACATAAAAGAGTACAACAGACTATTGTGAATATCACTGAGAAAGTGCACACACTATAATCATCAGCTTTATTTGCTTTACTCAAGGAAACAGTAGCTGACTGACTCACTGACCTTTATTTCTTGCTTCCGCACATTAGACACCACCTGTCATTTCAAAGGTAAAGGTAGTCCCAAAACCTATGTGGTCATAGGGAAGCAAGGCGTCAGAGACCCTGGCTTCTTCAGGGGCCAGCATAATTGAGGGCAGTGCCCATCTCCTCTCCCTTGCTGCTTTACCTTCCCTGACTCTAAAGAGACAGGTACCCATTTACAGCTGGGTGAACTGGGGGACTGTGCTGAAGCCAAGGCGTGCAAACTGTCATCCATCCACTTGGTAACCACGCTCGATGCTACTTAACCTTGGCTGGGGGAAAGCGAGTGCTCTGATCTGACCACTGAGCTACTCCGTCCCCATGTCATTTCATATCTGTCTGTCTGTCTGTCTGTCTGCCTATCTATCTATCTATCTATCTATCTATCTATCATCCATCCATCCATCTATATCTGCCCTTGAAATATTAAGTCAAAACGAATTGTAGTTATATGCCTTTTTCCTTTTGTTCATTGTTGTTTTTCTTTATGAATTTTGTTCTTGAGCAAATCAAAATATCAAAAAGTCATGACAACTTAAAAGCGATCACTTCAACAGGACAACACCAAATGAAGAAAAATCAATTCAAATAGTTCAGAATGACATGGTCCTGTTGGACTTGCATTTTGGGTGACCATCTTTCAAATTTGTTTTAAAGAAAGTAAAAGCATAAAGTAATAAAAAAAAGGGGGGTGGGGGGTTATTGTGTTTAGGAATATCCTGCACTGCATCTATCTAGCAACAATGTTTTGTGAATACTGTGACAATATCGAATAATGTGACTTTTCTGTAACTTACTGCGACAGTGGGTATAGACAACAGATGTAAAAATCTAACAAAAGTTTTTTTGTGGGTTTTTTTAAAAGCAAATCTCAAATAAATGCCCATCACACATATTTTGATACTATCTAAAAAACAAATGTACAAAATTGAAAAAAGGAATGGCAGGCACAATTATGAATGATAAGACAAGAATATGAAAAATGGTGGAGAGCTAATGCACCTGCCTGGAAAGCAAGTCATCAAGGGTTCAATCCTCCTTTGAGCCCTAACATTTCCCCCATCCACAGGACATTGAGTAAGGTCAGAGTGCTAGTCTTTCAGATGAGGTGGTAAACCAAAGTCCCAAGTGTAATACACATTTACCATACTAAGAACCCATGACAAAAAGAGAGCTGTTCCTGCCAAAATTCTGTATTTTAAAAAAAGAGTGCACTTGCAAAGAGAAAATTTGAAGAAAATAAAAAAAGGGGGGTGGAGGGGAGGGCAAGCGCTGCTCTTGTGGCTATGCACTCTTCTCTGGGGAGAGCAGCCCAAATTTCACACAACGAAATCTGCCGTGACTGAGAGAGAGACATACACTACAAGAATCAACAGTTCCATTAAAATAGACACCACAAATACCTTTGTTAAAACATGCAAACATTTTTTTATTTACACGACACGTAAATCACTATTGCAGACATAAAAGTGACCTATCTGATGCAAATGATCAGTATTTAAATCTTCTGCCTACTGAAAAAGGATTTTCTTCTCTCATCTTTTTACTTCAAAACTTTCAACTAGATTATGCACAAACAAGAGACAGAAAGGATAGAAAGGCGAAAAAAAAAAAAAACAACAACAGAAATTAAAGAGAAAGTGTCTAGCACAGAATACAATTCCAGATGGTGGGGATGATACTGTTATTGAAAAGAGCCACCAGGGAATCTCGGCATCAAATCATTCAAACAAATTTGACAGCAACATCAACACTTAAAGCTGGCCCAGTTTCCATAAATCTGATGGCATTTTAAAGTGATTTTGCCTCACTTTGCTTAGGTTTAAATCCATGCTCTGAGGAACTTAAGATTTACATTGTGTGAGGTATGCTTTGAAATATCAAATTGTACACATCTTGAGCACGCATGTTAATTTCTAACAGGCATTTGAATACATCAGAATTTTTGTGTGTGTTTTTGTGATAAAATGATAAGAGTACATTTGACAATAAGGAAGGTCAGAGAGAGAAGAGAGAGAGAGAGAGAGAGAGAGATGAGAGAGAGAGAGGAGAGAGAGAGAGAGAGAGAGAGAGAGAGGTGTATACACATCAGATCTTGTGCACATTCCACTGATTTATAAACACAGTCAGTCATTCCTGAACTGAACACAGACCTCAGTCAAGTTCAATTGTTAGTCTTCACATTTTAAAATTTCATTTCATTAAGTTTTGACCGTTTTTTTAATTTAATTTTTTTTTTACCAATTCTAAATGTCCTTTTCCTTTATTTCAGCTGCGAGCCGGCTACTCAACCCTAACTACAGCCTCTCCTTTTCAGCTGAAGGGGGAGGTAGGCTTTTCCCAAATGCTCTGACCAGCAGTGACACAATGACTGACCAACTTGACTTTTGTTCGCTTTTGAATTCTCACATCATCCTTTGAAAATATTTCAGACCACAATGATATATTCATTCCAATATGCTTTTAAAACACACAGGTGACAAAAACAGGCGACACAGCCAGTTATCTTTACAGCCACAAAACACAAGACACCCTGAATGGCAAGTTCAAAGCATCTTCTGGAGACTTTTCCCCCCTTGAGTTAACAATGGCTCTGGATCAATGGTCTAGAGGTAACACACCTGCCTAGAAAGCAAAAAATACCAGGTTGGAAGTGTGCAGTGGTTTGATCCCCGTTTGGGCCTGAATCTTCCCCTCATCCGTTAGTGGTGGTCTGGGTGCTAGTCTTTCAAATGAGATGATAAACTGAGGTCCTGTGCGTTACACATAATTATTCAGTGCATGTTAAATAACACAAGGCAACAAGAGAGTTGTCCCTGGCAAAATTCTGTAGAAAACATAGGGAAACAAATAACAGTTGCTGACAGGAAAAGAAGAAAAAAAAATGGGGGTGGGGCTGCTCTTTTAGCAGTGCACTCTCCCCGGGGAGAGCAGCCCAAATTTCACACAGATAAATCTGCTGACTTAAAAAGTGGTGTCCCATAATAATAAATGGAACTTACATAGCGCTATATCTTGCAAAGACAAATCAAAGCCCATGCATTCAACCTAATCTTACAGAGTCATGCAATCAATTATAAATAATCAATAGTTTAAACAAACAGATATTACAAACATGGTGTGCTGCAGACAAAAATCTATGAAATAAAATTTCAATGGTCAAATGTTTTTCAAAAGCACACACACAATTGCACAGGTCGTATACTTTAGCAGGGTGATAGGACATGGGTTAGTGAAGGTGGGATAGTTCTGATATGAAACAGGAGGGGAATGAGGCATCAGAGACCTCAACTTCTCTAGGGGCCAGCATATTGAGGGCAGTGCCCATCTCCTTTTCCTCGCTGCTTTACCTTCCCTGACCATAAAGAGGCAGGTACCCATTTCAGCTGGGTGAATTGGGGGACTGTGCTGAAGCCAAGGCGTGCACATGGTCACCACGCTCGATGCTGCTCAACCTTTGAGGGAAAGCGAGGGCTCTGACCACTGAGCTATCATGTCCCCTTACTTAAAGTGGCATAAAATGAAAACAAAATGACTGATTGGAAGTTTAAAGAAGAGGGAGTTGTGCAAAGCTTGTAATTTTCTCAGGAAAAAGTCAGTTGGGTAGTCCACATGCCAGAAGTGTGTGCTCACCACTCAGGTAAAGGTATAAAATCATCAACTTTGTACAAGGCTGTCATGAAACACACAGTAAAAACAATGGATGCAATAGAGGTCAGAGGAAACATCTTTCGCTGATCCTCCACAGGGACATGCAACATCTTTTCCACTCATTCAGATGGGAAGGCTTGGGACTTTATGATGTAGATAATTAAATTTGGTTGTAAAAGTATTTCTACACCATTTCCTGTTGGGATTTTAGAACAAGCTCAATTTTGTTTTGAGAAAAAAACGCCAAAACAAACAAACAGGCAAACCAAAGGAAAAAGCTTCACAAGCTACTGGCAAATGGGGTTTCCAATTCACCTTTCACGGAAGTAAAATCAATGGGAAAATGGCTTCAAATGAAATATATTGCAATTTTTGGGTGGGTTCTTGAACAACCATTTCTTTTCCCGTTCCTTTGTGTGTGTGTGTGTGTGTGTGTGTGTGTGGGGGGGGGGGGGTCCTCCATCCTCATCTTTTTTTCCCTCACTGCTATTTTCATTTCCTGACATCCAAAATTCATGCCACCTGCTAAGACTTATCCAAAATTTTTTTATGTCACGGCTACATTTGCATGACAAACACCCATGCACAAATTTGCTTGCAGCACGAAATATTCCACATGTACACAGACATAAACACACACACAAGCCTTCCTTGTTTTCCACATTCCCACTGACCTGAAAATGCATGACCTACACCTTCCTGTACATCCCTTTCCCCACCCCTGACCCGTCTACTGATGGCATACATGATAGTCACCCCTCTGGCTGTCTCCCTATGTTTAATTGATATAAATATGTATCCATGTATTTGGTATTTGAACATCCTTTTTTTCTAAATTCCCATTGTCCCTCTTCTCAAGTTTAAACAAAAAAGCCCCCCCCCCCCCCCCCCCCCCCCCCCCCCCCCCCCCCCCCCCCCCAACATCACTCAGATGAGGCTAAACTGAGGTCCAATGTGCGACCACACACAGACCATCTTGCGCGTATGATAAAACTTGTTCTGCCTTTTGGATGAGTAGGCTATTGTGTGCTGGTGGGAAGGGATGACAAGGCACACAGGGATAAGACGTTAAAACCCCCCCGACACGATTGCTTATTAATTATTCTTGAAAAAAAAAATCTTTTAACAATAAAAAGGTTATTAAACCCTCTTTGCCATGGACCTGAATAAATATCCTATTCATTTCTCCTATACATCAAATTTTCTCAAATTTCACCCCTCTCCAAATCTCTTGGTTTCCGGACAGAAAAGTTACTGTTACGTTCATGTACCATTGCATCCGTCTGCCAGTGTGTTCACATGCTGATTAAGGGTCAGGTAAGTGTAACGAGTTAGTAAAAAAAAAGTTAGGGATTAGTTGTTGGAACTGGGCCTGTCAGTCTGTATGCATGCATAAATGTATGCGTGTGGACACAACGGCAGATGAATACCATGTTTTTCTGGGGGTTTTAAAAACACATTTTTCCTTTTTTTACTCTTGCTATTCCAAACAAAAGCAGATGGTATTTCTATGACTTAAACTTTTTTTTTTTAAATTCCAAGTTTGAACCCCAACAGCTAAAGGGCCTCAGGGCTGAAATGTTTTCATAAGGAACGTGGCAGGATGGTTTAGACGTTCACTTGCCTTAAAAGTAAACTGTGAGGCTCTGGGTTTGATTCCCAGCCTTCCCCTTTCTTTCCCAGTTTGAGTGAAAATTCAAAATGTCAAGTCTTCCACAGGAGACTTGGACAAGTCAGACCCGTGCGCTTATGGACTTTGTGCACATCAGAAGAATCCACACCAGTTGAAAATCGGAAGGAACAGACACACACCTCCTGACTGTCCTGGTAGGTTGACTTCTCCACCGCACCATTAAGTTGGAAAGCCGCTACCTTAATAATAATAAATAATAATAATGGAAAGGGAAAATGGTCACATACACAACATCTCACCATCAGTCAACCTCGGAGCTCTACCTAAGAATTAAAAAAAAATTGTAATGATCTACTGAAAAAACACACAAGAAAATATGAAATAAATCATTTTCCCCAGCCTTTACAATAATTCTGCCTTAATTATTTATGTGAGAGTACATCCTACCCCCTCCTATCAATAACAACACTTTTACCATAAATCACTGTTCAATAAAATCATAATATGCTCACCAACCCACCCCTTCAGGAACCACAAATATACACGTTCACATACACATCCCTAACACTAACTGATAATCAAGATGTACTGGATGGGAGGAGGGAGATAGCCTAGTGGTTAACGCCTTGCGTTTGTGATCAGACGGCCCAAGTTTGAGCCACAAAAAAGGCACCCAATTTAGGAGATTTTTCCCTGGAGTTAACCTTACTGATTTTACACCCCCTGACACCTAAAAGAACCCGTATGTGAAAGTATGCAGAACATTTTGCACAAAAGTTCCGCCTAATGGAAGAGTAGGCCATTTCATGCCAGTGGGAATCCATGACAACACGTTTTAAAATGCATGCACCATGATAAAGACATACACATTTTTTATGCACATGTGCATACACACAACTTTTCCTACACATCACAATAACTGCATTACAACACACACACACATCACAATAACTGCATTACAACAGGGGGCAAAAAAAAAGCATACACATACCCTAATCCCTCTGTTGTTCTGGCCTTGGTGGCTGACCAATGCATGGATTTGCCCGGTATACCTAGTGCAGCTGTAAAGTATCTGTGTTTGCGAGTGTGTGTGTGTGTGTGTGTACTGTGTGTGTGTGTGTGTGTGTGTGTGTGTGTACTTGTGTGTGTGTGTGTGTGTGTACTGTGTGTGTGCGCACGCGCGCATGGATTTGAAATCTGTTGTTCACTATGTTTAAGGAGAGTTGCATGCATGTAAATGATTCGAGTGCAAGCGCTTCGATTTGTTGTTGTTTTTTTTACAAGATTCAGCGCTATATAAATTCGATATATTATTATTATTCAAGTAGGCAATGGCGTACAACCACTAACATTAATTATCCCTGGTCATTTCCTGTCCTGACATCATCAAAATCTGATCTGAATTTCATTACAAAATCATAATAAACCAAGTTAACAACAGTTTAAAAAAAAAAACCTACATTTCTTACACATACTATACTAAAAATTGTGCATTTCCTCTTTTGGGTCATTTTTTCCCCCCCCGTATTTCATTCCTTATTGAAACCAGATTACGTTTCCAATGGCCATATGATCTATTATCTTAAAAAAAAAAATCCAAGGTACATTACATACATACATTCAAATGTTCAGATTTTCTTTTCCTCTGGGGGCTACAACTTTGTTTCATGGGTAGCAGGGGAGGGGGAGAATGGCTTTTTGGATGGATGAGGGGGAGAATGGCTTTTTGGTTGGATGAGGGGGAGAATAGCTTTTTTGATAAGGGGGTGGGGGTGAGGCGAGTAGTTTATTTATTTGGGCTTTAAGGCCTCCCACTGATTTTCGTCTCAATATCCTTTCTTCAGAGGTGGGGATTTTCCTTCCTGGCAAAGACAAAGTCCTAGAGCTGAACAAGTCCTCATGATGATGACTCCCAGATATCATGGTGATGAAGATTATTCTAGTGATGATGAAAGCCATGTGAAATATTCTGATGATGATCAAGTCTCAACAATGATGAAGTCCTGGCACTGTTGAAGTCTAAATAAGGATGAAATCTTGGTGGTGAAAAAGTCCCAATATTGATGAAGTCTTGGTGTTGATAAAGTCTTGGCTTTGAAGTCTCGATAATGATGCAGTCTTGGTGATGGTGAAGTCCTTGCGCTGATTTTTTTTTGCAGACCTGCCTACCCCAGCAACTGAAAAGTAGTATTTGGATAGGGAACAAATATTTTGATACCCAAACTAGTATTTGCAATCTTTCTTGCTCTTGATGTATTCTTTACCGTCATAATTTATTTGATGGTTCCAGTTGTGGCTTTGATTCCAAGGCAGCGCTATGCTTTTATGAAGAATACGTTTTCAGAAAACTGGCCAACTTCAATTTGTCTTTGAGTGTGTGTGTGTGTGTGTGTGTGTGTGCGAGTGGAGATACTAGGGAAGTGTAAGGATGCTGACTTCAAGAAACACAGAAGATAAGAAGGGGGTTGGGGTGGGGAAGTGAGAGATAAAAAGAAAGATTGAGGCTATCTGACAGAGATTGGCAAAGAGAGGGACAGTGAAAGAGACAGATTCCAGATGAGAAGAACAAGTCTTGCTAATGGAGAGGGAAGTGTAAAAAAAAAAGGGGGGAAGGAGGGGGGGGGGGGGTGCATGTGTGAAACCCCCCTCCCCCCAAAAAGAGAAAAAGGTGTATACGAATTAAGACAAAATCAACTTGTTTTTCAACACTGACACAGTCTGCCAAACAGAAATGTGTGCATGCGTGTGTGCGCGCACATGCGTGTTTCACACAGAAATTTTAGATGGAAATGTAAAGATTTCTAAAATTATTTCCAATAATGAACTTTATTTTTTAACCATGCATAGCCAGCACATACGTGAGAGTCTATTAAATAATCATAGCAATCAAAGATGAGTGAGACTATAAGCAAATATATATCTGAAATATGCATGACATGAACACGACATGAACAGCAGAGCAAAGCAACCAACCGTTTAAAGTGACGGATATTAGGTTACAGTGGATGAGCTTTAAGGGAGAGAGTATGACCCCTTTCTTAATAAGTGGGTGTCTGGGGGCTGCACCCCCCTGAAGATTTTGTGTGTGTGCACAAAATACATGAATTGAAAACCTATCAATAGTATCATGTGTGAAAACATCTAAAATCCCTGTACTGTCTAAAAATAATCACAGTCAAGAAAAAAAAGTGTTGGCAACATTGCTGTGTGATCCCGAGCAGTAAGTCATCTTTCAAACTGTGTGGGATTGAGAGCATAGGCCTGGAGACTTTCCTCCCATTAGATATGTATAGGGTTCATATAGACTATCTCAGTATAAAATTCAGACTTTTCAAAGTTTTGAAGAGGATTTTTATAAAAAAAAGGCATTCATGTGAGTGATTCATGTATTACATTTGTAGCCTACACATGCTAATTCTATCATTGAGTGCCACCCAAAAAAGAAATTACTAATATACATTACTGTGTGTGTGTGCGCGCGTGCGAGTGGTGGGTTCAAATCTACTCAAGATGATTATAATAGTATCTTGTCTTATCCAATTTGTTCTTTGACAGGCAAGTATCACTAGACTGCTTAATTTTGCAATTAACTAATGAACATCTCCAATTTTGATGAATGTACATTTATTGTTTGTACACCTGTGTGTTGTGAGAGGACATAGTTTCACTTACAATACTTTTAGGCATAACAAACTGTTAAGCTATGTTTGAACTGGTATTGGTTCTTTCAAGTAAAAAAAAAAAACGTTTTCTAAGTCTAAAATTCTTTAATTAAAAAAGAAAAATCTATCAAGTTCACAACTGTCTCTTAATAAAGTTGGATTAATAATTACTTCCCTTGGATACTTTGTCATCTGCTACTCTGTTTCATCCATGCACTCACACATTTGACCTTTTATCTACTTATTTTTGCTCATAAAAATGTATCCTCCGTTTATTGTCATTGTTAATGAGAATATTTTCGATAAACAAGCCTTGATTTTTAATGGGTTTCAATTAGGAGTTTGTCACAGGTCATTTTTGAACAGGACTGAATCTAGCTTTAAAAAAAAAAAAAAAAGGTTTTGAGCCAAAAGTAACCAATACGGAATTCCTTTTGAAATGGAAGGAACATCACCCATGCATTCATTTGTTTCTTCTGCATCCTTTTATTTCTTGCCCCTGTTGTTTTCCCCCCTTTTATTCTGTTCTCTCCACTTTTCTTTTTCAGTCTCTACTTTCTCTGTTGCTGCTGCCATTTTGGTTTTGTTCACCATTTCTTTATTCTTCTCCATTTTTTGTTGCTTTTGCTGGTTGTGTTTCTACCCCTTTCTTTATTATCATTAACCACCTTCTGTCTTCTTTGCATTTTCTTCTATTTCCATCCGTTTTTTTTTTCTTTTCACTTTTCCTTTATGAGTTCCTTTATCTTCTACATCTACTTCTGTTTTGTGTGTGTGTGTGCTTTTTGCCTTTTCTTATTCTCTTTTTTCCCCCCAACCAACAGTTCATCTGATCTAAACCCTAAGCGCAAACATTAAGAATGAAGGAATATGTATACAAACTCTTCCATCCTTTTATGCATCCATGCGTGTATGTCGGTAGGCATACAATCTCTCAGGCACACATATATACATACACACACAAAAACAGTCACTTCGGCAACTGCATTTTCCACTTAACCCCACCCTTTAAAAATATTTTTTATCTAATTAAATAAATAACTATTTTGATAAAACATCCCCCCTCCTCTCTTACAACCCCCCCCCCCCCCCTCATTTTTTGCTCACTCCCTATTCTTGTTTTCACATTCACTCAGACAACTTAGCCATAACTTCTCTTATGCCCCTTCCCACTTACAGCTACCCATCCCACCCTTTTGTCTAAAGTATTTTCCCCCTAAAACACCCCCCATACTCCTCCACATCTAAAAACGCAAGAAACAAAAAAAAAAGAGTTTATTTCCGTTATGTCTTGTATCATATCCGCCTGCCTTTTGTGTCCACATGTGGGGCCAGGTTAGGAAATAAAGGTTAGTGTAAAGGTTAGTGTTAGCAATTAACTTTAGTAACTGGGAAAGGGCTGTCCGTCAGCTGGCTTGTCTGCCTGTCTGTATACATGCAAGCATGTGGACACAATGGCACATAGACACAATGGTACCTAGCTTTTGACACAATGGTTTGGAAGTTTTCTTTAAATCACAAAACACTCCTCCTGTCAATAAGCCATGGTTGTTTCTGTTGCTTCACTGATGGGATTTTTGATGACAAAATTTCCAGAATCAGCTCAGTGGTTTCCAGCAGCTTACCTTTTGTTTTCAAATAGGTAGTGGGCGGTTTCAAAAGAACCAAAATTAAGGAGATAAACAAAGGAACAAGCCCAACATATTGGTCATTTCCCCACTGCTTGATTACAATATTCCAGGCTCTGAAATTAGCAATGTCCTGCCTACGGTATTTTTGGAAAAATCGTCCCTGTTTCCAAAAGAACCCTAGTTAAATTATTGAGCAAAGATAGTTATAAACCCCAAATAAAACCACATGAGTAAACCCTGCTCTTTTGTGAGCTAGCCTTTTTCTTATTCCCACTTACCTAGCCATACATATCCTACCCTTTCTCCCAGCTGACAGAAGAACCTAGTAGATAAATTAAGGAATTAGCCCAAAATAAACTATGTTCAAAAAGCCTGCTCTTTTATTTACCATCCTTTTAATTCTATTTTTAATAATCTAGCTACACAAATTAAACTATGTTCAATAAAGTGCTCTTTTCATTTACCATCCTTTTAATTCTATTTTAATAATTACTATACAAACCTGCCCCCACTTCCAATTATCAATTTCCTTTTAGTACCTCCTTCTGACAAAATCAACTGTTTTCCTCTCCCCCCCAAAACTTATTTACATATACACACACATGCTCACACACACACTCACCATGTGCACATATTAAAAATCTTTTTGAAGAGCGTGCCAGTGGGAACAGATGACAAATTTTTTTAAAACTGTGTGCATATGGGGACTAGATGTAAAAAAGCACATAAATGCTTATCCACTATCCTCAAAATGAAGAGTAAAACACACACAAACATACAATTTTGTCAGGCATCCAATCCCCCATATTTGTTCTCAATTTACCTCCAGTGTACATCACTACCTCCCCTTCATTTTATTTTGGCTTAAGAGTTAGGTACCACTTGCGTCGAAATTCATTACCTTGTGGTTTGTTTTGTGCCCACTTGAGTTCAGTGTTCAAATCTGCTCTTGAAAGTGTAGCTTCAGATTCAAACTCTTGCCTACCTCCCATTGCAGACCAATGTGTTTTATCACATGTACAGTGAAAATACTTTTGTTTGTTGCTACTTTGTTAATATAGCCTCCAAACTCTTGTTTTGGTTATTACACAGGATTCAATGCATAGTTTTGGCCTTACTCTTGTCGTTTTGAACTCTGAATGACAAAAACTCATCCAACTTAGTGATTGAGAGATGACTTTCAAGACTTATTGCACATGTGCCAAATTAATTTTTACCTCCCTGGAGATTTTGTTGTCTGCTGTTGTTTGCTTCATCCACGCACACACACATATTTGAACCATTATTTTTCCGCACAAAAATGTATGTTTAGTTTATCATCATCCTTAATGAGAATACTTTCCATAGACAAGCCCTGACTTGCAAGGGTTTTCAAGGTGGTGTTTGTTACAGGTTGTCATTTTGATCTTTTTCAAGGTCTTGGATATAGTATTCCTTTTTTAAATTTATTTATTTTTTTATATTAAATCTGAAAATCACCAATATGGAATTCCATTTAAAACAGAAGGAACATCACCTATGCTAAGAACCTCAGTCTCTGTTTAAAGGACTTAAAAGAAATAGAGTTTAAACAAAGTTAAGAAAGTTTCAAGCTGAAAATAAAAATATTTTACAACTATCTTTTTATCATCTTCATGTGAAATCAATATTTTTGGTGTAATTCATCCCAAAACCTTAAGTATACAATAAGCACAGAAAGCTACAAGCTAAAACTTAGTGATCATGAAAGCTCTCCTAATTAGCAAAGAAAGCTACAAACTAACAGTGATCCTGAAAGCTCCCCTTTCCATTCATTGTATCTTCTTGCTTTAACAGACACCCCCCCTCCCCCCCCAAAAAAAACAACCCCAACCAACAACCCCATACCACTGCTATAAAATTGGAACTATGGTTTCTACCAGTGCCTGCAAAACACATGCTTAATATGGATGCCACCATGGTTGTTTACATACACAAGACTTTTCCCTAGAGTGGCTGTCTTTGTGTTAACACGATACCACCATGTTGCCTGCACTTTACTGTGTCCATATCAGTATGGTTTTAAGCAAATAAAAATTTTCAAAGTTTGCTAAGTAACTCTTATGGGCAATGGTTAGAACATCATTCTGCTGAGAGAGGATTTGGACGCCTATAGAGCAGATTACATTGGAATAAGGTTAAGACTGATTGAGTGGCCTAGAAGCTGTTGCTTACAAGTTTGATAGCAGATATTGCGACTGTCATACCAATAGCAAAAAATGATGTGTCATGATTCCTTTTAGTTGTGGTAAATTACATAAATGCAAACAGCGCCTGGCCCAATGTGTACTTTATTTGATACAGAATTATTTCCTGCAGTAGAACAGTATAAATATATTTGTTTATGTAGTGACTATTGGAAGTTGTAAAAATTACTTCCCTTGACTTGAGGATTTGGACAAAATGAATGTGCTTGGTGACCTCAGGGTGATGAAATTTAAGAAGTTTAGAGCTCTGTGAGTGCTATTTTCGTCCTTTTTTTCCAGGACACTGTTTTCAACATCATTTACCTACTCAATGATTAGAATAGCAAAGTTTCATCCAACTGGGTAACAGGGGGTGGAGATGGGTAGTGGAGGGGGAGGGGGGCTGACAGAACCACTAAAGGCAGATTTTCACTTTACACAGATGGGGACAGTGGATGAAAAACAAGTGTTGTAAGGAATGAGAGAACTGTGTGTGTGAATGTGAACTCTGTATGTGTGTGTGTGGAGAGAGGGAGAGAGAGAGAGAGAGAGAGAGAAGAGAGAGAGAGAGAGAGAAGGGATGTCCTAGGCAGTGGCCAGTCTGCCTGCTGTAGCACTGACAAGGCGATGATAACAGTTGCTGTAGGGTTTCTACTGATCAAACAGAAGGGATCCCTTACACTCTTAACCCACACACACCACAGTGAAAATCCCCCACCCACTCTTCCCCTTAACCCCTCTGCCATAATAGAGCTGCTGATCCATCCCTTTCTTGAAATCTGATATTCGTGGTTGGTACTTAGCAGGTGGCCCCCTTCTTTCAACAGAAAAAGTTCACTGGCTCTCTAGTGAGGACTCGGGATGCAAGAGAGAAGGGAAATAATCAGCATGGAAAAGTTACATCCCTTAAACTCTTTGCCACGTTTTAACTTTTTTCTCCCCCCTCTTATTTAGTTTTTGGTTGTGGTTGTCAGAATCTTATTTTTATCAGTAAATGTGTATTTGTGGTTAAAAAAAAATTCTACAGGTAGGCAGGTCTGTTATTGGCACTGACAGGTCTTTGTGATGATGCAGGTATTGAAGCTTGGCAAAGATGACGTCTTGGTGATGTTCAAGTTTTGAAGTCCTGAGGATGATAAAAACCATGAATGTTATTAACGTAAAACAGAAAAGAATTCTACATTTCATCAAAAAGCAAAGAATTAACAATATCTTTAAAAACATAGAAAAATAACCACAGAAAATGAAGCAATACAGTATTAATGTGTCAACTTCTATGCAGAAAAACATTCACTATTTTGATATGAGATCTTTGCAAATAAAAATGTATGATCTGACGGTCTGCGATCAAGCCATTATGGAGAAGCCCGTTTTGGGGGATTTTACCTTAGAGTTGATGTCAGACTGACCCCTTTCCCCCGAAAGTCCTTAGGATGAGATTTCTTCTTCTTTCATTCGTTTTTTAGACCGTCAGATGTTTTTAGGAGAAATAGTGGCAAGTGCTTTCCAGCTCCTCTCATAGGCCGTACAGCTTAGTTTGCAGGGTTATCTCCATCAGCAGCACAATCTTCCTATCCTCCAGTAGGTAACCCAAGGCACTAACCACTGCGCCACAGATGCAGCAGACTTTCTTGCTACATATGTTTACAATGTCACTCAGTACATTTCTATTCAAAGAAAACTCAACTTGTTGATAACATACATCGTGTCAACTATCAGGATTCTTAATGAACAGGTGGTATCAGATCAAGTTCAATTAAAACCATTGTATAAAGAACGAAGACATAGGCGACAACCATACCTTGCTGGGTACAAGTGAAGGTTGACTTCTGAAGTCCCGGTGAAGAAGAAGACAGTAGTTTGGGAGATGAAGTTGTCCTGGTAATGACAAAGTTTGAGCGAAGATGAAGACTGCAGTTCTGTGTTGTTGAAGTCCTGGTGATGATGGAGATTTTTAGTCCTGGTGATGGTGGAGACTGAAGTTCTGGTGATGGTGAAGACTGAAGTCTTGGTGATGAAGAAGACTTTAGTCCTGGTGATGATGAAGACTTTAGCCCTGGTGGTGATGAAGAAGACTTTAGCCCTGGTGGTGATGAAGAAGACTTTAGCCCTGGTGGTGATGAAGAAGACTTTAGCCCTGGTGGTGATGATGAAGACTTTAGTCCTGGTGGTGATGAAGACTTTAGCCCTGGTGGTGATGAAGACTTTAGCCCTGGTGGTGATGAAGACTTTAGCCCTGGTGGTGATGATGAAGACTTTAGCCCTGGTGGTGATGATGAAGACTTTAGCCCTGGTGGTGATGATGAAGACTTTAGCCCTGGTGGTGATGATGAAGACTTTAGTCCTGGTGGTGATGATGAAGACTTTAGTCCTGGTGGTGATGAAGACTTTAGTCCTGGTGGTGATGATGAAGACTTTAATCCTGGTGATGAAGAAGACTGAAGTCCTGGTGACAATGATGATTGAAGCCCTGGTGATGACGAAGACTGAAGTCCTGGTGACGACGAAGACTGAAGTCCTGGTGACGACGAAGACTGAAGTCCTGGTGACGACGAAGACTGAAGTCCTGGTGATAATCAAGACTGAAAATCTGGACTTGTTAAAAGTTCAGATGATGATATGACTCAAGTCCAGGCAATAATCTGGGCGATGATGCAAGTTCTTGTGATGAAATTCTGTCAACAGAAGCAAATAAGAATACATTATTATCTTAAAAGAGAAAATTGAAGCAGTTTATGAGCAAGACAATAAATAGAAATGAATAAAATGATCAAGAGAAAAATTATCACAAAATCTTGCAAGTTTAACATAAATGCATCAAGACTTCATGTAGTCTTACTTTCTTGCTACACATGGTTATAAATTTCTTCCGTATATTTCTACTTATAAAAGTCTTTTTTATTTTAAATTTATTTTAAGAGCATTCAGTGTCAATTTAAAAAAATTTTTTTAAGAGCAGAGTCATCAGGGTACTCAACATTACATCTAACACAATTGAAGTTCTTTATATAAAGAATTAACAAGAAAGGTGTCAGAAACATACCTTGAAGCAATAACAGTTGGCTTATCAAGTCCTGGTGATGAAGGTATCATTGAGGTGAGGAAGTCCTTGTGGTAGTGAAGAAGTCCTTGCAACAATGAAGAAGTCTGGTGATGAAGTTATCCTGAAGAAGACAAAGTCCTTGCAACAATGAAGTCCCTGTGCTCAAGACATTCTGGCGAAGATCCTGGCAATCATACAAACAGGAATATAGTATCTAAAAAAAAAAGACACATCTGTGTAGGTAATGAGGAAGTCATAAAATAAAAAAAATCATTAAAAAAAAAAATCAAGAATGAAATCATCACAGATCATAGTGCAGTACTACTCATATATCATGACCTTTGGTCTGCCTATTATCTTGCTGCATATTTTTTACAATTCTAATCTCTACATTTTTATTTACAATCCCCTACCCCTTATTTTAGAATACACAGAACGTCAATCTAAAAAATCTCCAAGAGTAGTACCATCAGAACTTTATCACACAGTGCTATCAGATCCAGTTCCGTTTAGATTGTACCAAAAAAAAGAGAGAAAAAATGATACATGGCTGAACAATACCTGACATGGAGTAAGTTAGCTTCGAAAGTCCTGCTGATGATCAAGAATGAAGTCTTGGCAATGACGAAGACCAAGTCCTGGCAATGATCAAGTTTGGGCCATGGTGACATTCTCGTGTTGCATTTCTGTCAAAGACACAACAAGGAATAACATATCTCAAGAAAAACTGGATTAACTCATGAGCAAGACAAAGCTCTGTAACGAATCTTTTTTTATTATTAATCAAAAATAAAGAATCAAATCAGCACATAAAATAGCACAGTATAATATTATTGCATCATGACTTCTTTTGGGCTACAAATTCACACAGTTTTAAGTGAGAACATTTAAGTGGCAGGATGCTTTAAATGGTGACTCAGGCTGCCTAACAAGTAAACAGTGATGTTCTGGGTTCAATTCCCAGCATTGTCCTTTCTTCCCAGTTTCACAGGAAAAATCAAAACGAATGTCGAGTCTTTCCAAGGAGATAAAACCAATTGGACCCGTGTCCTTAGGAACTTGTGCACATCAAAAGAACCCAAGACAGTTGAAAATCAGAAAAAAGCAGGGAGGTTCCTTCCGACAGTCCTGGCAACATTGGTAGGTTTAATTCCCAACAGTATCCTCCAAGTCGGAATGCGGCTGCCTTAATGGCCAGGGGGTGTTAGCATACGCAAAAATCTCACCATTGGTCAAGTTCAGAGCTCTAGCTGAAGAAGAAGAACAACAAAAAATGCAACAAAAAACAAAATCAGAACATTTCTTATTATTAGTGAACTCTTCAACTTGTTCACAATATCATAATAATAATAATGTATGGAATTTATATAGTGCTGAATCTTGTAAAGCAACAAATCAAAGTGCTCAGATGACTTTAAAAAAAAAAAAGTATGCAAAAATCTCACCATTGGTCAAGTTCAGAGCTCTAGCTGAAGAAGAAGAACAACAAAAAATGCAACAAAAAACAAAATCAGAACATTTCTTATTATTAGTGAACTCTTCAACTTGTTCACAATATCATAATAATAATAATGTATGGAATTTATATAGTGCTGAATCTTGTAAAGCAACAAATCAAAGTGCTCAGATGACTTTAAAAAAAAAAAAGTATGCGTGTGTAGCGTTTTTAAAAAATTTTGTCATCTGTTCCCACCGGCACACAATGGCCTACTCTTTTGAACAGCGGAACAGGATTTAACGTGTGCGCAACAGGGCACATAATCAACAGGGTGGTATCAAATCAAATACAATTAAAATCATTTATATATAAAGACTGAGGACTGACTACAGATGATAGAACAATACCTGGAAGGGAACCAATGAACGTTGACTTTTGAAGTCCTGGTAATGAAGAAGTCCTTGCAGTGATGACATTCTTGTGGTAATAGAAGTCTTTGTAATGAAGCCCTTGCAATGAAGACGTGCGGGCAATGAAAACATCCTTTCTGCAATGAAGAAGTCCTTGAAGAGAAGTAGTAGTCCTTGCAGTGATAAAGACATCTTTGTGTTGATGGAAGTCCTTGCAGCCGTGAAGAAGTCCTGGGAGCAATGAACAAGTTCTTGCAGTGACAAAAAAAAAAAGGAAAAAAAAAGGGGGTCCTTTTTGTGACAAGAATTCCTTGTGGCAATGTAAAAGTCCTTGCAGCAATTAACAAGTCTGCAGTGATAAATAATTCCTTTCAATGATGAAGTCCTTGCAGTGACAAAGCAGTCCTTCCAGCAATTAAAACCTAAATTTCCCAGCAGATATAACATCTATTGGTAATGGATAAGTTTATTAGGTAGAAATACAAACTATACTGCCATCTCATGACCATGATTTTTTTTTTAATGGGTAATGGAACATATTGAAAACAAAATTTCAAACATGAATTTCAAATCTCAATATTAAATGTATAATGGCAACAGAAACTCACACGAGTCAGATTTTGTGTGTGTGTTGGGGGTGGGCTCTAACCTCCTATTCACACCCCCACTTTTTCTCTTCTTCTTTCTTTGCTATTTTCTTTTCTTTTTTTTTGGTGCTATTTTTTCTTCTCATGTGCTGGGCCTCCAACCTTTTCTTTTCCCCATTTTTTGGGTCTTTTTTTCCCCAAAATATATTTTTTAAAATTTTCTTTTCTCTTTTTATGTGTGGGGCCTCCAACCACCTTTTCTTTTCCCCATTTTTTTTTTGTATTTTCTCTTTTTATGTGTGGGGCCTCCAACCACCTTTTCTTTTCCCCATTTTTTTTTGGTATTTTTTTCTTCTCTTTTTATGTGTGGGGCCTCCAACCACCTTTTCTTTTCCCCATTTTTTTTTGGTATTTTTTTTTTCTCTTTTTATGTGTGGGGCCTCCAACCACCTTTTCTTTTCCCCATTTTTTTTTGGTATTTTTTTTTTCTCTTTTTATGTGTGGGGCCTCCAACCACCTTTTCTTTTCCCCATTTATAAAAATATATTTTCTTTTCTCTTTTTATGTGTGGGGCCTCCAACCACCTTTTCTTTTCCCCATTTTTTTTTTTTTGGGGGGGGGGGGGGCACCCTCCTCTTTTTTCCCAATTTCCCCCCAATTTCAACATACAAAAGTTTAGTCACAGAAAACAAAAATTAAACTCATCAAACAATGTGATGTACCAAAACAAGGGATCAACCTTAAAAAAAGAAAGAAAGATACAAACAGAAATCACACTATTAAGATGGGATCATTCCGTCTTGAAGAAGCATGTTCACGCTGCTTTGACATCTGTACTGCAATCAAATCTGCCATGGCATGATTCTATTCTTTTATATCGAGGATAATGGAATAAGCACTTATGTGCTTTTTTAAAAAAAACATCCAGTCCCCGTGTGTATGCAGTTTTGTCAATTCTGTCATCTGTTCCCACCGGCACACAACGGCCTACTCTTACGAAAAGCAGAACAGGATTTAACATGTGTGCAAGATGTTCTGCGTGCATTCGCACACAGGGCCTTGGTTTATAGTCTCATCCGAAGGACATTTGAGGAGAGTGGAGTCTGCACTGATGTTAACTCCAGGGGAAATATCCCCTTGAAAGGGAATTGAACCCGGGTCGTCAGATTGCGAGCGCAATGCTCTGATACTAGGCTATCCCATCCTCCAGCATGGATTTGCCCACAACACAATTCATTCTCTGCCTGCCCACATCAACAGTTACTTCAGGGCCAGAATCCTCTATCAACAGATCACAACAAACATCATTTCTTAACTATGATAGTAAAGGCAGAAATTCAGTCTGATCAAAATGACAAGCACTAGCTACTTAAGTGACAGCTTTCTCACTTAAAACATACTCTTATTTGAAGTTATCTTGGAATGTTTTAACCAATATGAAACGTAGCTTTCTTGTCTTTTGAGATACATATCAATGCGCCTGTCAGTGTTGTAACTGCCCTTCATGGGATGATTAAAGTGCTTTTGACTTTGATATGACTTTACTAAAACATCACACACACACAAGTGATTGTACTTGTAAGTCTACATTACAAAATCATACAGACAATACTACAACTCTGGTGCTGCTTTCACTAATCACAAACATCCAGTCCAGCCTATCCACAACAAAGTTCGTTTTAAACTACTTTTTCCAAACAAATCAAATCTATAAACACATAGTTACCTACCCTCCTTCCTCAGTAAAAACTAAACAAAAAACACACACGCATTCCATGTACACACAGACAAGCATCTGTTACACACGCTTTACAATATTCATATTCTTTGCACTTTACAATATTCACATTTTCTCCAATTTATCATTCATATAATCACACACACACACGTAATCCATTCATTCCACTCACAGATCTTCAAAATCTCCCAGTAAATGCTATTTATCAGGGATAGATCCATACTGCTATCTTGAGACCTTGATTTTTTTCAATGGACATTTGAACAGTTTGTATTGACCTAAATCATTTTCTAAGACTGAAATAAAATGTACTAAAGGTGACTTCCACATTCACAGTCAAATATATATATATATATATTGTTTTGGGGGGGGGGGGGGGGGAGGGTTGTGGGCCTCCAGCCTATTTTCCCCCCCCACCTAATTCCTTTTTTTTTTTCAACTTTTCTTTTTTCCCCCTCTTTATTCTTCTTTTCTTTTCTTTACTTTTGTGGGGCCTCCATCCACCTTTTCTTTTCCCCATTTTTATTATTTCTTTTTTGGTGGGTTCTCCATCCTCTTTTTTTTTTTTTTTTTTTAAAATAAACTTTTCTCTTTTATCCTTTCTTATTTTTTGTGGGGTCTCCATCCACCTTTTCTTTTCCCCATTGTTGGTGGGTCCTCCATCTTCCTTTTTCCCAATTTGATCTTCTTTTTAAATTTTCTAACATAAAAAATTCAGGTCATCTGCATAAACACTCATTAAAATAAAAATCAAAGTGATGTACCGAACAATAGGATTTTAAAAATACATACAAACTGAAGTTTCATCAGTAAGACATGAGCATTCTGTTCTGAAGAAGCATGTACATCCGAAAATGTAACTCTGGTGCTGGTTTTACAACAGAACCAAGAGTTTTGCTTCAAACATGTCATGGCAACATATCCACAACAATCTGTGATAACACCCATGCACGATTTCCTTGTAGCACAAAATATTCCCATTGTACAGACACTCACACACACATGCGTACACACACACCCCTTGTTTGCCACATTCCCATTGACCTAAACACGCATATGTCTTCCCAAACACAACTTTCCCCACTCCTGATCTTTCTACCAATTGCATACATGCATCGTCACCCCTCTGGCTGTCTCCCCATGTTTAACCGATATAAATCTCTCTCCACATATTTGGTATCTGAACATCCTTTTTTCTAAATTTCCTTTGTCCTTCTCTAAACAAAAAAGCTCCCCCCCAAAAAAACCCCCCACCCAACAACAACCCAACCCAAACATCCTTCGGATGAGACGAAACAGAGATCCCATGTGTGACAGTACACAGAACATCTTGCGCACGTTAAAAACCTGACTCTGCCTATTGTATGCCAGCAGGAATGGATGATAAGATTTACATAATCACAGGTACGTGGGGACCAGATGTAAAAAAAAAAAAAAAAAAAAAAAAGCACACAATTTTTCCTCAAAATAAATAATTCAAAAAAAAATATATATATATAAAACCCTCTTTGCCATGGACCTGAAAGAATATCTGATTTCTTTCTCCTAAACAAATTTTTTCAAATTTGCCCCCTTCCCAAACTTCTGGTTTCCGGGCAGAAAAAGCTACCACCATGTCCAAGTACCATTGTATCCATCTGTCAGTCTGTGTACATGCAGGTTAAGGGTCAGGGTAAGTGTGAACAGTTAGTATCAGGTTAGGGTTAAGATAAGTAGTTGGGACTGGGCCTGTCAGTCTGTATACACGCATAAATGTATGGATATGGACACATTGGCAATTTGACACAATGGTTTTTGTTGTTGTTTTGGTATTTTTTGGTGTTTTTTCCCCACATGAATTACTATTCTAACCAAAAGCAGATGGCATTTTGACAACTTAAAATTTTTTTACTCCAAGTTTTGAGCCCCAACAGCAAAAAAGGCTTCAAGGCTTACACGTTTTCATAAGGAATTTCGCCGGGTGGTTAAAACGTTCACCAGCCAAACAAATAAACTGTGAGGTGCTGGGTTTGGTCCCCAGCCTTCCCCTTTCTTCCCAGTTTGACGGAAAATTCAAACTAAATGCGAGTCTGTCAGAGGAGACTCTGACATGTCGGACCCGTGTGCTTATGGACTTGTGCAAATCAAAAGAATCTACGGCAGTTGAAAATCTGAAAGAACAGGGAGATAGTCCTGACGAAACTGGTAGGTAATGTTTCCATAGAAATAATTTATTAAAAATAAAAGGATTAAATATGAAATAATTCATTTTCCCCAACTTTACTAAAATTTTGCTTTAATTACTGATGTGAACGTGGATCTGCCCCCCCCCCCCCCCCCAATCAAATATCCCTTTACTTTAAATCACTGTTCAATAAAATGACGATACGCTCATGTACCCCTTCCGCAAGTTCACACACACCCCCACCCCATCTACTGATAATCATAATTATTGTACTTGAAGGTGAGATGGCCTAGTGGTTAGTGCCTTGTGCTTGTACTCTGATGGTCCTGGTTTGAGCCACCACAAAGGCACCCGTTTTAGGGGGATTTTCCACCCTGCAGTTTAACCTACTACTGACTCTACACCACTTTCAGATGACACCAAAAAGAACCCGTATGCAAAAGCATGTAGAACACTTTGCACACAAGTTAAAAACACAGTTCTGCCTATCGGGAGAGCAGGCCATTTCATGCCGGTAGGAATCAATGACAAAATCTTTAGAACACATGCACCATGCTAAGCACATACATTTTATGCACATACACATACTTCTACACATCACCACATCTACATTATCAAGAGGGAAAAAAACCCAGCATACACACATAAATCCCTCGGCTGTACTGGTCTTGATGGCTGAACATTGCATGGATTTTCCCAGTGCTACTTCTGCTGCTGTTAAATAGGCAACGGTGTACTAACACTAAAATATACTAGCAGTAGTTATTTCCAGTCCTATCAACATCAAAATCTGACTTGAATTTCATATTAAAAGCATAATCAAACAAGTTAACAGTAATATATTTCTAAATGCGTTTCTTATGCTATACTAAAAATTGTGCATTTCCTGTTTTGGGTAGATTTTGTGTTTCTGTAATTTCATTTTGTATTGAAACCAGATTACGTTTCCAATGGCCATATGATCTATTATCTTAAAATAAAACAAATCAAAGGTACATTACATACATTCAAATGGTCATATTTTTCTTTTTCTTTCTTCTTTTTTAATCTCTGGGGGCTCCACCTTCCTTTGTTTCATGGGTGGCAGGATAGCGTTTTTGCTGGAGAAGGGAGGAATGGGGTTGGGGTGTTTTTTGTTTTTTTTGGGGGGGGGGGGGGGGGGGGGGGGGGGGGGGGGGGGGGGGGGGGGGGGGGGGGGGGGGGGGGGGGGGGGAGGGTAAAGGGGACATGGGAGGAAGCAAGCAATTTTGTTTGGCACTGTAAGGCCTCCCACCGATTTTTGGCTCAATAGTATTTGATTGTTTCTTCAGAGGTAGGGATTTTTTTTCCTGGCAAAGACAAAAGTCCTAGAGCTGAAGAAGTCCTCATGGCGATGAATCCCAGATATCATGGTGATGAAGAGTAAAGAGTAATGTTGAAAGGCATGTGGAGATATTCTGATGATGAATAAATCCCAACAATGATGAAGTCCTGGTGTTGTTGAAGTGTTGGTGTTGTTGAAGTGTTGGTGTTGATGAAGTGTTGGTGTTGATGAAGTGCTGGTGTTGATGAAGTGTTGGTGTTGGAGAAGTCTTTGTGTTGGAGAAGTCCTGGTGATGATGATGTCCTGGTGTTGATGATGTCCTGGTGATGATGAAGTCCTGGTGATGATGAAGTCCTGGTGATGATGAAGTCCTGGTGATGATGAAGTCCTGGTGATGATGAAGTCCTGGTGATGATGATGTCCTGGTGATGATGCAGTCTTGGTGTTGATGAAGTCCTGGTGATGATGAAGTCCTGGTGATGATGAAGTCCTGGTGATGATGATGTCTTGGTGTTGATGATGTCCTGGTGATGATGAAGTCCTGGTGATGATGAAGTCCTGGTGATGATGAAGTCCAGGTGTTGATGAAGTCTTGGTGTTGATGATGTCCTGGTGATGATGAAGTCCTGGTGATGATGATGTCCTGGTGATGATGAAGTCCTGGTGATGATGAAGTCCAGGTGTTGATGAAGTCTTGGTGTTGATGATGTCCTGGTGATGATGAAGTCCAGGTGTTGATGAAGTCTTGGTGTTGATGAAGTCCTGGTGATGATGAAGTCTTGGTGTTGATGAAGTCTTGGTGTTGAAGAAGTCCTGGTGTTGATGAAGTCTTGGTGTTGAAGAAGTCCTGGTGTTGATGGAGTCCTGGTGTTGAAGAAGTCTTGGTGATGATGAAGTCCTGGTGATGATGATGAAGTCTTGGTGTTGATGATGAAGACTTGGTGTTGATGAAGTCCAGTTGATGATGCAGTCTTGGTGTTGATGAAGTCCTGGTGTTGATGAAGTCTTGGTGTTGATGAAGTCCTGGTGTTGATGATGAAGTCTTGGTGTTGATGAAGTCCAGTTGATGATGCAGTCTTGGTGTTGATGAAGTCCTGGTGTTGATGATGAAGTCTTGGTGTTGATGAAGTCCAGTTGATGATGCAGTCTTGGTGTTGATGATGAAGTCCAGGTGTTGATGAAGTCTTGGTGTTGATGAAGTCTTGGTGTTGATGAAGTCCTGGTGTTGATGATGAAGTCTCGGTGTTGATGAAGTCCTGGTGTTGATGATGAAGTATCAGTTTTGATGATGAAGTCTTGGTGTTGATGAAGTATTGGTGTTGATGATGAAGTCTTGGTGTTGATGATGAAGTATTGGTGTTGATGAAGTCTTGGTGTTGATGATGAAGTCTTGGTGTTGATGATGAAGTCTTGGTGTTGATGAAGTATTGGTGTTGATGATGAAGTCTGGTGTTGATGATGAAGTCCTGGTGTTGATGAAGTATTGGTGTTGATGATGAAGTCTTGGTGTTGATGATGAAGTCCTGGTGTTGATGAAGTATTGGTGTTGATGATGAAGTCTTGGTGTTGATGATGAAGTCCTGGTGATGATGAAGTCTTGGTGTTGATGAAGTCTTGGTGATGAAGAAGTCCTGCTGTTGATGATGAAGTCCTGGTGTTGATGAAGTATTGGTGTTGATGATGAAGTCCTGGTGTTGATGAAGTCTTGGTGTTCATGATGAAGTCTTGGTGTTGAAGAAGTCCTGGTGTTGATAAAGTCTCAGTGTTGATGAATGCTTAGTAATGCTGTAGTCCAGGCGCCGATTTTGTTGTTGTTGCTGGGTGTGGCGATGATGCAGGTACTGAAGCTTGGCAAAGATGACATCTTGGCGATGGTCAAGTTTTGAAGTCCTGAGAATGATAAAACACATGAATGTTACCTCAGAACATAAAAGAAAACTTGCACATTTCATCATAAAGCAAAGAAATAACAATATCTTTTAAAATTAGAGAAAATTCACTACAGAAAATGGTGCAATACTGCATGAATATATCACAACTTCTTACAGAAAACATCCATTACCTTAATGCGAGATGTTTACATATAAAAATGTATGTACGTAACATCAAGGGGCAGGAAAGCCCAATGGTTAGAGTGTTGCGCTCATGATCCGAGATCAAGCCATAACAGAGAAGTTTGTTTTAGGGAACTTGACCTTGGAGTTAACTACTTGACTGCCTCTGCCCCCAAATTTTCCAGGGCGAAATGTGCACTCTATGCGCCAACAACCCGAAAAATGTCAAAGGTGATGATTCAATGTAAACAAGCCAGCTTCCTTAACTACACCTAAAAGGGAAAAGAAAAAAAAACGCCAAAATTTGTGGAAATCACTCTCCTTTTGCTTGGCAACATCCGGCTGCAAAAACGATGGTTTCTCAGCCCATATTTTGTGTTATTTTGCATGACTGCTTGGACTGTTCTTGTTCAAAATGGCTGTCTCTTCTTGTTGAATGACTTTACACAGCTGGAGAAGTGGCAAATGAGATTTTAGATAATCCTGACAGAGATGAAAACGACTTGTATGATTCGGGAGATAATGAAGATGAAAAAAAAAAAGGTAAGATTTTGCCTCGACTTGTGTGACGCATTTGAGATGGGTACAGGGTACTCAGATTGACAGTGACAATGAAGACTGTATTTTCACATATTTTTTCCTCCTTAATTTTTGTTTTGTTTTGAAAAATCATGTTAACTACTTTGAGCTTGCCTGAAAGCAATCTCCAATATACACAATACCGTCACTGGGCAGAATATCAGGATTATTCTTCAAGCAGTGTCTGAGTTGCTCAGACAGCAACTATTGTCTGTCATGAGTAAAAACTGCATTGTGCTGCCGTTAAGTGCCTGACAAGTCAGGCCCGGTGCATCCAATGTTGGCCTTATTTTCAAGGATATAGCACAGACACCTCATTTATAAGATGTCTTTGCAGTTACATGTATGATCACATGACAGTTCCTAAATATCTATAGGAGAAAATATTGTAAAGCACTTACACCTTTTAGATCGTCACTAAATAAACTGTTTGTTACTTCTGTTATCATCACTTGCATCTCTCACATGTCCCTCTTTTACTTCATCATAGAAAACATCAGGAACAGGGTCTGGATCCTTACAGAAATCAGCTGACAAATATTTCAGATTTTTTACATTTTGATCAAACTAGTTCTGTGAGCACAACAGAGAAAACTCAACATATTTTCCAGGGCGAAATGTGCACTCCATACTAAATACAGAAAGGGTCATTTTCCTACATTTTCAACAGCAGCGTCATCAGAGCACTCGCTTTATTAACCAACAGGGTGGTATCAGATCCAGCAGGTGAGGGGAGGGGGGTGTTCTTTATAGTGGTGAAAACATTGAGAGCTCTCACAATCTGATGACACGGGATGGAGCCACCATCAAGACGCCTTATCAACAAAAATGTTACCCAAAGTTAACATCAGTACCGACCCCTCTCACCTGAAATTCCTTCAGATTAGACTATTAGCTAGGAACTGTGTATGAATACACGCATAACATCCTGCGCACAAGTTAAAGTCTGTTCCTCTTTTGGAAAAGTAGGCCATTGCATGCCGGTGGCAATCCATTTTTGAAAAAAATGCATGCACTGGTTATTTAAACATCAGCCTTGAGGCCTGAATGCGGCTACCACAGTACAAAACAAAAAAATCTTTAAAAAAAAAAAAAAAAAAGGAAATCCAGTACACTAACAATCATTTGTATAAGAAAAAGCAAGAGGGTAGGCGACAGAACTGTACCTTGTGGGAGGAACCAAAATATGACTCCTTTGAAGTTCTGGCAATAATGGTACCTTATAGTGTTGAAGAAGTCATTATGCCAACAAAGAAGTCTTTGAGAAGTTCGATGCTGTGATGGGAGTCCTTTTTGAAGTCCTGATGGTGATGAACTCCTGCCTGGTGATGAAGAAATCCAGGAGTCCAAGCGACAAAAAAGTCCCAGTGATGAAGACCCAAGAAGTCCTTGCGAGGGCAAGACCTGATGATGATGAAGACATGGAGAAAATACTATCAGAAATATGTTCTTATCCCAAAACAGACACAGTGGAGAGGGTTACAAGCAAACCATTCAAAGCAAAACAACATCAAGAAAGAGACAAAACCCAACCACTCACGGGATATAGAACATTAGCTCTGTCATGTTTTTATGCATCTTACTTATCTGCCACATTTTTGCAATTCATTAAGAACATTTCTGTTCATATACAACTCAACTTCCCTAAAATATACACAATGTGAATGTTAGTAATCTTTAAGAGCTGTGTTGTAAGGTACTTTATTATGAGGTTGGTATCAGATCCAGTACAATTACAATAATTTATACAAAGAATGAAGAGGACAGGTCACAGAACCATACCTTGAAGAGAACCAGTAAAACTAAACTTCTGAAGTCCTGGCAATGAAGGTGTCCTTGCTATGTTCAAGTCCTAGCAGTGATGAAGTCCTTGCTGTGATGATGTGGAAGTCCTTGAGGCAATGAAGAAGTCCTTGCCATCAAGAAATTCTGGTGCAGATGAAGACCTGGCAAACATAAAAATAAGAATACATGATTATCTAAAAATATCTCTCTGTGTAGGTGATCAGCAAGTCATTTTAAAATAAAAGAATTTTTTTAAATCAAGAAAAATCATAAAAAAAGAAATACCTTCAACTTGTTTAAAATATACTGGATGTCAACATCACTTCCAAGAGCAGTGTCTTCAAAGAACTTTATGAACAGTGTGGTATGAGATCCATGACGGATGCTATTATTGAGCAGTTAAGAACATCTGAGTTCAATTATGTGGGCCCATAAAGCCCTGGGTTCGAATCTTGGAAACAGAGTCCGGTAAATTCAAGTTGGTTTTTTTTTTTATATTTATGATCTCCCTGGCTAACTTCAAGTGCAGACCCGCTAGTGCCTGTATTCCTTTCATGTATATACATGCTGAAGATCAAATTTGCATGTTCAAGATCCATTAATTCATGTCAGTCAGTGTTCAGTGGGTTATGGAAATATGTACATAAACAGCATGCATCCTGTACCCAAAAAAAAAATTAGCTGCTCTGATGCTGGATGTTGTCTGAAGCTGCAGGCAGACTTCCTGCAAAATGGCAAGCACAGTACAGAGGAAGGCAAGGCACTACACACCCAATCCTGTAAAGGAACACAGCAAAAGAGAGAGAGAGAGGAGAGAGAGAGAGAGAGAGAGAGAGAAGAGAGAGAGAGAGAGAGAGAGAGAGAGAGAGAGAGAGAGAGAGAGGAGAGAGAGAGAGAATCAGATCCAGTACAGTCTGAACTGTTTGCATAATAAAATGCAATGGGTGACTGGACCATGCCTTGCAAGGAACAAGTAAAAGTTGACTTCTTTAGTCCTGGTGTTAAGTCTTAGTGTTGAGGGCAGTCTGGTGTTAAGTCTTAAGTGTGATGTAGTTCAGGCAAGACCTAATGAGTGTGAGTTTTGTATTTTACAGAGATGGATCCATATTTTATTCTTACTGTCACCAAGTTTTATTACTTTTATCTTTTTTTTTTTTTTAAATCTGATGCATACAATAGCTGGTTTCTGTGGTCTTGCAGGTCTCAATATGCTTGGCATCCATACCAGTTCAAATAACTTTGTATTTGTGTGTATGTATGCTTGCTGTGCTTCATCTTTGCCACGAAACTGATCTAAACTGATCTAATCGAGTTGGACTAGGACAGCCAGAAACTGCCACCTATGGTCCAGTTTGAACAACCTCTTTGTGCAACTTCCAGATGATATCAAATAGTGAAATGTAATGGCAATGTGTGTGGGGGTGTGGGGGGGGGGTTCTGATTTGAAAGAAAATGAACGGATGTGATTTAAAAGTAACCAGGGTTTTCTCATGGTGTATGGGCC
The DNA here is from genome assembly GCA_028751875.1 of Rapana venosa. Lineage (NCBI taxonomy): Eukaryota > Metazoa > Mollusca > Gastropoda > Neogastropoda > Muricidae > Rapana > Rapana venosa. Next base: position 25,231,567 of record CM054168.1, on the reverse strand, counting down.
AATTTGTTCATTTATAGGTAAAAAAAAAAGGTAAAGGATTCCCATAACCTATAAGGTCGTAGGGGAGCCAGGTGTCAGAGGCCTCACTTCTCTAGGGCCAGCATATTGAGGGCGGCGCCCATCTCCTCCCTCGCTGCTTTACCTTCCCTGACCCTAAAGAGGGCAGGTACCCGTTTACAGCTGGGTGAACTGTACTGAAGCCAAGGCGCGCAAACGGTCACCCATCCAACTGGTAACCACGCTCGACGCTGCTTAACTTGGCTGGGGGAAAGCGAGTGCTCCGACCACTGAGCTATCCGTCCCCATTCAGTTATAGACAGAACTCAAATTACATCGAATTTCGCGGGTTTATTTTATTTTTATTTTCGGTAGGCTTAAGAACATTCAACAGGTCGACGTACCTCTAGTACTTAATGTTTCTCGCAAACACTAATGACAAAGCAAATGGATCTCCAGCAGGGGTGCAATGTTAGGTAAAGCTCTTGTACTCGAAATTGAAGTAGCTCCAAAACCGGTCTCATTTTCAAAATGTCCGTCTCGGTGTTTGTGCAGCGCAGGTGTACAAGAAGTTCAGCATAAAATGCGTGTAAAACTCAAAACAATAAGAATGTATACACATTGTAGCTTTGAAGCAACATTTATTATTTCCAACTACGAACACTTACCGATGAATAATTAATAAGCCATCAAGCTGTTTCGCTCAGTACCGTCGGAATTGCGACTTTTCTCACCCCTGGATCCCGCTAAGGCGGAGTAACTCCATCTCACTGCATTTGCAGCCTGAGACCGTAGTGTGTGACCAATCAGAAATGAGCTCTCAAATTTGCTGATTATCCACAGGGCTACTTTGGAATCGGTGGAATACATAAGCTCTATCTAATGTCATGCAGGACAATCTGCTAGATACCTTATGCCACTTTTGAGGTGCTCGATCCTTTAATCATCGCCGAAGTCGGAATGCATCTACCTTAACGGTAGATAAAAACGGTTGCAAACGCAAAATCTCGTCATTGGTGAACCTCGGAGATGAAGCCGAGGAACGACAAAAATAGCATCTCCTTTTCTAAAATTCTAGTTTTCAAATCTCCTTCTCAATAAAAGCAATGAAAAGTTTTCTCTTTTATTCTCTCAAGATTTATTTGATTATTCATTAATTGGTTAATCCATTCATTTCTCTGCTAGTTTTCCCTGCTGTAATATAAAAAGCCAATGCAAGAGTAATGACACCTGCTTTGTATGGTAGTGCTAGCCTGGCAACGCAATACTGCAAGGGCCCAGTTTGGGGTGCCTCTGGTGGGGTTTTTTGGTTGTTGTGGGTTGTTGTGTTGTTTGTTTGGTTGGTTTTTTTTTTGGGGGGGGGGGGGGGGGGGCTAAGGGGAAAAACAGGGGCAAATGATCGACTGAGAATATAATTATTGTGGATCAGATGGCAGTACTGTCTCTGTCTCATCCTTAAAAACAGATTGTCTTTATAAAAAAAACCACACACACAAAAAACCAACCTGAAATCTGTTACTATCACCAACGATTTATAACTTGTACTCCCAGCCTCTCCTCTTCTGAATCTTCAAAAAGAAAATAAATAGATAAATAGAAATAGAACTATACTGTATTGGTTTATTGAATGTCCTACTGTATGAAATGATAGTTCAGGTTTTCAGAAAGGGAATGAGGAGGGGAGACTCATGACACAGTAAGGCAAAATTCACTACACTCCTTTGGAAGTAGTTTCATACATCATCTTGTATTCATGAAAATGCTACATATTGCATGATGTAACTAACTCAAGCTGGGATTATGGTCAGGAAGGAAGTAATACTAATTGGTACATATGGTCAGGTTATAACAGGAAGTAAATGCTCACCTTTTCCAGCTTTGTATGAAGAAGAAGACATAACTAAGTAAATTAACAGCTGAAAAGCTGAATTTATCTCAAACATGATTTACCTTAAAACTTTACCAGCATTCCCCCCCCCCCCCCCCCCCCCCCCCCCCCCAACACAGCCTATGATAATATGTTAAAAAGTGAGAGAGAGCAGGAAGGAGGGGCGGAGAAAGGCATAACAAAATGATTTGTGGTTAAAAACAATGCTCAGTTCTACTTCTACCTAAACAAGTACAAAAGGAGAAGAACATAATAGTCAAGATTGCTATGCTGTATGTTCAGCTCCTTAGAAAAAAGCCCAAAAATTTAAAATGTATACATGTGGTATACAACAAAATATGGTTGTTCTACAACCTCATGTTTTTGTTGTATACACTACAGGGCACGTAACAATAATTACTATCAGTATCATAATTCAGAGCCACAGGCAACAAATGCAGGAGCAGTACAGCAGCACTAACTGTACATGATGTAGACAACCGAATCATTCAGACTGGTCAGCAGAATTAACAAAAGTTGGTTGCTGCCGATGCCTGCATTTTTCTTTTTTTTTTTGTCAAATAAATTATAAATATGCAATTAATAGTAGTTTCTACACAAATCATTGCACACATCACACACAACAGCTACAGCAGCAAAAAGAAAAACAGTAGTACTACTACTACTATCTGCACTGACAAATTTAAAGAAATTTTACCCATTTAGTCGTCTCAAACCAGAGTGGTGGATCAAAATTGCATTTACTGATTTAGGACTAAGCGTTGAGCACTAGTTCAGTAGTTGCATAAAAATGTGTTACTCTTACCTTCAAGTAAATGTTTCACAGCTACTTGAGGCCAAACAAAAAGCCAAATCTTGGTCGGACCATGCAGACTCTTGGAAGTTGGTTTCAGCTTCAAAGTCTTGCCCACCTTTGCTGGCTGGCTGAAGCATTTTTGTTGCACTACTGATTTATCTAGTCGATGAGGTCTGCTTTTGTCAGTTACAACTTACATAGAGTTTAATGCATAGTTTTGGCCTTGCTTTGTCATAATTTAGTTTTAAACTCTGACAGAAAAAAATTCATCAACTTGGGTGCTTGATAAACAACTTTCACTTTCAATGGTTTACTGCGCATGTGCCAAATCAGTAATTTACTAATTACTCCCTTGAAGTTGAACACATTATCATCTACTACTTGTTATTTTCTTCCATGCACTTGCACACATTTGAACCGTTATCCAATTTTTTTTCCAGAAAAGAATGTATAAACTCTATTTTTTACTAACACATTTGAAGAGAATAGTTTCAATAGACAAGACTTGATTTTCAAGGGTTTTCAGTTTTTGTTACTGATTCAGTGACTATTTTTGTCAATTTCAAGAGGATTCCAGGTCTTGAATCTAATAATTGTTAATTACAAAAATAAAAATAAAAACCCTACAACAACAAAAATTGTTGATATGGACTTCCATTTAAAATGGAAGGAAAACCACCTATGTAGCTGATGTACTGGGTGCAAAATACTTTCAGTTCTGTTCTGGATAGGTGTTTTGACATTTAATCATAATTATAACCAGTCATATTAATTACCTTATTGTTCTAAACTAATGTCCATGTGTCTGTGATTTATTTTGTAAGTGGTGGTTATAATTTATTCATTATGAAATAAAATTTTCTCTGGGAATTATGTTTTCAATATCTCAGTTATTAGACACATTGTTTGAATGATTGATTGATAATCTTTATTGACATACTTGTGTTCATCTGGCCCTTGTCCTGAGAACTAAGAACGGCCTATCAAAAAGTATCATGATTGATAACAATATAAAAAAAAAAGACAATCACAACTAATGATTTCAAACAAACATAAACTGATGAAGAAAGTTATTTTGATAAGAGAGAGAGAGAGAGAGACTCGAGAGAGAGAGAGAGAGGAGAGAGAGAGAGAGACAGACAGACAGACAGACAGACAGACAGACAGACACAACTCTGAAGAGACAAGAAGCATATATCATCTCAATTTATCTGTGAAAAGGAAAAAATCAAATTGTTGATCTAAAATAAATCTGACAACAAAATCAAACCAATGAGGAAGCTGATATCAACAACAAAAAAGCAGTGCATTGCAAAAATAAACACTCAAAACATCATACATATAACTTGAAATATGAGCTCTGTGGTGTGTGTGTGTGTGTGTGTGTGTGCGCGCACCTGTGTATGTGCATATGCACACATGTGTGTGTATGTGTGTGTGTATGTGTGTGTGTGTGTGAGTGTGTCAGTGAGTAACTTAAGATGTTAAGTGAGAGTATCATTAACCACTAATGAAAATAAAAGTAATGATTTAACCACCAACTTATCTAAATCTGACAACAAAATCAAGCCAAAAGGAAAACTGACAAAGTGACATTACAAAATAAATGGGTTTTTTTTTTTTAAAGATTATACTTTGCAGATAATAAAAGAGAAGACAAAATTTCAAATAAAATTGTGAAAATAGAAATTATTTCAAATAAAATCATGAACCTACACATCTTTGCATACATTTGATAAACAAGTTCACTATTAAATTATTATGCATCTATACAAAACTAGCACATGATGCAGTTACTTTGCAACAACTGCCAACAAGCAAAAATTTTAAGATGCAAGTTTAAAAAAATTAAGTAAAAGACCAGTCATCACTCAACTGTTTGTGGCACATAGCTAATGACCACCTGCAATGGAAGGGGAACAAACCTCTTCTTTCTCTGCATCTTCTCCACTGCTACCTATTCTTCTGAGCCTTCTTCTCATCCTTCCCTCTTTTGTTCCATTGCAACTTTCTTTCACAATATCAAATAAATCTAGCAGATTTACCTCAGTACGAGTGTGGGTGGCACTTGGGGTTTCGAATGAACACGATTCAGAAACAAAATGAATGGAGTTTACACACCGTCAACGGCATCTGTAGTGTAAAGTCTGCTACTAGTGCACTTGAGCATTGCAGCCAATTTGACGCCGTTTTTCGATTGTTTTGTCCAGCTATTTCCATGATATGTTCTTTTTCGAGTCCTCTTTTTGCGTCCTTTAGGATAACAAGACATCACATTGAATATGTATTGCAAACAATTATATCATGAACCGATGCTAACTCTGAAACTGAAGTTATAGGCTAGTAGGCCTACTTCTGAGCTTGTAAACGCCGCTCAGTCCAGGAAGGAAAGACAACTTTTTGAGTAATCATTATTTCTATTGCCGCGAGGGAGGTGCTGCGTGCGTAGGTTGGAACTGTCAGAGCACTAAAAAGCTGATAACGATTATTCTGGACAGGAAGTTGGGTAGACTGTAGGGCACACCTAACCCCTTTGACTTAAAATATCTCAGTATTGTGTCAAGTTAGAACAAAACAAAACGCACGGTAAAATAGTGTTTTTCTTTATTATTATTATTATTATTATTATTATTAAAACTAATGAGACTAATAATGCGCATGTATGAACAAAAAGCAAAATAAACCGAATCTATCAACTAAACAAACAAAACAAAAAAACCCAGCCCCAAACCCTGATTTATTTTACAAAAATCTAGGCGGTACAGTCACCTTAACTGATTTGGGAACACCTGTACAATATCACTGTCTGCATCAAGGTCTTGGTTTCTCTGTTTCTTTCTTTTTTCTTCTTCTTTTAAAATTTTTTTTGTTATCTGACCAACCTTTTTCTTGGCAAGCGGCTCCATCCAGCCTGTCTGGATGCAACCTTGTTCTGCATGCTCTTTACAGTAAGCACAGGCCATATGCATTTAGTCGTCTGCTAAGGGAGGGAGAAGGGGACGGGGGGCTATCTTCTGGGATCCTTCGGATGAGACTATAAACCGAGGCCCGTGTGCGAACGCATGCAGAACATCTTGCGCACACGTTAAATCCTGTTCCGCTTGTCGAAAGAGTAGGCCATTGTGTGCCGGTGGGAACAGATGACAAAATTTACAAACCCGCCTACACACGAATTTAAAAAAAGAAAAAGAAGTCATCTGAGTGCATTGATTTGTTGCTTTACAAGATTCAGTGCTATATAAATTCCATACATTTTATCATTATTATTATTATTATTATTATTATTATTACTATTATTTTATTTTGTTGTTGTTGTTGTTATTATTATTATTATTATTATTATTATTATTATTATTATTATTATTATTATTATTATTATTACCAGAGTGAAAGGAAGATGGGAACTTTATCTGTTCAATGGTCGCTATGTCTTTTGGACTATCTAGTATCTTTGGTGGGTTCAGAAAACGCATGCAGGGTGGTCGCTATCAAAAGGGGAGGGGAAGGGAGGGTAGAGGGGTTGCATATTCAGTTCTTCTGGTTTCTCTGACCTGTATGAGTCGACTGCAGGCAGCTTGCAGCATGTTTTTTGTGGCATCACACACACACACACACACACACCACACACACACACACGCATGCACGCACACACACACACACACACACCACGCACGCACACACACACACACAGACCACGCACGCACACACACACACGCACACAGACACACACGCACGCACACACACACACGCACACAGACACACACGCACGCACACAGACACACGCACACAGACACACACGCACGCACGCACACACACACACACACACACACACACACGCACACAGACACACACGCACGCATATGCACGCACGCACGCACGCGCGCACACACACACACGCACATACAAGAGAGAGAGAGAGAGAGAGAGAGAGAGAGAGAGAGAGAGAGAGAGAGAGAGAGAGAGAGAGATTTACGATCTCCTAGGTCATCCTCAAGTGCAGACCTGCCAATGCTTTATTTTCTTCATATGGTTTACACATGCAGAATATCAAATATGCACATTAAAGATCCCATAATTCATGAATGAGGTACAGAATGAAGCTCTGCGGCTCATCTCGGTTGCCGTGAGGTCTACCCCCATCAAAACTATGGAACAGGTGACTGGCATCCAAGCACTCAGTTCTTGGTGAGACACCAAGACTTTTAGTGCAGGCAGAGAAATACAAACGCCAACTGCAACATCCAATGCCGTCACCGTCACCATCACCGTCACCGATCCCTCAGATTCCGAATCCTTCGGGGCGCCTTGGAAGCTTTGTCAACCACCTTTCTCCAGTCCTCTCGTCTCACATCCAATGCACCAAAGAATGGAGAAGCAAGACAAAAAACCAGACTAAAGCGCAGCAGTTTCATTCGCCATAGCCGTGCACTCAGACGACAGCAGCTGAACAATCCACCTGCCCATTCTGTTCCATGGGACCCATATACTCTACCAAGACCATGGGAAGCCAGCCACAGGCAGCCTGGAGATCATCCACAGCACTGTCCAGTATGCGGCTCCAAACGGAACTCAGTGTGACGCCAGTAAGAAGGCACTCAGCCTGGCCATGGTAGAAGACTACTATCCAGGACAGGCATGGATCCACGTCTACACAGATGGATCAGCTACAGATGCTGTCACCAACGGAGGAGCAGGAGTGCCGATCAAGTACCCCCAAACAGCCAACAGGGACACACTGCACCAACTACCCTGCAGAAACCCAAGCCCTGAAACAAGCTGCCACCATGGTCAGACACTCCAAAGATAAATGCCAGCAAGTGGTGTTAAACTCGATGCCCTGTCAGTCAGTCCTACAAGGCCTCTTGGCAGACAAAGAAACAGAACTCCAGCAGGACCCCGAGCTCCTTACAAAAAACCAAACGTGTAACGCTGCAATGGATCCCTGCCCACTGTGGTATACCTGGCAACGAACAGGCTGATGACCTTGCGAAACAGTGCACAGAAAAAACAGCACGAAAGCAGCCTCACCGTGTGTGTGTGTGTGTGTGTGTGTGTGTGTGTGTGTGCGTGCGCGCGTGTGTTGTGTGTGTGTGCGTGCGCGCGTGTGTGAACTTCTGTGCGTGCGCGAATGTGTACATAAGGACGTGTATGTGTATGTACATGCGCATGTGCATGTGTGTGTACATGCGCACATACATGTGTGTATGTGTATAGGCGCATGTGTTTGTATGTGTGTGTGTGTGTGTGCGCGCGCACGCGCACGCGCGCGTGTATGTGCTTGCGCGCGCGCACAAACAAGGAAACTGTTCATACAGCCTTGACTGTGATATTGCGTGCGTGCGTGCGTGCATGGAGTCGCGCACGCGTGCACGTAATGAGCAGGAGGAACTGAAGAGCAAGTCATTACAGGAGAACAAGGACAGATCAAATTACCCAGGAGACTTGGAGGACAAGGGTCTGATCTGAGAGCAAGTCATAACTATTGCAGTGAGGGAGAGAGAGAGAGAGAGAGAGAGAGGAGAGAGAGGAGAGAGAGAGAGAGAGAGGAGAGAGAGAGGAGAGACGAGGAGAGCGAGAGAGACAGATAGACAGACAGACAGGACGATAGACAGAGAGAGAGAGAGGACAGAGACAGACAGACAGAGACAGAGAGAGAGACAGACAGACAGACAAACAGACAGACAGAGACAGACAGATAGACAGACAGAGACAGACAGGCATTCTGACAGACTGATAAACCGAGAAGACAGATAGATAGAAACAGAGAGACAGAGAGAGAGAGAGAGAGAGACAGACAGAGAGAGAGAGACAGACAGACAGAGAGAGAGACAGACAGACAGACAAGACAGACAGACAGACAGACAGAGACAGACAGATAGATAGACAGACAGACCGAGAGACAGAGAGAGAGAGAGAGCGAGAGAGAGAGAAGGAGGAGAGAGAAGGAGAGAGAGAGAGAGAGAGGAGAGAGAGAGAAGAGAGAGAAAGGAGAGAGAGAGAGAGAGAGGAGGACAGAGAGAGACAGAGAGAGAGAGAGAGGACAGACAGACAGACAGAGACAGACAGACAGACAGATACAGACAGAGACAGGCAGACAGACAGAAGACAGAGACAGACAGACAGAGACAGAGAAAGACAGAGAGACAAAGAGAGAGACAGAGAGAGAGAGAGACTCAGACAGACAGACAGATAGAGAGAGACAGAGAGAGAGAAGGGGAGGGAGGGGTGGGGGTGGGGGTGTGTGTGTGTGGGGGGAGGGGGGGGGAGGGAGAACGCAGAAAGCTACGGGCTGGAAATGGACTGCAGGGATGGGGGTTGTGGAGGGAGGGGCGTGGAGGGGAGAGGGGAAGGGACTGGAGAAGAAGAGGATAAATCAAAGAGCAAACTATGCCGGAAAAATAAGACTTTGACATCAAAATTATAGACGGAAAAGATAATGGGCAGGGTTTGGGAGCGAGTCGAGGATGAGAAAGAAAGGGTGAAAAAGAAAAGAAAAGAAGAAAGAAAAAAGAAGAAATACAAACAGAGAGACAGACATAAAGAAGAAAAGAAAGAAGGAAAGAAAGAAAAAGAAATAAAAAAGAAAGGAAGAAAGAAAGAAAGAGAAGAAGAAGAAGAAGAAGAAGAAGAAGAAGAAGAAGAAGAAAGAAAGAAAGAAAGAAAGAAAGAGTGGAAGTTTGAGAGCAAGTAATTATAGAATAAAAAACCTACACAATTTTGAAAACAAGACTCGAAAATGGGGGAAGCATCTCGGAACAAGAGTTTAAGACCAAGGCATAAACAGATAAGAAAAAAAATGTTAAAGAGCTAGACGTTTAAGAGTATGTCCGAATGTAGGAAAAAAATAAATAGCAAGAGTTTGAAAGCAAGTCGAAAATTGGACGAGGAGAAAAAACCGAAATAGAATGTTTTTTTCGAGCAAGATATGAGTGGGAAAGAATAATTATAGAGTTTGAGCATACATCATTCAAGGAGAAAAAAAACGGTAGAAGATTAAGTATAGGACACACATGGAGAAAAGAAATCAGGAGGAAAGAGGTTGTTTTTGTTTTTTGTTTTTTCTTGGGAGGGGGTGGGGTGGGGGGTGGGGGTGGGGGATGAAATCAAGAGATAAAAAGCAAAGAATGAATGTTTGAGGGCAGGTCATAAATAGGACGAAAATGAAGCAAGAGTCTGAATTGGTCATTCAAGGGGGAAAAAAATAAAAGCTCCGAACTTTGAGAGCATGTTATAAAAAAAACAAAGAAGACACACATCAGCGACAGGAGATTGGATGTAGGTCGTGGCAAAAACAAAATAAACAACAAAATGAAAACAAAACAAAACAACAACAACAGCACCCCCCCCCCCCCCCAAAAAAAAAAAAAGGAACAAAAAAGAAAAAGAAGCAGACATTTAAGAGTAAGTTGTTTAATCATAAGAAAAATAAAAAGCAGACATTTGAGAACAAGTCATAAATAAACAATTAAAAAGCAGACATTTGAGAGCAAGTCATAAGTGAAAAATTAAAAAGCAAACATCTGAGAGCAAGTCATAAGTGAGCAATTAAAAAGCAGACATTTTGAGAGCAAGTAATAAACGAAAAAATTAAAAAGCAAACATTTTGGAGTAAGTCAAGTGAAAAATTAAAAAGCAGACATTTGAGAGCAAGTCATAAAGAAAAATTAAAAAGCACACATTTGAGAGGAAGTAATAAATGAAAACTTAAGAAGCAGACATTTGAGAGCAAGTCAGAAATGGAAAATTAAAAAGCAAACATTTAAGAACAAGTCATAAATGAAAAATTAAATAGCAAATATTTGGGAGTAAGTCAAGTGAAAAATTAAAAAGCAAACATTTGAGAGCAAGTAATAAAAGAAAAATTAAAAAGCAGACATTTGAGAGCAAGTAATAAGTGAAAAATTAAAAAGCAGGCATTTGAGAGCAAGTAATAAAAGAAAAATTAGAAAGCAGACATTTGAGAGCAAGTAATAAAAGAAAAATTAGAAAGCATACTTTGAGAGCAAGTAATAAAAGAAAAAATTAGAAAGCAGACATTTCAGAGCAAGTAATAAAAGAAAAATTAAAAAGCAGACATCTGAGAGCAAGTAATAAAAGAAAAATTAGAAAGCATACATTTGAGAGCAAGTAATAAAAGAAAAATTAGAAAGCATACATTTGAGAGCAAGTAATAAAAGAAAAATTAAAAAGCAGACATCTGAGAGCAAGTAATAAGTGAAAAATTAAAAAGCAGACATCTGAGAGCAAGTAATAAGTGAAAAATTAAAAAGCAGACATTTGAGAGCAAGTCATAAATGAACAATTAAAAAGCGAACATTTGAGAGCATGTCATCAAAAAATAATAATAATAATAATAATGAGAAAAATATAAAGCCGGCATTTCAGAGCAGATTATAAACGAAAAAAAAAGGGTATACATTTCAGAGAAAATCAGAAATGAGAAAAATATAAAAAGCAGACATTTGTGAGAGCAAGTCATAAATGAAGTCGGAGTGTGGCTGCCTGCCTATATTATGGCGAGGTACTTAAAAACAAGTCATACACGCAAACTTCTCATTCAGTTGTGCAATTTCAATCTCACAGTGATTCTCAGGTGGGATGATGAGTGAGTCAGAGTGCACATTCTGGGTGACCCCCAGAGTGTTAAGCTGGGGAACGCACAACAACAACAACAGCAACAACATAAATAAGCAAAAGAAAAAGCAGAAGTGTATCCCTTCAGAATGCAGCAGTTATTGCAGTGGGGAAAAAAACGTGGCATTTGCAAAATCTCACCAATGGTGAACCTCCGAGCTCTAGCCATTGAATGATTAAAAAAATACAACCCCCCCCCCAAAAAACAAAACAAAAAAACCCCCGAGCATTTGAAAGCAAGTTATAATGAGAAAAAATAATAAGGAGGAAGAGCTCGAGAGTAAGTCATTGAAATAAAAAAAAATACAATAAAGAAAAGAGCAAGAGTTTGAGAGAAAATGTCATTTGTAAATGGAACACAAACAGGAGCCAGAATTTCAGAGTAAGCCACTGAAAGCAAAAGTAACAGCTTTAGAGCATATGTAATACATGGAAGCAATTAACTCATTGGAGTGGCAGTGAAATGGATCCCCCCATTTTGTGGTGATGCGTGATTTTGGCTATATTTGAAAAATTCAGCAGACTTACACAACATAACAATGATATACACATTATACATCATTGAAAAGTTTATAATGTCTTCTTTTGAGATTGTTTCACAGTTTTTTAATAGATGACTGTATTTATTTTTTACAAATTTTCAAAATATGTCACTGAATGCTGAAAAATAAGTTTTGAAAATTAGGGCTGGTATCTTAAATGGCTTGAACTATTCATCAACTAGTCCCCTTGAAGCAATGTGATGATTTTTCACCAAAGTAAAGTTCCCTAAAGCTGGCTGAATCCATGTGATGTCACTTTTTGTACAACAGATTATTTTTTTAAAAGAATCATAACACTGGAGTGCCTGAAATCCCTAAGATATCACTTGTTGACATGTCAAACAAAATTGGCCAACAGACAAAAACTAGGCAAGCTTATTGTCAAGGAAAGCAACTGTGTTTAGAAAAATGATTGCCTTACAGGCCAGAGTACTTTCCCTTGAGTTAACCATCACTTTGTGTTTTTAAAAAAAAATCGTAAGTCTGCCGATTCTTAAGCTTCGGTACGTCACAGTAAAGGAGAGGAGTGCCGAAGCTACAACCTCAATGAGTTAAGAGTAGGCAACAAATCGTAATGAAAACAAATATAAGCAGAAATTTTGCAAAACGTTAGAGAAGAAAAATGATGCCGTGGTCCCCTTCCTTCC
>CM054168.1:25194063-25206563 GCA_028751875.1 Rapana venosa | reverse complement strand
TTTTACATTGAGGATAATGGAATAAGCACTCATGTGCTTTTTTACAATCAGTTCCTGTGTGTATGCGGTTTTGTAAATGTTGTCATCTGTTCCCACCGGCACACAATGGCCTACTCTTTCGAAAAGCGGAACAGGATTTAACGTGTGCACAAGATGTTCTGCATGCGTTCGCACACGGGGCCTCGGTTTATAGTCTCATCTGAAGGACTTTGACATTCAGTTCGATTTTTTTGTCAAACTGGGAAGAAAGGGCGAGGCTGGGAATCAAACCCAGAACCTCACGGTTTACTTGTTGGCAGGCAAACGTCTTAACCATCCTGCCACCTTCCTTCATAAAGCGGAAGTAGTAGTAGTAGTAGTAGCAGCAGCAGCAGCAGCAGCAGTAGCAGCAGCAGTAGTAGTAGTAGTAGTAGTAGTAGCAGTAGAAGTAGTAGTGGTAGTAGCAGCAGCAGTAGCAGTAGCAGCAGTAGTAGTAGTAGCAGTAGTAGTAGTAGTGGTAGTAGCAGTAGTAGTAGTAGCAGCGGTAGTAGTAGTAGTAGTAGCAGTAGAAGTAGTAGTGGTAGTAGCAGCAGCAGTAGCAGTAGTAGTGGTAGTAGCAGTAGTAGTAGTAGCAGCAGTAGTAGAGTAGTAGTAGTAGTAGCAGTGGCAGCAGCAGTAGCAGTAGTAGTAGTAGTAGTAGTAGTAGTACTAGCAGTAGCAGCAGCAGTAGCAGTAGCGTAGTAGTAGTAGTAGTGGTAGTAGCAGCAGCAGTAGTAGTAGGTAGTAGTAGTAGTAGTAGTAGTAGTAGTAGTAGTAGTAGCAGCAGCAGCAGCAGCAGTAGCAGCAGCAGTAGTAGTAGTAGTAGTAGTAGTAGTAGTAGTAGCAGCAGCAGCAGCAGTAGCAGCAGCAGCAGTAGTAGTAGTAGTAGTAGTAGTAGCAGTAGCAGCAGCAGCAGAAGCAGCAGCAGCAGCAGTTCTAGTAATGCATGAATGTCTAGGAATTGACTAATAAGACAAATCAACCATGACTAATATTGCAAATCAACCATACTTACATTTATCAGCACTTACTGCATTTCTTAAATAAATTTCAAGTATGTCTTACTGTGACTAGAAATTCTACACAGTCACACGCTGTATGTGTGTGGAGGGAGGGGGAGGTAGGAAAGAGGCACTCTTATTAAGCAAAGAAGTAAGAGTAATCTATACAAGCTCCTATATAATTTACAAATTTAAAAAAAAACATGGATAGGAGAGATTTAAAAAAAAAGTAGACCTGATCGCTATATATTGTGACGTCTCTCTCTCTCTCTCTCTCTCTCTCCTCTCTCTCTCTCTCTCTCTCTCTCTCTCTCTCTCTCTCTCTCTCTCTCTCCTCTCCTCTCCTCTCCTCTCCTCTCCTCATGCCCTTTCTCTTGTCCAATTCAATAGGTTTTATGGTGGATGTTGTTCTTATTGCAGTGAGAGATTTCAATAGGTTTTATGGTGGATGTTGTTCTTATTGCAGTGAGAGATTTCAATAGGTTTTATGGTGGATGTTGTTCTTATTGCAGTTAGAGATTTCAATAGGTTTTATGGTGGATGTTGTTCTTATTGCAGTTAGAGATTTCAATAGGTTTTATGGTGGATGTTGTTCTTATTGCAGTGAGAGATTTCAATAGGTTTTATGGTGGATGTTGTTCTTATTGCAGTGAGAGATTTCAATAGGTTTTATGGTGGATGTTGTTCTTATTGCAGTTAAAGATGGGATCATTAGTACTATTATAAGCGATATTGTTTTAGTTTGATAGTCCAGTTGATTATGGGCTTTTGATCTTTGTATTGTATAGGGGTTTTACTTGTTTGAATAATTATTTCTTTATTATTATTTTTCTATTTGATGGAATGTGTTTTTCCCCCTTCCCCTTCGATACTCCACCCCCACCCCCCATCCTTTCCAATGCTTTTCTGTTATTGTTATGTTGTTGTCTCATGGTGATGGGGATTATTTGTTATATTGTTGTCTCATGGTGATGGGTGATTGTTGTTATTATTGTATCTCTATTATACTTATCATTGTCTTATTTGACTTATTTTGCTTGTTTGATAGTTATTGTGTGTATATATTAAATTTATAAAGCGCTATTTGAAGAATATGAGCGCATATAAGCACACGTTTGCTGGGTGGAGGAGGAGAGAAGGGAGGTCATTGAAAGCAATATTGTCAGTAATGAGGCAATGAATGCCTAGTATTTTCTAACGTTTGTTCCTGTACCTTTTTATTATCTAAATTATACACTTGAAAGAATGGATGATCTAGTAGGTGAAGTAATTTGTTTGTCCTGACGTTTTATGATTTTATTATTTTAAATTCTTAAAAGATTCTTTATTTAAGTGTGTGTGTGTACGTGTGCGCGCACGCGCGCGCAGGTGTGTATAAGTACGTGCGTGCGTGTGTATGTATATGTGTGTAATTTGTTTTTCCCAATGTATTATCTTATCGATTTTCCTCTTTTTACTGATTTGATTTATTGGTAAAGGTTGCAATAATGTAGTATTTCAGTATAATCATTAAAAAATTTGTTCTTTGATAGATGGCTTGATGAAAAAAAGCAAATGCATTGCTTATTCAATGTACCATCTGGAAATAAAAATTTGACCTGACTTGACTTGACTTGACTTCACACGCACACGCGCACACACACACACACACACACACACACACACACACACACACACACACACACACACACACACACACACACACACACACACACACACACACACACACACACACACATCACTAATCCCTAATCCCTATATCTCAAACGGGATTCAAACCCGCGACCTTCAAGCCCGAAACCCAAGGTGCTAACCTATGCACCAAGGTGGCTGCTTCCATAGACACACTTACCCAGCATGCACGCTGCTGCTTGGAGCAGAATGAACTCAACCAGGTTCAACCTGCCACGACACACTGCCTGAAATGTTAATTGGAGGGGGAAAAATGCCCCTGGCCATACCAACTCCTCAAGAAGTTAGGGGGGAAGTGCAGTGAAGTCATTGTACTCAGGAGAATGTAAAAAAAACCACGAGCCTCATGTGGCTTTACCGTGGCAGCATGTGGTCAGCAGATCTCAGAGAAGTAGGAAATGATTATGCTGGAAAAATAAGTTGTTTATGAACTACTACTACTGCTGCTGCTGCTGCTGCTGCTGCTGCTGCTGCTGCTGCTGCTGCTGCTACTACTACTACTACTACTACTACTACTACTACTACTACTACTACTACTACTACTACTGAGCGTGTTACGTGCCCATACCATCTGAGTTTCCTCTTTTTTGCCGTGGTCAGTAGGTCTTCATAGTCCCGCACTTGTTGAGTGATCTTTCTGCGGACTTCATTGTTGGTGACATGGTCCTTGTATGAGATGCCAAGGAGCCTTCTGAGGCATCTCATTTCTACTGCTTGGATCCTCCTTTGTAGGTCTGCGTTCAGTGTCCATGCCTCACATGCGTAAAGCATGATTGAGATGACTAGCGCGTTTAATAACTTTACCTTAGTTCCGAGAGGGATGTTTCTGTCTCTCCATATGGTCTTCAGTCTTGCCATTGCTGCTGCTGTTTGTGCCGCTCTTGCTAGGATTTCGGTCTTCGATCCTTCCTCACTCAGGACTTGCAAAGACCATCCTGCAAGGAACAGTTCAGGGGAAGAGAAGACGGGGCAGACAGAGGAGAAAGTGGGCCGACGACATCCGTGATTGGACAGGGGAGGACTTCAATGTCACCCAGGCACTCGCCCACGACCGCGCTAAGTGGAGCCAGCTGGTCCACCGTTCGTCCACCATGCAGCGCCCCTAACGACCTGGCGGGTTACGGGACCAGTAACAGTAACAGTAACAGTAACTACTTCTACTACTACTGCTACTGCTACTACTACTGCTACTACTACTGCTGCTGCTGCTGCTACTACTACTATTACTACTGCATCTTTATGGCTTGTTTTCAGGGATAGAAAAGGGTGGACAGAAAGAAAGCTAGAAATAAAGAAATAAATAAAGAAGAGTTGCGAAGAAGAATCGCGAAGAAGAAGGAAACAAAGACAGAAGAAAAAAAGAGAAATAAATAAAGGAGAATTGCGAAGAAGAACGGGGGTTGCGAAGAAGAAGAATTGCGAAGAAGAAGAAGGAAGAATTGTGAAGACGAAAAAGAATTGCGAAGAAGAAGAATTGCGAAGAAGAAGAAGAATTGCGAAGAAGAAGAATGCGAAGAAGAAAGATTGCGAAGAAGAAGAATTGCGAAGAAGAAGGAAGAATTGTGAAGACGAAGAAGAATTGCGAAGAAGAAGAAGAAGAAGGATTAGAAGATGACGACGACGACGACGACGACGACGAAGAAGAAGAAGAAGAAGAAAAATGACAATATCTATTACTGTTGATTAAACATCACCCACACACCCCTACCTCCACTCTTATCTTTTCCACATATCCTTCCTCCACCCATACACCTACTGTGACAGGCAAAAAAGCCCCCCCCAAAAAAAACAAAACCCCGATATGATCTAATTACTCAAAGAATGATGACCCCCCCCCAACCCCCCAAAAAACAACAACAACCAACAACAAACCAACAACAAAACAACAACAAACAAAACCACCACCAACAACAAAACAACAACATCAAATCAAAAGCTTCTTTCTTTCTTTCTTTCTTTCTTTCTTTCTTTCTTCCTTCTTTCTTTTCTTTCTTTCTTTCTTTCTTTTCTTTCTTTTTTTTAAAAAGCAAAACGTTCAACAGATTCATCATGTTTTCTTCATGACACATCTCTTTTATTTAGGGGGGGGAATTAGTCAGTCCAACCCAAATTTCCATCCACACGTCATAACCTACAGAATGAAAGAACGGCAACTGGGAGGTCTACCATCACTTTTTTTTCCTTTCTTATTTTTTAAAATTCTATCTCTTTTTTTTTTTAAATATTAAAAACGCCTCCACCCTCACCCCTACTTCCCTGGGTCTCCCCCCTCCTCCTCCCCTACCCCCCCCCCCCTCTCCTCAACATTACCCCCTTCCCTGCCTCCACCCCCCACTCCCCCTTCTTTCTTTCTCTGTTCTCTCTGACGGGTTCCAGAATGAAGCTCCATGGAACCAAGAGAGGGAGAGAGGAGAGAGAGTGGGAGGGGGGGGGGGTGATGGGAAGATGAGGATGAACAGCGAACAGAGAGAGAGAGAGAGAGAGAGAGAGAGAGAGAGAGAGAGAGAGAGAGAGAGAGAGAGAGAGAGAGAGAGAGAGAGAGGAGAGAGAGAGAGAGGAGGAGAGAGAGAGGGAGAAGAGAGGGGAGAGGAGAGGGGAAGGAAGTGATGAGGGGAGAGCGAGGAGAGGGGAGGGAGAGGAGGAGGGGAGAGAGATGTGAGAAGGGGGAAAAGGGGGGGGTGGGTGAAGGAGGTGGGGGTGGGGGTGGAGGTGGAGGTGTTAGTGGGGAAGGAAGGGCAGGCATAGCGACGATGAAGAAGGATGACTAACATCAGCAGCTTGTGTCACCCACTAGCAAGTCCCCCCACCGCGCGTTAGCCTAGCCTAGGCCTAGGCCTTACACGCTGTCGTCTGCTTCGCGTTCTTCCCCCCGTCTCTCTCTGTCTCTCAGCCTCTCTCTGTGTCTCTCTGTGTGTGTCTCACACCAGCAGGAGTACAGGCGACGCCGAATGGATTCTATTTTCGTTGCTCTTTGCAAGCGTACTACTTGACATAAACACACAGACACACACACACCTCTCAACGCGCGTATAGTTTCTTCCACTGTGTGAAGAGAACGTTAGAAAGAGAAGGAGGGAAGAGAAAGAGTGAGAAAGAGAGAGCGAGAGAGAAAGGGAGGGCAAGTAGAGAGAAAGAGAAGGGAGAGAGAGAGAGGGAGAGAAGGAGAGAGGAGGAGGAGAGAAAAATAAAAAGGGGAAAAAACCAGAGATAATTATTAAAGAGCTTGTGCGTTTGGGATTCTTCTGTTGTGGATTTTGTGCTTCTGCTGCTGCTGCTTCTGTTGCTGCTGCTGCTGCTGCTTCATTAATCCAAGATGTCTGCAGATGTGGTAAGTAAGATGCACAATGTGGTGGATTGGATTTGTGTGAGGGGATGTGGCTAGCGGCTGTTGTGATGGGAATGTCAGACACTGCGAGCTTTGTGATGAGTTTCGACCGAACGATGCTTCCGCGTATAGTGTTAATTTTTTTGGCTTTGGATAGAAAGGCATCATCTTTTTGTTAATTCAATTTATTTGTTAAATATTTATTTTAGAAGTTCTGCTTCCGATCTTAGAGGCTGCTGCCGCTTTTAGAAAATAAAGGAGTAAGCTATGGCAGGCAGGAAGAGGGATGTGGGGTGAGGTAGGCTATCGTCGTCATGTTGCTTTTGCCACAACAAGGCACGGAGATGGTTCTGAGAATCAAACTTGCATGCTAGGCTAGCTAGGCCTACCTACGCGTTTGTTTTGTAGTCGTAAGTGTGTGTTAGGTTGGAATATATATATATATTTTTTTATAGATGTGTGAGGTTTTGTGTGTGTGTGTGTGCGTGCGTGTGTGTGCATGCGGTGTGTGTGTGTGCGCGCGCGTGTGTGTGTGCGTGTGTGTGTGTGTGTGCGTGTGTGTGTGTGTGTGCGCGCGTGTGTGCGTGCGTGTGTGAGGTTGGTGTGTGTGTGTGTGCGAGGTGTGTGTGTGTGTGTGCGTGCGTGCGTGCGTTTGTGTGTGTGAGGTTTGTGTGTGTGTTTATTTATTCTTTTATTTCGAGGAGAATGGAATAAGCATTCGTGTGCTTCCCCCCCCTCCCCACCTCCCCCCTCCCCCCATCCAGTTCCATTGTGTGTGTGTGTGCGCGCGCACGCGCGCGCGCACGTGTGTGTTGTGTTGTGTGTATGTGTTGTGTTGTGAGTGTGAGGTTTGTATGTGTGTGCGTGCGTGCGTGCGTGCGTGCGTGCGTGTGCGTGTGTGTGTTTATTTATTTATTTCTTCATTCATTCATTCATTCATTTATTTTTATTTCGAGGATAACGGAATAAGCATTCATGTGCTTCTCCACCCCTCCCCCCCCCCCCCCACCATTCATCCCCAGTGTGTGTGTGTGTATGTGAGCGCGCGTGTGCGCGCGCGCGCGCGCGTGCTTGTGTGTGTTGGGGTCTTAGGTGACGGTGGAGGTATTGATTGCTGTGGTGGAGGTGTAGGTTTGTGTGTGCTGCCATTGCCGTGTCTCTGTCAGCTTGCCTGCGTGCATCGTGGGCTGGCTTCTCTTTCTGACTGTTGTCTCTTTCTCTGTGTCTCTGTGTCTGTGTTGTCGTGTCCCAAGTCTGTCTGTCACTTTGTTGTGTGTGTCTCTGTGTCTGTCTGTGCCTGTGTCTGTGTCTGTGTCCAAGTTGGTCTGTTCACTTGTGTCTGTTGTGTGTCTGTTGTGTGTGTGTTGTTGTTGTTGTTGTTGTTGTCTTCAATTTGACGTCTTTCACTCTAAGTGTGTGTTTGTGTGTGTGTTGTGTGTGTGTGTGTGTGTGTGTGTGTGTGTGTGTGTGTTTTGTGTGTGTGTCTGTATTGACGTTGTTCTCTAAGTCAAGTAAGTCAAGTCAAGTCAAAATTTTATTTCCAGATGGTACTAAGTGTGTGTGTGTGTGTGTGTGTGTGTGTGTGTGTGTGTGTGTGTGTGTGTGGTGTGTGTGGAGAATACTGAATAAATTAATCAATTGTCCTTCTTGAGACAATGGACGAGATGTGAATAACTGGCTTGCGTGCACTATATTAAGAATGATTCGATAAAGTTATACATCCAGTAATACACACACACACACACACACACACACACACACACACACACACACACACACACACACACACACACACACACACACACACACACACACACACACACATACACGCACGCACGCACGCACGCACACACACACACACGCACGCACGCACTCACACACACGCACACACACACATACACACACATACATGATAAGATGGTGGAGGTGGCCACAGAGAGAGAGAGAGAGAGAGAGAGAGAGAGAGAGAGAGAGAGAGAGAGACAGAGAGAGAGAGAGAGAGAGAGAGAGAGAGAGAGAGAGAGAGAGAGAGAGAACGAGTGAAACAGAGAGAGAGAGAGAGAGAGAGAGAGAGAGAGAGGAGAGAGAGAGAGAGAGAGAGAGAGAGAGAGAGAGAGAGAGAACGAGTGAAACAGAGAGAGAGAGAGAGAGTGAAACAGAGAAAGAGAGAGTGAAAGATACACAGAGTGAAACAGAGAGAGAGAGAGAGAGAGAGAGAGAGAGAGAGAGAGAGAGAGAGAGAGAGAGAGAGAGGGCAAATAGACAGACAGACAGACAGACAGACAGACAGATAGACAGAAAGACAGATACAGGAATAGAGACAGGCTGTGACAGACACACAGATATATCGACACAGACAGACAGACATCCAGACACACAGACAGAGCCAGCCAAAGCCAGCCAGCCAGCCAGCCAGCCAGCCAGAAATAAGACGAGAGACCCTAGCAAAAAAGTAGAGCGTTTCGGTTCAAAAGCAGATATATATGTATGTTTGTCCGTCGTGTTCGACGATGACCTCCAAATCAGCAGAAGAGGCAGCTGCTGTTTTGGAAACTGGGCAGAAATTTGATTAGAGTGGAGATGCCTTGCCCACAATACATCCCCACTCTCTCGGCCAAGTGGGCATAAGGACAGTCAGCGTTGGAGATGCTCTCCAAAAGGCCAACCAGCCTCCCAGGGCTGCAGCACGTAAGGACTATGCGAGTCAAGCCTCCTAGTCAGAGAGTCATAGTCGATCACTAAAGACTAAGCTGTAAAGTGGAATTCCGTGAGTGGGAAAGAAAGCCACTGGTCATACAGCTTCTCACTTTGCTGTTGTTGCCCCCAGCGTCAATGGTTTAATCAAGAACTGTGATAAAGCCCAGGCGCTGATATAGACTCTCTCGCTCTCTCTCTCTACTTTATATAGCTCAGCTCCGAAGAGGGCAGAGTCCTTTGCCTGACTTCCACAGACAAAAGAAGGCTGCGAAAAAAGAAAAAAGAAAGAAAAAAAAAAGAAAACAAAAAGGTTGGCATCATTCATAGTATTAACCCTTATTTGGCTTCATCTTGTCAGCCTTTGTTGCTAGGAGTGCGCATCACGCTCTCTGTCTGTTTTTGCCTTTCTCTCTCTCTCTCTCTCTCTCTCTCTCTCTCTCTCTCTCTCTCTCTCTCTCTCTCTCTCTCTCTCTCTCTCTCTCTCTCTGTCTCTCTCTCTCTCTTGTGTTCTCTCTCTCTCTGTCTCTCTGTGTGTGTCTCTGTCTGCTGTCTGTCTGTTTCTGTCTGTCTCTCTGTCTGTCTGTTTCTGTCTGTCTCAATGTGTATCTGTCTTGTTTCTGTCTGTCTGTGTCTGTGTCTGTCTGTCTGTTTCTGTCTCTGTCTCATGTCTGTTTCTGTCTGTCTCTGTGTCTGTCTGTCTGTCTGTTTCTGTCTCTGTCTCAGTGTCTGTTTCTGTCTGTCTCTGTGTCTGTCTGTCTGTTTTTCTGTCTTCTGTTCGTCTGTGTCTGTTTCTGTCTGTCTCTGTGTCTGTCTGTCTGTCTCTGTCTTCTGTCTTTGTTTCTGTCTGTGTCTGTCTGTCTGTTTCTGTCTGTCTCTGTGTCTGTCTGTTCTGTTTCTGTCTGTCTGTCTGTCTGTTTCTGTTCTGTTCTGTCTGTCTGTCTGTCTCTGTCTGTCTGTCTGTTTCTGTCGTGTATCTGTGTCTGTCTGTTGTTCTGTTCTCTGTCTGTCTGTCTGTCTTTCTGTCTGTTCTGTCTGTTTCTGTCTCTTGTCTGTCTGTCCTGTTCTGTTCTGTTTGTCTATTGTCTGTTTCTGTCTCTGTCTGTGTCTGTGTCTGTTCTGTCTTCTGTCTCTTGTCCTCTATTTCTGTCTCTGTTTCTTTTCACTGTCCTATCTCTCTCACTTGTTGTCTGTCTCTATTGTCTTCTGTCTGTCGTCGTGTGTCCGTCGTCTGTCTCTGTCTGTCTGTTGTCTGTTCTGTCTGTCTTGTCTTGTCTTCTGTCTGTCTCTCTGTGTCTCTATTTCTGTCTCGTTTCTTTCTCACTGTCTCTATCTCTCTCACTTTGTGTCTGTCTCTATTTCTGTCTGTCTGTCCGTCCGTCGTTGTCTGTCTGTATGTGTCTGTCGTCTGTGTCTGTCTGTCCGTCTGTCTGTCTGTCTGTCTCTGTCTGTCTGTGTCTGTCTGTCTCTTTCTGTCTGTCTGTCTGTCTGTCTCTCCATGTAACTGTGTCGTATTTTTCCCTTTCTTCTTTCTCGCTTTTTCTCTTCTAATTTATTTTTTTAATAGAAAAAAAGTGGATGTATTGGCTGACAGGTTGGATGCTCGATTAATAACTTGCTTGGCTGTTCTCGTTTTGGCTGTACATACTACTAACAGAGAGAGAGAGAGAGAGAGAGAGAGAGAGAGAGGGGGGGGGGAGGGGGAGACAGGAGAGAGAGAGACAGACAGATACTAAGCAGCCAAGCATGCAGTCAAGCAAGCACGAAAGCAAGCAACTAAGTAAGCAGGCAACCACTAACTGATCGACCGATCCACCCACCCACAAAGCAAGCAAGCAAGATGCCCACCACTCCACCATTCCACCATCACACCAACCAACAACAACCAACCAACCAACCAACACAACCAACCAACCAAACCAACCAACAACCAACCAACCAACCAAACCACCACCCAACCATTCAACAACCAACCAACCAACCACACCAAACCAACCAACCAACCAACCAACCAACCAACCAACCACCAACCAACTCACCCACCCATCCACTAGTCAACCAATCAACTCCCACCCACCCAACCCACCACCCAACCAACCAACAACAACCAACCAGCCAACCAACCAACCAACCAACCAACCAACCAACCAACCAACCAACTGATGTCCCATAAGCCAAAAAACCTCTACCATAGAGATGATGTTGATAGTCTGATAGTCGTCAGTGTAATCAGTGTGTAAGCAAGCAAGCGAGCAAGCGAGCAAGTACGCAAACTAGCAGGCCATTAAGAAAGCATCGAACATACCCCACCTATCGACCTACCTACCCCACCTATGACCTTCAAGATTTAATTCAAGATTTAATTCCTTTCACCCCTTTTGGGGTATGGAGGATTACAAACAAATTGAACAGAGAAATAAACCTAACAGCAATATACCCAAAAATAACATGAATACTAACAGTAACTGAAAAGCAAGAGTTCATCGCATAATGATAGGCAAACAGTATTAATGACTCCATACTATTTTTCAGTATACACATTTCTTTTAAAGACATAATCTACACATATGAATGACAATTTAAATTTCAAGAAATACCTGCAAATCTTATGAATTTTGAGAGCGACAGGAGAACTTTTCGAGATTATTTTGCATTTCATTAGCCTACAAAAATTATAACTGGACATGGGTTGAAGAAATGTCGGGGAATAAAATCTTGTCGTAAATGTTTGAAGTGGGGACATTCCATGATAAAATGAAATTCATCCCCTAAAACAGAAATATTGCATTTTGAACATATTCTTTCTTCCCTTGGTATATTATGGAAACGCCCAACCTCAATAGGAAGCTTGTGACAGCTACAACGAAACTTCATAAGAGCGTAAACATATACATCTGGTAGACAGTTTATATATTTTTCCATACCAAAATCGATCTTATAGTTTTTGTAATAAAGACATCCCACCACGCACACCCACACCCAACCACCAACAACCAACAAAGTCCCATAAGCAAAACACACAAAAAAGCCTCTACCACAATGGTGACTTTGAAAGTGGTGTGTGTAGTCATTGTGCAAGCAAGCAAGCAGCCCACCCGCCCCCCCAACCATCCACCTACCAGGCAGCCAGGTATCAAGGCAGCCAGCCAGCCAGCCAGCCAGCCAACCAAACAACCAACCAACCAACCACTAAAAAGTGTCACAAGAGGGAAAAAAGCTAAGTGTTGATTTTGATGGTTCTCTGTGTATGCAATCAGCGTGTAGTCAATCAATCAATCAATCAAGCCATCAAGTAAGCATGCAAGCAAGCAAGAAATCAAGCAAGCAGGCTAGCATGCAAGAAGCCACCCAACCGCCCACCCACCCAAGTTCTACAAGCAAAAGCTTCATACACAAGTGGTTCTGTTGACGGTCGTTTGAGTAATCAGTATGCAAACAAGTAACCAATCAAGCAAGCAGCCTACCCACCCACCTAACAGCCACCATGCCATCCATCCAACCAACCAATCATCCAGCCAACCAGCCAACCAACCAACCAACCAACCAACCAACCAACCAACCGACCGACCGACCAACCAACCAACCAACCAACCCACCCCCAACCCACCAACCAACCAACACCAACCGCCCACCCACCCACCCAATCAATCAACCAACCAACACCAACCAACCAACCAAAACCATCCATCCATCCAACACCAACCAACCAACCAACCAACCAACCAACCAACCAACCAACCAACCAACCAACCAACCAAAGCCGCAGTTGA
>CM054168.1:25179063-25181563 GCA_028751875.1 Rapana venosa | reverse complement strand
CGAGAAAGAAGAATTGAGTGATCTATGGTATCAAAGGCTGCGGATAAGTCAAGAAGAGTGAGGATGGAGATTTTTTCTGCATCAGAAGCAAGTAGAAGTGTATCTTAAGTATGGACTAGGGTGGTTTCGGTGCTGTGGTTGGGGCGATAGGCAGACTGAAAAGTGGGAAGAAGATCATTGGAATGAAGGTGACTGTTGAGCTGTTTGAGAACAACTTTTTCTAGTACTTTAGAGACAAAGGGTAAGTTTGAGACAGGCCTATAAGGCTTCTTCTCTCTCTCCTCTCTCTCTCCTCTCTCTCTCTCTCTCTCTCTCTCTCACTCTCTCTCTCCTCTCTCTCTCTCTCTCTCTCTCTCTCTCTCTCTCTTCCCCTCAAGCTCTACAGTTTTACAGGCCTTCTGTCTCTGTCTCTCTGTCTCTGTGTCTCTCTGTGTCTGTCTCTGTCTGTGTGTCTCTGGTGTCTCTCTGTGTCTTTGTCTATCTCTCTGTCTCTGTCTGTCTGTCTGTCTGTATGTCTGTCAGTCTGTGTCTGTATGTCTCTGTCTGTCTGTCAGTCAGTCTGTCTGTCTGTCTGTCCGTATCTGTGTCTATATGTCTGTCTGCCTGTATCTCTCTCTCTCTCTCTCTCTCTCTCTCTCTCTCTCTCCCCCTTTATATTTGTGTAAAGCTTTCAGAATAAGAGAGATATTGTTATCCTAAGTCATATTTTTGTAACTGACTTTTTGTTATACGGTAACATTAATTTTTGTCGTTACTATTGCTTTTCCCCCACCAAAATACTAAGCAGTTCGGCAACCTCCTTCACGTATGGGCCAATGGCCTTTTTGTGAATAAATCATTCGAGTTTCTCTCTCTCTCTCTTCTCTCTCTCTCTCTCTCTCTCTCTCTCTCTCTCTCTCTCTCTCTCCTCTCTCTCTCTCTCTCTCTCTCCTCTCTCTCTCTCTCTCTCTCTCTCCCTCTCCCTCTCCCTCTCCCTTCCCCTCAAGCTCTACAGTTTTATTCTGCGATCTGCAATCAGCACAGGCTATCCATCCTGCAGTGCTACGTTGTTCGAGATGTGGCGTTTCCTTCATATTTTCGGTACTGTGAATGTTTATTTCTTTATTTATATTTATATTTTATTTTATACCACTTTAAGTCACGGCAGATGTCTCTGCGTGAAATTCGGGCTGTTCTACCCGGGGAGAGCGCGTTGCCACAAGAACAGCGCCACCCATTTTTTTTTCTTTGTCCTGTCTTCAATTGTAATTATTTCCCTATCAGAGTGACTTTTTTTAACAGAATTTTTGCTAGGGACAACTCTCTTGTTGCCGTAAGTTCTTTTACGTGCGTTGAATAATTTGATATAACACACGGGACCTCGGTTTATCGTCTCATCCGAAAGACTAGCACCCAGACCACCACTCATGGTCTAATGGATGGGGGAAAAGTTGGGTTTTTTTCTTCTTCTGTGGATCAAACCGACGCACACTCCAGACCCGGACATTTGGCTTTCTAGGCAGGTGCCTTACCTCCAGACCACCGTTCTTTTTAATCGTCAACAAAATAATAGTCCTGATAATTAGGGCCTTGGTGGTCGGCTGGGCTACATGCAGAGAGCGCGAAAGGAAATACAAACTGTAATCTTATGCCTGTTGCTTTGTATCTTGTTTCTGTTATTAGTTTTTGGTTTTGGTTTTTCTTTTCTTCTTTTCCCTAAATGATTGCTTTCGCTTATTTCTGCATTGGTTGAAGAAAGAGGGATTTTTGATTAATTCTGTTATTATCTGTGTATCTGTCTGCCTTCCTTCCTCCCTCCCTCTCTCTGTCTGTTTCTTTCTGTCTGTCTGTCTGTCTGACTGTCTGCCTGACTGTCAGTTTGTTTCTGCCTGCCTGTCTGTCTCTCTTTTGTTATTTGTCTTCATGTTTTTGTTCACACGGTTACACTTGTTTTGGCAGCGATTTAGTCGCCATAATGAATGTCATAATAATGTATTTATTGTTTTGTAATTAGCTTTCGTATTCATTGAATCGATTTTTTTTAATGGATATATCGTGTTGGCGGATCTGATTTTCTCTCTCATTGAGAAGGAAATTGAAGGCAAGCCATTCCATAATTATTATGGATGTACTGTCCCATTTTTTTTTTTGGGGGGGGAGGAGTTTGCTTTAGGGGTGGGGGGGTTGGGGGGTGGGGATGGAGAAGAGAAGGTGGGAGGAAGGGGGGTGGGGGAGTCGGTCTTCTCTGTCTCTGTGTCTGTGCCTGTCTGTCTGTCTGTCTGTCTCTCACTCTCTGTTGTTGCTCGCTAGTGTCAGAGCTATCATCGTTATTTTGCTGGCATGCATGCTGCTACTGCTAGTTGCTGTTGATGCTGCAGCTGCTGCTATTACAGATATCATTATTGCCGCTGTTGCTGTTACGATTACTGCTACAGACAGTTATTATTACGATACCTGGAGAAGGATGGGCTCTGCCAGGTTCAATTTACCCAAGAGACACGGCCTGAAAAGAAAAAAACAC
>CM054168.1:25166563-25176563 GCA_028751875.1 Rapana venosa | reverse complement strand
CTACTGCTCTTGTTGCTGTCAGTTACTGCCGCTATTGCTACTGCTCTTGTTGCTGTCAGTTACTGCCGCTATTGCTACTGTTTGTTGTTGTGTGCGAAAAAAAGAAGCATTGATTTGAATGTCACGTTATGATGTCCGTAATGCACGTCTGCACACCATTAATGGTTTCTGCATTGCATTGCACTGTATTGCACTGTTTCATTGTCATGTGTCATTGTCATGTGTCATTGTCATGTTTCATTGTCATGTTTCTTTCTGCTGCAGGGCAAGATCCCGTCCTATGACCTGGCCACCGTCATTGTGAGTAACTAAGTATTGTTGCGATAGTTATTTTCGTGTAATGTTCTTCTAGTGTTGTCGTCGTCGTCGTCATTATCGTCGTCGTTGTTGTTATCCTCATAACAACAACCCCCTTCCCCCCCCCCCCCCCCCCCACACACACACACACTGCCCGCTACCATCATTATTGTGGCTGGCTGCATGTGAAAGACTAGGATGAATGAAAGCGCTTTGATGGGTTTTTTTTGCTAGATATAGCGCTGTATAAATTCCATGTATGATTATGATGATGATGATGATGATGATGATGATGATGATTATGATGATGATGATGATGATGATGATGATGATGATTATCATTATTCTTGTCAGTAGTAGCAGTAAGTAGTTATAGAAATAGTTTATTTGAATGAAAACACAGAGACACAGATACAGACAGACAGACAGACAGACAGACGCACACACATAAACACACACAAACACAAACACAGACACACGCACAGACACACAAACACAGAGACACAGATACAGACACAGACACACACAGACACAACCATCGCCCCCCCCCCCCCCCCCCCCCATCCGCCCCCTCCGCTCCCCCCCCCCCCACCACTACAAACACACAGAGACACACACGCGCGCGCGCGCGCGCATACACACACACACACACATACACGCGCGCGCGCGATGAATTGATCCATAACACTATACCCGCAATGGCTATAATCATTAAGGTAGAATGAAGAAATAAGTGTGTGTGTGTGCGTGCGCGCGCGCGCGCTTGTGTGTGTGTTTACGTTCGTACTCTCTCTCTCTCATTCTATCTGCCTATTTGTCTGTCTGACTATTAATCTCTTTGTCTCTATCTTAGTTCTTCGGATGACACTGTAAATCGACGTTCCATGTGCGAACGCATGCAGAACATCTTGAGCACACGTTAAAAACTGTTCCGATTTTCGAAAGAGTAGGCCATTGTGTGCCGGTCGGAACGGATTCATGACAGAATTTACAAAACGGTATATACACGGGGACTGGCTGTAAAAGAAAAGCACAAGAGCGCTTATTCCATTATAACCACGAAATAGAAAAAAAAAGTAAATGATAAATAAACCCTCGAAATAAAAGAATAAATAAATAAACTAAAATAAATGATAAATCTTTTTGTTCGTGCTAGTCTGTCTGTCTGTCTGTCTGTCTCTCCTCCTTAACCCCACCCCCCCCTCCACACACACACACCTTCTCTACTTCTTTACCCTCTCCCTCTCTCTTTCCTCCTTCCTCACCAACCCACTCATCCTCACTCCCTTGAATACTCAATCAGTTTTTTGTGTGTACCTGACGCTTTTGGCATGCTAATGTATTATTGGCCTTGCGATCGAACAGAATATAACAAGAAGATCCGAGGTAGGGTTTTTTGTTTTTTTTTCATATGGTTTTTTTAAACCCCCCCCCCCCCCACCCCACCCCGACCCCCGCTTCAAACCCTTACAAAACCGCATACACACGGGGAATTAGTTTGAAAAAAAAAAAAAAAAAAAGCACAAAAGTGCTTATTCCATTGTCCTCGATATAAAAGAATAACATAAAAAAAAAATAAAAGGCTGAGGAAAACAGCTTCATTGGAGAATAGAGTTTGGGGGGTGAGGTATTGAGGGGATTATTTGAATCAGGAGCCGGGTGGGGGGGGGGAGGTGAGGGAAGGGGGGGGGGGGGCGGAGAGGGATGGAGGGCGGGAGGAGGAGGAGGGGGGGGGGATGTTTTTTGGGGGTTTGGGGGTGGGGGTGGGGGGGGGGGGTTTAGCTATTTGGACAGAGCAATCTCAGAAAATCATTTAATAGATATGCAATGCTGAAATCGTTCCGTCTCTTGTCATGGTGGTTATACATAGCAGCCAAAGTCCCGCTTCTTTACTTGTTGTTGCTGTTGTTTGTTTGTCTTGTCTTATGCAATTCGTCTTCGCAATCCTTGCTCTTTTTTGTTGGGTTTTTGTTTTTGTTGTTGTTTTTGTTGTTGTTGTTGTTGTTGTTTTTCTTCTTCTTCTTCTTCTTCTTCTCCCTCTTCCTCCTCCTCCTTCTTGTTCTTCTTGTTGTTGTTGTTGTTGTTCTTCTTCTTTTATTTTGTCGGATTTGGTTTTTTTTTTCTCTTCAGGAATTCCCCACAAATAACGCAATCGCAAACCAGTAACAGACAGTCCCCTTCTTTGCATGTATCCTCCTCCTCCTCCTCCTCCTCTTCCTCCCCCTCCTTCTTATCATCATCATCATCATCATCATCATCATCATCATCATCATCATCATCATCATCATCATCATCATCATCATCGTCGTCGTCGTCGTCGTCGTCGTCGTCGTTGTGTTTTGTGATTATTACTGTCATCATCATGGTCGTTGTCACAAGTTATTGTCATCTTCGTGGTCGTCACTGTTCATCCTTATCTTTGTTATCATCGTGTTTACTGTTATTCGATTTGTCGTTGATATTCATTTTTTAAATCTTTTATCTGTTTATTCATTTATTCTTTTGTATCGAAGAAAATGGAATAAGCACTCATGTGTTTTTTTTTAAACATTCAGTCCCTGTGTGTATGCAGATTTGTAATTTTTTTCATCCGTTCCCACCGGACAAAATAGCTTACTCTTTCGAAAAGCGGAACAGGATTTCACGTGTGCACAAGATGTTCTGCATGCGTTCGCACACAAGACCTCGGTTTATAGTCTCATCCCAAGGACTTTTGGGGAGAGTGGAGTCGGCACTGATGTTAACTCCAGGGGAAAATATCCCCCTTGAACGGGAATCGAACCCGGGTCGTCAGATTGCGAGCGCAATGTTCTATCCACTAGACCATCCCGTGCCCACCCACCCCCCACCCCCCCGAGGGGATGGTTTTTTTTTATAATCATCATCATTAATTTTTTCCCCTGTAATTTTTTGCGTTGTTGTTGCTGTTGCTGTTGTTATTGTCTTCTTCTCCTTCCTCATTTACTTCCCACAGCTTACAGCTTAGTTTTTAGTGATCGACTATGACTCTCTGACTAGGAGGCTTGACTCGCACAGTCCTTATGTGCTGCAGCCCTGGGGGCTGGTTGGCCTTTGGAGAACATCTCCAACGCTGACTGTCCTTATGCCCACTTGGCCGAGAGAGTGGGGATGTACTGTGGGCAAGGCATCTCCACTATAATCAAATGTCTGCCCAGTTTCCAAAACAGCAGCTGCCTCCTCTGCTGTTTTGGAGGTCATCGTCGGACATGACGGACAAACATACATTTACTTCCCTTAAGCATTTTAATGCTCGCCTTATAAAGGTAACAGTAACAATAACGTTAACGACGAAGACGACAGCAACGATGATGCTGATGATGACAAATGAATGACAAATCCATCTTTTTATTTACCCCCCAGCATTTTTTGGGCATAGAAAACGTTTTCCTCGCCCTCATCCCCTCCTTCTCTCCCTCACACATTCTGGCTACAGACCTATCTGTACCTGACCACTCACCTACCTATGCACTTAACCTACCTACTTACCTAACTAGCTAGTTTGCTACCTACCAACCCAACTGCCTATCTATCTATCTATCTATCTATCTATCTATCTATCTATCTATCTATCTATCTATCTATCTATCTATCTATCTATCTATCTATCTATCTATCTATCTATCTATCTATCTATCTATCTAATTACCTACCTATCTACCTACCTACCTACATCCCCCTCCCTCCCTCCATCCCCTAATCCTTCCCTACCTACCTACCGACCAATCGACTTACGTTTATAAAATATAGATCTACTTTCTTACTTGCTTATCTTTTTTTCTTCTTTCCTTCTGCTCATATGTACATCCCCCCCACACATAACCACACAAACACACACAAAACACACACAACACACAAACTTTCACACACAACACAAAACACACACACACAACACAACACACACAAACACACGGCACAACACACACTCACACACACACCACACACACACACAACACACACACACACACCACACACAAACACAACACACACAACACACACCACACACACACCACACCACACACACCACACACACACTCACAACAACACACACAACACACACCCCAAACCACACACCACACAACACACACAAACCCCACACCACCACCCCACCACACACACACACACACCACACACACCACACACACCAACACACCCACACACACACCCCACACACACAACCACACACACACACACAACCCCACACAAAAAACACAACACACAACACACACACCACAAAAACACACACAAACACAAAACACAACAACAAAAACACACCAAAACAAAACACAACACAAACAAAAACCACACAAACAAAAACACACACACAAACAAAACAAAACAAACACACACACACAACACAAACACACACCCCCACACACACACACACACAAACACACACCCACAAACACACCCCCAACACCCCACACACACCCCACACACACAACACACACACCCCACAACCACAAAACCCCCAGCACACAACACACCCACACCACAAAACACACAACACCCCAACCCCACAACACACACACCACACAACACACCCACACAACACACAAAACACACAACACCCCCACCACAACCCCCCCAACAACACACACACACCCCACACAAAAACCCCAACACACCACACAAACACACAACCCCCCCTACAACAACCCCACACAAAACCCCCCAACACACACAAAACACAAACAACAACCCCCCTACACACAACACCCCCCCCCCTAACCCCAACACAACCCCCCCCCCCCTACACACAACACAAACAAACAACCCCCCCCCCCCACACCCCAACACCCCCCCCCCCCCAACACCCCCCCAACCAACACCACCCCACACAACCACACAAACCACAACGACATGCTCGTTTGCAGGACCCCCCGTACGTGATGGCCCGAAGTGACGGGGGCAAAGGCTACGAGGGGCTGGTGGTGGACGTCCTCAACAAGCTCTCCAAGTCTGCCAACTTCATGTACGAGCTGACCGCCATCAACGGCACCTATGGTCACCAAGAGGCCGACAGCACCTGGTCAGGCCTCATCGGCAACGTGGTCACTCTGGTGAGTGGTGAGGTAAAAGGTAAAGGTAAAGGAGTCCCATAACCTATGAGGTCGTAGGGGAGCGAGGCGTCAGAGACCTCACTTCTCTAGGACCAGCATATTGAGGGCGGCGCCCATCTCCTCTCCCTCGCTGCTTTACCTTCCCTGACCCTAAAGAGGGCAGGTACCCATTTACAGCTGGGTGAACTGGGGGAACTGTACTGAAGCCAAGGCGCGCAAACGGTCACCCATCCAACTGGTAACCACGCTCGACGCTGCTTAACATGGCTGGGGGAAAGCGAGTGCTCCGACCACTGAGCTATCCCGTCTCCCGTGGTGAGAGAGAGAGATAATTAGGTCACGTGTCAGCAGCTTCAAGAGCAGCAGACCTGCCACAGAGCCTTTTTTTTGGCTTTTTTTTTTTTTTTTTTTTTTTTTTGCTGTGTACGCTTAGACTAGACTAGACTAGACTAGACACACATCCAGAAGAAGATCAAGTATGCGTGCGCGTACGGTGACCAAGCTCCAGTACTATTGGAATCGTGTCAGTATTTTATTTCTCCGTGTGTGTGTGTGTGTGTGTGTGTGTGTGTGTGTGTGTGTAAGCAGATTTGTAAATATGTTTTTATCGAGGATAATGGAAAAAGGACTCATGTGCTTTTTTATATCCAGTCCCCGTGTGTATGCGGTTTTGTGTGTGTGTTGTTTTTTTAACGGAACCACGAACATACCGAACATCCATCCCTGAAGTTGGAATACGGCTACCTTCATAGGGTGTCCCATAACCTATGAGGTCGTAAGGGAGTGAGGCATCAGAGACCTCAACTTCTCTAGGGGGCCAGCATATTTGAGGGCGGCGCCCATCTCCTCTCCCTCGCTGCTTTACCTTCCCTGACCCTAAAAGAAGGCAAGGTACTCATTTACAGCTGGAGTGACTGTACTGAAGCCAAAGCGCACAAACGGTCACCCATCCAAGTGGTAACCACGCTCGACGCTGCTTAACCTTGGCTGGGGGGAAAGCGAGTGTTCTGACCACTGAGCTATCCCGTCCCCAAAGCTACCTTCATGGTAGGCAGAAACAGGTCGCATACGCAACAATCTCACCGTTGATGAACATGGGAGGTTTTGCCGAGGAACGAAAACAAAAAAAGTGGTAACAGGACATCATGTCTGTCATCTGCAATCCTGCCTTCAAGGGAGAGATTGAAAAGGAGGGAGGTAGGGGGTGGGGGGTGGGGGGAGGTGATGGTGAGCGTGACGGTCGCCAATGGTCTGACACAGAAAACAGCCAGCTTAGTGTGTCAGAGGTCAGAAAGAAGGGCAAGGTGGCCTACTTTGAGAAGGATGGGGGTGGGGTGGTGGGGGGGGTGGGGGGGGGGGGGGGGGGGGGAACGGGATAGCCTCATGGTTAGAGTGATGCGCATTGCGCTCGTAATCTGCTGACCCGGGTTCGAATCCCGTTCAAGAGGATTTTTCCTCTGGAGTTAACATCATGCAGTGCCAACTCCAGTCCTTCGGATGAGACTATAAACCGAGGCCCAGTGTGCGAACGCTCGCAGAATATCTTGCGCACATGTTAAAACCCGTTCCACTTTTCCGAAGAGTAGGCCATTGTGTGCTGCTGGTGGGAACGGGATGACAAAATTTACCAAACCGCATACACACGGGGACTAGATGTGAAAAAAAAGCACACGAGTGCTTATTTCACTATCCTCGAAATAAAAAGAAAAAGGTAAAGGTGTCCCAAAACCTTTGTGGTTGTAGGTGAGCGAGGCTTCAGAGACCCCCCACTTCTCTAGGGGCCAGCATATTTGAGGACGGCGCCCATCTTCTCTCCCTCGCTGCTTTACCTTCCCTGACCCTAAAAGAGGGCAAGGTACCCATTTATACAGCTGGGGTGAACTGGGAGGGACTGTACTGAAGCCGAAGCGCGCAAACGGTCACCCATCCAAGTGGTAACCACGCTCGACGCTGCTTAACCTTGGCTGGGGGAAAGCGAGCGCTCTGACCACTTAGTTATCCCGTCCCCGTCTCCTCGAAATAAAAAACAACAACAAAAAAGCCACTTTTAAGTCAGTTTACTGGTGCCACAACCTCCTTCTCCCCCCCTCCACCTCCTCCTTCTTCTCCCCTCCTCCTTTTCCTTCCTTCTCCACCAATACCACAACCACTACCTCCTCTTCTCTCTTCCACCTCACCTTCCTCCTCCTCCTCCTCCCTCTTCCTTCACCACCACCACCTTCCTTCCACTTTCCTTCTTCTTTCAAAAATAAACGTATTTCTCTTTTCTGTGGTTCCTCTCTCTCTCTCTCTCTCCCTCTCTCTCTCTCTCTCTCCCTCTCTCTCTCTCTCTCCCTCACTCTCTCTCTCTCTCTCTCCCTCTCTCTCTCTCTCTCTCCCTCTCTCTCTCTCTCCCTCTCTCTCTCTCTCTCTCTCTCTCCCTCTCTCTCTCTCCTCTCTCTCTCTCTCTCTCTCTCTCTCTCTCTCTCTCTCGTGTTATGGCCAACCGATTGCTTTAACACTTTTTTTGTTCATTGTTGAGGAGGCACCGTGGTCGAGTAGTTTAGGCAGTCAACTCGTGATCCAGAGGTCGCGGGTTCGATCCCCGCTCGGCTCGGTGTTGTGTCCTTGGGAAAGACACTTTACTCCTATTTTCCTCACTCCACCCAGGTGTACAA
This sequence comes from Rapana venosa, assembly GCA_028751875.1. NCBI lineage: Eukaryota > Metazoa > Mollusca > Gastropoda > Neogastropoda > Muricidae > Rapana > Rapana venosa. The sequence continues at coordinate 25,168,528 of CM054168.1, read as the reverse complement.
GTGGGTACCAGCTCTGCTGGGGAAGTATCTGGCGACAGACTAGCGTCCTGTCACAGGGGTGGTGAAAAAACCATCAGTTCGCTTAACGCTACAGAAACCGGGATAAGCTCCGGCTCTATGGGCCTTCTGGCTCGAAAGAACATACTTATACTTGTTCATTGTTCATTGTTCTCTCTCTCTGTCTCTCCCTCTCTCTCTGTCTCTCCCTATCTGTCTGTCTCTCTCTGTCTCTCTCTCCTTGTGTTATGGCCAACCGATTGCTTTAACATTTTTTTTGTTCATTGTTCATTGTTCTCTCTCTCTGTCTCTCCCTCTCTCTCTGCCTCTCCCTCTCTCTGTGTCTGTCTGTCTGTCTCTCTCTCCTTGTGTTATGGCCAACCGATTGCTTTAACATTTTTTGGTTTGTTCATTGTTCATTGTTCTCTCTCTCTCTGTGTCTCTCTGTCTGTCTGTCTGTCTGTCTCTCTCTCTCTCACTCTCTCTCTCTCTCTCTCTCTCTCTCTGTCTCTCTCTTTCTTTCTCTCTCTCCTCGTGTTATGGCCAACCGATTGCTCTAACATTTTGTTTTTATTTGTTCATTGTTCTCTCCCCCCCTCTCTCTCCCCCACCCCTCTACCCCCTCCCTCTTCCCTCCCCCTCCCTCTCTCCTCCCCCCCTCCTCCCCCACCCCCACCCCCCCCCCCAACCACCCCTACCACTCCAACCACCCCAACCCCCCGAACCCCCCCTACCCCACCCTCAACCCCTACCCCTCTCCCTACCTACTACCCCAATCCGTTCCAGCCGGCGGACATGGCCGTGGGCGCTATAGCCAAGTCTCACTCCAGGGAGAGCGTGATGAAGTTCACCGAGTGGTTCCACTCCTCCAGCGTGCAGCTCCTTCTCCTGAGGCCTTCCCCAGAGGAGGGTCCCGGGGCGGGCCTCTTGCTGGCGCCCTTCTCCGTGGCGGTGTGGTTCCTGGTGGTCTTGGCCTTCCTGCTGGTCAGGTGCGTTGGGTGGGGTAGGGTGTGGTGTGGGGTGGAGTGGTGTTGGTGGGTTGTTGGGGTGGGGTTGGTGGTTGGGTTGGGTGGTGTTGGTGGGTTGGGTTGGGTGTGTGTGTGGGGTTGGTGAGGTTGGGTGTTGTGTGGTGGAGTGGTGTTGTGGGGTTGGTTGTTGGGGAGGGTTGTTTGGTGGTTGGGTGGGTTGGGGTGGTTGGGTTGGTGTTGTTGGGTAGGGTTGGGTGGGGTTGGGTGAGGTGGGGTTGGGTGTGTGGGTGGAGTGGGGTTGGGTGATGTGAGGGAGGTGGGGTGAGTGGGTAGGGTGGGGTTGGTTGTTGGATGGGGTGTGTGGTTGGGTGGGGATGGTGGTTGGGTGAGGTGGGGTGGGGTTGTTGGGTGGGGTAGGGTGGGGTTGTTGGGTGAGGTGGTGGGTTGGGTGGGTAGGGTGGGTTGGTGTTTGGGTTGGGGTGGTGTTTGGGTTGGGTGGTGTTGTTGGGTAGGGTGGTGTGTGGTGTGTGGGTGTGATGGAGTGGATGTGGTGGAGTGGTGTTGGTGGGGTTGTTGGGTGGGGTTGGTGTGTGGGTTGGGTGGTGTTGGGTTGGTGGTTGGTTGGGTGTGGGGTGGGGTTGGTGGGTTGGTGTTGTGGGGTTGGTGGGGTTGTTGGGTAGTAGGGTTGGGTTGGGTTGGGTTGGGTAGGGTTGGTGGGTGTTGGGTAGGTGGGTTGGTGGGTGTGTGGGTTGGGTTGGGTTGGGGTGGGTGTTTGGGAGGGTGGGTGTGCGGTTGGGTGGGTTGGGTGGGGAGGGTGGGGTGAGGTGGGTGGGGTTGGTGGTGGGTTTTTTTGGGGAGGGTTGGGTGGGGTTGGGGGTTGAGGTGGGTTGGGTAGGGAGGGGTTTGGTGGTTGGGTGGGTTGGGGTAGGGTGGGGTGTGTGGGGTGGAGTGGTTGGGGAGGGTGGGGTTGGTGGGTTGGGTGGGGGTGGGTAGGGTGGGG
>CM054168.1:25146563-25156563 GCA_028751875.1 Rapana venosa | reverse complement strand
AATTATGTTTTTCTTTATATTTGTTTCACCACCTAAGTTCTATCAACTTACATCGAAAAATCTCGGTATATCTGCACATAGCAAATTCTTAACACACAAACACCACCCCCATGATTCTGACAACACAGTCATAATCCAGTGTATAACCTTACCAATATTTTCCTGAAATAACTATTTGCCATGTAGTTTACATTGAGGACGGGGTAGCTCAGTGGTCGGAGCACTCGCTTTCCCCCCAGCCAAGTTAAGCAGCGTCGAGCGTGGTTACCAATTGGATGGGTGACCGTTTTCGCGCCTTGGCTTCAGTACAGTTCCCCCAGTTCACCCAGCTGTAAATGGGTACCTGCCCTCTTTAGGGTCAGGGAAGGTAAAGCAGCGAGGGAGAGGAGATGGGCGCCACTGCCCTCAATATGCTGGCCCCTAGAGAAGTGAAGTCTCTGACGCCTCGCTCCCCTACGACCTTAATATAGGTTATGGGACTCCTTTACATTACCACCGTTCGTCCACCATGCAGCGCCCCTACGACCCTGGCGGGTTACGGGACCAGTAACAGTAACAGTTACATTACCAATCAACACAGAAAAAACAACATTTCTTACTTCGTTCCAGGCACCGACTCGACTCCGCCATTCTGATTCTGAGAGAAACGGACCAGATGGACAAGCTGAGTCACGAGTGGGACCGCAAGGGAGGCAACTGCCCGGATCCGGAAGGGAGTTCTCTCCCCGTGCGGCGGGAAACGGTGGGGCTGACCTTCATGGTGATGGAGCCCCGTGACCTGGCCGTGCCCTTCCTGCTGCTCTTTCTGTGTGGGTTGCTGGCTGGGGGCATTGCCGCCCTGGAGATCCTGAACGAGCGGGGCTACTTTGATGTGAGATTGTATTGGTGTTTTGCTTCCGAGTTTTGTGTCTGTTCACTCAATGTGATATTAGATGATGGAGGTGGTGGTGGTGGTGTGGTGGTGGTTTGTGTGTGTGGGGGTGGCGTGGGGGGGTAGGGGGGGTCATAATGAGATGAGGACTTAAAGAAAAAGAGATGCGTGTTGGTATTCATGTACACTAACCCCCCCCCCCCAACCTATTCCAAAACATATAAACAGTATGTTGCAAAAACATGGCCCAAAAAAAAATTAACAAAAACACAGAACAGTTACAAGATTCAGGCTATATAAGTTCCATACATTCTTCTTCTTCTTCTTCTTCTTCTTCTTCTTCTTCTTCTTCTTCTTCTTCTTCTTCTCATTATAAACTACTCTAAAATTGGAAAATGAACAATTGTGAACTACGTGTAAGTAGAGGCTGCTGTGAATCAAGCAAAATGTAGTTCATGACAGTAAAGGTGTTATAATTTCACTGACATACTTTCCCCTGAGGGGATGCCGGGGGCCTATCAGTATAAATAGCATCCCCACATTCTGGAAATTCTGTGCTAGAAATTTCCTCTTTTCTATCACTCTCTTTGTTTCTGCCTTGTTCCTTTTCTTCCTGTCACCTCCTTCTTGTCTATTTTCTGCCTTATTGGTTCATTCTCCTCCCTTTTTTCCAGAAAGAACTTAAAAGGTAACTATTCTCTCTTGTGCCGAAGTCGGATGCGCTGGGCCTGACTTGTCAGGCGCTTAACGGCAGCGTGACGCATTTTCGCTCATGAATATAACAGACAACAATAGTTGCTGTCTGAGCGTTGGAGGAAGAAGAACTGACATACTTTACAAAACCCCCCCAGAGAATACTGGGGATTGCATCAGAGACAAAGCTGTCTCTGACAATAACCTTGGATTGGTTAAAACTTAGTGCAGAGACTTCTCTTGAGCTGCTGGTAGGAGCTTTTTTAAAACCTTGACATTTGAAACAAAACATGAACATTGGAGAGTTGGGTTTTTTTTTCCACCGCATATACATAGTGTAAATTTTGCACATTTTGCTTAAAAGGTACTTAATTTCAGTCTGTGGATTAGAGAAACAATTTTTCTAGTACAGGGTTTTCGAAAGCTGTACAGAATACAAAGAATGTAGTGTGTGTGTGTGTGTGTGTGTGTGTGTGTGTGTGTGTGTGTGTGTGTGTGTGTGTGTGTGTGTGTGTGTGTGTTGTATGTTGTGCGTGTTGTGTGTGTGTGTGTTTTGTGTTGTGTAAATGTGTGTGTGTGTGTGTGTGAAGTCAAGTGAAAATTGTCTTTATTGAGGATAAAAGATTAAATTTACAAAACATTTTTTCATCCTGCCCTCACAACAACAAAAAAGAGAGAAGAATATTGACTTACAAAAGCATTTAAATGTAAGACAATACCAATATATATGTAGAATAAAAAAAAAAAAAAAAGAGGATTTTTCAAATTTTATTATGAATCCAGACCTCACAACAGCAGATAAAACGAAACCAAGACAGTACAACGTAACCTCAAGTCCTACAGACCAATGAAGAAATTACAAAAGAACAAGGGTAAGACTAGCAACAAACAAAGCAGCCAGATGTAGGTAAGGTAACCTCGAGCATCACAGTGGACTTAATATGTGTGTGTGTGTGTGTGTGTTTTATATTTATATTTTTTATTTTATTTATTCTTTTATATTTATTTATTCTTTTATATCGAAGATAATGGAATAAGCACTCATGTGCTTTTTACATCCAGTCCCCGTGTGTATGCGATTTTGTAAATTTTGTCATTGTTTCCACCGGCACACAATGGCCTACTCTTCCGAAAAGCAGAACGGGACATAACGTGTGCGCAAGATGTTCTGCATGCGTTCGAACAGAGGGCCTCGGTTTATAGTTTCATCCGAAGTGTGTGTGTGTGTATGTGTGTATGTGTGTGTGTGTGTAAGTGTGTGTGTATGTGTGTGTTTATTTGTGTGTGTGTTTGTGTGTGTGTGTGTATGTGTGTGTGTGAAGTCAAGGCAAGTCAAGTCAAGTCAAATTTTTATTTCCAGATGGTACATTGAATAAGCAATAGATTTCCTTTTAAATTAAAAAAAAAAATCAAACCATCTTGATGTTTGTATGTGTGTGTGTGTGTGAAGTCAAGTCAAATTTTTATTTCAAGATGGTACATTGAATAAGCAATGCATTTCCTTAATTTTTTTAAAAATCAAGGCATCTTGATGTGTGTGTGTGTGTGTGTGTGTGTGTGAAGTCAAGTCAAGTCATCAAGTCAAGTCAAGTCAAATTTTTATTTCCAGATAGTACATTGAATAAGCAATGCATTTGCTTAAATTTAAAAAAAAATCAAGCCATCTTGATGTGTGTGTGTGTGTGTGTGTGTGTATGCTTGTTTGTATGTGTGTGTGTGTGTGTGTGTGTGAAGTCAAGTCAAGTCAAGTCAACCTTTTATTTCCAGATGGTGTATTGAATAAGCAGTGCATTTTCTTTTTCTTCATATCAAGCCATCTTGTTATTTATTTATTTTATTTTATTTCATTCTTTTATATCGAGGATAATGGAATAAGCACTTATTTGCTTTTTTTTTTTTTTTTTACATCCAGTCCTCGTGTGTATGCAGTTTTTGTAAAATTTGTCATCTGTTTCCACCCAGCACACAATGGCCTTCTCTTTTCGAAAAGCGGAACAAGATTTAAGTTGATGTTTGTGTGTGTGTGTGCCTGCCTGCCTGCCTGTGTGCCTGCCTGTGTGCCTGTGTGCCTGCCTGCCTGCCTGCCTGCGTGTCTGTGTGTCTGCCTGAATGAATTGTCTCAGCAGCAGCTGCAGAAGGGCAGAGATGTGGAGACTGGCGGAGCAGCAGCCGAACCCCTGACCAGTAAAGCCGGCACCTCCTCCTCCTCCCCCTCTGCCCCTGTGGTCATCGCTGACATTGAGGAGGAGGACGAGAAGAAGAACAAGGAGAAGGAGAAGGATGGGAATGGAGAGGAGAAGGTTTGTATACAACCCCACCCCCACCCACTCTCTCTCTCTTCCCCCTTCCTCCCTCCTCTCTCCTGCCTCCTTCCCACCTCCCGGACTAAGAATGGATTTGGGACCGATGTTGTTAGTGTTTGAAGTTTTGGTAGGGAATTTTGTTTGTTTTGGTTTGTTTGAAAGCGGGATGGGAAGAATTGTGTGTGTGTGTGTGTGTGTGTGTAGTGTGTGTGTAGTGTGTGTGTATGTGTTGTGTTGTTTTGTGTGTGTGTGTGTAGTGTGTGTTGTGTTGTGTTGTTGTGTGTGTGTGTTGTGTTTGTGTTGTGTGTGTATGTGTGTGTGTGTTTGTGTGTGGTGTAGTGTTGTGCTTGTTGTGTATGTGTGTAGTGTGTGTTGTGTTGGTGTGTGTGTGAGTTTATGTGTGACTAGAAAAGAGGGAATTCCTAGCACAGAATATCACGAACGTATTAAGTTCAGAAGGTGGGGATGCTATTTATACTGATGGCTCCCGGTATCCCCCCTGGTGAATTCCAGCGTCTTAGCCATTGGTTAGTGATGAACAAAGCACCACACCTCTGTGTATGTAAAAGTTGGTCAGGATGAACAAAGCACAACATCTGTGTCAGGATGAACAAAGCACATCTGTGTCGGTAGAACAAGCACAACTCTGGTGTCAGGGATGAACAAAGCACCACACCTCTGGTGTCAGGGATGAACAAAGCACCACACCTCTGGTGTCAGGGATGAACAAAGCACCCAAACCTCTGGTGTCAGGGATGAACAAAGCACCCAAACCTCTGGTGTCAGTGATGAAAAAAGCATCCAAACCTCTGGTCTAAAGTGTCAGTGATGAACAAAGCATCTAGTCTAAAGTGTCAGTGATGAACAAAGCACCTAGTATAAAGTGTCAGTGATGAACAAAGCATCTAGTCTAAAGTGTCAGTGATGAACAAAGCACCTAGTCTAAAAAGTGTCAGTGATGAACAAAGCATCTAGTCTAAAGTGTCAGTGATGAACAAAGCACCCAACCTCTGGTCTAAAGTGTCAGTGATGAACAAAGCATCTAGTCTAAAGTGTCAGTGATGAACAAAGCACCTAGTCTAAAGTGTCAGTGATGAACAAAGCATCTAGTCTAAAGTGTCAGTGATGAACAAAGCATCTAGTCTAAAGTGTCAGTGATGAACAAAGCACCTAGTCTAAAGTGGCAGTGATGAACAAAGCATCTTTGTCTAAAGTGTCAATGATAAACAAAGCATTTAATCGAAAGTGTCAGTGATGAACAAAGCATCCCACATCTCTTCATTCAGAGCTTGGAGGAACTGGAACCGGAGGACAAAGAGAAATCCCTGGACGACAAAGGCGGCATGGATGACGTCATGCTGGAAAGTGATGACGTCAAATCGGCGGAGGACGGGGGAGAACAGGAGGAGAAAACCACTGCCTGAAGATTTTTTTGTGTTGGTCCGACCTCGCCATGGAGAGTGGCCTACTCCTCCTTCTCCCAACTTCCGGACATTTTTGTAGAAAATGTTTTTTTAAACTTTTTTTTTCTCTGTCTCTTTTTTTCTGATATCATTTGACGTCCCCATTCCCAACTACCTTTTTCTGTACTATCATAACTTCCCTCCCCCGCCCCCCCCTCTCTCGCCTGCACCCCCCTCCCCACCACCACTACCACGCACGCGCGCGCGCACACACACACAAACACACACACGTACACACCACGTAACACAAAACACACACACACACACACACAACACACACCACACAAAACACACACACACACACACACACACACACACACACATACACACACACACACATATACACACACACACACAAAACAAAACACACACACACACACACACACACACACACACACCACACCACACAACACACACACACAAACACACAACACACACACAACACACACACACACACATGCACGCATCCACAACACACACACACAACCGTCCCTCCCCGTTTTTTCCCCAAGAATCATAAATCTACATAATTATAATTTGGGAAAGTCGTGAATCGTTTGTTTTTCCAAAACTCACAACGTTGCAGCACCGCGTACCCCGTTCCTGATGACTGTGTGCACATACACGCGCGAACAGACGCGCGCACCCAAGCACGCAGGCACACACGAACGCCGTTGATGTAAGATAAAGGCACACGTACTTACGGGAAAGGCAGGCTGCACACCAGTGCGCGGGGCACACACACACACACCAAAACCCCACACACACACACCACACACACACCACACACACACCACACACACCCCACACACACAACCACACACACACACACACACACACACACACACCAACACACACACCCCCACAAAACACAACACACACACACACACAAAAGACCCACCCCCCAATACACCCCCTACCACCCCCCTGATTTTATCAATTTTGTTTTTATTTTCCCTCCTAATTTTTTATATATATATCTACATTTGTTATTGTTGAAGTTGGTCCTTCGACCTATTTATTGCTTTTCATGAGATGTTATTCACTGCGAAACGCAGACATACGACCTGAATACAAACATCATTCCTGTTTTTTCCCCCCTGTTTGTTTCTGACAAGAAATCTCTGGTCATTCCTCTTCTTAGTAACTCCTGTGTATGCAGCCGTACAGCTAAAAAAAAAAAAACAACCCCCCCCCCCCAACACCCCCCCCCCTAACACCCCTCCCCTACCCCCCCCCCCCCCCCCCAACCTCCAGCCCCCCAACCTCCCAACAAAATCCTAAACATTCCTGATTTTAAAAAAGAAAGAAGGGAAAAAACCCAACAACGCAACAATCTTATTGATCTATATTCAGAGCAGCAGCTTTCAAATGTAAAAAAAGAAGTATTCTGCCTAAAAGGTTGCCACACTCCATCTTCGTGGTCACTCATCTAATCCTTACACCTCCATCTAACTTCTTTATTTTAAAAAAAATCTTGTAGAGCCTTTTTTTCTCTTTTTGTTCAGTTACTCTGATCTTATTATCATGGTGGCATCAAAACTTAATTAAAGTATAAAAAAAAAAACGAAAAAAAACGAACCACAAAAAAACAACAACCCACATACAAAAAATTGCTCAGTATTTTTTGTTGTGTGGTCCATTTCTGGGTTGTGCTAAACCTCCTTAACTTTAATATTTTTTTTAAAAATAAGGAGTTGAATGAGTATCGATGTTTATAATTATTGTTGTTGTTGTTGTCGTGGTGGTGGTGGTGGTCATTTGTGAAGCTATGAAATGTGTTGATCCCCTTTAAATTTGTATAGGTATGTGTGTGTGTAATAACTTTGATCTAATGGTAGGGGTGTGTGCGTGCGTGCGTGCGTGCGTGTGTGTGTGTGTGTGTGTGCGTGCGTGGGGTGTGTGTGTGTGGTGTGTGTTTGTGTGTGTGTGTGTGTGTGTGTGTGTGTGTGTGTGTGTGCCGCGCCCGTGTGTGAATCAAAGAAGTTAAGGGATTTTTTGTGTTTTTTAGTGTTGTATTATCATTATCGTCATCGTCTTCACTATCATCATCAGTGTCTTCATCATCGGTACCGTCGTCATTATTATCATCATCTTCATTCCTGTTACCGTTATTGGTAATGGTTGTGATGAAAGTGGTTTAATGATACCACCATTGTCATGTACATCATTATTATTGTCATTGTTGTTATTTTGTTCTATCTCTATCATTATTATTTCTAGTATTAGTATCATCACGCATCGTCATCATTATTGCCACCATCATCATGAATATCATTAGTGTCCTGTCACATACAATTTTTAACCACGATGATTGACGGCGGAATTTTACATTATTAAATTTATTTCCGAATCTATCACTTCGAAACTTTGATTTTACTACCGGAAGTACGCCATTTAGCTATCCCACAATTCCACTGTGTCACAAATTTGTAAAATGATCTTTTTCATAATTCAGATTGTTGTAACCAAGTCACATACTGTCATAAAATCTTGAACGTGAAATATCCATGATAACTCATTAATTACGCAACTCAACCATATGAATATACCATGTTGCTGTAGAAGAGTTTTGGCATTGAAAGCAAATCACTGATTTAAAAAAATGGTTTGAAGTTGAACAGCAGTATTTTGTGTAGACGAGGAGAGTTGTCTCATATTCTCATAATATTTGGCATTACCTTTTTCTTGTACGATTTTCAAACATCGCATAATTCATTCAAGGTTGAGTGCCATAAGGTCACGTCAAACTGTGTTGATTTTGATACTCTTGTACAAGGGTGCTCTTTTAGTATGTATCTACATTAGGTGCTACTTTGAGGCAAAGGCCTGATTTTTGTGTGTGTGTGTGGGAAAAAGTCCCAGTCTGTACCTAACACACTACTTCTTTTTTTTTTTTTTTTTACCGCATGGAATAATGGTCAGCATAATTGGAGAAAAAACATTTTGCTCACAACATTTTTTTGGGGTATACACAAGAAAGTCAAACGTTCAGAAATCTTGGTGGTCGCTGCCAGACTGTACCTGTCTTTTCTGATTGATGTTTTTCTTTAGCCCAGCGTGTTCCATGTCTTCGTTGAAAAGTGTATACACACACACAATGTGTTTATTACCTGACCATTCATGTGCTTGACCTTAACGGTCACTTTTTTGTTTGTTTGTCGTGCACATGTTTGTATTACCTGGACGTTGTCAAGAAACATATGGTTGGTTGTGTAATAAACAACCGTGGTTTTTTTTGTGTGTGGACATGTAATGTAAACTACCCCCCTGTTTGCTCAAATCCTTGCTCACTATGAATTTGCCATATTATTGTAGTATTATAGCGTGCTTGAATCGAAGCATTAAAAAAAAATCTCATTTTTGATAACCGTATTGAATTTTTATATATGGATATGTGTAGAGGGAGGGGGTGGGAGTGGGGGGGGGGGGGGAGGTAGTGGATATTTGTGTGTGTGTGTTTATTATTCTAGTCATTCCACATAGTATAAGAACCTTAAAGCTAGTCCGATTAATTGTGGTCTGTGTGATGACTGTTTAAGCGCCCATATCGCTTGAACTGAAATCTTTATTTTTTGTTGTTAATGCCATCAACTATTGAAGGAGACAGCAAAATGTAACACTGTAACTGACCGCTGTATACTTATCTCTTCATAGTAATGTTTGTAATATCGATGAAAGCCAAGAATCTCTACATTTGGCATACAATTATTAACATTAAACTAACGTTTAACTTGTATTGGTAAACGTAGGCCAGTCTCAAAGACAAGACATGAACAATGTGTACTTGTCTGACAACTAGATACTTTCTTCAATGCAAAAGATAAAGATGAAGGCGTTCTCACAACCCTGTGCCGTTGTTAGGGGAGTGATATATCAGAGACCTCAGCTTCTCCAGGGGTCAACATGATTGAGGGCGGCGCCCATCTCCTCTCCCTCGCTGGTTTTACCTTCCCTGACCCTAAAGAGGGCAGGTACCCATTTACAGCTGGGTGAACTGGGGGGAACAGGACTGAAGCCAAGGCGCGCAAACCGTCACCCATCCAAGTGGTAACCACGCTCAGTGATGTTTAACCTTCGCTTAGCAAGATGGAAAACTGGAAATATATGAAAAGGAGGGGGGGAGGACAGTGGACAGGGTGGGAGAGAAGAGTTATCATCATCGTCGTCGTCATGATCATCATGATCATGATCATCATTGCTTGTTCCTAGACCTAGATGGTCCTTCTCACAGTGACATGTCGGACGCGTGGGTTGCCAGTTTTCTCTCGGGTGGACTGTCTACAGATAGAGCCAGTGCGTAGGTTTATCATTTTTTTTATTTTATTATTTTATTTCGAGGATAATGGAATAAGCACTTATGTGCTTTATTACATCCAGTCCCCGTGTGTATGCGGTGTTGTAATTTGTCATCTGTTCCCACCGGCACACAATGGCCTACTCTTTCGAAAAGCGGAACAGGATTTAAACGTGTGCGCAAGATGTTCTGCGTGCGTTCGCACACGGGGCCTCGGTTTAGAGTCTCATCCGAAGGACTTTTGGGGAGAGTGGAGTCTGCACTGATGTTAACTCCAGGGGAAAATATCCCCCTTGAACGGGAATCGAATCCGGGTTGTCAGATTGCGAGCGCAATGTTCTAACCACTAGGCTATCCCGTCCCCCTAGGTCTG
>CM054168.1:25129063-25141563 GCA_028751875.1 Rapana venosa | reverse complement strand
ATCTGTTGATCTTAAGTCAACCCACAATGCATATTTAGATGTTAGGTATTCATTAAGCCTAACATTATGTAGATGTAAAGATTTGCTTGTAACACCAGTAGTGGTATCATTGTGTTGACCAGAACCAAAGTATTTTCTTACCTCATCAAAGTGTTGATATGGTAAATAGCCTGAGGCGTAGACTTGATTTGGCTGTCCCTCTATAGTACATGATAAATGTTTAATACCGGGATTAATGAACCTCTCACTTAATCTGGAAAAGGGGGTGGCTGGTTCTTCAAACAGCATTAATATTCCTTTTAATGATCTTGCCGGTGTGTTCAGATTTATGTTCCACACAGTATCTGCTTTACTCTTCATTAATGTGCTATGGTTAAGCACTCTTTCATAATAAATAGCAAGCCTTGACTGATATTGCTGTGCAATCAAGCGTGCAAGCTCTGGGTGATTGACAACATCATACTCTAAAGATATACTAGATATTTTGTACTTTGCGTCAGCGTCACTGGATGTAATAACACGAGCACTGTCATTAAAGGTCAGCTTATTAGAGCATCATTTTTGTCAGGGCAAAATAAAGCGCGAGCTACTTTTCGGCGAAAAATAGAATTAATTATTTTTTTTAAAAATATTTTTTAGACATATACAAAGCTACAAAATGGATACTACATTGCAACAAATGGGTATCTATAGGGACAAGTCTCTAGCAACACATATACTACTGGAGAATGCATACAACAGCAATCTTGTACCAGACATAGCAAATGTAGACTACCTTGCCGACAACAATGGAAGAACATATCTACAACCCCTAGAAGGTATTCCAACCTTTGTAGACGATCTATACGTGTTTGGCTATCTAGAAGAAAAAGAATGCATGAACTCTCGTGGAAAGATATCCTGTATATCTGGAAAGGGTGGTTCTGCACAACTTGTAGTGTCTAGAATATCTTCTGCAATACTAGACCTTGTGGATGGACAACATATACATACAAAAATAACGCAAACACTATCTGCACAAGCGCAAGCACAAACAAGTACCATACGCACCACCATTGCAAGAATAGAAAGAGAGACAGACTACAGAGCAAAACAAAACTGGCTACGACAACATCCAGATACAAGACTATATGCTCTGTTTGTTGCAAAACTAGATGTGTCAGAAATACCAATACAACAACTACACAATATACTACCAACCTTCGAAGAAAGACTTGCCGCAAATGGATATGGCATCTACTCCATCGACTACACTCGAGACTTCTCTGGCACTCTAGACAGACAATCTCTTGTAGACTATCTATGCCAAGAACACGACTTTCGTACACAAGGAACATTTGCAGCAGCAATGGAAAGCACCACACCAACCATACTAGACAACACAGACTCGGTAGGCAACCATGTTTGCACGTGGATATCTACACACAATGGGTACACAATGCGTACAAAAGTGTACAACAAGATAGTATCTAACATAGAAGCAGGAGAAGTACGAGAATATTTTGGTGGGCATCTTGCAGACTATGTAGACTGTCCAAACAAACAACTACGCAAAACATTTCTACAACCCAGACACCCAATCCCATGGTTGTACTCGCATAGAAGTCTCTCTCTATGCATGCACAAATAGAACACCAGAGACAGCAGATATGCTAGTAGATAGTGTGCTAGAAATACTTCCTCCACTATTTTGTTGTACAACCAGCTGTACGCCAATATACCAACTTTGCCAAAGCACTAGACAGATGTTTTGTGCTAGCAGATAGACCCAATTCTACAATATATGTTTGCTGGTATGCACACACAAAAACAAGAAGACTGGGTGGTGTTTGTATTTCCCCAACAAAGAACACAGTAGAGAAAGACAATCTATGGTACAAAGCAATCTCCTTTGCTATTGGAGACTTTGGCTTTCGCAACTGTCCCATCTTCTTTGCAGAGATACTATCTACAACAGATGGTGTGCTACTGTCTCCTCTTCGATGCTACACAAAAAGCAACGACACACAAACAATACTAACTGCATGTAGAAGACCAACCCAACTACACAAAGAAGCACCAGACCCAACAACACTTCTTCCACCAACAACAACAGTGGATTGGACATGGCGACAAAAGAAATGTACACATGCTATAGGTGTAGAAGCTCCTCTATACATATTCCAAGAAGCACCAACCCAACGTACTATCTCTCTTCTTTCAAACACGAGATAGGGAAAAGCTGCAACAACAGATGCAGGTAGAAATGTGCGTAGAGATTTGGAAACGATCTGCACACGACCAGCTGCTAAAACCTACAAGAAAGACACCAAGAGAATCTACAGCAACGAAGCAAAGAGCTACAACAATTGCAGGAGTATATACGACAAAACGAATACTATGCTAGCATATCTACAGCCATACGAAAAAACATAGAACTTGCCCTACAAGGAAAGACAGAACACATATCCGCACTAGCATCTACTACATACCATATGGTCTGTTTTAGGATACAGACAGACTAGCAATATCAGTTGTAGAGTTGTTGTACACAACACAGAAGGAGGACTACCCAAATGTGTCTGGGCAAATACCAAACTAGAAAAGCTACTACATGCATACGAAAACCATATGGAAACAACAATAGACAAATACAAAAGACAGATACATTGGTTTTCCACACAGTGTCTACACATTCGTATACTCCCACAAACAAAGTTTCTAGGTGCAGGGAAAGAAATCCAATACCACCCAATAGTAATTGTACATGCTCCATCCCAACCACCACAAATACACGAAGTGGACGAAGAGGAATACGACAGAGTGGAACAAGAAGCAACAGAGTATCTACTAGAAACAAACATACCACCATCCAAAGAATGGACAAAAGCAATAGACATGCAGCCAGGACAGTATATATGTAGAAAGTATGCCACAACAAAGTTTCGTGGAAAAGACAAAACAGTATTGTTTCTACTACCCACAGACGACACAGGTATGCCAACAACAGATATAGACATCCCAGTGCATGGCTTCTTTCTAGAAAAGGAAATCCAACGCATCGACCTTGGTACATGCTTGCAACCAATGCTGTGTCGTATCGGAGAAGAAAGAACATCGCCCCAACAGAAAAAAGATAGACTATTCACATTGTTGCAAACACGCAGGAAGACATACCACCAGCACCAATCGACAGCAAAAGCTGGACAAAGGCGCTAGACATGCCACCAGGAGACTATACATGCGTAAGGTGTAACGAAAACAACATACAGAAAAAAAGACAAAACAATACTACATCTGTCTATGCCAGACAATCGTGTAGTGTATGTACATGGTTTCTTTGTGGAGCAAGCGGTAGAACGCTTTGGTGGTGCTGTAGAAAACAAGATATGCGCAATAGGAGACAAGAAGTACACGCCAACACGAAAAGAAGATAGAGACGTGTTTCTAGTAGACATCTAAGAAACCTATCGCATATAGAAGACACCATTTTTTGTGTCCTCGCTTGTTGTTGTTTTGCTATCTTCGCTTGTTGTTTTGCTATCTTCTTGTTTGTCTGTCTTCGTTTTGCAGTTCTTCCATGTGTAGTATATTGCGTAAGACAAGCCAAGTAGAAATGGGAGAACTTGTTTGCATGCTGTATAGATTGCTATTGTTTTTTCTACTCTTTCTATTACAGATATGGTTTCTTCTTTTGCTTCTTCTACATCTTCCTCTATCTTGTCTACTACATTGTTTTTCTCTTCTGTATCTAGCAAGGACAGTATTTCTAGTATTGCATTGCTGTTTTCCCTTTGCATAGATTCTATATGTTGCAGAAGCCTGTATACATCTGGGATTGTTGTAGACAGATTTTGTGTAGAGGAATCTGCTTCCAACTTTGTTTCTTGGTTTTGTGCAGCAGCACGATTCCATATTCTGTACAATCTAGTTGTGCCAATGCCAAAGCGCTTTCTTGCTTCGTTGGCAGATACTTTCCCACGCAAAGATTGTATCTCTTCTATTTCCTCTTGCGAGAGTGCTTTCTTTTCTGGCATCTTGCATATATATGTAAAAAAAAATGTATACCAGAAAATACCAAAACAAAACTAGTACAACTAGTTGCACTTGGGTTTCTTGTGTTGTACCTGCCAGGAGACACAAGTGCAACTAGTTGTACCAATGCACACTAGCAGAAAACTAGTAGTACTAGTTGCACTTGTGTTTTCTTACAGGTACTTGCTAGGAAAACACAAGTGCAACTAGTACTACTAGTTTTCTGCTAGTGTGCATTGGTACAACTAGTTGCACTTGTGTCTCCTGGCAGGTACAACACAAGAAACCCAAGTGCAACTAGTTGTACTAGTTTTGTTTTGGTATTTTCTGGTATACATTTTTTTTACATATATATGCAAGATGCCAGAAAAGAAAGCACTCTCGCAAGAGGAAATAGAAGAGATACAATCTTTGCGTGGGAAAGTATCTGCCAACGAAGCAAGAAAGCGCTTTGGCATTGGCACAACTAGATTGTACAGAATATGGAATCGTGCTGCTGCACAAAACCAAGAAACAAAGTTGGAAGCAGATTCCTCTACACAAAATCTGTCTACAACAATCCCAGATGTATACAGGCTTCTGCAACATATAGAATCTATGCAAAGGGAAAACAGCAATGCAATACTAGAAATACTGTCCTTGCTAGATACAGAAGAGAAAAACAATGTAGTAGACAAGATAGAGGAAGATGTAGAAGAAGCAAAAGAAGAAACCATATCTGTAATAGAAAGAGTAAAAAAACAATAGCAATCTATACAGCATGCAAACAAGTTCTCCCATTTCTACTTGGCTTGTCTTACGCAATATACTACACATGGAAGAACTGCAAAACGAAGACAGACAAACAAGAAGATAGCAAAACAACAAGCGAAGATAGCAAAACAACAACAAGCGAGGACACAAAAAATGGTGTCTTCTATATGCGATAGGTTTCTTAGATGTCTACTAGAAACACGTCTCTATCTTCTTTTCGTGTTGGCGTGTACTTCTTGTCTCCTATTGCGCATATCTTGTTTTCTACAGCACCACCAAAGCGTTCTACCGCTTGCTCCACAAAGAAACCATGTACATACACTACACGATTGTCTGGCATAGACAGATGTAGTATTGTTTTGTCTTTTTTTCTGTATGTTGTTTTCGTTACACCTACGCATGTATAGTCTCCTGGTGGCATGTCTAGCGCCTTTGTCCAGCTTTTGCTGTCGATTGGTGCTGGTGGTATGTCTTCCTGCGTGTTTGCAACAATGTGGAATAGTCTATCTTTTTTCTGTTGGGGCGATGTTCTTTCTTCTCCGATACGACACAGCATTGGTTGCAAGCATGTACCAAGGTCGATGCGTTGGATTTCCTTTTCTAGAAAGAAGCCATGCACTGGGATGTCTATATCTGTTGTTGGCATACCTGTGTCGTCTGTGGGTAGTAGAAACAATACTGTTTTGTCTTTTCCACGAAACTTTGTTGTGGCATACTTTCTACATATATACTGTCCTGGCTGCATGTCTATTGCTTTTGTCCATTCTTTGGATGGTGGTATGTTTGTTTCTAGTAGATACTCTGTTGCTTCTTGTTCCACTCTGTCGTATTCCTCTTCGTCCACTTCGTGTATTTGTGGTGGTTGGGATGGAGCATGTACAATTACTATTGGGTGGTATTGGATTTCTTTCCCTGCACCTAGAAACTTTGTTTGTGGGAGTATACGAATGTGTAGACACTGTGTGGAAAACCAATGTATCTGTCTTTTGTATTTGTCTATTGTTGTTTCCATATGGTTTTCGTATGCATGTAGTAGCTTTTCTAGTTTGGTATTTGCCCAACACATTTGGGTAGTCCTCCTTCTGTGTTTTGTACAACAACTCTACAACTGATATTGCTAGTCTGTCTGTATCCTAAAACAGACCATATGGTTGTAGTAGATGCTAGTGCGGATATGTGTTCTGTCTTTCCTTGTAGGCAAGTTCTATGTTTTTTCGTATGGCTGTAGATATGCTAGCATAGTATTCGTTTTGTCGTATATACTCCTGCAATTGTTGTAGCTCTTTGCTTCGTTGCTGTAGATTCTCTTGGTGTCTTTCTTGTAGGTATAGCAGCTGGTCGTGTGCAGATCGTTTCCAAATCTCTACGCACATTTCTACCTGCATCTGTTGTTGCAGCTTTTCCCTATCTCGTGTAGAAAGAAGAGAGATAGTACGTTGGGTTGGTGCTTCTTGGAATATGTTTTAAAAGGAGCTTCTACACCTATAGCATGTGTACATTTCTTTTGTCGCCATGTCCAATCCACTGTTGTTGTTGGTGGAAGAAGTGTTGTTGGGTCTGGTGCTTCTTTGTGTATTGGGTTGGTCTTCTACATGCAGTTAGTATTGTTTGTGTGTCGTTGCTTTTTGTGTAGCATCGAAGAGGAGACAGTAGCACACCATCTGTTGTAGATAGTATCTCTGCAAAGAAGATGGGACAGTTGCGAAAGCCAAAGTCTCCAATAGCAAAGGAGATTGCTTTGTACCATAGATTGTCTTTCTCTACTGTGTTCTTTGTTGGGAAATACAAACACCACCCAGTCTTCTTGTTTTTGTGTGTGCATACCAGCAAACATATATTGTAGAATTGGGTCTATCTGCTAGCACAAAACATCTGTCTAGTGCTTTGGCAAAGTTGGTATATTGGCGTACAGCTGGTTGTACAACAAATAGTGGAGGAAGTATTTCTAGCACACTATCTACTAGCATATCTGCTGTCTCTGGTGTTCTATTTGTGCATGCATAGAGAGAGACTTCTATGCGAGTACAACCATGGGATTGGGTGTCTGGGTGTAGAAATGTTTTGCGTAGTTGTTTGTTTGGACAGTCTACATAGTCTGCAAGATGCCCACCAAAATATTCTCGTACTTCTCCTGCTTCTATGTTAGATACTATCTTGTTGTACACTTTTGTACGCATTGTGTACCCATTGTGTGTAGATATCCACGTGCAAACATGGTTGCCTACCGAGTCTGTGTTGTCTAGTATGGTTGGTGTGGTGCTTTCCATTGCTGCTGCAAATGTTCCTTGTGTACGAAAGTCGTGTTCTTGGCATAGATAGTCTACAAGAGATTGTCTGTCTAGAGTGCCAGAGAAGTCTCGAGTGTAGTCGATGGAGTAGATGCCATATCCATTTGCGGCAAGTCTTTCTTCGAAGGTTGGTAGTATATTGTGTAGTTGTTGTATTGGTATTTCTGACACATCTAGTTTTGCAACAAACAGAGCATATAGTCTTGTATCTGGATGTTGTCGTAGCCAGTTTTGTTTTGCTCTGTAGTCTGTCTCTCTTTCTATTCTTGCAATGGTGGTGCGTATGGTACTTGTTTGTGCTTGCGCTTGTGCAGATAGTGTTTGCGTTATTTTTGTATGTATATGTTGTCCATCCACAAGGTCTAGTATTGCAGAAGATATTCTAGACACTACAAGTTGTGCAGAACCACCCTTTCCAGATATACAGGATATCTTTCCACGAGAGTTCATGCATTCTTTTTCTTCTAGATAGCCAAACACGTATAGATCGTCTACAAAGGTTGGAATACCTTCTAGGGGTTGTAGATATGTTCTTCCATTGTTGTCGGCAAGGTAGTCTACATTTGCTATGTCTGGTACAAGATTGCTGTTGTATGCATTCTCCAGTAGTATATGTGTTGCTAGAGACTTGTCCCTATAGATACCCATTTGTTGCAATGTAGTATCCATTTTGTAGCTTTGTATATGTCTAAAAAATATTTTTAAAAAAAATAATTAATTCTATTTTTCGCCGAAAAGTAGCTCGCGCTTTATTTTGCCCTGACAAAAATGATGCTCTAATAACTATACAAATAGAGAAAGAGGAAGAAAATGATGAGCCCATAAAAATATATCTATTTGTAGTGATGGATGCACAGCTCAACATAGAAGGAAACAGACTAAAAGAAATTGTTTACTGATGGACCAGCTAAGTTTTCTACCAAAAGAAGCACACTGCTCTCTAATATGCGGGCAGACTGGCTGTGGCAAGACTGTATTTGTTTTAGATTTATTACAAACAGTGTACAAAAATCATTTCGAGTTCATTGTTATATTCTGTCCAACACTGCACAACAATAGAGCATACAGAGAGAGAAAATTTATTTGGACAGATGAGAATATAATTATAGTCAATCCCTCTGACAGACTAAGCGAGTGTTTAGAATACTATTACAAGCTCTTTGAAAATAGGCAGACCCTTTTCTTAATAGACGACTGCTCAGCAGAGCGTGACATTGTTAAGAAAAGGAATAGTTTGTCTAAGCTCGCTTTCAGTGGGAGACATGCACAGATATCTGTTTGGTTGCTGACACAAAAATATAATAGCATATTAAAAGATTACCGTGAACAAATCAAAGTCGTTGTAATTTTTCACATGAAAGACAGAGATGGGTTTAATAATTGCCTTCGGGAGAATGATGTTATTACAGACGGACAAGAAAGAGAAAGAATAAAACTAAAACTCAGAAGCTCAAAGCATAGTAAACTAATACTTAAAACAGATCAACCAACAAGATATTGTGTAGAGTAAAACCCAATAGCTTTTTTTTTTTTTTTTTTTTTTTTTTTAAACACATACACAAGAACATGCAGCCAGACACACATACTACATTGTAAGAGATAGGGAAAAAGGGGCAATAAGGTAAACTGTTTAGTTTTTATATAAAACTATGCAAGTTTTGGTCCGATGAGGCGAAGCCGAATCGGACCAAAGTTGCCTGGTTTTATATAAACAGTATGTGGTTGAGCTTATTGCCCCTTTTTCCCTATCTCTCGGTGTGCGTACATGCGCGTTTGTGAGTGTGTGTTTTGCTGTGTGAGTGTGTGTATGAGTGTGTGTGTACTGTGGTGTGTGCTTTGTGAGTGTGTGTTTGTGTGTATTTTGCTCTGTGTTTGTGTGTATGTGTGAGTGTGTGTATGTGTGTAATCTGTGTGTGTTTTGGTCTTTGTGTGTGTGTGTGCGCATGCGTGCAAACATCTGTATACATGCGCGTGAGCGCGTGTGTACGTGTATGTCTGTCTGTCTATCTGTGTGCAGGTACGAGGAAGTGTGTTTACATATGTAAATGCCTACATGCCTAGTAAGACCAGCAGTCCTCAGATGACTATTCTTTCCAACTTTCTTAGGACTACTTGGCTTCAGTCTGTTTCCTCAGCCACCCCAAAAACCCCCACAAAACAAACAAAAACCCCAACAACAACAAAAACCAAAGAACACCCCAAAACAAAACAAACAAAAAACAAAAAAACCCAAACAACAACAAAACAAACAAAACCCCCAACCCCAAACTGAACAACAACAAAACAAAAAATAAACACAAAACCAAAAAAGAAAAAAACCACGAACAATAACAAGAACAAAATCCCCACCCACCCCTACCTCTCACCCCCATCAGTCATATATTGCATTTTCCCAGAATTTGAAAATCATCTCAGACGAGTTCGATTACTTTTTCTTTTCTTCTCCTAAGTATCAAACTAAAGTTAACCCAGCACTGAGCGTGGTTACCAAGTGGATGGGTGACCGTTTGCCCGCCTTGGCTTCAGTACAGTCCCCCAGTTCACCCAGCTGTAAAATTAACTGGTACCTACCCTCTTTAGGGTCAGGGAAGGTAAAACAGCGAGGGAGAGAAGATAAGCGCCGCCCTCAATATGCTGGCCCCTGGAGAAGCTGAGATATCCGACACCTTTCTCCCCTACGACAACATAGGTTATGGGACATCTTTACCTTTATTTTTTAAAAAATGTCACTGTACAGAGACACTATGTCACTGGGAAGCTAAAGCTGGAGTGTGGCCTACATCTCGCGATGGGGACAATGTGTACACACCTGTAATATAGAGTGCGAATCCCAACCCCCCCCCCCCCCCCCCCCCCTCAAATTTGGTGATTTTCACAGTTTTTTTTAAGTATGAAAAAATGAACCGTGTATTTATTTTTGGGATTGAGGGCATAGAGCAATACCAGGTAGTCAGAGAAGGTTGGAAATGATCATCAAAATGAGGATTGCTTATATTCCTTACAACGTTGACCCCGCGCATGCATATTGCGGTAAGGAAGCTAAGCAGAAGATAAAGGACTGAGGGGGGATACAGTGTTTGCTGAAAAATGAAAAAAAAAAATCAAACCTACCAAATTTGTTCAAAATCACACGAGTTTTGAGTCAGAGGCTAAGTCTTTCACAAAAAAGTGGTTTTTATTTCTGTGGATGCATTAGTACGCGCGGTATGAATAATAAAAGTCATATAGAAAAACAGAAGGGAAAGTGCGAATTTTTTCATTGCGGCATGCAACCATTGTGAGATAGTCAAAGCCACAGATACCCCCAACCAAACACTATCAGAGTGATGAACAATGCCGGTGGATTGGTGGTCTAGAGGTAACACACCTGCCTAGAAAGCGAAAAGTCTGGGTCGGAAATGTGAGGTGGTTCGAATCCCGTTTCGGCCCCCAAATTCCCCCCCCCCCCCCCCCCCCCCCCCCCCATCCATTAATAATAATAATAATAATAATAATAATAATACATGGAACTTATATAGCGCTATATCTTGAAAAGACAAACCAAAGCGCATGCATTCAACCTAATCTTACACAGTCATGCAATCAATGATAAATGATAAATAGTTTAAACAAACAGATATTTACAAACATAGTGCGCTGCAGACAAAATCTATGAAATAAAATTTCAATAGTCAAATTTGTACAAAAGCACACACACACACTCACTTAGGTCCAATACTTTAGCAGGGTGATAGGACATGGGTTAGTGAGGGTGGGATAGCTCTGATATGAAACAGGAGAGGGGAAATCTTAGGTTTGAAATAAATATGTCTTGAGGCTGGATTTAAAAGTGTCATAACTAGGTTTCTGGCGAAGAGAGAGAGGGAGCTCATTCCAGGTCGATGGACCCGAAATAGAGAAAGAGCGGCGGCCAACAGTGGATTGGTTGAATCTAGGTATTCGTAGGCACAAGGTATCTGCAGTAGAGCGGAGGGAACGTGAAGGAGTGTACAGGTTAAGACATTCACAGAGGTAGGAGGGTGCAGTTTTGTGGAGACATTTGTAACAGAGGGTACTGATCTTATAATCTACTCTCTGTGGCACAGGCAGCCAGTGGAGAGATCGCAAGAGAGGGGTAATGTGCTCAGATTTTTTCTTTCTGAGAACTAGTCGAGCTGCGGAGTTTTGTATACGTTGAAGGGAGTGGATAGATGATGCTGGCAGACCAGACAAAAGAGAATTACAATAGTCCAGACGTGAAAGAATGAGAGAAGTGACAAGTTTTGGCTGTTGCATCAGTGGACAGGTACTTTCGAATTGCACTAATACGCCGTAATTGATAGTAGCACGACTGACAGGTCTGTGTAATGAATTTTTTCATAGAGAGTGTGTTGTCGATAACAACACCTAGATACTTCACAGCAGTGGATAGAGGGACTGATGTATTGCCAAGTTCTATTGAAGCTGTTGTAATGGAAGAGAGTTTGTGTTTGGTCCCTACGAGCATGGCTTCGGTTTTATCTGCATTTAGCTGTAATTTGTTCTGTGTCATCCAGTTTTGAATATCATTAGACCATGAGTGGTGGTCTGGGTGCTAGTCTTTCGGACGAGATGATAAACCGAGGTCCCGTGTGTTACACAAAATTATTTAGCGCACGTAAAAGAATCCACGGCAACAAGAGAGTTGTGTCTGGTAAAAATTCTGTCGAAAAAAAGCCACTCTGATAGGGAAACAAGTACAGCTGAAGACAGGGGAAAAAATAATGGGTGGCGCTATTCTTGTGGCGATGCGTTCTCCCCCGTGGAGAGCAGCCCGAATTTCACTCAAGGAAATCTGTCGTGACTTAAAGTGGTATAGAATAGAATAGAACAAAATAGAATAGAATAGGACAGAATAGAACAGAATAGAGCAGAAAAGAATAGAACAGAAGAGAAGAGAACAGAACAAAACAGAACACAATAGAACAGAACAGAACAGAATAGAATGGAACAGAATAGAACAGAACAGAACAGAACAGATTAGAACAAAATAGAACAGAACAAAATACAACAGAACAAAATACAATAGAACAAAATAGAATAGAGCAGAGCAAAACAGAATGGAACAGAACAGAATAGAACCGAACCGAACCGAACAAAATAGAATAGAGCAAAATAGAACAAAACAAAATAGAACAGAACAAAATATAATAGAACAAAAAAGTACCGAACAAAATAGAATACAACAAAATAGAATAGAACGAAATAGAACAGAAGGGAAGAGAAGAGAACAGAATAGAACAGAACAGAACAGAAGAGAACAGAGTCTGCCCCTAGTGCAACACAGACGCACTGACTTCCCCTGACTTCCTCTTTCACTCCCTGAGCAGTCTGTCTCTGCAACACTCACTTTTTCAGGCCTCGATCTCGGGCAGACTTGCACCTCGGTGGGGGGGGGGGGGGGGGGGGGGGGGGGGGAGGGGGGGG
>CM054168.1:25119063-25124063 GCA_028751875.1 Rapana venosa | reverse complement strand
AAATGAAAAAGCATATGAGCTTTTTTACACCCAGTCCCCGTGTGTATGCGGTTTTGTCAATTTTGTCTCTGTTCCCAGGCACACAATGGCCTCTCTTCCGAAAAGGGGAAAGGATTTAATTGTGCCCCAAGATGTTCACATGGTTCGCACCAGGGCCTCGGTTTTTAAGTCTTCTAAGGGAAAGAAAGGGGAAGAGGGGGAGGAGAAAAAGGGGAAATGCAAAGTAGAAGAAAAGGCGAAGAGGAGGGGGAGAAGGAGAAGGGAAGAGGAAAGAGAAGAAGGAAGAGGGGGAAAGGGGAGGAGGAGGGAGGAAGAGAAGGCAGAGGGGGGAAAAGGGGTATGCAAAAAAATGTGTAAAGGTTAAAGGAAGGTGGCAGGAGGGTTAAAGAGTTTCCTGCAACAAGAAAAAACCGTGAGGTTCTGGGTTCGATTCCCAGCCTCCCCCTTTTCTTTCCATTTTGACAAAAAAATCGAACTGAATGTCAATCCTTCAGATGAACTATAAACCGAGGCCCCGTGTGCAAACCATGCAGAACTCTTGCGCCACGAAAATCCTTTTCCCGCGTTCAAAAGAGTGGGCCATTGTGTGCCGGGGGGAACAGATGACAAAAATTTAAAAAAACGCATACACAGCAAAAAAAAAATCTTTGAGCGCTTTTTTTGTTTTTCAAGATTCAGCGTTTATAATTCCATACATTTTATTATTTTTTTTTTTATTATTTATTTTATTCCCCCAAAAAAAAAAAACAAAAAAAAAAAACAACCCAAAAAAAAAGCTTCCCCCCAAACCCCCCCCCCCCCCCAATCCCCCCCCCCTCCAAACCCCCCACCCCACAACCCCACAACACAACAAAAAAAAACAAAAAAAAAAACAAACCCCAAACACCGCAAACAAAAAAACAAAAATTAACAAACCCAAAAAAATTTTCCCCCCCTTTTAAAAATGGGGAAAAACACCCTTCACTTGATTAGTTATACGGGGAAAATCACCCAAGCAAAACTTAAACAGTCATTACATACCCCTTTAGTTTATTTTAAAGGGGGAAAACTGAGAATTAATTGATTCTTTTCAACCACCCCGAAAACAGACTGATCTTGTTAACGCATTCTTTTAGCGACGTGATACAAGTTTAGTATGTGATTTTGATAAAAGGGAAAAGGAAATTGAAACAAAGGTGTACATTTTAAAAAAGTAAAAAGAGAGAAAATACAAAAAAATAAAAAACAAACACAAACACAAACAAAAAAGGAGTGGGGTTTTTAAACTCAAGGGGGTTTGGTTCGATTTTTCTCATCGTTACTTTTTGTCTCGTGAAAAATTTGGTCTTTTCCCACAGTGAGTTTGTTCTTTCTTTCTTTTTTTCTTTTTTGTTTTTTTTTACTTCTCTCTCTCTCTCTCTCTCTTTCTCTTCTCTCTCTTCTCTCTTCTCTCTCTCTCTCTCTCTCTCTCTCTCTTCTCCTTCTTGTATTTTTACCTAAGTCTATTTTTGTCGACTTTTGTTAACATAACATTTTGGGTTACTATTGTTTTACCCCCACCAAAAATACAACAGTTCGGCAACACCCTTATGTAGGGGCCCCAATGCCTTTTTGTGTAAATCATTGGAGTTCGATTTCGAGTTCTCTCTCTCCTCTCTTTCTTTTTCTTTTCTGGCTTACCTTTTACCCTCGAAAAAAAAGGGAAATTTGTTTTGTTTTGATTCTCCCCCTCTTTTCTCGTTTATCCATTATCCTCGAAAAAAAAATTTGATTTGATTTGTTTTGTTCCTTTTCCTTTCCCCCTCCCCCTCCCTCTCTCTCTCTCTCCGCTTCTCGTCGCCTGTGTGTGTGTGTGTGTGGTTGTAGTGTGTTGTGTTGTTGTGTTTTACAATTGAAAAAAACATTGTAAAGGGAAAAACAAGTCAGAAAAGCAGTTTCTTTTTCTCTGGATTTTCCCCCCCCTCTTCTTTTTTTTTTGGTTGTTTTTTTTGTTGTTTTGTTGCTTGTTTGTTGCAATTTTTTTTGTATTTTTCTCTCCCTCCCTCTCTTTCTTTCATTTTTCCCTTTTTTTTTTCTTTTTTTTTTTGTTTTTGTGTCTGTTGACTTTTCTGTTCTGTCTCTCGCTCTCTCTTTTGTCTCTCTCCCTGTCTTGTCTCTCTCTCCCCTTCTCTCTCTCTCTCTCTCTCTCTTTTTTCTCTCTTTCTGTGCGTGCGTGGTGTGATGTGTATGGTGTGTGCATGTTTGCATGCATGCGCGCGCGCGTAGGCGTGTGTATATATATCACAAGATTTGTCGAATACTTAAAAAAAAAATTATTTTATAATTATATCCTAAGTAGGAAGGGGCGGGATGGTTAAGACTTTCACTAAAAAAAAACAAAACATTAGAGTTTTCGGGGTTTTCATTCCCGAGCCTTGTCCTTTTCCTATTTTTGACAAAAAATCAAACAGAATGTAAAAGTCCTTGGGGAGACAAAAAATATATACCGAGGCCCCGTGTCAATCCCCGCAAAAAACATCTTGCGCCCAATACCAAAAAATCTGCCCAAGGGGGAACCTTGGGCTCTACCCAAATAAAAGTAAAAACAACAATAACAACAACAACAACAAACAACAAAATTTACAAAACAAACAAAAACCCAAACCCCACCCCACAAGAAGAACAACAACAAAACCAACACAAACCCCCCCCCAACCCAAAAAGAAAACAAAAAAAAACCAAACAAAAACAAACCCATCCTCATTCATCGATGAGGATAATAAGATAGTTAACTTGATGAACGGCGACGATAAAAAAAACGACGAAAACGCGATGATGTTTTTAAAAATGGGGTTTTAGTGGTTTTCATTTTTTTGTCTTTTTGGGAAAAAGAATGCAATGGGTTCGCGGTGTGTGTGGTGGGTTGTGGTGTGGGTTGTTATTTTTTTTTTTATCTTTTTTTTAAAATTTTTTTTTCATCGAGGATTTGGAAATAAGCGTTGTGTTTTTTTTTTTTCCCCAGCCCCAGTGTGTATGAGTTTTGTAAATTTTGTCATCCTTTCCCAGGGGCCTCTTTCGAAAAGCGGAAGGGTTTTAAAAATGTGCGCAAAAGCCTTGCGTGCGTTTGCACACGGGGGCCCCGGTTTATGCCTTCGAAAACTTTTGGGGGGAGGGGTCGGGATGATGTTAAATCCCGGGGGGAAAGTATTCCCTTTTTAAAGGAATCGAACCCGGGGCGTCAGATTGCGAGGCAATGTTCTAACCCCTAGGATCGTCCCCCACCCTTTTGTGTGTTGGTGGGGGTGTTGTTTTTGTGGTGTGAGTGTGTGAGTGTGTGTGGGTTTTTATGTTGTGTGTGTGTGCGGCCCCACTCGCGCGAGCCCGCGTGAGGATGTTTTTTTTTGGAAAAATAATAATAATAAAAATAATAAATAGTAATAGTAAAAAATAAAAATAAAAATATAATAATAATAATATTTAAAAATATATGGAATTTATAGAGCCTAAATTTTTGCAAATTTTCAAACAGAGCGCTTCCCTTCTCCGCTCCCACACAAGCAACAACAAAATTCACAATATTCTAACAAAATTTAAAAAGTCCCCACACACACAACACCACCACACACACACACCACCCAGCACGCAGACGCACGCACGCACGCACGCCGCCCGGGGACCCACACAAACACCACACACACACAACACACAAAATTTGTACTTTCAGGGGTGGATGGAATTTTGGTTTTAAAGGCAGGGACGATTGAATGAAACAAGGGGAAAAAAACGTAGGTTTGAAATAGGGTTTTCTGAGGGTGGATTTTTTTTTTACATAAAAATGTTTGTATTTATGTCCTTTTTTGGGGTTTTAAATAAAAGTCTCACATTTCTGTCCTCTAGGCCCAGCCCAGTGCTAGAAAACCCCCCACTCTCTCCCACAAGGGTTAAACAGCGTCCAGCGTGGTTTTCCCTTGGATGGGTGGGCCGTTTTCGCCCCTCGGGTTCTTTCACTCCCCCAGTTTCCCCCCCCTGTAAAGGGACCCGCCCTCTTTAGGATCAGGGGAAAGGGTTAAAACAGCGGGAAGGAGATGGGGGCCCCCCCTCAATTTGCTGGCCCCCAGAGAAGCTGAGGGCTCGACGGCCTCGTCCCCCTGACTTACAGGGGTGGGACCCTTTTTCTTTAAGCCTGGTGAAGTTTTTAGCTCATGATATTTATTTTTTTGGGGGGGGGTATTTTTTTCAGCGATTGTAAATTTCCTGTGGGGCATCGGGGGGTGCACGGCGGAGTCAGGGGGGTTACCCTTTCTGGAGGATTTTTCTATTACATTGTGCGGGGGCCCCCGAGCTGGGCTTGCAGGTACGGGCATTGCACAACTATAGGAAGTTGTGTCCCTTTGGCAGGGGTTTTTGTAACCCCCTTTTCCGGGGGGTACCGAAAGGGCAATTGTTTGCGGGGAATTTTTCCCCCTTTTTTGTATTACTGTCTATTTGTTTACCTTACAAGGGAATGTTTTTGCGGGTAATGTTCCCCCATTTCATATTACTGTCTATTTGTTTGTACCTTAAAAAAGTCTTCTTTTCGGGGAAAATTTTCCATTTTCAGATATTAGTTATTTGTTTGTACCATACAAGACAAATTTTTTTGCGGGGGAAGTTTCCCCCCATTTTTTTTTTAATTTTATGTCTATTTGTTTTACTTTAACAGTCTTCTTTGCGGGTAAGTTTCCCCCATTTTCCTATTATATCCTTTATTTGTTTTTACAAAAACAATGTTGTTTGGGGTAAATTTCCCCCCATCCCCTATTTCTGTCTATTTGTACTGTGCAAAAACAGTCTTCTTTGCGGAAGTTTCTCCTAGTACTGTTTTTTTGTACTTACAAGATAATGCTGTTTGGGTAAAAGTCCCCCTTTTTCCCAATTTTATGTCTATTTTTTTGTTTTGAACAAGTAACGGTTTGCAGGGAAATTTCCCCTCATTCCAATATTACTATCCTTTTTTTTGTTCTGTACAAAACAATGTTTTTTGCGGGTAAGTTTTCCCCCCA
>CM054168.1:25096563-25111563 GCA_028751875.1 Rapana venosa | reverse complement strand
AGGAAGGAAGGAAGACAGGAGAAAGGAGGGAAGGAAGAAAGAAATATAGGCAAGAAGGAAGGAAGGAAGGAAAGATAGGCATGAAGTAAGGAAGGAGGAAAGAAAGGAAGGAAGACAGGAAGTAAGTAAGGAAGAAAGGAAGGAAGGAAGGAAGGCAGGAAAGAAGGAAGAAAGGAGAAAAGAAGGAAGGCAAGAAGGAAGGAAGGAAGGAAGAAAGAAAGAAAGATAGACAGGAAGGAAGGAACGCCGGAAAGAAGGAAGGAAAGAAAGAAAACTAAAAGGCAGGCAAGAAGGAAGGAAAGAAGGAAGAAAGAAAGAAAGGCAGGCAGGAAGGTAGGAAGGAAGGAAGGAAGGAAGAAAGATAGGCAGGCAGGCAGGAAGGAAGGAAGGAAGAAGAAAGGCAGGCAAGAAGGAGGAAAGAAGGAAGAAGAAAGACAGAAATAAAGGAATAAAGGACGGAAAGAAGTAAGGAAGGAAGGTAGAAAGGAAGGAAGAAAGAGAGGAAGGAAGGAAGGAAAAAAGGAAGGGAAGAAGTCAGGAAGGAAAGAAGGAAGAAAGGAAGAAAGGAAAAAGGAAGTAAGGAAGGAAGGAAGAAAGGAAGGAAGAAGGGAACAAAGGAAGGAAGGAAGGAAGGAAGGAAGAAAGGAAGGAAGGAAGAAAGGAAGTAAGGAAGGAAGAAAGGAAGGAAGGAGGGAACAAAGGAAGGAAGGAAGGAAGAAAAGAAAGAAGTCAGGAAGGAAAGAAGGAAGAAAGGAAGGAACGAAGAAAGGAAGTAAGGAAGGAAGGAAGAAAGGAAGGAAGAGGGAACAAAGGAGGGAAGGAAGGAAGGAAGGAAGAAAGGAAAGAAGTAAGGAAGAAAGGAAGGAAAGAAGTAAGGAAGGAAGGAAGGAAAGAAGCAAAGAAGTCAGGAAAGAAAGGAAGGAAAGAAAAAAGTCAGGAAGGAAAGGAAAAAAAAGTAAAGAAAGTAGGAAGTAAAGGACAGAAAGGAAAGAAAGGAAGGAAAGGAAGAAGTCAGGAAAGAAAGAAAGGAAAAGAAAGGAAAGAAAGGAAGGAAAGAAAGGAAAGAAAGGAAGGAAAGAAAGGAAAGAAAGGAAGGAAAGAAAGGAAAGAAAGAAAGGAAAGAAAGGAAAGAAAAGAAAGGAAGGAAAGAAAGGAAAGAAAGGAAGGAAAGAAAGGAAAGAAAGGAAGGAAAGAAAGGAAAGAAAGGAAGGAAAGAAAGGAAAGAAAGGAAGGAAAAGAAAGAAAGAAAGAAAGGAAGGAAAGAAAAGAAGAAAGGAAGGAAAGAAAGAAAGAAAGAAAGGAAGGAAAGAAAGAAAAGAAAGGAAGGAAAGAAAGAAAGAAAAGAAAGGAAGGAAGGAAAGAAAGAAAGGACAGAAAGAAGTCAGAAAAAAAGGAAGTAAAGAAAGAAGTCAGGAAGGAAAGAAAGAAAGGAAGGAAAGAAAGAAAGGAAAGGAAGGAAGAAAGGAAGCAAGAAAGGAAAGAAGAAAGGATGTAAAGAAAGAAGCCAGGAAGGAAGGAAAGAAAGGAAAGAAAGAAGTAAAGAAAGAAGTCAGGAAAAAAAGTAAGAAAGTAGTAAGTAAAGAAAGAAGTCAGGAAGGAAAGAAAGAAAGAAAGTAAAGAAAGGAAGGAAAAGAAACACGATGAAGGAGTTGGTGAGACTCTCCGCCTCTGCAGGTCTCCCAGTGATGGAAAACGCCACCACCTTTTGCTCGGAAGCTACGTTCGTGTGCACTGAGGGCAACGTGTGGGTGGGCCTGCATCCACAGACGGTGTTCTTCAACACCACCTCCATGTCCTGGAGCGTCCCTACTGGCCAATGCCAGCCGAGAGAAACGGTAAGGGCCGTGTTAGAGGATCCATACGGTAAAAGGTAAAGGTAAAGGAGTCCCATAACCTATAAGGTCGTAGGGGAGCGAGGCGTCAGAGACCTCACATCTCTAGGGGGCCAGCATATTGAGGGCTAGCGGCGCCCATCTCCTCTCCCTCCATCGCTGCTTTACCTTCCCTGACCCTAAAGAGGGCAGGTAGGTACCCATTGACAGCTGGGTGAACTGGGGGAACTGTACTGAAGCCAAGGCGCGGCGCAAACGGTCACCCATCCAACTTGGTAACCACGCTCGACGACGCTGCTTAACTTGGCTGGGGGGGAAAGCGAGTGCTCCGACCACTGAGCTATCCCGTCCCCCTGATACGGTGGGGGAGTGTATTTATGTATTTATGTATTTATTTAATTTATTTATTTACTTTTCATACTACTACTACTACTACTACTACTACTACTACTACTACTACTACTACTACTACTACTACTACTACTGTATGGAATTTATATAGCGCTAAATCTTGTAAAGCAACAAATTAAAGCGCTCAGATGACATTTTTAATATAGTTAAAAATTTTTTATTTTTATATCGAGGATAATGGAATAAGCACTTAATATGTGCTTTTTTTTTACATCCAGTGCCCGTGTGTATGCGGTTTTTGTCAATTCTGTCATCTGTTCCCCACCGGCACACAATGGCCTACTTTACATAAAGCGGAACAGGATTTTAACGTGTGCGCAAGATGTTCTGCGTGCGTTCGCACACGGGGCCTCGGTTTATAGTCTCATCCGAAGGTGTAGGGTGGGTTCGGGAGGTGGTGGTTGGTTGGCGGAGGGGGTGGGGGTAAAGGGGTGGGGATTGGGGGGGGGGAGTTGGAGGAGAGCGTGGTGGGGTGGGGGAGATGGAGAATGGAGAAGGAGGGGGGATGTTCTACAAACTGCCTTTGGAGTAAGAGTGTTTCTACTACTAGACTTCACCTTCACCTATCCCGTAGTCCTGTGGACCGTGGGGGCACCACTGAAGATTTTGCAACCAGCTTCCTCCACTCCCCGCGGTCCTCTACTTTCCGTAGAAAATCGTTCCACTCAAGGCTACCAGTCCACTCTCTGATGTTGTCTTCCCATCGTTTTCTCTGTCTGCCTCTTCTTCGTCTCCCTCCTTGTACTGTTCCCTGTAGTAGGACAGTCTTGGCCAGTGCAGATGTTTGTATGACGTGCCTGTACCACTTCAGTTTGCGTCTTTTCACTGAAGTCAGGAGCTTTTCATAATTATGGTCCTATGGCGTTTTCTTTTTAAATTGTTGTTTTCACTTCTTCATTAGTGATGTGATCTCTGTGTGAGATACTAGGAAGGAAGGAAGGAAGGAAGGAAGGAAGGAAGTTAGTTTGCAAACTATTATGGTCGCTGTTAAACCAGAGAAACCGTCTACCGTCATACAGGGTACGTTGGTGGTGGTGGTGGTGGTGGTGGATTGGGATTTGGGTGGGGGTGGGGGTGGAGGGGTAGGAGGAGAGTGTGGTGGGGCGGGGAGATAGAAGATGGAGGAGGAGGAAGAGGGGGAGGAGGAGGAGGAGGAGGGGGAGAGATGTTCTAGAAAATGCCTTTGGGAGTAAGAGTGTTTGAACTAGTATACTGGTCGCTGTCAGACCAGAGTCACGGTAAGGCGTGAACTTATAATAACAACAACAATAATAATAACAATAATAACAATAACAACAACAACAACAACAACAACAATAATAATAATAACAATAACAACAACAACAACAACAACAACAACAACAACAACAACAACAACAACAATAATAATAATAATAATAATAATGATGATGATGATGATGATGATGATGATGATGATGATGATGATGACCACTGAGCTATCCAGTCCTCCATTAGCTGTACAATAAACAGCTGGGGGAAAGCGAGTGCTCTGACCACTGAGCTACCCCGTCCCCCATTAGCTGTACAGATTCAGATTCAGATTCAGAATATTTTATTGCCATTTAAGTCATGTAGACTTATTTGACACAACAAAAACATCAACTATAATTATTATCTATTTTGGCTAAAAGTGATGTACACTAAAAACATGTTGTATTTTACTTCTCTTTTTCTCTCTTTTCAAAACACTCATACACATATCTGATGATATCTGCTTGATATATATAAACTGTGATTATGTCACTTAATTTATGTACACAGTTTTTGCGTTCTTTGTCTTTCGTTTTAATTTTTAATAACAAATTATTTCTGAGTTCATCATATAAAATGCATTCATCAAGTAAATGAAATTCATCTTCAATTTTGTTACAGTGTCTACATTTTCTGTCCTCTCTGGATATATTTTGGTGTCTCCCTTTCTCTATCATTAAATTGTGACAGCTTGTGCGAAATTTACAATGTCTTCTTATGAGTTTTGTTTTCATAGTTTACTAAGTATGGTTCCAATCTGTATTCTTTGGTAGCAAAATCATAAAATTTTAGTTTTGCAAACTCTTTCTTTTGGTAGATCCAAAATGTTTTATACATGTCCTCAAGTTTTCTTCTAACAGCATAACTCAACCGATGAACATTAAGAGTGCTTTGGTTCTTCCGGACATGTTTGAATCCAATTGTGTACAGAATATTTTTCACTGTACAATAAATAGCTGGGGGAAAGCGAGTGCTCTGACCACTGAGCTACCCCGTCCCCCGAATCTTGGGTAGGTGACCGTTCCCTAAAATGACGCTCTTCTTCGGACGTCCTTCGGATGAGACTATAAACCGAGGCCCCGTGTGCGAACGCATGCAGAACATCTTGCGCACACGTTAAATCCTGTTCCGCTGTTCGAAAGAGTAGGCCATTGTGTGCCGGTGGGAACAGATGACAAAATTGACAAAATCGCATACACACAGGGAGACTACTAGATGTAAAAATTTAAAAAAAGCATGTGAGTAAAAAAAAAAAAATCATTAAAAAATCATGTCATCTGAGCGCTTTGATTTTGTCGCTTTACAAGATTCAGCGCTATATAAATTCCAAACATCATTATAATAATAATAATAATAATAACAATAATAATAATAACAATAACACTACTACTACTACTACTACTACTACTACTACTACTACTACTACTACTACTACTACTACTACTAATTCTTCTTCTTCTTCTTCTTCTTCTTCTTCTTCTTCTTCTCTTCTTCTTCTTCTTCTTCTCTCTTCTTCTTCTTCTTCTTCTTCTTCTTCTTTCTTTCTTTCTTTTCTCTCTCTTTCTTTCTCTTTTCTTTCTTTCTTTCTTTCTTTCTTTCTTTCTTCTCTTCTTCTTCTTCTTCTTCTTCTTTCTTCTTCTTCTTCTTTCTTCTTCTCTTCTTCTTCTTCTTCTTCTTCTTCTCTTCTTCGTCTTTGCATTCTTCTTCGCATTCTTCTTCTTTTCTGTTTTGCAGGTGGAAAGAATTGATGTCAGCTATCAGGTGGCTCCTCCTAGCGAGGGTACACCCTTCGGAATCTGTCTGGACGTGGAGCCTACTGCCGCTGAAGTGTCCTTGTAAGTGTGGTGTGTTGTGTTGGGGTTGTCAAGTCAAGTCAACATTTTTTTAAATTTCCAGATGGTACATTGAATAAGGGGACGGGATAGCTCAGTGGTCGGAGCACTCGCTTTCCCTCAGCCAAGTTAAGCAGCGTCGAGCGTGGTTACCAGTTGGATGGGTGACCGTTTGCGCGCCTTGGCTTCAGTACAGTTCCCCCAGTTCACCCAGCTGTAAATGGGTACCTGCCCTCTTTAGGGTCAGGGAAGGTAAAGCAGCGAGGGAGAGGAGATGGGCGCCGCCCTCAATATGCTGGCCACTAGAGAAGTGAGGTCTCTGACGCCTCGCTCCCCTACGACCTTATAGGTTATGGGACTCCTTTACCTATTACTTTTTTTTTACATTGAATAAGAAAGGCATTTGCTTTTTTTCATCAAGCCATCTATCTAAGAACAAATTTCTTAATGATTATACTGAAATACTACATTATTGCATTGTGTTGTGTTGTGTTGTGGTTGTGTTGTGTTGTGTTGTGTTGTGTTGGGTTGTGTTTGGGTTGTGTTGGGGTTGGTGTGGGTTGTGTTGTGTTGTGTTGTGTTGGGGTTTGTGTTGTGTTGGTTTGTGTTGGGTTTGTGTTGGGTTGTGAGGGTGGTGTGGGGTGGTGAGGGTTGTGTTGGGGTTGTGTTTGGGATTGTGTTTGTGTGTATTGGTGTTGTGTTGGGGTTTGTGTTGGGGTTGTGTCGGGGTTGTGTTGGGTTGTGTTGGGTTGTGTGGGGTTGTGTTGGGTTTGTGTTGTGTTGGGGTTGTGTTGGGGTTGTGTTGGGTTGTGTGGGTTTGTCTTGTGGTGGGGTTGTGTTGGAGTGGGTTACGTTGGGTTGGTTGTGATGGGTTGTGTTGTTTTGTGTTGGGTTGGTTGTGATGGGGTTGTGTTGTGTTGGGTTGTGTGTTGGGGTTGTGTTGGGGTTGTGTTGGGGTTGTGTGGGGTTGTGTTGGGTTGTGTGTGATTGTGTTGTGTTGGGGTTGTGTGGATTGTGTTGGGGTTGTGTGGGGTTGTGTTGGGGTGTGAGGGGTGGTGAGGGTGGTGAGGGGTTGTATTGGGGTTGTGAGGGGTGGTGAGGGGTTGTGTTGGGTTGGGTTATGTTGGGGTTGTGAGGGTTGTGTTTGGGTTGTGTGGGGTTGTGTTTGGGTTGTGTTGTGTTGTGTTGGGTGTTGTGTTGTGTTGTGCTGGGGATGTGTGGGTTGTGTTGGGGTTGTGTTGGGATTGTGTGGGGGTTGTGTGGGATTGTGTTGTGCTGTGTTGGGTTGTGTTGGGTTGTGAGGGGTTGTGAGGGGTTCTGTTGGGGTTGTGTTGTGTTGGGTTGTGTTGTGTTGGGTTGTGTTTGTTGGGGTTGTGTTGGGGTTGGGTTGGGGTTGTGAGGGTTGGGTTGTGATGGTTGTGTTGGGTTGTGTTGAGGTTGTGTTGGGTTGTGTTGGGTTGTGAGGGGTTGTGTTGGGTTGTGTTGAAAGTTGTGTTGGGTTGTGTTGGGTTGTGAGGGGTTGTGTTGGGTTGTGTGTTTGGGGTTGTGTTGCGTGGTGTTGTGTGGGGTTGTGTTGGGTCGTGTGGGGTTGTGTTGGGTTGTGTGTGGGGTTGTGTAGGGGTTGTGAGGGGGTTGTGTGGGGTTGTGTTGTGTGGGGTTGTGTGGGGTTGTGTTGGGTTGTGTTGGGGTTGTGTTGTGTGTGTGGGGTTGTGTTTGGGTTGTGTTGTGTTGTGTTGGGTTGTGTTGTGTTGTGTTGTGTGGGGTGTGTGGGTGTGTTTGGGTTGTGTGGAATTGTGTGGGGTTGTGTTGGGGTTGTGTTGTGTTGTGTTGGGGTTGTGTTGTGTTGGGTTTGTGTTGTGTGTGTGGTGTGTGTTGGGTTGGTGTTGGGTTGTGTGTTGATTGGGTTGTGTTGGGTTGTGTGGGTTGTGTTGGGTTGTGTTGGGTTGTGTTACATAAATTCCAATACTACTACAACTACTACTACTACTACTACTACTACTACTATACTACTCTACTATACTACTACTACTACTACTGCTGCTGCTGCTGCTGCTGCTGCTGCTGCGTCCTATACTACTACTACTACTGACTATCTACTACTAATCTACTATACTACTACTACTACTACTACTACAGTACTAATTATTATTATTATTATTATTATTATTTTTATTATTATAAAATGTTAAAAGCCTGCTTAATTTTTGTAGCCTGTAGACCATGGAGAAAATACTTCAAATTTCAGGTCACCGCCATTTTCACTACACTGGCAATGAAAGGGTGAGGAGTGTGTGAGGGGGGGGGGGGGGGGGGGGGGGGGGGGGGGGGGGTGTTGTTATTTATTTATATATTCTTTATATCGAGGACAATGGAATAAACACTCATGTGCTTTTTTACATCCAGTCCCCGTGTGTATGCGGTTTTTTAAATGTTGTCTTCTGTTTCCACCGGCACACAATGGCCTACTCTTCCGAAAAGCAGAACAGGATTTAACGTGTGCGCAAGATGTTCTGCATGCGTTCGCACACGGGGGCCTCGGTTTATAGTCTCACCCTACTAACAGATTAGACCCAGAACCCCCCCCCCCCCCCCCCCCCCCCCCCCCCCCCCCCCCAAACTTTCCATTCATCCTAGGACATGCTGGTGAGGATATATGATTACTTTTTTTTTAATTTTTAGCTCGAGCAGTCAGTCAGCTTGGCGTTCAGTCACCAGCCATGTAATGCATGTTTGAATACCAGAACTGCTCAAACAGTCCGTACGTTCTTAAAAGGGGGACAGAATAGCCTGGTGGTTAGAGTGATGTATTCGTGATCTGCTGACGTGACCCGGGTTCGAATCTCGTTCACGAGGATTTTTCCTCTGGAGTTAACATCACTGCCGACTCCAGTCCCAACCCCCCATCCCTCCGCCCCCCGTCCCCACCCCGAAAAGTATTTCGGATGAGACTATACACCGAGGTCCCGTGCGCGAACGCACGCAGAACATCTTGCACACACGTTAAAACCCGTTCCGCTTTTCGGAAGAGTAGGTGGTCATTGTATGCCGGTGGGAACGGATGACTGACAAAATGGACAAAAACTGCATACACACACACACACAGGTACTGGATGTAAAAAAACAAAAAAGCACACGAATGCTTATTCCATTATCCTCGATATAAAAGAATTTTTTTTTTAAATGCATGTTTGCAAAAAAAACTGCACACACACACGGGTACTGGATACAAAAAAAAGCACACGCATGCTTATTCCATTATCCTCGATATAAAAGAATTAAAAAAAAAAATGCATGTTTGAAGAATACCACAACTTGCTACAAAAACAGTCGCTACGTTCTGAAAGGAATTAACTCCCCCTCCCCCCCCCCTCCATCCCCCCCATCCTACCCCCCTCCCCCCCCTCCCCCCTACTTCCCCCCCCCCCCCCAACCCCCCTACCACCCACTACTCTCTCTCTTGGTCTTCTCCCCCTGACTGACTGACTGGCTGACTGACTGACTGGCTGGCTGACTGACTGACTGACTGACTGACTGACTGACTGACTGACTGACTGGCTGGCTGGCTGGCTGACTGACTGACTGACTGACTGGCTGACTGGCTGACTGACTGACTGACTGACTGACTGACTGGCTGACTGACTGACTGGCTGGCTGACTGACTGGCTGACTGGCTGGCTGGCAGCATCGAGGTGTCCCTGCTGGTGGGTGAGGATGCCCTTCTGCGCTTCTCCTTCAACTTCTCCTGCAACAGCAGCGAGGTGAGCTCGGTGATCGGAGGCAAGGAGCTCTTCCGCATCTACCTCAACGAGGACCTCTCTCGCTTCATGGACGAGGCCTCCAAGTTCACAGTCAACATTCGGCAGATCGGCCCGCATTTGAATGAGGTGGGTGGCTGGGTGGGGTGGGTGTGTGGGTGGGTTAGTGGGTGGGTGGGTGGGTGGGGGAGGTTGGGTGGGTGGGGTTGGGTGGTGAGGTGGTGGGTGGGTGGGTTGGGTGGTAGGGTGAGTGGGTGTTAGGTTTGGTGGGTGGGTGAGGTGGTGGAGTGGGGTGGGTGGGGGAGGTGGGTGTGGTGTTGGGTGGGTGGTTGGTTGGGTGGCGTGAATGGGTGGGTGGGTGGGGGGGGGGGGTTGGGGGTTGGGTGGGTGGTGGGTGGGTGGGTGGGGTGGGTGGGTGGGTGGTTGGGTGGTGGGGGGTGGGTGGGTGGATGGGTGGGTGGGTTAGGTGGTGGGTGGGTGGGTGGGTGGGTGGGAGGTTGGGTGGGTGAGGGGGGGGTGGTTGGGGGTTGGGGGTGGGTGGGTGGGTGGGGTGGTTTGAGGTGGGGTGGTTTGGTGGGTGGTTGGGTGGTTGGGGTGGGTGGGTGGGTTGGGGGGGTGAGGGTGGGTGGGTGGGTGGTGGTGGGTGGGTGGGTGGGTGAGTGGGTGTGGTGGTTGGGGTGGGTGGTTGAGGTGGGTGGTTGGGTGGTGGGTGGGTGGATTGAGTGGGTGAGGTGGGTGGAAGGGTGGGTGGTTGGGGGGGTGTGGGTGGGTGGGTGGGTGAGGGTTGGGGGGGGTGGTTGGGTGGGTGGGTTTGGTGTAGATGGGAGTGGGGTGAGGTGGGTGGTAGTGGGTGGTTGGGTGAGTGGGGTGGGTGGATGTGGGTGAGGTGGGGGAGTGGGTGGGTGGGTGGTGTGGGTGAGTGGGTGGGTGGGTGGGTTGGGTGGGTGGTGAGTGTGAGGTGGTGGGAATGGGTGTGGTGTGGTGGGTGGGTGGGTGGTGGGTGGGTGAGTGGGTGGGGTGGGGGTTGGTGGTGTGGTTGGGGTGGGTGGTTGGGGGTTGGTGGGTGGGTTGGGTGAGGTGGGTGGGTTGGTTGGGGTTTTGGGTGGTTGGGTGAGTGGGTGGGTGGTGGTAGTGGGTGGGTGGGTGGTTGGGTGGTTGGTGGATGGATGGTGGGTGGGTGGTTGGGTGGGTGAGTGGGTGTGTGGTTGGGTGAGGTGGTGGTAGTGGGTGGGTGGTGGTGGTTGGTGGTAGGTCATAGTGGGAGGCGGTGGTGGGAGGTGGTAGGTGGGTGGTGTGGATGGTGGGTTGGTGGGTGGTAGGTAGTGGGTGGTGGGTAGGTGAGTAGGTGGGTGGTGGAAGGTGGCGGATGGTGGGTGGGATGTGGTACGTGGTGGGTTGTGGTGGTGGTGGTGATGGAAAGGTGGTTTGGTGTGGGTGGGTGGTGGGTGGTTAGTGGTAGGTGTGGGATGGTGGTGATGGTGGCTGGTGGTGGGTTGTGGTGGGTGGTTGGGTGGTGGTGGTGGTGGTGGTGGTTGAGGACGTGGCAGCAGCTGATGTGGTTTCGAAGCAGTAACGATCGTTTTGAATGAATTTGTCATCCCCTCCAAGCAATTTGTAAATGTTTGTTTGAATTTGAAAGGTCAACTTTTCTAACTCTTCGTTTTCAGTGAAGTGAAGTTCTCATTCATTCCAGACAATTAGTCAATGCTATTTTAAAATTGAAATGAAAAAGCTTTTTCTCACTCTTCTCGTTTGCTTTTGTTGTTGTTGTTGTTGTTCTCAGTGTTATTAGTTTGTCATGTTGTTTTATTTCAGTACTTGTGTGAAGTCACCTTTGTTGCTACTTCTGCGTCCGAATTTATAGATGATGAAAGGGTGCTGAATTGATTTGATTTAAATTTTGTTTTAAAAATCGACGTGGTGGATGAATCTTAAGGGATAAATGTTTTGTAAATCCAGAATTTTTTTTCGCCATAGTTTATGATTTTCAATACGTTTATAGATTTCAAACTTTTTTTTTTTGGGGGGGTGGGGGTCGGGGTGGGGGGGGGGGGGGGGGGGGTGGGGGTGGTATGAAGCTTTGAGTTTGGTTGCTATGAAGTTGTTGTTTTTTGGATTCTATTGGATTTTCTTGTTAGAGCTGTGGTTGTTGTTTGTGATGGAAAAATGTTAATGAACATTAACTTATTTTGTGAGTGTGTGTGTGAATGTGTGTGCGTGCGTACATGTGTGTATGTGTGTGTGTGTGTTCACGAATGCGTGAATGCCTGTGCTCGTACGTGCCTATCTACCTATCTACCTCCCTTCCTATCTGCATACCTACCTACCTACCTACCTCCTTCCCTCCCTCCCTCCATCCCTATCTCCCTCCCTACCTCCCTCCCTCTCTATCTCCCTCCCTCCCTCCCTATCTACCTCCCTCCCTCTCTATCTCCCTCCCTACCTCCATCCCTACCTCCCTACCTCCCTCCCTCTCTCCCTCCATCCTATCTCCCTCCCTACCTCCCTCCCTCTCTATCTCCCTCCCTACCTCCATCCCTACCTACCTACCTCCCTCCCTCTCTCCCTCCATCCCTATCTCCCTCCCTACCTCCCTCCCTCTCTATCTCCCTCCCTACCTCCATCCCTACCTACCTACCTCCCTCCCTCTCTCCCTCCATCCCTATCTCCCTCCCTACCTCCCTCCCTATCTACCTCCCTCCCTACCTCCATCCCTACCTACCTACCTCCCTCCCTCTCTCCCTCCATCCCTATCTCCCTCCCTACCTCCCTCCCTCTCTATCTCCCTCCCTACCTCCATCCCTACCTACCTACCTCCCTCCCTCTCTCCCTCCATCCCTATTCTCCCTCCCTCCTCCCTCCCTATCTACCTCCCTCCCTACCTCCATCCCTACCTACCTACCCCCTCCCCCTCTCCCCCCATCCCTTCTCCCCCCTACCCCCTCCCTCTCTATCTCCCCCCCTCCCTCCCTATCTACCCCCTCCCTCCCTTTCCCCCCTCCCCCCTACCCCCCTATCTCCTCCTTCCCTCCCTACCTACCCCCTCCCCCCCTCCCTCCCTACCACCCTCCCTCCCTATTTCCTCGCTCCCCCCTCCCTACCCCCCTCCCTCCTTCCCCCCCTCCCCCCCTACTACTCCCTCCCTATCTCCCCCCTCCCTACCCACCACCCCCCTCCTACCTCCCTCCCTACCTCCCTCCCTGCACACACACACACACACACCACACCACACAACACACACAAACACACACCCCACACACACACAACCACACACACACACCACACACAAAAAAACCCCCCACACACACTCACACACACGCACAAAAACCCACTCAACTCCCAAAACCCCACACAACAAACACTCCACACACACACACCACTCCCCCCCCCCCCCCCCCCCCCCCCACACACACACACACAACACTCACACACACACACACACACACACACACACACACACACACACACACACCACACACACCACACACACACTCACATTATTTAACCCAAATGTCCTGAAGTCGAGACCGGACGGCGACGGACCTTCACGGAAGTGGGGGAGGGGCCGGCAGGCCCTCTCCGCGCGGGGGGGACACGCTGAAAGTGACCGGGGACCCCCGGCCCCTGGTAACCCCGCTGCATCCTGTAGCCCTGGCCCGAGGCGCTACCTTCTCCCACCCCCCCCCCCCCCCCCCCCCACCACTCTGCCTGATCCCCCCCGCCCCCTCTCCCAACTGTCCCTCAGCTCCCCCTGTTTTCTTGGAGACCATGTCACAGAAATCGCGAAAACAGTAAGACTTGGCAAAAACTTTCCCGCGTCCACAAGTTTAAAATATATAATGTCACAAGAATTGACGATAATTTGACAACAGCATCGACCATACCCTAACAAAACTATGGGGATTGCTACAAAAGTGTGAATCGCGACAGCTTTGGCCCATACCCCCAAAAAATATTAAAGATATCGCAGAAATACTGACCGTTGCATAACATTGGGAGGGCAGGCGACAAGTTTGACCATTATATAGAAGATTGCGGGGAGGGTCGAAAACTCATTGACGATAGCATAACAAAATGTAGGGGTATTGCCACTGTTCCATTTTTTGTCCATGTCGCAACAACATTGAATAAATCGCAACAACGTGAAGATACGCAACACAGTGAAGTTTCGCAACAAAAATGAAAATAGCACAAATACTTAAGATATCCCAAATTGGCGATATCAAAAAAATTTGGGGCCATTCGCACAACACTGACGATATCACAAACGCATTAAAGGGTTTCTTAACAAAACTGACGATATCACAACGACATGCAATATCAAAAAAACACAGACAATGTCAGAAATGAATTGATTATTGCAACAAAGCTTCAAGTCACAAAAAAATTGTCAATGTAACAAAAAAAGTGTCAGTGTCAAACAAAATTGTCAACTACAAACAAAATTGCAATGCCAAAACAAAATTGTCAAGCCCAACAAAATTGTCAATGACAACAAAAGTGTCAATGTCACAACAAAATTGTTAATGTCACGACAAAATTGTCAGGTCAAAAAAAAATGCGGCACGAAAAAATTGTCAGTGTCCGAAAAGACCGTGAAATTTAAGAAGACAGATGAAATTTTTTTTTTTCCGTTTGTTTTTTTTAAATAGCGTAGTAAAACGCTGGTGAACAATTCCTACCACAGGGGGACTTTTTTTTGTTTTTGTTGTTAGATCTTTTGGGTTTTTTATCAAGCACAGTTTTCAGAAGAAAAATCTTCGGGGTTTTGGGGGTGTTAACCGGGTGGTGGCTGCATTTGTATTCTGAATAATGTCATCGTTTCCCTTTTCAATTTAAAATCTTTTTACGTAAAGCGATATTAACGAAATGGACATTCGTGTAATAAAAATTTTATGCAATGTGTGTAATGTGATTAACCCCCCCTTTAGGTTTTGGGAATAAATTTCTTCACTTTTGTCTTTAGGAGTTATGCTTGGATTGGGTGCTTTTTTAATATCTTAAGCTTTTTGAAATGGCAAAAGGCATATTGGATGCTGCTGCTCCTCATTTTAAAATTTTTTGTAATTTTTGTCCCCACTTCGAGACTGTTCAAATTTACCTTGCAATATATTGCGAAAAACTGCGAAGAAAAAATTGTAAAGAAAAAAAAAGAAAAGAAAAAAAAAATTGTGAAGAAAAAATTTCAAAATTGCGAAGAAAAGAATGCGAAGAAAAATGCAAATAAGAAAAAAAGAATAAGAATAAGAAAATTGCGAAGAAAAAGAATTGGGGAAAAGAAAAGCAGCAGCAGAAAAAAGAAAAATTTGAGAAGAATTCGAAGAATTTGAAGAAAAAATAAGAAGAAGAAAAGAAGAAGAACAAACAACAACAAAAACACCAACGAGAACAGAACAAAAACAAAAGGAAAAAAGAAAGGAGAAAAAGACAACAAGACAAAAGAAATCAGAAAAAAAAGACGAAGAAAAAGAAGAAGAAGAAGAAGAAGAAGAAGAAGAAGAAAAAAGAAGAAGAAGAAGAAGAAGAAAGGGAAAAAGATAAACGAACACATAATTTTTACAAAGAAGAGGGCGGAGCAATGAAGACCAGACAGACGAACTAAGGGAAAATAACACCCATGCCATAGGTTTAATTGGGGATGACAGGGTTTGCCTCCCCTTTCTTCTTGTAGTGAGATTTTATTGTTTATTTCCTCTCCTCTTTCTCTCTCTCTCTCCTCTCTCTCTCTCTCTCTCTCTTCTCCTTCTCTCTCTCTCTCTCTCACGCACACACAACACAAAT
Source organism: Rapana venosa (assembly GCA_028751875.1). Lineage (NCBI taxonomy): Eukaryota > Metazoa > Mollusca > Gastropoda > Neogastropoda > Muricidae > Rapana > Rapana venosa. Next base: position 25,096,680 of record CM054168.1, on the reverse strand, counting down.
ACAACACCAACACACCCACACACCCACACAACACCACACCACACACCCCCACACACACACACACACCACACAACAAAACACACACACACCACACACACACACACCACTGCAGTGCAG
>CM054168.1:25084063-25091563 GCA_028751875.1 Rapana venosa | reverse complement strand
TAAACTGATATATATATATATATATAATATAATATATATATATATATATATATATATATATATATATATATATATATATATATCAGTTTATTTATTTATATCGATAGGAGTCAGATATTCACATTTTCTCTCACCAATATTCTGTTCAAAAACAAAACGTAGTAAGTGAATGCTAAAAAAGCAAAGAGCTAAGTCACATAGTCAGACTTTAACATTTTCTCCGATATCTTGCACAAAATGAGTTAGTGCATATTAGAAAAGAAAAAAACAATAATGTTAGTCAAAATAGTCACACTTTATTTCTCCTTTTTTCTATGCAAAAATGAATTAGTGCATAATTGAAAAAAAAACACACGGTTAGTCAAAATAGTCACACTTTATTTCTCCAATTTCCTGTGCAAAAATGAATTAGTGCATAAATTATTAGAAAAGAAAACAGACAAGTCAAATAATCACACTTGTTTTTCCAAATTCTTGTACAAAAACGAATTCGTGCATACATTATTAGAAAAGAAAAACAGATAAGTCAAATAATCACACTTTATTTCTCCAATTTCTTGTGCAAAAATGAATTCGTGCATACATTATTAGAAAAGAAACATATTAGTCATATATTCACACGCCTTTCTACTCGTCTGTGCATAGTGTAAGCGTGTATCTTTTTAAAAATCCAGATGAGACTATAGTCACATAAAGAATGTCCATCCTTGCCTTCTGTTCAAGACACAGAAAGAGTATAGTGATAAACATGTTTAAGGATCTTCCACACTTCTGCCAAATCATGTGTTCAAAAAGCTGTAAGTGCGTACTTTAGAAAAACAACAACCAGACAACCCCCTCCCCCACCCATCAGTTCAATATTCATACTAGTCTCTCTCTCTCTCTCTCTCTCTCTCTCTCTCTCTCCTCTCTCTCTCTCTCTCCTCTCTCTCTCTACTCTCTCTCTCTCTTCTCCTACAAAAATATTGTTCTTTCTTTCTTTCTTTCTTTCTTTCTTTTCTTTCTTTCTTTCTTTCTTTATTCTTTCTTTTCTTTCTTTCTTTCTTTCTTTCTTTCTTTCTTTCTTTCTTTCTTTCTTTCTTTCTTTCTTTCTTCTTTCTTCTTCTTTCTTTCTTTCTTCTTTCTTTCTTCTTTCTTTCTTCTTTCTTTCTTTCTTTCTTTCTTTATCTATTTATTTATTCTTTTATTTCGAGGATGATGGAATAAGCACTCATGTGCTTTTTTATATCCAGTCCCCGTGTGTATGTAGTTGTGTAAATTTTGTCATCCGTTCCCACAGGCACACAATGGCCTACAGCAAGTGCGCTTTGTTTCATAGAATAAACACATTAGTATAATGTTCACACGTCTTCTCCCCAAATGTTCTGCACTAGGTAATTATAATAGGTGACTATTTCAAAACAAGATACACATAACAGTCATATATTGACGCTTCCTCTCTCCCAAACTCTTTATAAGAAATACAATATGTGGAATTTAGAGTATTTTAGACAGTCTAATTCAATCTTTTCTCCCCAATTGTTGGTTTTATTTTTTGTACAAAGCGCAATAAGTGTATACGTTAAAGGAAAAAAACAAAACCCAACTCTAACTCTGATCGGCCGCATATTGACATAACCTGTCCCCCAAAAGTCCTTCCGATGAGACTATAAACCGAGGTCCCGTGTACGAACGCACGCAGAACATCTTGCGTACACGTTAAAACCCGTTCTGCTTTTCGAAAGAGTAGGCCATTGTATGCCGGTGGAAAGGGATGACAAATTTCAGAAAAATGAATAGACTAGTCACATAATATTCATACTGTCTGTCCCCAGTTTTCTGTACAACATTCTGCGAGTGCACATTGAACAAAAACTAACCCAGAGGTTCTACAAAGTACAGTAATTGTGTATCAAAACCACCCACATAAGTCACATATTCTTCACACTTCCTCTTCTCATGTGTGTGTGTGTGTGTGTGTGTGTGTGTGTGTGTGTGTGTGTGTGTGTGTGTGTGTGTGTGTACAATGTACAAGTAAGCGCATACTTTAAAAACAACAACAACAGCAACACCACCACCACCACCACCTCCACCACCACCACCACCAACAACACACTAGTCACATCTTCACAAATCCTCTCCCAAACTCTCTCTCTCTCTTACATAACACCCAAGTGCATGCTTTATTATATTTGTAAAACAATCGACACATTATTCAGATATTCACGCAGGGTCTTCTCTGCCTGTCAAAACTGATCTATACAATAATAACACAGCAGTGGACATTTTCTTCTTTGTTGTAAATCAATCATAATAATGATAATGATAATGATAATAATAATAATAATAATAATAATAATAATAATGTATGGAATTTATATAGCGCTGAATCTTGTAAAGCAACAAATCAAAGCGCTCAGATAACTTTTTTTTCTTTTTCTGTATATCGAGGATAATGGAATAAGCATCCAGTCCCCGTGTGTATGCGGTTTTGTAAATTCTGTCATCTGTTCCCACCGGCTCACAATGGCCTACTCTTTCGAAAAGCGGAACAGGATTTAACGTGTGCGCAAGATGTTCTGCATACGTTCGCACACGGTTTATAGTCTCATCCGAAGGATTAAAAAAAAAGCCTCATACCAAAATAAAGCAACAACAACAGCGACATCAACAACAACAACAATAACAACAACAACAAATCTAAGACAACACCCCCCCACCCCCACCCACCCCACCCACCTCACCCCACCCACCTCACCCCACCCCACCACCCACCACGACCTCCACCAATCTTTCCTAATCATCGCAGTTTTTCTACATGTTCGCGTTTCAAATGCAAGCTGAAGAGGTAGCGGTACATGAAATCTTGCCCTATACCCAGCAGCATCCACCCGGGTGCGTACAGGAGGGTGATGAGGCCCATGAGGTTGAGCGGGTAGTGGCTGTAGTCCCAGGAACAAGCGTGGAACTGGCGCAGAAGCAGCCCGAAGAAGAACTCCCAGATATAGGCAGACAGGACGTAGGTCAGAACTCGTATAAACATTGGGTAGCCCCGTCTGGAGACAGGAGGCCAAAAACAAAACAAAAAACACACACACGCACAGCACACACACACACACGCACGCACACGCACGCATGCATGCACGCACGCACGCACGCACGAACACACACACACACACACGCACACACGCACGCACGTGCGCGCGCACGCACGCACGCACACACGCACGCAGCACGCACGCACGCACGCACACACACACGCACGCACACACACACACACGCACGCACGCACACACACACACACACACAATAAATAGCCACGGAGGTTCAACGATGTGTAGATTTGTTTTGGAATCTTGTTTATTTCCAGGAGAATGGAATAAGTATTCACATCAAATGAGTTTTTTCGGGGATACGGGGTTGTTGTTTTGTGTTGTTGTTTTGTTTGTTTGGGTTTTGTTGTGGGGTTTTTTGTTTTGGTTTTTTGTTGTTGTTGGCTTGCTTGTTTTTGTTGTTGCTGTTGTTCTTTTTGTTCGGTTTTGTGTCCTTTGTATGTGTGGGGGGATTTTTTCCCTCCCTGGTTTTGATATTTGGAATATATTTGAAAAAAATATATAAAAAAAACATTAGAAAAATAACGAAACTTTAAACCAAAGAAAAGAAAGAAGAAAAAAGGAATAAGTGTTCACGGACTTTGTTTTGTTTTGTTATATATCTAGTACCTGAGTGCATGCGGTTACGTAAATGTTGTCGTCCGTTTCCACGTTTCTGGATGGGTGGATGGGTGGATGGATGGATGCGTGGATGGATGGGTGGATGCATGGATGTGTGGATGGATGGGTGGATGCATGGATGTGTGGATGGATGGGTGGATGCGTGGATGTAGGGATGTGTGGATGGGTGGATGGGTTGCTGGGTTGCTGGGTGGATAGGTGGATGGGTGGATGGGTGGATTGGTTGCTGCGTGGATGGGTGGATGCGTGGATGGGTGGATACGAAGATGGGTGGATGGGTAGATGGGTGCACGGGTGGATGCGTGGATGCGAAGATGGGGGATGGGTGGATAGATGGCATGGGTGTAGGGGGGAGGGGGTGGAGTTAGCGAAAGTGGGGTTGGACACTGGGTGTGTAGGTATATGGGTGTATGAATGGGTGTATGAAGGGATGGATGGATGGATAGGTGGGTGGGTGGGTGGGTGGGTGGTAAAAACGGGACATCTAACAACGCGCATGCGCGAAGTAAGTAGCCATGATCAGACAACAACAGACAAGACAGAATCTACTTCACGGATAGAGAAATAGAAGGACAGACATATAAATGAATGGATGAATAAATGAATAAATAAATGAACGAAATCTCTCTCTCTCTCTCTCTCTCTCTCTCTCTCTCTCTCTCTGTCTCTCTCTCTTGCTCTCTCACTCTCTCTCGCTCTCTCTCTCTAACTTTCTCTCTCTATATATATCTCTCTCTCTCGCTATGTATTTGTCTCACTCTCTTTCTGTCAGTCTGCCGGTCTCTGTCTCTGTTTCTCTGTCTCTCTGTATGTCTGTATCTTTACTTCTCCCATCTCTCTCTCCCTCCCCTGCCCTCTCTCTCTCCATTATTCCCTCCTGCTCCCTACCCCTCCCTTTCTCTCTCCCTCTCTCACTCTCTCTCTCTCTCCCATTCTTTCCTTCCTTCCTTTCTTCCTTCCTTCCTTCCTTCCTTCCTTCCTTTCTTTCTTTCTTTCTTTCTTTCTTACTTTCTGTCTGTCTTTCTTTCTGTCTGTCTTTCTGTCTTTCTTTCTGTCTGTCTGTCTTTCTTTCCTTCCTTCCTTCCTTTCCTTCCTTCCTTCCTTTCCTGTCCTTCCTTCCTTCCTTCCCTTCCTTCCTCCCTTCTTCCTTTCCTTCCTTCCTTCCTTCTTTCCTTTCCTTCCTTCCTTTCCTTTCCTTTCCTTCCTTCCCCCTTTTCCCCTCTTCCTTCCTTCCTCTTTTCCTTTCCTTCCTTTTTCCTTCCTTCCTTCTGTTCCTTCCCTTCCTTCCTTTCCTTCCGGTCCTTCTTTTTTTCTTTCTGTCTTTCTTTCTGTCTTTCTCTTCTTTCCTTCCCTTCCTTTCTTCCTTCCTTCCCTCCCTCCTTTCCTTTCCTTCCTTCCTTTCTTCCTTTCCTTCCTTTCCTGCCTTCATTCTTCCTTCCCTTCCTTCATTCCTTCCTTCCTTCCTTTCTTTCCTTCCTTCCTTCCTTCCTTCCCTTCCTTTCCTTCCTTCCTTTCCTTTTTTCCTTCCTTCCTTTGTCCTTCCTTCCTTCCTTCTTTTCTTTCTCACTTTCTGTCTGTCTTTCTTTCTGTCTTTCTTTCTGTCTTTCTTTCTTCCTTCCTTCCTTCCTTCCTTCCTTCCTTTTCCTGTCCTTCCTTCTCCTTCCTTTCCTTCATTCCTTCCCTTCCTCCTTCCCTTCCTTCTCCTTCCTTCCTTCCTGTCCTTTCCTTCCCTTCCTTTTCCTTCATTCCTTCCCTTCCTCCCTTCCTTCCTTCCTTCCTTCCTTCCTTTCTTTCTTTCTTTTCTTTCTGTCTGTCTTTCTGTCTGTCTTTCTGTCTTTTCTTTCGGTCTTTCCTTTCTTTCCTTCCTTCCTTTCTTTCTTTCTTTCTTCTTCTGTCTTTCTGTCTGTCTGTCTTTCCTTTCCTTCCTTCCTTCCTTCCTTCCCTTCCTTCATTCCTTCCTTCCTTCCTTCCCTTCCTTCCCTTCCCTCCCTTCCCTTCCTTCCTTCCTTCCTTTCCTTTCCTCCCTTCCTTCCTTCCTTCCCCTCTTCCTCCTTTCCCTTCCTTCCTTCCTTCCTTCCTTCCCTTCCTTTCCTTCCCTCTCTTCTTCCTTTCCTCCCTCCCTCCCTTCCCTTCCTTCCTCCCTCCCTCCTCCTTCTCCCTCCTTCCCTTCCTCTCTCCCTTCCCTTCCTTCCCTTTCACTTCCTCTCTCTCTTTCCACTCACCTCTTGCAGTACACGAAGCAGCTCTCCATGGCGAAGGAGCAGGACCCGTAGATGAAGAAGGAGGTGAGGGTGGTGTAGCCCTTCAGCTGCCTGTTGCCCTCGGGATGGAGGAGCAGGTCGAAGAGGGCCGTGAAGACCACCTCGTCCAGCACGCCCTGCAAGCCGTACAAGTAGAACCTGGCCCAGGAGGGCAGGGGACTCCAGGTAGAGGCCTGCTGCTGCTGCTGCTGCTGCTGCTGGTGATGATGATGGTGTGGCTGGTGGTATTGGTGGTTTTGGTGGTTTTGTTGGTGGTGGTTGTTGGTGGTGGTCGTGGTAATGGTGGTCGTGTTGTTGGTGTTGGTGGTGTTGGGGGTTTGGAGATGCTGGTGGTAGTTGTTGTGAAGGTGGTGGTTGTTGGCGTGGTGGTGGTGGTGGTCGTTGTCGTCGTTGTTGTCTTGGTTGTTGTTGTTGTTGTGGTGGTGGTGGTGGTTGGTGATTACTGTGTTGGGAGAAGTGTTTTTGGCGTGATGGCGATGGTTGGTCGTGTGGTTTTCCATTTTTTGTGTGTTGTTGTTTGTTTGTTTGTTTTGTTTGTTTGTTTGATTTTGTTTTTTTTTGTTTTTGGTTGTTGTTGGTGTTGTTGTGTGTTGTGGTGCTTAGTGGGTGGGTTTGGTGATACGGTTTTATTTTGTTGAAGATGGTGGTGGTGGTGGTGATGTTAGTGATGGTTTCGTTGTTTTTGTTGCTGCTGCTGCTGCTGCTTCAGTTGCTTCTGCTGGAATTGTTGTTGTTGCTATCGTTGTTTCTGCTTCGTAGTTGTGCCGCTTGTCAGTTTCTAAATAAACACAGGAAAGATGTAAAAGAGATTAGGTTTTGAAGGAACTGTTCATGTCAATAAGTATTACAGCTTCGCTTAAACAGCGTTGGTACTAACTTGACTCCCATAAAAGGGCCAGGGATGAGACTATACACCGAGGTCCCGTGTGAGAACGCACGCAGAGCATCTTGCATCACCATTAAATCCTCATCCTGTCGTTTGAAGAAGAACAGACCCAGGCTATGGCCGGTGGGATGGATAGTGTGAGCAAACCCAGCATGCACTCTAAACCTAGAAACGGATGAACTCCGCCAGGGTTCAACGATGACCTCCAGAACAGCAGAGGAGGCAGCTGCTGTTTCAGAAAGTGGGCAGAAATTTGATTATAGTGGAGATGCCTTGCCCACAGTACATCCCCCACTCTCTCGGCCAAGAGGACATACAGACAGTCAGCGTTGGAGATGTTCTCCAAAGCCCAGCTAGCCCCCAGGACTGCAGCACATAAGGGCTGTGCAAGTCAAGCCTCCTAGTCAGAGAGGGCAGGTATCCATTTACAGCTGGATGAACTGGGGGACTGTACTGAAGCCGAGGAGCTCGAGCACTCACCCATCCACCTGCAACCACGACTCAATGCAGTTTAACCTTAGCTTGGCTAGAGCGAGAGGTCTGAGCACTGAGCCATCTAGTACCCTAGAAAAGTCATAGAAAGGGAGGTGCCTAATTAATACTGCGACTTCACCCAACGCATTGGTGACGTCCCGAATCA
>CM054168.1:25074063-25079063 GCA_028751875.1 Rapana venosa | reverse complement strand
CTTACACACACACTTAACACACACACACTACACACACACACACACACACTACTTACACACACCACACACACACACACTACACCATACACACACACACACTCACACACACACAACACACACTTACACACACATACACTACACACACTTACCACACACTTACAACACACTACAACAAAACACCACACACTACACACACACACATAAACACACACAACACTTACACACACACACTTACACACACACACACACTTACACACACACACACTACACACAACACCACACACACTACACAACACACACACACACAACACACAACACACTACAACACACACACACACACACACACTACACACACACACACACACACACTTACACTACACACACAGCACCACCTTACTTCACACACACAACTCACACACAACACACTCACACCAACACAACTACACGACTCACCCACAAACACACCACACTTACATCACACCCATACAACCACCACACCAGCCACACAACACACTACCACCACCACTCTACACAACTACAAACACCACAAACAACCAACCATCTACCAGCAACCCTTAACAACCCACCAAGCCAGCCATACCACGTACAGCAGCACCAGACACAGCAGACCTAACCACCAACAGCCACCAAGCAACAAACAGCCAGCACGTCTACCGACATTACCAACCAACCAAGCCAGCCAAACAAACAGCTATAGTAGCCCGAGCCAGCCAACCTAACCTAGCCAAACCTAGCCAAACCAAGCCAAACCAAACCAAAGCCAAGCCAGTCTAACCAGACAACCAAAACCAAAGCTAGCCACGTGTACCACTGTAAGACAGGCAGGCAGGCAGGCAGGCAGGCAGGCAGGCAGACAGTCTATACACGATTCTTATGGATCGAGTTTGAAGCGAAGGTCGAACATAAAGCCATGTCACTGTGTGCTGCCGACAGCTCTAGCAGCACAAGCAGCAACAGCAGCAGCAGCAGCAGCAGAAGCGGCGGCGGCAGCAGCAGCAGTAGTAACAGCAGCGGTAGCAGCAGCAGCAGCAGCAGCAGTAGCAGTAGCAGCGGCCGTAGCCGTAGCGGCAATATCAAGCGTATTGTAGACGAGAGGCGAGATTTTCAGGCTGCTGCGTATGCGCGTGCGTGCGTGTGGTGGGTGTTGTGTGCGTGTGTGTGAATCAATACCTCGACAATTTATGTGAGAGTGTGTGTGTATGTGTGGATTTAGTGTGTGTGTGTGTGAGTGTGGTTGTGTGTGTGTGTGTGTGTGTGTGTGGTGGTGTGTGGTGTGTGTGCGTGTGTGTGTGATGTGTGTGTTGTGGTGTGTGTGTGTGTGTGTTGTGTGTGTGTGTGTGTGTGTGTGGTGTGTGTGAATCAATACCTCGTCATTGAATGTGTGTGTGTGTGTGTGTGTGTGTGAATTGTGTGTGTGTTAATTTTGTGTGTGTATGTAAATTGTTGTGTAGTGTGTGGTGTGTATGTGTGTAAGTCCGTTGTGTGTGGTGTGTGTGTGTGTGTGTGTGTGTTGGTGTTGTATTGTGTGTGTTGTATGTTTGTGTGAAAGTGTGATGCTGTGTGTGTATTTGTGTGTTGTGTTGTCTGTCTGTCTGTCTGTCTGTCTGTCTCTCTCTTTCTCTAAAAAATAGAGACTGAATGTTTAAAAAATAAAATAGCACAACACTGCTTTTCCACTATACCCGAAAAATGTGTCTCAGCTCGCTTTGCCTTGCCTTGCTGTGCTGCTTGCCTGTCTTGCTGCCTGCCTCCTGTCTGTCTGTCTGTCTGTCTGCTGTCTCTCTGTTTGTCTTTCCCTGTCAGTTTTGTCTCTGTCTGTCTGTCTGTTTGTCTTTCTATCTCTCTGTCTGTCTGTCTCGCTTTTGTCTGTTCGTATCTCCCTCTTCCTCCCCTCCTCTCTCTCTCTCTTTGTCTGTCGCTCCGCCTGTCTTAATGTCTGTCTGTCTGTCTCTCTATCTTTGTCTCTGTCTTTCCCTTTTTCTCTCTGTCTGTCTGTCTGCCTGCCTGTTTCTCGGCCTGTTTTCCTGTCTGTCTGTCTCTACTCTTTCTTCTTTGTCTCTGTCTGTGTCTTTGTTCTGTCTGTCTTTCTGTCTCTCTGTCTCCCCACTTCTCTCTTCTGTCTCTGTCTCTCTCTGTTCTCTCTCTCGCTTTTGTCTGTCCATCTCTCCCTCTCCCTTCCCCCCCCCCCCTCTCTCTCTCTCTCTCTCTTTTTGTCTTTCCACCTGTCTTCTATTGTATCTGTCTGTCTGTCTCTCTATTCTCTTGTGTCTTTGTCTCTGTCTTTCTATCTCTGTGTCTCTGTCTCTCACACTCTCTTTGGTCTGTCTGTCTCTCCCTCCCTCCGTCCCCCCCCCCTCTCTCTCTCTCCATCTCTCTCTCTCTCTCTCTCTCTCTCTCTCTCTCTCTTCTCCCCTCTCCCCCCCCCCCCCCCACACACACACACACACACCCACCACTCCTTTCCGCCATAGTTCCTTTCTCTCCAAGACCCCCCATCCCACTCCAACCCACCCCATCCCACCGCACCCTCTGCTTTCACTTTTCTCTCTCCCCGTCTCGTCTTCCCTCCATGTCAATATGTTTCGGCTACACACCGGTATTAATTTGGGGCTCATGTAGTATCTTGTATAGAGTGCGAGTGGAAAAAAAATGTTGGTGATTTTCACATATTTTTTTTTAAGCATGAAAAAATGGACTGTGTATTTGTTTTGGGGATTGAGGACGTAGAGCAATACCAGGTAGTCACGAGAAAGTTGGAAATAACCATCAAATGAGGATTGCCTGTATTCCTACAGCGTTGACCCCGCGCATGCATATTGCGGTAAGGAAGCTAGCAGACGACAAAGGACTGAGGGGGTACAGTGTTTGCTGAAAAAAATTTAAAAAATTCAAACCTGCCAAATTTGTTCAAAATCACACGAGTTTTTGAGTCAGGGGCTAGTCTTTCGCAAAAAAGTAGTTTTTATTTCTGTGGATGCCTTAGTACGTGCGGTATGAATATAAGAGTCACATAGAAAAACAGAAGGAAAAGAGTGATTTTTTTAATACCGGTGTGCGGCCTGTATTCGTAGGAAGCCAGTAGCCTATAGCAGAACTTCTGGGATCTGACAGCACTGCCAGCTATCTGCTTCCTATATCTATGGAAAAAAGGGGGGCTGTTAGAGTGGTGTTTGTATGAGCTGCATGCAATCTGTGTACACGTATGTGAAGTATGTGAGATATGTTGAGTGGGATGCAAGCTGAGAGAGAGAGAGAGAGAGAGAGAGAGAGAGAGAGAGAGAGAGAGAGAGAGAGAGAGAGAGAGAGAGAGAGAGAGAGACAGACAGACAGACAGACAGACAGAACAGACAGACACAGACAGACAGACAGACAGACACACACACACACACACACACACACACACACACACACACACACACACACACACACACACACACACACACACACACACACACACACACACACACACACACACATAACGATAACGATAACGATAATGATAAAGAAATTTTATTTTCTGGGCGTAATAGATTAAATGCAATTACTTTTTTCCCCACCCAAGCCTCAAAAGAAATGAACTGATAAACGAATAGATGAAGAAGCAAACAAATAAATAATCACATAAGCACATGACTGTCATGTGTTTGAAATAGAATCCACAAGACAAGAGAAGAAAATACGAAGATCAAAAAAGTCATGCCCCCCAAAAAAAAATTGGTGAAAATGTAAAAGTAAAGAAATCTTTGCTACAACTGTAAAGTAAATCTTGATATGTATTTTAAGAAAAATTAAGAAGGAAGAAAAAATGTTAAAAAGAGGGAAAGGGGGGGGGGAGGTGGAGGGTAAAAAGGAAAGAGAGAAAGAGAGGGAGGTACAGAACACATACAGCTGACAGACAGACAGACAGACAGACAGACACACGAACAGACAGGGGGATGGGATAGCCTGGTGATGCATCCATGATCTGCTGACCCAGGTTCGAATCTCGTTCATGAAGATTTTCCTCTGGAGTTAACATCAGTGCTGACACCACTTTCCCCCAAAGTCCTTCGGATGGGACTATAAACCGAGGTTCCGTGTGCGAACGCACGCAGAACATCTTGCGCACACGTTAAAACCTTTTCCGCTTTTCGGAAGAGTAGGCCATTGTGTGCCGGTGGGAACGGATGACAAAATTGATAAAAATGCATACTCATAGGGACTGGGTGTAAAAAAAAAGCACAGGAGTGCTTATTCCATTATCCTCGAAATAAAAGAATAAATAAAAAATAAAAATAAAAACTGGGTGGAAAACTGACAAGCAAACTGTCACACTAACAGAACAAATGATATGAGATAATCATAATTATCATTCTGATGATTAACACATTTGGGGAGCGAGTGACGCCAGAATTGTGCTTTTTTTGTGTCCTTTGAGATTTTGATGCGTATCGATCTGCCTGTCAGTATTGTAATTGCCCTTCATGGGATGATTAAAGTGTTTTTGACTTGACTTGACTTGACTTTCTCCAAAAAGTCCTGATACAGTGTTTTTGAATCTTTTCAGGTCTGTTACAATTTTGAAGGAGACATGCAGGAAGTCTGTTCTAGAGCCAGCTTCCAGATTATGACAGACTTGATGTATGATTATAGTGCGATTCTAGGCAAAGGGAGATTAATCATGCGGGAGTGTCTAAATTCATTTTTGTCACAGTTCTTGATTAAACCATTGACGCTGGGGGCAACAGCAAAGTGAGAGGCTGTACGCACCAGTGGCTTTCTTTCCCACTCACGGAATTCCACTTTACAGCTTAGTCTTTAGTGATCAACTGACTCTCTGACTAGGAGGCTTGACTCGCACAGTCCTTATGTGCTGCAGCCCTAGGGGCTAGTTGGCCTTTGGAGAGCATCTCCAACGCTGACTGTCCTTATGCCCACTTGGCCGAGAAAGTGGGGATGTACTGTGGGCAAGGCATCTCCACTATGATCAAATTTCTGCC
>CM054168.1:25044063-25049063 GCA_028751875.1 Rapana venosa | reverse complement strand
CTCTCTCTCTCTCTCTCTCTCACTCTCTCTCTCTCTCAATCTCTCCTCTCCCTCACTCTCTCTCTCTCCTCTCTCTCTCTCTCTCTCTCTCTCTCTCTCTCTCTCTCTCTCTCTCTCCTCTCTCTCTCTCTCTCTCTCTCTTCCTCTTCCTCTCGTGTGTGTGTCTGCCTGTCTGCCTGTCTGTGTGTCTGTATGTCTGTATGTGTTGGCTTCCCTCCCCCCCCCCCCCCCCCCCCGCCTCCCCATCCCTGTTTGGATATGTATTTGCTTTTTTTTTCCATATCAGAGACCTTTTTCCTACAGAATGTTTCCAGGGACAACTCTCTTATTGCTGTTGGGTTTTTCTACGCGCGCTGAAAGCGTGTTCCACACGGGACCTCATTTTATCACCGTCTCATCGTGTCTCATAATTATCGTCTATTGCTGTTGTTGTTGTTGTTCTTTTTCTTCTTCTTGGGTGTTGCTCAGTGACATAATCGTCCTACGGGAGTCGCCCAGAATAATGTTATGCACTACTTTCTTGTTCATCCCACTTGGGAATCACTGTGTGAGATTGCAAAAGTCCTTCGTCATGATGAGACAATAAACCGAGGTCCCGTGTGCGAGGGGGACGGGATAGCTCAGTGGTCGGAGCACTCGCTTTCCCCCAGCCAAGTTAAGCAGCGTCGAGCGTGGTTACCACCTGGATGGGTGACCGTTTGCGCGCCTTGGCTTCAGTACAGTTCCCCCAGTTCACCCAGCTGTAAATGGGTACCTGCCCTCTTTAGGGTCAGGGAATGGTAAAGCAGCGAGGGAGAGGAGATGGGCGCCGCCCTCAATACGCTGGCCCCTAGAGAAGTGAGGTCTCTAACGCCTCGCTCCCCTACGACCTTATAGGTCATGGGTATACCTTTACCTTTACCTTTTACCGTGTGCGAACGCACGCAGAACATCTCGCGCCCGCGTTAAAAAAAACAACCTGTTCCGCTTTTCGGAAGAGTAGACTATTATTGTGTATACCAGTGGTAAACAGATGACAACATTTACATACACGAGGACTGGATATACAAAACAAACCAAGCACGTGAGTGCTTATTCCATTATCTTCGAAATAAAAGAATGAATAAATGAATAAATAAATGAATAAATGAATAAATAAATAAATACGTTCTGGATGAAAAGTTTGCGTGTATGATTATTTTTCAAGTATATCATTATAGTACTAAGCAGCCACATCGATTTCAGAGGGGTTTTTTTTTGGGGGGGGGGGAGGGGGTATCCTTTTTATGAAAGAATTCCAGTTGTTACGATAAATAAATAGATGAATAAAAAAAAAAGCATACACACTGGATGGGAAGTTTGCGTGTTTGATAGCTGTTTTCAAGTACCTCACCAAAGTACTAGGCATCTTTACTTCGCTTTCAGAGGATTTTGTCTGGGCTTTTTTTTTTTAAATAAAAAGAATACCAGTTGTTTGTTACGCGCGTTAGGAGTTAGGTCACGAGGACACTACACTACACTGCACACACACACACACACACACACACACACACACACACACACACACACACACACACACACACACACACACCACACACACACACACACACACACACACACACACACACACACACACACACACACAAATACACACACACAACACACACACACACACACACACACACACGCACGCACGCACGCACACACACATACACACACATACACACACACGCACGCACACACACACGCACGCACGCACGTACACATGCACACACTTCTTATCCGGTGTGTACTTCCTATCTCACAGTGATTCATTTCCAGGTGAGATGATGAAGTGAGTCAGAGTGTGGCATGTTCTGGGTGACCCCCCAGGGTGTAAAGCTGGGGAACGCACAACATCAACAACAACAACAAACAACAATAAACAAAAATAAACCCGGTCAACCTTTAGGAAGAGTAGGCCATAGACAGCTGATTGGAGCGGATGACAAAATTGAAAACAAGAAAAGATATCGCATGTATACTGGTGTCGTGTGTAGACATTATTCCCGAAGACGATATACAGTTACCTTAATGGTGGGGGTAAACGGTTAAATGCGCAAACAAATCTGACCATTGGTGATTCTCAGAACTTGAGTTAAGGAACGGAAAACAAAATATGTCTTTGTGTACACGTTGAAACCTTGACCATTCTTTTGTGTGTGTGTGTGTGTGTGTGTGTGTGTGTGTGTGTGTGTGTGTGTGTGTGTGTTTTGTGTATGTGTGTAAAATAGCAGACCTGCTATGGCCGGTGGTTTGGATGCGCGACACGTTGAACATACCCAGCATGCAATCTGCTCTCTAGTGGAGTCTGTTAGATTCCACTTTTCCTTTCTTTTTTTTTTGCTGCCTCATCTTCTGTGACGTCCCCTGTCCTGCCGTTCCCACACCGCTCATTCCAATCTCCCTGCCACAACCATACCCAGATTCGTTATGTCGCATCCTCAGGGTCGGAAGTCCATAGGAAGCCCATCAATATCAGGCCGCCGTGGGGCCACCAGTCACAGGGGCCCTGCACTGCTGCTGGGTCACTTTGGTGGTGTTCAGCGGTGCCTGCTCTGAGCTAACATACGCAGGGCATTACCTGCTAACCCCCCTACTGACAACATTATGAGCTCAGTCGCGGAGCTTTTTATTTATTTATTTATTTATTTTATATCGAGGATAATGGAATAAGCGTTTATGCGCTTTTATTTTTACATCCAGTCCCCGTGTGTGTGCGGGTTTTGTCAATTTTGTCATCCGTTCCCCACCGCCACACAGTGGCCTACTCTTACGAAAAGCGGAACAGGATTTAACGTGTGCGCAAGATGTTCTGCGTGCGTTCGTACACGGGACCTGGGGAGGGGGGGGGGGGGGGGGGGGGGGGGCGGGAAGGGGAGAATAGTGAACAAAAATTATCCAGTGATGATGAGTCAGAGTGCATAATTATTCTGAGTATCCCCACCACGTCAGGGTGTCAGGGTGGGGAACATAATAATAATAATAATACTAATAATAATAAAAATAAATAAATAATAATAATAATAAATAAAATAAAATAATAATAGTAATAATGTATAGAATTTATATAGCGCTGAACCTTGTAAAGCAGCAAATCGAAGCGCTCAGATGACATTTTTTAAATATTTTATTTTATTTTATTTTATTTCATTTATGCGTGTGTATGCGTTTTAAAATTTTTTTTTGTCATCTGTTCCAACCGGCACACAATGGCCTACTCTTTCGAACAGCGGAACAGGATTTAACGTGTGCGCAAGATATTCTGCATGCGTTCGCACACGGGGCCTCGGTTTATAGTCTCATCATCATCATCATCATCATCATCACCATCATCATCATCATCATCATCATCATCATCATCATCATCATCACAACAACAACAACAATAATATTAATGATAATAATAACAACAACAACAACAATAACAACAATAATAATGATAATAATGATAATGATGATGATGATGAAAACAACAACAATGATAATCATAATCACCATAATAATGAAGATGATGATAATAATCATCATCATAATAATCATAATAGTGATAATAATAATGATGATGATGATGACGATGCTGCTACTACTACTACTACTACTACTACTACTACTACTACTACTACTACTACTACTACTACTACTACTACTACTACTACTACTACTACTACTACGTACTACTACTACTACTACTACTACTACTACTACTACTACTACTACTACTACTACTACTACTACTAACAACAACAACAACAACAACAACAACAACAACAACAACAACAACAACAACAACTACTACTACTACTTCTACTCCTCCTCCTCCTCTCCTCCTCCTCCTCCTCCTCCTCCTCCTCCTCCTCCTCACTACTACTACTACTACTACTACTACTACTACTACTACTACTACTACTACTACTACTACTACTACTACTACTACTACTACTACTAACAACAACAACAACAACACAACTACTACTACTACTACTACTACTACTACTACTACTACTACTCCTACTCATCCTCCTCCTCATACTACTACGACTAACAACAACAACAAGAACAATAACACAGCTAAAAAAAAACTGACCGTAGGGGCAGATTTGGGGTGGGTGGTGAGTTGTTGTTGTGGTGGTGATGGTGGCGGTGGTTGATGTTGTGGGGGTTGATCGATCACTTCAAGTCATTTAGGGATCAAAGCCCAGGGCACTGGCTATAAGAGGGGCAATGTCACCCACAACATCAGTCAGCCAGTGCTTTGCTGTGCTGTGTGTTGTGCTGTGCTGTGCTGTGCTGTGCTGTGCTCTGTGTGTGTGTGTGTGTGTGTGTGTGTGTGTGTGGTGTGTGTTGTGTGTGTGTGTGTGTGTGTGTGTGTGGTGTGTTGTGTGTGTGTCTGTTGTGTTGTGTTGTGTGTGTGTTTGTGTGTGGTGGTGGTGTGTTGGTGTGTGTGTGTGTGTGTGTGTGTGTGTGGTGTGTGTGTGTATGAGTGTGTGTGTGTTGTGTTGTATTGTGGGGTGTGTATGTGTGTGTGTGTATGTGTGTGTGTGTGTGTGTGTGGTGTGTGTGTGTGTTGTGGTGTGGTGTGGAGTATGTGTGTGTGGTGTGTGTGTGGTGTGGTGTGGTGGTGGTGGAGTGTGTGTGTTGTGTGTTTGTGTGTGTGGTGGTGGTAGTGTGTGTGTGTGGTGTGGTGTGGTATGGTGGTGGTGTGTGTGTGTATGAGTGTGTGTGTGGTGTGTGTGGTGTGGTGTGTGTGGTGTGGTGTGGTGTGGTGGTGGTTTTGTGCGTGTGTGTATGTGTGTGTGTGGTGTGTGTGGTGTGGTGTGGTGGTGGTGGTGGTGTGTGGTGTGGTGTGGTGTGGTGGTGTGGTGGTGGTTGTGTGTGTTTATGTGTGTGTGTGTGGTGTGGTGTGGTGTGTGGTGGTGTATGTGTGTGTGTTATGGTGTGTGTGTTGTGTGTGGTGTGGTGGTGTGTGTGTGTGTGTGTGT
>CM054168.1:25026563-25034063 GCA_028751875.1 Rapana venosa | reverse complement strand
TTGTGGATGCTTTTTATCTCATGATGGGTGCGTGCTGATGTTGGACAGTGTGTGTGTGTTTTAAATATTATGTTTAAATGTTTATTGTTTTTATGTATGGCGAGTAACCCGCCGGAATTTCTCTGTCTTTGAGATAATAAAGCTTTTGAATTTGAATTTGAATTTAGTGCGCCGCGCGCGCGCGCGCGCGCGCGCGCGTGTGTGTGTGTGTGTGTGTGTGTGTGTGAGTGTGTTTGTGTATGTGTTTCCGTGTGTGTGTGTGTGCGTGTGTGCGTTTGTGTGTGTATGTGTGTGTGTGCGTGAAATCTTGCATGCTTCCAGACAGGTGTGCGAAAAGAACTGATGGTTACAATTATTAGATAATAGTTATTAGATAATAGTTATACTGTGTGTGCATTGGTCGTGCGCTGTGCTTCGATGTGACTTAGTGCAATCATGACCTGATGATAACAATCTGAAAAGCGAGTGTTCGACTTTTGTTTTGGTGTGTGTGTGTGTGTGGTGTGTGTGTGTGTGTGTGTGTGTGTGTGTGTGGTGTTCAATTTAACGTCTGTTCACTCTTAGTGATATTAAGGGGGGGGGGGGGGAAGGGGGGTGTTGTGTGTGGTGTGTGTGGTGTGTTTGTGTGTGTGTTGTGTGTGTGTGTTGTGGTGGGGTTGTGTGTGTGTGTGTGTGTGTGTGTGTGTGTCTTCAATTTAACGTCTGTTCACTCTCAGTGATATTAGGGTGTGTGTGTGGTGTGTGTGTGTGTGTGTGTGTGTGTGGTGTGTTGTGTGTGATGTGTTGTGTGTGTGTGTTGTGTGTGTGTGTTGGTTGTGGTGATGGTGGTGTGTGTGTGTGTGTGTGTGTGTGTGTGTGTGTGTGTGATGTGTGTGTGTGTGTTGTGTGTGTGTGTGTGTGTGTTCAATTTAAGTCTGTTACTCTGTGATTTGGGTGTTGTGTGTGTGTGTGTGTGTGTGTGTGTAAACCTGTGAGTGTTGTGTGTGTTGGTGTGTTGTGTGTGATGTGTTTGTGTGGTGTGTTGTGTGTGTGTTGTGGTGGGTGTGTGTGTTTGTTGTGGTGTTGTGTTGTGTGTGTTGTGTGTGTGTGTATTGTGTGTTGGTTGTGTGTTTGTGTGTTGTGTGTGTTTTGTGTGTGTTTTTGATTGTGTTTGTGTGTTGTGTTGTGTTGTGTGTGTGTGTTGTGTGTGTTGTGTTTGTGTATGTGTGTGTGTGTGTGTGTGTGCGCGCGCCGTTTGCTTATCTTCTTTCCTAGTGATTTTAGACAGTTTGTGTTGAAGGGTTGGGGTGGATTTTGGGGGTGTGTTGGCTGTGTGGTGTTTTTGTGCGTTGTATGCGTGTGTGTTTGTGCGCCTGCCTTCATAAAAAGTGATTTTGAAGATTTGTGTGTGAAGGTGGGTGTGTGGGTGGGGCGTGTGTGCGTGCGTTCATGTTGGTGTGTGTCGTTTTCATTGGTGTGTGTGTATTCATGTCATGTCTGTATATGTGGTACTATGGATGCATGCATGTGTGTGTGTTTGAGCAGTTGTATGTGGGTACATGCATGCTTGTGCGCACGCGTTTGTGCGTGCCTAGCCTGCATGTGCGCGCGTGTGTATGTGTTTGTATTCAAAATCTGGTAGATATCTTTTGTAGCTGATTAGACAGCTCTGGCCGATGGTATGGAAGGGATGAACAATTTTGATAAAGAAGACTTTGTACTGATGTTTGATCTGGTATGTGAATGCAAAAGGTTATATGCAGCGTCTCGTGCGTGTTTTACAAACCTCATCGATTTTTCTTTCTTGTTGTAGCAAAGAAGGCTAGATACAGGTGGTGGTATGTATGGAAAATCTGAACATTCGGTGTATTGTGTGTATGTGTGTGTGTTGTGTGTGTGTGTGTGTATGTTTGTGTGTGTGTATTTTGTGTGTATGTTTGTTGTGTGTGTATGTGTGTGTGTGTGTGTTGTATGTATGTGTGTATGTATTGTTATGTATGTGTTGTGTATGTATGTGGTGTATTGGTGTGTATGTGTGTTGTTATGTGTGTATGTATGCATGTATGTATGTATGTATGTATGTGTGTGTATAATGTACTGTTTTTATAAGTTTGTGTTGTGTTTGGTATGTATGTATGTATGTGTATGTATGATGATGCATGTATGTATGATGTTGTATGTATGTGTAAGTATGTATGTATGTAGTATTATTGTGTGTATGAATGTATGTATGTATGTATGTATGTATGTATGTATTTATGTATGTATGTATGTATGTATGTATGTAAGTATGCATGTTTTGTATGTATGTATGTATGTATGTTTGTATGATGTATGTATGTATGTATGTGTGTGTTTTGTGTGTTGTATTTTTTTATATTTCATTTCATTCTTTTATATTGGGATAATGGAATAGAGTGCCTTATGTGTTTTTATATAGTCCCCATGTGTGTGCGTGTTGTAATTGTCATGCATTACTGGGACCTAATCTTACGATAAGGGAAGAGGATGTTATGTTGTGGAATGTTGATGTGTGTGTATGTTTGTGTGTTGTGTGTGTGTGTGTGCTTTGGTGTAGTCTATACAGTGTGGTGATGTGTGCGCATGCGTTTTATTTGTAGTGTATAATTGTTTTATCTGTGCCTATGTGTATAATGTGTGATGTGCAGAGCGTGCTCGTGTACGTGTGTCGTTCGTGTGGTGTGTGTAGACATATATACATTTGTATATACAGTTTGTGTGTGTTGTGGTATGTGTGTGTATGTGTGTATGATTATGTAACGTCTGTGCATGTTTGTGTGTGCGCGCGTGTGTTTCTGTGTGTGTAATCAATGTATCTGTGCCTATGGGTGTATATGATGCGCGTGTGTACTCATGTAAGTGTGTGCGTTCGTGCGCGCGCGCGGTGCGTGTGTGTGCACATATGCAGGCGCATACACGCGGGTGTGCACCTGCACAAAGCATTCATACACAAAAATGTAAAAGAAAAAAAAAGAAAGGAAAAAATGTAATAAAAGTAGGGGATAGGGAGTATGAGGTTGTTTTTTTAATCTGCATGCATTCCTTTCCGCCTGCTCTGCTTTGCCTTTCCCACATATTGTTTTATTTATTTATTCATTTATTTATTTATTCTTTTATTTATTCTTTTTTTATTTTTTATTTCGAGGATAATGCAATAAGCACTCATGCGCTTTTTTGTTTTTTACAACCAGTCCCCGTGTGTATGCATTTTTGTCAATTTTGTCATCCGTTCCCACAGACACACAATAGCCTACTCTTTCGAAGAAGCGGAACAGGATTTAACGTATGCGCAAGATATTCTGCGTGCGTTCGTACACGGGGCCTCGGTTTATAGTCTCATCCGAAGGACTTTTGGGGAGAGTGGAGTCTGCACTGATGTTAACTGCAGGGGAAAATATCCCCTTGAACGGGATTGGAACCCGGGTCAGCAGATCGCGAGCGCAATGCGCATCACTCTACTGTACTTTACCAGTGGTTAGAACATTGCGCTCGCAATCTGACGCCCCCGGTTCGAAACCCGCTCAAGGGGAAATTTTTCCCCTGGAGTTAACATCAGTGCAGACTCCACTCTCCCCAAAAGTCCTTCGGATGAGACTATAAACCGAGGTCCCGTGTGTGCGAACGTACGCAGAATATCTTGCGCACACGTTAAATTCTGTTCCGCTTTTTCGAAAGAGTAGGCCACAGTGTGCCGGTGGTAAAAGATGACAAAATGTACAAAACCGCATACACACGGGGACTGGATGTAAAAAAAAAAAGCAAAAGCACATGAGTGCTTATTCCATTATCCTCGATATAAAAGAATAAATAATCAATCAATCAATGTAATGTGCTGTGCCAGACAAAGCCTGCCTTTTTATTACATTACCTGTGTCTGCTTACTTAGCTATCTTTCTATCGCTTTATGCGGTGTGTTGGAAGCTGAGCTATAATTAGGTGTTCACCTGACAACATACAAGCCTGTGCATGCACTGATAGCGGTTATAGCATTTTGGCCTCGCTTTCAATTTAAAAAAAAAAAGAATTGATTAATCACCTGTGCGCTGTGTGTGTGTGTGGTGTTGTATGTTTGGGGGGGGAGGGGTTCTTGGGGTAGGGGAGGGGTAGGGGGGAGGTAGAGGGTGTGTGTGTGTTGTGTTGGTGGTGTGTATATTATGGTGTTGTGTTTTGTGTTGTGGTGTGTGTTGTTATTTTGGTGTGTGGAGATAGATAGATAGACAGACAGGTAGATAGATAAATAGACAGACTGATAGATAGACACACACACACACAAAACACACACACACACACACACACACACACACACACACACACACACACACACAAACACACACACAGAAACTAGCTAGCTAGGTAGATAGATAGGCATACAAACAGACAGACAGATAGACAGACAGACAGATAGACAGACAGATAGACAGATGCATAAATACATAGATAGACAGGCAGACAGACTGCTAGCTAACTAGCTAGTTAGCTAGATTGACTGACTGATTGATTGATTGGTTGGTTGATTGGTTATTTGATTGGTCGATCAGTCGATCGCCTGCTCTCTTGCTTTCCTGATTGCTCGCTTGAATAAATGAGCGAGCGAGCGAGCGAGTGAGTGAATGAGTGAGTGAATGAGTGATTGAGTCAGTGAGTGAGTGAGTGAATGAGTGAGTGAATGAGTGAGTGAGTCAGTGAGTAAGTGTTTTGTTTACTTTTTCAAGCACTCAATGTGTGTAGTTCCTTTGTCGTATTCTAATGACACAAAGAAGAATTTGGCAACCAGAACAATGTTTTTTTAAAAGCATTTTTGTTTTATTTCATAGAAAAAAACAACCATTGCATTTTTGTTGCATATTGTGTAGAAGAATACTAAAAAAGATCTCTGTTGCACATTACAATCGCTGCTTTTTTCTCTTCTTGAAAATAGTTTTAAAAAGATTGTAAAAAAATAATCACATGCACATACAAAGACATTATACAGATCCACACACACACATAAACACACACACGCACGCACGCAAGCGCGCGCGCGCACACACACACACACACACACAAACACACACATCTCCATCACCACCACCACACCACACACACATCCTTCACAGTTCAAATAAATATCACTAGCATCACCCAAAAATGTGCATGTGTGCAAGTTCAGGTGCGCGCATGCGCACACACACTCAACAGGATAAACATGGCCCCCCAAAAACAACAACAAAACTTCATCAATGTTTAGGTACGAGTTGTCTTTGCTTTCTTGCTTGTTTGTTTGTTTGTTGTGATAGTTTGTTTGATTTCTTAGTCTTCAGCAAATGTCTTATTTTATTGTAAAAGACATGTTTTGCATTCTTCTTAAGATTTAAACAGGAATAATTTTTACATAACTAAAACCATGTTATTCCTTTTAAAAAAAAATCGTATTATTGAATATTTGGTAAGAACGTCACTAGGGTGTGACTTTTAAAAAAAACCCCACAAAATAAAAAATAAACATGGTTTTGTTCACAAAATGGACATAGTTCGAAATGAGACTGTTAAGATTGCAACTTGAATATGATTTAGTTAACAAAATGCACGTCATTATTGCAGCTTCCAGATAATTAATTTTTTGTAATAACTTGACACGTTGTTCAAAGGACAGTAAAAACTGTAGTTTACACACTTGAGTACCCCCGTGGGGATACCAGGGGCCTGTCAGTATAAATAGCATCTCCACCTTCTGGAAATTCTGTGCTACGAATTCCCTCTTTTCTATCCCTCTCTATATTTCTGCCTTCTTCCTTTTCTTCTTGTCACCCTTTTTCTTGTCTATATTTTTGCCTTCTTGGTCCATTCTCCTGCATTTTTTTCTTTCCCAGAAAGACTTATAAAAAAGAACGATTGTCTCCCACGCCGAAGTCGGATGCGCTGGGCCTGACTTGTCAGGCGCTTAACGGCAGCGCAACAATGCATTTTCGCTCGTGTGACAGATAACAGTAGCTGCTGTCTGAGCGTTCGATGATGACGAAGAAAGAGATGATGATGACTTGAGTGAACAGAACACGCGTTGTTCAAACAAGACTGTTGACGTTGTAGCGCTATGGACTTGACCCTGGTCTTCAGCATTCCATGTTCCTTGTCAGTTGTTGTACCGTATCACTACTCTCTATGTGGTAATCACAGTATAGTTTGACTTGACTTTGACTTTGACTTGGCTTGACTTGATTAGTCTTAAATTATGTCCCTGTAGAAATGATGCCAAAAAAGTGAGAATGTGTCTGATGAAAAGTTTGCGACTTCAGCTGAAGAGTTTTTTTGGGGGGGTTGTTGTTTGGTTGTTTGGTTGGGTTTTTGTTGTTGTTGTTGTTGTTGTTTGTTGTTTAATAACGGTAAGTAAATTTGGCTCTAAAAACAGAACCTGTATAAGTTGTGGCAACATGAGTTGTCAGTTCAATAGTATTTTTGATATACATATTGGTGTTTTATTTTTTAATTTGCTTGTTTGAAATCTAAGTTGTAGCTCAAAATGTTTTTGTTTTGTCTGAATCAACTTTTTCTTTTATGTTATTGTATTTATTCCGATCTATTTTATTCTATTTTACTTTGTTAAAAATTCAAATAATAACAACGAGCAGGAATGTTTCAGCTCTCTCTCTCTCTATCTCTTAGTCATTATCATAACCTTACAAACAAACAATACTCACGATAATTTCATCGCAATCATTTTAACGTCCACAATCATATACTCCAATCAACCACAAACCACAAACCAACCAACTAACTACCCAACACACACACACACACAAAAACATAGCCAAGAAGAAAAGTTTGTTTTTTGTGTTAAAAAAACAACAACAACCAACAATGATAGAAAATAATCGATGTGCTTTTTTTTCCCCTCTCATAACAAGATATAAATCTACCTTCCTCTTCCGAAATTCACCCCTTTCCCCACCCACCACCACACCCAACCCCCCCCCCCCCCCCCCAAAAAAAAAAATAATTAAAAAAAATAAACAAAATAAATAAATAAATAAAAAACATCACTCATCATGACCCAATCAATAATTCCAAACCACTACCACCAACCAACAAAACAAACAAACACAAAAAACCAATCCCAACCCCCACTATCACACTGTTCAAAAAACCTCACAAAACTGGGTCACTTGAGCTTGTGGACAGTGCCGCGTTTCACGTGCACACTGAAGATGTAGCGGTAGACGAAGTCCTGGAAGAGGCCCAGCAAGGCCCAGGCAGGGGCGTAGAGGAGGGTCACCAGCCCCCACAGGTTGAGCGGGTAGTGGCTGTAGTCCCAGGAGCAGGCCCCCAACTGCCTGAGCAAGAGGCCCCACGAGAACTCCCACAGGTACACAGCCAGGACGTAGATGGGCAGTCGGACTGCTAGCGAATGGCCACGGCTGAAGCAACAACAACAACAAGAAAAAGAAAAGCGTTGAGATGTTTATTAGTGGTTGGCCTTCCAGCATCATCCATCCACTCTCTTCAACGCATACACAACTCTGCAGC
>CM054168.1:25021563-25024063 GCA_028751875.1 Rapana venosa | reverse complement strand
GGTTCTTCTTCCTCTGGCAGTCTTTATTAGAAATGTGATCCTGATGCCGTTTGTGCAGTGTGTTCAGGAGCTTGGAGATCTCAGAGTCATTCTCGTCAAACCAGTCTTTGTGGCTCCTCTGTACAAAGCCGAGTGTGTCAGCTGCTGCTGTGTATACAGCGTCTCTAAAGGTGCCCCCATATCTCTTCTACATCAGTCGATCAGGGGTTTTTTGGAGAGCTGCTTGGTTTTGCTGCTGTAGTGCGTCCTTGGTGATAGGAAGGCGGTGGATGTTTAGCTTCCTGGGGGGTTTCTGCCTGGCTGGTTGGAGCTTGCGTGCAAGTCTGATGTTTATCTTGCTGCGTACCAGGCGATGGTCCGACCAACAGACTGCTCCTCTCATGCAGCGTGTAATGGAAACATCACCTCTGTCCCTCTGCCGGACGATTACGTAGTCCAGCATGTGCCACTGCTTCGAGCGGGGTGCATCCATGTGTTCTTGTACTTGTCTGCTTGTTGAAAGAGGGTGTTAGTGATGGCAGTTATGCTGCGCGCAGAGCGAGAGCAAAAGCATCCGCTGGAGTTGCACTTTCCAGTGCCGTGCCGTCCTAGGACTTTTGGCCGGGAGGAGAAGTCCACGCCGACGCGGGAAATTGAAATCCCCGGGGATAATCAGCCTGTCCTTTCTGTCTAACCGCTGAGATCGTGGGGCTAAGCTTTCATAGAAAGCTTCTTGATGTCATCGGGGTTGGTCATCTTTGGGGGCATAGCAGCTGATGACTGTGGAAAAGCGACCCTTGGGACAGCTTCAGACGTAGGGTCACACCCTTTATCGTTTATCCCACGTGGAAGCTGTCAAGCTGTCGTGCAAGTTTGGTTTTTATTGCAAAGCCCACACCTGAGGTTTTGGGGTGTCATCTGGCTTCCCAATGCAGTAGAAGGTGTAAACCCCCTCCAACTTCCTCCAGATGGGGTTTTACCAGCAGACCTTGTTTCGCTCAGGCCGCTATGTCCACCTGGTAGCGATTTAAAACGTTTTTAGCAATGAGCCTGTACGCCTCTGGCTGTCGTCTCTGTCCAAAAGGGTCCAACATTCCAAAGGGACCCAGAGTCAGGGCATGACTCCTGGTTCTTTTCTTCTGTTGTTTTCCACAGCTAGTGTTGGATGTCCAAGTAGGTGCGGTTTCCTACTAGGTACAAGAGAGGCAGGCTTTGTTTAGGGGTCCTTTTATCTCCCCTTCCCCGGGGGGGGGGAGAGCAGTGCTGTCCCTAAAAAGGGTGCCTGACACTGTAGGGAAAATACGGGCCCGCCTCTGCCCCAGTCTACGGCGGACAACCATCACCCCACAGCCGCCTGCGTGCAGAGTCGTGACTAGGAAAAAAGCCAGCAGCATCCTCTGCCTGTACCCGTTACCACTTCTCCATCGCCGCAGGGCTTGGGAAAGCTGGGTTGATGGCTAGCCTCATTGTTCCGCATTAGCCTGGTTTTCCTGGGGCCCGCACAGGTGACTTTTTTAAGTGAAGAGGAGTTGTGCAGTCCCTTCTCCACTCTCTCGCCTACCGACGCTCAGATCCCACAGGTGCAGGTACTGCCACGTGTAGAACGGGCCCCGGTAAGTGCAGGTTTTTTCTTCGGAGTTCCAACTCCTAGGAGGACTTCCAGCCAAGGTTAAGAGCTCCCCCTGCCCTTTGGTCATCCTCTTCCGCCTTCACAGCCGTTGGGAAAGGTTTCCTCCTCCGCCTGATCCGCCGTTGGGACTTCACATGCGGCAGGTAGTACTGGGTTACATGGTACCAGTAGCAAGGGCTAAGCCCGTGACCTGACATTGCAAGAACTGTGATAAACTGTGATAAAGCCCAGGCACAACCCCACAACAACCTCCCCAACCCAGCCAACCAACCAACCAAACAAACACCACCACACCTTCACCACCACCATTACACACACTACACTACACTACCATACACTACACTACACACTACACTCACTTCACGCAGTACAGGAAGCAGTGCTCCATCAGAAAGCGCAAGATCCCGTAGATGAAGAAGGAGGTGAGGGTGGTGTAGCCCTTCAGCTGCCTGTTGCCCTCGGGATGGAGGAGCAGGTCAAAGAGGGCCGTGAAGACCACCTCGTCCAGCACGCCCTGCATGCCGTACAAGTAGAACCTGGCCCAGGAGGGCAGGGGACTCCAGGTAGAGGCCTGCTGCTGCTGCTGCTGCTGCTGCTGCTGCTGCTGCTGGTGGTGATGATGGTGCTGGTGATGATGGTGTTTCTGGTATTGGTGGTGGTTTTGGTGATTTTGTTGGTTTTGGTGGTGATATTGTTGGTGGTGGTGGTGGTTCTGGTGTGGTTGGTGGGGGGGTTGGGGGGGTGGTGGTTGGTGGGGGTGTGGTGGTTGGTGGTGGGGGTGTGGTTGGGCGGTGGTGAAGGTGGTGGTGGGAAGGAGGAGTGTGTGTGTAGACGTTGTTGTTTGTTGTTGCTGGTGGTGGTGGTGGTGTGGTGGGCCATGTTTGTTTCGTT
>CM054168.1:25011563-25014063 GCA_028751875.1 Rapana venosa | reverse complement strand
GAGAGAGGAGAGAGAGAGAAGAGAGACAAAAAGAGGAGAGAGAGAGACACAGAAGAAGCGAATGCGAAGGGGAGAGAGAAGAAGAGAGAGAGAGAGGAGAGAGAGAGAGGAGGAGAGAGAGAGAGAGAGAGAGAGAGGAGAGAGAGAAAGAGAGGAGCGAGAGAGAGAGAGAGAGAGAGAGAGAGAGAGAGAGAGATTCCTGGCATCCCCGTCAGCCCGTGATGGGTCGATATAGGCACAAACTGCATGACCCTTTGTGGGAACGTTCCAAAATCTCTCTCTCTCTCTCTCTCCTCTCTCCTCTCTCTCTCCCCTCTCTCTCTCTGTGTCTCTGTCTGTCTGTCGTCCCCGTCTGTCCGTCTGTCTGCCTGTCCTCTGTCCTCTGTTTTGTCCGTCTGTCTCTGTCCGTCTGTCTCCTTCTGTCCGTCTGTCTCTGTCTGTCTGTCTCTCTCACTCTATCTGTCTGTCTCTGTTTCTTTCTCTGTGCCTCTGGTTTTGTTTTTTCTTTCCCAGTTTCTGTCTGTCTGTCTGTTTATCTGCCTCTCTCTCTCCCCTGTCACTATGTGTCTTCTCTGTCTCTCTGTCTTTGTCTCTGTGTGTGTGTTGTTCTCTGTCTTTCTCCTCTCTGTCTGTCTGTTTTCTTATCCTGTCTTTAAACTCACTTCCTCTGTCTGTCTCCGTCTCCTTCAACTTCACTTTCACTCGCTCGCTCTTTGCTGTGCTTTTTCTGTTTCCTCAGTATAAACCCCGACGTGCGTGCATGTGTGTGTGTGCGGGGCGCGTTGTATGTATGCGTGCGTGTATGTATGCGTGCGTGCTTGCGCGCGCTTTTATGTGGTGTGTGTGTGTGTGTGTGTGTGAGTTTGTGTGTGTTTGTCTGTGTGTGTCTGCATGCGTCGTGTGTGTGTGTGTGTCGTGTGTGTCTGTCTGTATGCGTCTGTGTGGTGTGTGTGTGAGATCGCTTGTGCGTGTCTGCCAATTCACTTCACATGGAAGCGGCGGTGGTTGCTGTGTTGTGTCCTAACCCACCGGTTCGTTGCCAACCCGCCCCCCCCCCCCTTACCCTCCCCTTCCCCCCCCTCACCATCCCCCCCCCCACCCCGGCCAGCGAAGCCTCCCATGCCCACCAGAGCAATGTCTGTGCCGATTTCCTTCTCTTAGATTCCAACATGTGTACAAGCGCGCATGACTGTGTAATTCCAAAGCTGGTTCTCCTCGCTTCCCCCCCCCGTTTCATGCGTATAGTAAGTAGTAACTGTCTGGTTTGTATGTGTGTGTGTGTGTGTGTGTGTGTGTGTGTGTGTGTGGTGTGTGTGTGTGTGTGTGTGTGTCGTGTTGTTGTTGTGTGTGTTGTCTTTGTCGTGTTGTGCTGTCTGTCGTGTGTGTTTTCTGCCCTTTTTGTCTACTTTACCTCCCTCTCCCCGCCCCCCTCGAGTTGAACTCCCTCTCTCCTCCCTTTCTCCCACAACTCCACCCACCCCCACCCCCCCCCCACACAACCCCAACACACCCCCTCCCACCCAAAACCCCCCACAACACAACACAACACACCCAACCACCCACCAAACTACAAACCACTACCCCCCTTTTTTTTTTGGGGGGGGGGGGGGGCCCCCCCCCCCCCCCCCCCCCCCCCCCCCCCGCCCCCCCCCCCTAGTAGATCTCCACTCCCCCCTCTCCTTTTCCCTTTCTCTATCTTTTGTCAACGTTCTTTTCGTTAAACTTTTGCAGCAGCTTGCCACAGCTGGGGGCAACTAATTTTAAAAACGAACGGCAAACAACAAACTACTAACCCCCGGGCACCACCTTCATGCAAGCCCACATTTTTTCACAGTACTAGGCCTGCCGTGCCTGCCCAACGGAAACTATAAAACCAAACTTTTTTAAAAAGAGAGAAGAGAGAGAGAAAGAGAAGGGGGGAAAGGGGGGGGGGTTTTAATAAATACGGCAATTTTGCTTGCCCCTTAAAACCCGGTCCTCTTTCCCCTCCCCCCACCCCCCTTCCCCCCTCCCCCCCCCCCCCCCCCCCCCCCCCCCCCCCCCCCCACCCCCCTCACTGGGCTATTGGCGGGGCCGTCATACCAGTCTATACCCCATAGCCACCTCCCTTGTGTGTTCTGGCCTAGGGTGTGAATAATAAAAGAAGTAAATAAATTTGACGGGGGTAGGCCTACCCCGCGCGCTGTTGTGCAGCAACTCATTCCACCAAAACACACACAAGCACACACACGCCACCACGCACCACAAAAACTTCATCCGCTCGCCTTTTGCGCGAAAAAACACACGGCGAACGCACGCAAGCAAAAACCCCTAAACAACATACAAACTCACACACACGGGGACGTCACTAGCTCAAAGGGGTTCGAGCGCCAGCACTGAAAATGTGTGTGTGTGTGTGTAGGGGGGGGGGGGGGGGGGGGGGGGAGGGGGTGGGAGGGGGGGGTTCGTGTTGTTGGCGTGCGTGCGTGTGTAAAAGTGTGTGTGTGGTATGTGTGAAGAA
>CM054168.1:24991563-25006563 GCA_028751875.1 Rapana venosa | reverse complement strand
CTTCTTCTTCTTCTTCTTCTTTCTTCTTCTTCTTCTTCTTCTTCTTCTTTCTTCTTCTTCTTCTTCTTCTTCTTCTTCTTCTTCTTTCTTCTTCTTCTTCTTCTTCTTCTTTCTTCTTCTTCTTCTTCTTCTTTTTCTTCTTCTTCTTCTTCTTCTTCTTCTTCTTCTTCTTCTTCTTCTTCTTCTTCTTTCTTCTTCTTCTTCTTCTTCTTCTTCTCTTCTTCTTCTTCTTCTTCTTCTTCTTCTTCTTCTTTCTTCTTCTTCTTCTTTCTTCTTCTTTCCTTCTTCTTCTTCTTCTTCTTCTTCTTCTTCTTCTTCTTCTTCTTCTTCTTCTTCTTCTTCTTCTTTCTTCTTCTCTTCTTCTTCTTCTTCTTCTTCTTCTTCTTTTCTTCTCTTCTTCTTCTCTTCTTTTCCTTCTTCTTCTCTCTTCTTCTCTTCTTCTTCTTCTTCTTCTTCTTCTTCTTCTTCTTCTTCTTCTTCTTCTTCTTCTTCTTCTTCTTTCTTCTTCTTCTCTTCTTCTTCTTCTTCTTCTTCTTCTCTTCTTCTTCTTCTTCTTCTTCTTCTTCTTCTTTCTTCTTCTTCTTCTTCTTCTTCTTCTTCTTCTTCTTCTTTTCTTCTTCTTTCTTCTTCTTCTTCTTCTTCTTCTTCTTCTTCTTTCTTCTTTTTCTCTTCTCTTCTTCTTCTTCTTCTTCTTCTTCTTCTTTTCTTCTTCTTTCTTCTCTCTTCTTCTTCTTCTTTCTTTCTCTTCTTCTTCTTCTTCTTCTTCTTTTCTTCTTCTTTCTCTTCTCTTCTTCTTCTTCTTTTATTCAATGTGGGGTGACGCAGACGATCTGTCAGTTACAGAGGTTTTTCATCAATTTTTCCCCAGTGTAAATGTTGAATATAATTCTTTAACACCCGACTATTCTGGAAGACGCGTACATCGTTAGAAAAAAACACCAAACCCATTCCAAATATTGAACTATACTTTAAAGAGTGTATTCAGTGACAACACACACACACACATGTTTAAACAGTGGAAGAAAAAAACCTCTATATAAATCCACTGATATTTTGTGTGCGCCTGTTCCTCAACGCTCTAATAACCACTAGGCTATCCTGCCCCCCTCCCCCCCCCCCCCCCCACAACCCCCTCCCTCCCCTCTCTGTCTTTATCGCGTCTGAAAGTAGACAGGCTACCAAAACAATGGTGCCACCAAATATTGTCGATTTATTTTTTGGATACTAGATGACAACTGGTGGGAGCAGACAGTAAAAGACATTGAACGTAAAAAGAGGTTGACAATTTGTCAAGTATAAAATAATCAAGGTATTAGCAACGGGGAAAAAAAAAAGAAAGAATGGTTTAAATGCATTCAAACTTAAGATTAATAGATAATAATCATTTACGAAGGGAAGGTCATAGATGATTGATTTTATTTGATAGAAATAGGTATGAACTCTAAAGAACTTTTTTTTGGGGGGGATGCTTTCTTTTTCTTTTCTTTTTGTCGGCAAAGAAAGATATCTTACGTGCACTGATGTTGTTTGCGGTACAGTCACGTCACGCCCCCCCACCCTCCTCCTCCTCCTCCTCCTCGCCCTTCTCCTCACTTTTTAAAAATTTTATTTTTATTTATTCTTTTATATCGAGGATAATGGAATAAGCACTCATGTACTTTTTTTTTACATCTAGTCCCCGTATGTATGCCGTTTTGTCAATTTTGTCATCTGTTTCCACCGGCACACAATGTCCTACTCTTTCGAAAAGCGGAACAGGATTTAACGTGTGCGCAAGATGTTCTGCGTGCATGCGTTCGCACACGGGGGCCTCGGTTTATAGTCTCATCCGAAGAACTTTGACATTCAGTTCGATTTTGTTGTCAAACTGGGAAGAAAGGGCGAGGCTGGGAATCGAACCCAGAACCTCACGGTTAACTTGTTGGCAGGCGAACGTCTTAACCATCCTGCCACCTTCCTTCAGTCTTTGTGTACTGTCTGCAAGCCAGCAGAGGATCGGAGCAAATGGAGAAGGAGGATCACGTCATTTCATTGGGCTTACATCGAACTCGGTAATGCCGACAGGTGAGACATGTGAGACATGTGAGACATGTGAGACAGGTGAGACAGGTGAGACAGGTGAGACATGTGAGACATGTGAGACAGGTGAGACAGGTGAGACATGTGAGACATGTGAGACATGTGAGACAGGTGAGACATGTGAGACATGTGAGACAGGTGAGACAGGTGAGACAGGTGAGACATGTGAGACATGTGAGACATGTGAGACATGTGAGACAGGTGAGACATGTGAGACAGGTGAGACAGGTGAGACAGGTGAGACATGTGAGACATGTGAGACATGTGAGACATGTGAGACATGTGAGACATGTGAGACAGGTGAGACATGTGAGACATGTGAGACAGGTGAGACAGGTGAGACAGGTGAGACATGTGAGACAGGTGAGACAGGTGAGACATGTGAGACATGTGAGACAGGTGAGACATGTGAGACAGGTGAGACAGGTGAGACAGGTGAGACAGGTGAGACATGTGAGACATGTGAGACATGTGAGACATGTGAGACATGTGAGACATGTGAGACAGGTGAGACAGGTGAGACATGTGAGACATGTGAGACAGGTGAGACAGGTGAGACAGGTGAGACATGTGAGACAGGTGAGACATGTGAGACATGTGAGACATGTGAGACAGGTGAGACATGTGAGACAGGTGAGACAGGTGAGACAGGTGAGACAGGTGAGACATGTGAGACAGGTGAGACAGGTGAGACAGGTGAGACATGTGAGACAGGTGAGACAGGTGAGACATGTGAGACAGGTGAGACATGTGAGACATGTGAGACATGTGAGACATGTGAGACAGGTGAGACATGTGAGACAGGTGAGACATGTGAGACATGTGAGACAGGTGAGACAGGTGAGACAGGTGAAACTACCTACACTCTGTAACATATACAGGAACAGCTAAAAACTGACTGAATAAACAATATGCATATGATAACCAAACCAAAAAATATCATTTCTTATCTGTTTAACTTCACCTATCCAAGTATTCTGAATCTGAATCTGAATCTGAATATCCCGCAGTCTGTTCGATCGTTGGGGGCACCACTGAAGATTTTGCAGCCAGCTTCCTCCACTCCTGACAGTTCTCATCTTTCCATAATGTTTCGTTCCACTCAAGGCTACCAGTCCACCACTCTCTGATGTTGTCTTCCCATCGTTTTCTCTGTCTGCTTCTTCTTCGTCTCCCTCCTTGTACTGTTCCCTGTAGTAGGACAGACAGTCTTGGCCAGTGTGTGTGTTACGGGCCCGTACCTCTTCAGCGACGTTTTTTCATGGAAGCTCTTGGATTAAAGTTTAATGGTCTGATGGCGGGCGTTTTAATTAAAGTCGGGTTTCAAACATCCCGTTTGACCGCCGTACACAAAACTAAGCTCCTGTCAAGACCACTAATAGGAAAAGCGAACATGGGAGGTGCCACGTTGGAATTTTTTTATATTTTAATTTTGATTAATTTTTTTTTTTTTTTAAATTCCTTTATATTGAGGATAACAGAATAAGCACTTGTGCGCCTTTTTGCATCCAGTCCCCGTGTGTATGCAGGTTTGTAAATTTTGTCATCCGTTCCCACCGGCACACAATGGCCTACTCTTACGAAAAGCGGAACAGGATTTAACGTGTGCGCAAGATGTTCTACGTACGTGCGTTCGCACACGGGGGCGTCGGTTTATAGTCTCATCCGAAGGACTTTTGGGGAGAGTGGATGGAGTCTGCACTGATGTTAACTCCAGGGGAAAATATCCCCTTGAACGGGAATCAAACCCTCGATCGGTGGTCTAGAGGTAACGCGCCTACCTAGAAAGCGAAAAGCCCGGGTTGGAAGTGTGCGGTGGTTTGATCCTCGTTTGGGCCCCAAAATCCCCCCCTCCCCCACCTCCCCATCCCTTAGACCATGAGTGGTGGTCTGGGTGCTAGTCTTTCGGGTGAGACGATAAACCGAGGCCCCGTGTGTTGTTACACAAAGCTATTAAGCGCACGTGAAAGAACCCACGGCAACAAGAGAGTTGCCCCTGGCAAAAATTATGTAGAGAAAAAGGCCACCCTGATAGGGAAACAAATACAGTTGCAGACAGGAAAAGAAAAATAATGGGTAGCGCTGTTCTTGTGGCGACATGCTCTCCCCGGGGAGAGCAGCCCGAATTTCACGCAGAGAAATCTGCTGTGACTTAAAGTGATCAATAAATAAATAAATAAGTCAGTTTTTCATACCATTAAAAGAAGATAATTACTGAAAGCCAGGATATTCCCCCCCCCCTCCCCGCTCTCTCTCCTCCCAACCCCCACCCTACCCCAACGTCATCCTCTCCCCCCTCCCCCCTCTTATACTCCACACCTCCCTGTATATAATTCAAGCGTCAGATATTGTATAATGGTTCTCATTGTGCTTTGATTTGTCTTTGCAAGATATAGCGCTATATAAGTTCCATTTTATAGTATTATTATTATTATTATTATTATTATTATTATTGTTGTTGTTGTTGTTGTTGTTGTTGTTGTTATTATTATTATTATTATTATTATTATTATTATTATTATTATTATTATTATTATTATTATTATTATTATAATGCACAATTCTTCTCCACGATGTGGAAAAGTTGTATACCTGGTGTTTTTAAGCGTAAAAACAGTTTCTGAGTGATATTTTTGTTTTCTGTGCAGCTGAAAATGCAGTACATTTAAGATAATGGTTTGCTTGTGGGGGGAAAAAAACCCAACCCCACAAGGCTATCCATAATTATTTCAAATGGCTGTTGAGGTGTAAAGTCCTTCGGATGGAAGACTATAAACCGAGGCACCCCGTGTGCGAACGCACGCACGCACGCAGAACATCTTGCGCACACGTTAAATCCTGTTCCGCTTTTCGAAAGAGTAGGCCATCGTGTGCCGGTGGGAACGGATGACAAAATTTACAAAACCGCTTACACACTGGGAGTGGATGTAAAAAAAAAAAAGCACATGGGTGCTTATTCCATAATCCTCGATATAACAGAATAAATGAATAAATAAATAAAGTAATGAAGGGCCCACTACCTATCTCCTACCCTACACTACCCCCCCCCCCTCACCCTCCTCATCGCCGGCCTTGGTGTATGTATGTCTGTCTGCTTATGGTTCAAACCCATTGAACATATGACTCTTTCTCTCTCTCCGTGTGTCTCTCTTTCTCTCTCTGTGTCTGTCTCTCTTTCTCTGTGTCTCTGTCTGTCTGTGTGTGTTTGTGTTTGTTTCTGTCTCTTTTTTTTTTCTTTCTTTCTCTCTCCCCTCTCTCTCTCTCTCTCTCTCTCTCTCTCTCTCTCTCTCCTCTCTCTCTCTCTCTCTCTCTCTCTCTCTCTCTCTTCGGGGATTTTTGTGGGGATTTTTGTGTAGATATTTTTTTCCGTATACTGTAAAAGTGTATTGCTATGGGCTTTATTATTTTTTTTTATAATATATATCCTTAAGGGCGGGGACTGGATGTAAAAATGCACATGGGTACCGGGTGCTTATTCATTATCCTCGAAATAAAAGAATTTGTCATTGTCATTGTCTGTCTCTCTGTCTCTCTGTCTGTGTGTGTGTTTGTGTTTGTTTCTGTCTCTGTGTCTGTCTCTGTCTGTCTGTCTCTTTGTCTGTCTGCTGTGTGGTCAAGTCGGTAAGTCTGTCTGTCTGCCTCTGTCTCTCTCTATTTCTCTGTCTCTCTCTGTCTGTCTGTCTCTTTCTTTCTCTCTTTGTCTCTCTCTCTCTCTCTCTCTCTCTCTCTCCTCTCTCTCTCTCTCTCTCTCTCTCTCTCTCTCCACACACATACAAATACCCACGTTCTCTCTGTCTGTCTGTCTCTCTGCTTATGGTTCAAACACATTGAACATTTGACTCTCTCTCTGTCTCTCTCTCTCTTTCTGTCTCTGTCTGTCTGTCTGTCTCTTTGTCTGTGTGTGTGTTTGTGTTTGTTTCTGTCTCTGTGTCTGTCTCTGTCTGTCTCTGTCTCTGTTTGTCTGTCTGCTGTGTGGTCAGTCGGTAAGTCTGTCTGTCTGTCTCTGACTCTCTCTATTTATCTGTCTCTGTCTCCGTCTGTCTGTCTGTCTCTCTCTCCCACACATACAAATGCCCACGTTCTCTCTGTCTGTCTGTCTGTCTGTCTCTTTCTCTCTCTTTAATCAGTCACAAATCATTACTTGTTTGTGCATTTGCTTTGCCAATGATATGAATGAACCTATTGTTCCATCCCAAGCCCAACAAATGTATTGTGGTCCAAGGCCAATGTACATTAAATCATTTCAGAGTTCAGAGTTCTCTCTCCCACACACACAAATGCCCACGTTTTCTCTCTCACTCTCTCTCTCTCTCTCTCTCTAACTTTTCTGTCTGTCTGTCTGTCTCTGTCTCTCTCTATCTCTTTCTGTCCCCCTCTCTCTCTCTCTCCCCCACACACACAAAATGCCCACGTTCTCTCTCTCTCTCTCTTCTCCCTCTCTCTCTCTCTCTCTGTGCCTTGTCTGCCTTGTCTGTCTGTCTGTCTGTCTCTATGCCTTGGCCTAGTCGATCGAAGTCTCTGCTTCTGTCAGTCTGATCTGTTTCCCTTCTCCCTTTCCCTTTCAACTGCCCCCACCCCATCCCCTCCACCTTCCCCTCCACCGCTCTCCCCAAACCTTCCCCAATCTCTCCCCATCCTTCACTTCCATGTCGTGTTTACGTCAGATTGAAGCTTTCATGATCAGCGGCATCATCCATCATTATTAAGTCTTCTTCAAAAGGAGGCTGTAGGCGCGGAATCAATACTATCACCCAGAGCTTTAGGCCACCTTTGTTTTACCCGTAGCTGTGCTTTTTGCTAGACTTTTTTTTTTACAGAGTACATCTGTACTGTTCCTGTTCTTTTCACTCTTTACACTGCCCCACTGTCACATATAATAAACCGTCATCAAACCAACCATCATTTTTATGCAGATGACTCTCAGATTCAAAGCAGTGTTACTCCTGAAAATCTTCCTTCTCTCCTGACAAATATGGCCCACTGCTTTGAAGATATTCAAAACTGGATGACACAGAACAAATTACAGCTAAATGCAGATAAAACCGAAGCCATGCTCGTAGGGACCAAACACAAACTCTCTTCCATTACAACAGCTTCAATACAACTTGGCAATGCATCAGTTCCTCTATTCACTGCTGTGAAGTATCTAGGTGTTGTTATTGACAACACACTCTCTATGCAAAAATTCATCACCCAGACCTGTCAGTCGTGCTATTATCAATTACGGCGTATTAGTGCAATTCGAACGTACCTGTCCACCGATGCAACAGCCAAACTTGTCACTTCTCTCATTCTTTCACGTCTGGACTATTGCAATTCTCTTTTGTATGGTCTGCCAGCATCATCTATCCACTCCCTTCAACGTATACAAAACTCCGCAGCTCGACAAGTTCTCAGAAAGAAAAAATCTGAGCACATTACCTCTCTCTTGCGATCTCTCCACTGGCTGCCTGTGCCACAGAGAGTAAATTATAAGATCAGTACCCTCTATTACAAATGTCTCCACAAAACTGCACCCTCCTACCTCTGTGAATGTCTTAACCTGTACACTCCTTCACGTTCCCTCCGCTCTGCTGCAGATACCTTGTGCCTACGAATACCTAGATTCAACCAATCCACCGTTGGCCACCGTTCTTTCTCTATTTTGGGTCCATCGACCTGGAATGAGCTCCGTCTCTCTCTTCGCCAGAAACCTAGTTATGACACTTTTAAATCCAGCCTCAAGACATTAATTTCAAACCTAAGATTTTCCCCTTCCTGTTTCATATCAGAACTATCCCACCTTCACTAACCCATGTCCCATCACCCTGCTAAAGTATACGACCTGTGTGAGTGTGTGTGCGCTTTTGAAAAAAACCCATTTGACTATTGAAATTTTATGTCATAGATTTTGTCTGCAGCGCACCATGTTTGTAATATCTGTTTGTTTAAACTATTGATTATTCATCATTGATTGCATGACTGTGTAAGATTAGGTTGAATGCATGCGCTTTGATTTGTCTTTGCAAGATATAGTGCTATATAAGTTCCATTTATTATTATTATTATTATTATTGTTATTATTATTATTATTATTATTATTATAGTGCTATATAAGTTCCATTTATTATTATTATTATTATTATTATTATTATTATTATAATCATCATTATTACTGTACTGTATTGTACTGTCTGGCTGTTTGTGTGTGTGTATGTGTGTGTGTGTATGTGTGTGTGTGAGCGTCTGTGTGTGTCTCTCTGTCTGTCTTTCTGTTTCTGTCTTTCTGTCTATCTGTATGTCTTCTGTATCTGTTCTTCTATCTGTCTTTCTGTCTGTCCCATATTCTGTCTCTATTTCTGTGTCTCTCCATATCTCTGTCTCTCTTGTTCTGTGTCTCTCCATATCTCTGTCTCTCTTTCTGTGTCTCTCCATATCTCTGTCTATTCTGTCTTTCATTCTTGTCTCTCATATCTCTGTTCTTCTCCCCATATCTCTGTCTCTCTCTTCTTCTGTGTCTCTATATCTGTCTTCCTTCTCTGTCTCTCTCTTTTCTGTGTCTCTCCATATCTCTGTCTCTCTTTCTTTGTTCTCTCATATCTGTCCTGTCTCTCTTTCATGTTCTCTCTGTCTGTCTCTTTCTTGTCTCCTTCTCTATCTTCATTCTGTCTCTGTCTCTCTTCATCTGTCTATCTCTCTTCTGTCTGCCTCTGTCTGTCTATCTCTGTCTATCTGTCTTTGTCTCTTTCTCTCTCTCTCTCTCTCTCTCTCTCTCTCTCTCTCTCTCAGGTTTTTCAATTTGTAAAAATAATTATGCATTATAACACAAGCACGAAGAGACCAGCCATCATTGCCAACATTTTATTATTTCTCTGCATATATATGTTGTTTCTGCTGACACACTTTGCAAGTTGATGCCCTTTTAACATACGGTGTGCTCAAAATGATATGCATTTGGCATTGCATTTATTGTATTCATATTCTAGAAGTGTATAGACAAATGTTGCACACAAACGGTAAAAGTCTGTTTAAGACAAGGTAAGTTAAGTTTAGGGGACGGGATAGCTCAGTGGTCAGAGCACTCGCTTTCCCCAAGTCAATATTAAGCAGCATTGAAAGTGGTTACCAGTTGGGTGGATGACCGTTTGCGCGCCTTGGCTTCAGTAGAGTCCCTCAGTTCACCCAGCTGTAAATGGGTAGCTGCCCTCTTTAGGGTCAGGGAAGGTAAAGCAGCGAGGGAGAGGAGATGGGCGCCGCCCTCAATATGCTGGCCCCTGGAGAAACTGAGGTCTCTGACGCCTCACTCCCTTACGACGACATAGGTTACCTTTACCTAAGTTATGCTACAAGCGTGCATGGTTGTTGTGATTGAGTTTGTTCGCTCGTTTGTTTGTTTGGTTGGTTGACTGGTTGTTTGATTGTTTGTAACATTCATTTGGAAACGATGCATAACATTAATATTCTATCCAAAAAACACAAAAAGGACATGTCACAAATAGTTGGGTTTTTAAAAAAACCCCAAACTAAAAACATTATTTAGGTAAAATTTCCTTTGTAACATAAACATAGTTATGCTGATAAATGAATCCAACTGAACTACGTAAATAGTTATCCAGGCTCTATCTGAGAATTGAAGAGAGAGAGAGAGAGAGAGAGAGAGAGAGAGAGAGAGAGAGAGAGAGAGAGACAGACAGACAGACAGACAGAGAGAGAGAGAGACAGAGAGAGAGAATGAAAATGACAATGTCAGTGACAATGACAATGACAAAATAGTTTATTGTTCAGACTCAGAGTGTCCGTAAACAAGGGGAAATTAAAAAAATATATATATACCATTTGCAGCAAATTTTCGAGGTTGACAAAAAACATTGAATTTCGAATTCTTTGAAAGAAGAGAGAGAGAGAGAGAGAGAGAGAGAGAGAGAGAGAGAAGAGAGAGAGAGAGAGAGAGAGAGAGAGAGAGAGAGAGAGAGACAGACAGACAGACAGACAGACAGACAGACAGACAGACAGACAGAGACAGAGAGGCAAAGAGGCAGAGAGGCAGAGAGACAGAGACAGAAATAGAGACAGAAACAAAGACAGACAGAGACAGACAGACAGAGACAGACAGAGAGAAAGACAGAGTGACCCTGTATGTCAGGTTCCACCCACCCACCACACATTACCTAAAAAAACCCAAAAAACACTTCCGTGCAGTGTTCCAACGACTTCTCAAGGAGTTCTGAGAGAAGTCAAGTCCAAGGCAAATTTATATATTATCATTCCATAACCAACAACAATAGTCAACAGCAGCGGATCGATCTAGAGGTAACGCGCCTGCCTAGAAAGCGAAAAGTTCCAGGTTCGAAGTGTGTGGTGATTCGATCCCCGTTTGGGCCCCAAACTCCCTCCACCCCCACCTCTCTCCCCCCGCACACACACACACACACACACACACACACACAACACACACACACACACACACACACACACACACACACACACACACACACACTTGGCTTTTGACTCTGACACTGGGGGATCACTATTTGTAAAGAAATGTATTTATTCTATTTTATTCTTTTATATCGAAGAAAATAGAATAAACACTTGTGTGCTTTTTAAAAAAATTACACACAGTCCCCGTGTGTATGCGGTTTTTTTTATTAATTTTGTCATCTGTTCCCACCGGCACACAATGACCTACTCTTACGAAAAGCTGAACAGGATTTAACGTGTGCGCAAGATGTTCTGCGTACGTGCGTTCGCACACGGGGGCCTCGGTTTATAGTCTCATCCGAAGGACTTTTTGGGGGAGAGTGGAGTCTGCACTGATGTGAACTCCAGGGGAAAATATCCCCCCTTGAACGGGAATCGAACCCGGGTCGTCAGATTGCGAGCTCAATGTTCTAACCACTAGGCTACCCTGTCCCGATGCTGGCTTCATCAGTTCCTCGGCCTTTGCCTTCTTTGATCTCTGGCTGCAGAACTGAAAGTGTTAGAATTTAGCTGGTGCGCCCATCCACTAGACCGTCAGTGGTGGTCTGGGTGCTAGTCTTTCGGGCGAGACGATAAACCCGAGGTGCCGTGTGTGTTACATCTAATTATTTAGCCCACGGGGGGAAATGTCCCTGGCAGAATTCTGTAGGAAAAAGCCACTGTGATAGGGAAACAATATATTATTACAGGTGCAGACAGAAAAAGAAAAAAAAGGGTGGCGCTGCTCTTGTGGTGACGCGATCTCCTCTTCGAGGAGAGCAGATGGGACTTCACGCAGAGAAATCTGCCGTGACTTAAAATGGTTTACGATACAACACAATACAATGCGATACAATACAATACGATATGACACAATTCAACACAACACAATACACTACAATACAACACAACACAATACACTACAATACAACACAACACAACAGTGAACCCGAGTCGAACCCGGGTCGTCGTCACAACACAGTGCGCGCGCGCATAAATTTAAAAATCTGTTATTCATTATATTTGAGGAAAGTTGCATGCGTGTAATCGATTTGAGTGCAAGCGCTTCGATTTATTTGTTTCACAAGATTCATCGCTATATATATTCCATATATTACTATTATTACAAAACACTACAACGCAGCACAATACAACACAACACAACATAACACAACACAATCTAATCCAAAATAATACAACCCAACACAATCCATCCAATCCAATCCAATCCAATACAACACAACACAATCCAATCCAATCCAATACAACACAACACAGCACAACACAATCCAATCCAATACAGTACAGTGACATAGCAGTTCTCTAGTTCTGTATATCTCGATTACCAAACTGGTTTTTCGACCTTTTGCTTCAAAGGCATACAGTGCAAAGAGACCTCTAATACACACACACACACACACACACACACACACACACACACACACACACACACACACACACACACACACACACACACACACACACACACACACACACAGCACACACACACACACACACACGCTCACACACACACTCACACACACACATACACACACACACACACACATACACACACACACACACACACACACACACACACACACACACACACACACACACACACACACACACACACACACACACACACATTAGCCACCTCCTACCTGTAAGCCCTAAAGCAAATCTGTTTCCCTTTGCCACAGACAAAAAGGGGATTTAGGGCGAGGTAGCCAAGTGGTTAGAACGTTGTGCTCGTGATCTGAGGGCCCGGGTTCCAGTCCAGGTTCCAGCCACAACCGAGGCGCCTATTCAAGGGAGATTATTTTTCTTACCCTGGAGTGAGCGAGTTGTTTATTAATTTTATTATTTTTTTTATTTATACCACTTTCTAAGTCACGGCAGATTTCTGTGCGTGAAACTCGGGATGCTCTCTCCCGTGGGTAGAGCGCGTCGCCACGAGAGCAGCGCCACCACCCATTAGTTTTTTCTTTTATCTTCTCGTCTACAAATATATTAGCTTCCTTATCAGAGTAGCGTGTTTTTTTCTACAGAAGTTTGCCAGGGACAACTCTCTAGTTGCCGTGGGGTCTTTTACGTGTGCTAAAGAATTATGTGGAACACACGGGAGCTCGGTTTATCATCTCATCCGAAAGACTAGCACCCAGACCACCACTCGTGGTCTTATGGATGGGAGGAAAAGTTTCAGGCCTAAACAGGATTCGAACCACCGCACACTTCCGACCCGGCCTTTTCGCTTTCTAGGCAGGCGCGTTACCTCTAGACCACTGACCCACTGAGCTAACATCAGTACCAACTTTTCTCCTCCAACCGTCCTTCGGATGAGACTATAAACCGAGGTCCCGTGTGCAAACGCACGCAGAACATCTTGCACACACGTTTAAAACCTGTTCCGTTTTTCGGAAGAGTAGGCAGTTTGCGCACAGTAGGAACAGATGACAAAATGTACAAAACCACATGCATACGGAGATTGGATGTAAAAACACACAACGCACGAGTGCTTATCCCATTATCCTTGAAATGACACAATAATAATAATAATAATAATAATAATAATAATAATAATAATAATAAATGTTTGGAGGTCAGGAAATGAGGTACTGTCTAGAGGATATCCAAAGAATCAATGTTGTTGATGTTAAAAGGATTGATTTTGTTTTTCAGTTCTGTACATGACGGAAAAGTCAAATATGAATCGGAAATCAAGCATTTGTTTTAGCATGTGTGTGTCACACACACACACACACACACACACACACACACACACACACACACACACACACACACACACACACACACACACACACACACACACACACACACACACACACACACCGCAAGCAAGCAAGCAAGTAAGCAAGCACACAGATTACCATCTCCCACTCCCCCCCCCTCTCTCTCTCTGTGTTTGTCTGTCTGTCTAGATCTGTCTCTGTCTGTCTATTGTTTGTCTCTGTCTGTCTCTGTCTCTGTAACACAGATATGACCACCTTAGTTTACAACTAACAGACAACAGCAACAAGATCACTGGTGTTCTTTTTCTTGTTGCAGATTT
Organism: Rapana venosa; assembly: GCA_028751875.1. Taxonomy (NCBI): domain Eukaryota; kingdom Metazoa; phylum Mollusca; class Gastropoda; order Neogastropoda; family Muricidae; genus Rapana; species Rapana venosa. The sequence continues at coordinate 24,992,972 of CM054168.1, read as the reverse complement.
AGCAAAAGCATTTGATTCAAATTGACCGCTCACTTCTGCCGCAAAAAAAAGTTACACTTTACAGCACGTCTGATAATGTTACAGAATTGATATAATCATTTTTAGATAATAGGAAACAAGGAGTGTATATTAAATTGATTAATAGACAAAAATATCTGCACTATTACCAGTGAATTATGGTGTGCCTCAAGGGTCTGTTATAGATCACTATACTTTTCTCAATCAAGATTTACGATCTATCTCTGTCCTTGACAGCTGACTGTGACATGTTTGCAGATGATACAACTGTGCATGTTAATAATTCTAAAAGTGCATTAAGTAACGTTATCTTTGAAAGAAAACATACATCGTATACAAATATGGTTGAACTAAATACGAGTCTCTGCCCACATAAAACTAAGTGTATGATCGTAACCACTCGGCAGAAGGGTCAAAATCCATAATGATAACTCTGGATGGCTAAACCTAAATTTTTTAATGGCAACATTCTCAAACAAGTCAGTTTTCATAAAGCTCTGGGGGTTGCGATAATAATAATAATAATAATATTTGAAATTTATATAGCGCTGAATCTTGTAAAAAACAAACAAATCGAAGCACTTGCACTCAATCATTTACAGGCATGCAACTCTCCTTAAACATAATGAGCAACATATTTCAAATCCATGCGCGCGCACTACGCACGCACACGCACGCACACACCACACACACACACACACACACACACACACACACACACACACACACACACACACCACACAACACACACACACACACACGGAACAACACTTAGAAGGTGAAAGATGCTGTTGAAAATTAGGGACAGATATGTGGGGGGAAAGTCTCAGGTAGGAAATAAGTGTGTTTTGAGGCTGGATTTGAAGGAATCAAGTGAAGGCTTTTGACGAAGTGAAAGAGGGAGGTCATTCCAGGTGGATGGACCAGAAACAGAGAAGGAGCGACGGCCAACAGTGGTTTGTTTGAATCTGGGTGTTCGAAAGCACAAAGTATCTGCGGCTGAACGAAGGGAACGGGATGGAGTGTACAGGTGAAGACAGTTACAGAGATAAGAGGGTGCAGAGTTGTTATGGGCCAAACATGTTGAGATGGTATGTAAAAGATATCTCTAAAAAATCCATGTGCTTTCCAAAATAAAACTTTTTCAGATATTCACTCTTGTAAACTGTTTAAAAAAAAAGTTTTCATTGAATCTCGTATCAGGTATGTATCAACAGTTCGGGATTCTGCCAGTGAAAATATTCCCCACCCGATAATCAGTCTTCACAGACGTGACCTAGAGATAATTCTGTTAACATCGTCATACTGACAGTTGCTGAATACGCCTTTTAAACGTTCTTCCTCTAAAAGTTGTGGATTGGTGGTCTAGAGGTAACTCACATGCCTACAAA
>CM054168.1:24974063-24979063 GCA_028751875.1 Rapana venosa | reverse complement strand
CTCATCTTCTGTGACGTCCCCCGTCCAGCTGTTCCCACGCCGCTCATCCCAATCCTCCTCCCCCCCCCCCCTTCCGCCACAATCATACCCTGACTCGTTATGTCTCATCCTCAGGGTCGGAAGTCGTCCACAGGGATCCCATCTCTATCAGGCCGCCGTGAGACCACCAGCCAGAGGGGCCCTGCACTACTGCTGGATCACTTTGGTGATTACAGCAGACTTGTCCTTGCACTGGGCCTGCTAGCGCTGGTGGGCGGGCCCCTGTAGGTAATGATCTCCGTGTAAGGTAAAAGGTAAAAGTGTCCCATAACCTATAAGGTCGTAGGGAAGCGAGGCGTCAGAGACCTCACTTCTCTAGGGCCAGCATATTGAGGGCGGCGCCCATCTCCTCTCCCTCGCTGCTTTACCTTCCCTGACCCTAAAGAGGGCAGGTACCCATTTACAGCTGGGTGAACTGGGGGAACTGTACTGAAGCCAAGGCGCGCAAACGGTCCACCATCCAACTGGTAACCACGCTCGACGCTGCTTAACTTGGCTGGGGGAAAGCGAGTGCTCCGACCACTGAGCTATCCCGTCCCCGATCTCGGTGTATTGGGGGTTATATTTTGGCTGGCTCGGAGTCAAAGACAGACTGAGCCACGTATGCTGTGTTTGACTGGCTGGCTGGCTGGCTCAGAGTATAGCTTTGTTTGCACCCTTCGTGGTGTGGTCAGTCCAATCCAATCCAATCCAATCCAATCCAATCCTGTTGTTTTTTGCCCCGCCGACCACAGGGGCCATTAATATCAGGGCTGTCACTGGTGGTGAGGGAATAAAGGCATGATGTCGATCAGTAGCCGAATCAGTAGATAGAGGCGGGTAGAAAGAGAGAGAGAGAGAGAGAGAGAGGGTCACAGAAATAGACTGATCTGATGGTCTTATGATAGCTGTCAATGGCAAAATCCAGAGGGAGAGAGAGGGGGGGGAGAGAGGGGGGGGGGGGGAGGAGGGGAGGAGAGAGAGAGAGAGAGAGAGAGAACTCGAACGATTTATTTACAAAAAGGTCCATTGGCCCATACATGAAGGGGGTTGCCGAACTGCTTAGTATTTTGGTGGGGGTGAAAGCAATTGTAATGACAAAATGTTACTGTATAACAAAAAGTCAGCTACAAAAATAAGACTTAGGATAACAATATCTCTCTTATTCTGAAAGCTTTACACAAATATAAAGTGAGGCTGTGCACAACCTCAGGATGACTTGATGCCAGGAGTAAACAGAGTCTAAATAAATTAGGCTGTCTACTACATTTAACAGGGATGTAGTTCTGCCTAACATCCTGTAATACTGGACAGCACAACACAAAATGTACTTCATCCTCCGGTGCTTGCTTACATAATGAATCGTCAATATCATGTTCTCTGTATCTGAATTTGTGAACATTTATACCTGATACACCAAGTGTAAAATTAGACATAATTCTTTTCAAATGTATATCCATATCAAGTTTTAGATAAGGTTTGACATCATGCGAACTTATAAATTGTCTGTACATTTGAAATCTGTCACTGCTTTGTATAATTATAATCACTCCATTGTTGCCATCGTCAGTCAATCAATCTTCGCCTGAAAGCGTTAAGAAACTCTCTACAATTTCCGACCCCTTGATTGAGCCAAAGAAATCCAAACCCGAGTTCACACAAACAGGTACGTATTTGTGTCGCCCAGTTGTTTTTCCCTTTGACATCTAGACCATAAAGCATCTTGTAGGATTTAAAAGGTAGTCTAGTCTCATTCATATACAGAATCTTAATCCAATATCTAACGCATCTTACAGCAGCATTAACAGAGAGAGGATATCTATTAGTTGAGAGAGAGAGAGAGAGAGAGAGAGAGAGAGAGAGAGAGAGAGAGAGAGAGAGAGAGAGAGAGAGAGAGAGAGATTTTAATTATTTTTATTCTTTTATTTCGAAGATAGTGGAATAAGCACTCATGTGCAGAGAGAGAGAGAGAGAGAGAGAGAGAGAGAGAGAGAGAGAGAGAGAGAGAGAGAGAGAGAGAGAGAGAGAGAGAGAGGAGAGAGTAGAGAGGAGAGAGAGAGAGAGAGAGAGAGAGAGAGAGAGAGAGAGAGAGATAGAGACAGGCAGAGACAGAGCAGAGAGAGAAAGATCAGAATGAGAATCAGATGAGGAGAGAAGAGGCAGAGAGAGAAAGAACAGGAGATGAGAGAGAGAGAGAGAGAGAGAGAGAAGAGAGAGAAGAGAGAGAGAGAGAAGAGAGAGAGAGGAGAGAGAAGAGAGAGAGGAGAGAGAGAGAAGAGAGACAGACAGGAAGAGAGAGAGGAGAAGAGAGACAGAGAGAGAGAGAGAGAGAAGAGAGAGAGAGAGAGAGGAGAGAGAGAGAGAGAGAGAGGAGAGAGAGAGAGAGAGAGAGAGCAGACGAGAGAGAGAGAGAGAGAGAAGAGAGAAGAGGAGACGAGAAGAGAGATGAGAGAGAGAGAGGAGGAGGAGGATGGATGAGAGATGGAGAGAGGAGGAGAGAGAGATGAGAGAGGGATGAGATGATGGAGGAGAGAGAGGAGAGATGGAGAGAGGAGAGATGGAGGAGAGAGAGAGATGAGAGGAGGAAGATTGGTAGAAGATGGAGATGAAGGAGAAAGATTGGATGGATGGATGGATTGGGATGGATGGATTGGATGGATGGATGGTGGGTGGATGGATTGGTGGATGGATGGATTGTGGAGATGGATGGATGGATGGATGGGATGAGGTGGATTGGTGGATGTGATGGATGGATGGATGGATTGGATGGATGGATTGGGATGGATGGATTGGGGTGGATGGATGGATTGGGGATGGATGGATGGTGATTGTGATGATGGATTGGACGGATGGATTGGGATGGATGGATTGATTGGATGAATGTGATGGATTGGATGGATGGATGGATTGGATTGGGATGGATTGGATGGGCGGTGGATGGATGGATTGATGGTGGGCGGATGGATTGGATGGATGGATGGATTGGGGATGGATGATATGGTGGATTGGGATGGATGGATGGAATGGATTAGAGGTGGATGGATGGATGGATCAAGATGGATGTGATGGATGGATGATGGGGAAACTTGATGACGATGTCATTGATTTCACAATGCTATGGAGGCCTTAGCAAATTAACGATGCTCACGCCCCCCCCCCCACCACCACCCTCCCCACCCACCCCCTCCACCCGGCCCTGTGGACAGACAGACACGCACACACACATCGCGCGCGCACGCGCACGCACACACTCACACCACACACACACACACACACACACAACACACACACACACACACACACACACACACACATACAGAGCTTCACTCTCCCCAAAAGTCCTTCGGATGAGACTAGAAACCAAGGTCCCGTGTGCGAACGCACGCAGAACATCTTGCTCACACGTCAAAACCAGTTCCGCTTTTCGGAATAGTAGGCCATTAGTAGTAGTGCCGGTGGGAACGGATGACAAAATTGACAAAACTTCATACACACGGGGACTAGATGGAAAAAAGCGCACATGATTGCTTATTCTATTTTCCTCGAAATAAAAAGATAAAAATAAAAGAATAAAAATAAACACACACAGACCCACACAGACCCACACAGACCCACACAGAGACACCCGACACAGACACACACACACACACACACACAACACACACCACACCAAAGGGTTACACAGTTAAAGGGAAACAAACCTAATGTTGTAAGGGTATCGATAAGATTTACAGAGTTTGTTTCCTTTAACTATCTTCAACTTGGAAACGGCTGTTGAAACATTTTATGTCAGAAAAACAGAATCACTTGTTAATGTAATCTCGCTTGTAAGTACTTTTGTGATTTACAAGAAGGGGAAGATGGGGATGGGAGGGGGGGGGGGGGGGGACGTAACAATTTGCTTCTTGCTTTGAAAAAAAAATGGTTTGTTGTCTTATGGATTTTTTAAAACCAATGATCACTTTTGTGGTTTACAGAGGGGTAAGGGAACAATTTGCTTTTTGTTTAAAAAAAAAAAAAGAATTGTTTGATGCGTTATGGTTGTTTTAAAACCAATGATCACTTTTTTGTGATTAACAGGGAGGGGGGGGGATGAAGAAGAGGCGAACCTTTTTTTTTTAAAGAATGTTTTGTTGTGTTATGGTGGGTTTAAAACAAATATTTTTAACCAATCTTTGAGAGTAAAGTGATTGGGGAGAAAAGAGTAAGGGGAGAATGGGGATGGGGGGGGGGGGGGGGGGGGGGGGCGGGGGGCATGGTTGGGGACGGGAGAAGCATAGACACAAAACAGACACGCACACACACACACACACACACACACGCACGCATGCACGCTCACACATACATACACACACGCGCGCGCGCAGATACAGACACGCAGACTTAAAGAGATGGACACATAGATACAGACACACTTACAGACAGACACTCACAGACATAGGCACGCAGAAAGACTCACACACTCACAGACACACCGACGTAGACACATATACATGCACAGAGAGACAGAGAGACAGACAGACAGACAGACAGGCACACACACACACACAACACACAAACACACACAATCACACAAACACACACACAAACACACACACAACACACACACACTACACATTAACACACACACACACACACAACACACACACAACACACACACACACACACACACACACACACACACACACACACACACACACACACACACACACACACACACACACACAGAAGGCTGGGAGTACCATCATTCAGACCCTCGAATAAGTTCATAATCCGACGCCCCGTGTGCGAACACACTAAGAACAGATTTCGCACATGGTAGAACCTGTTCCACTTTTGGGAAGAGTAGGCCACTGTGTGCTAGTGGAAAAGGATGATAACATAATATAGAAAATTTGAAAAAGAAAGAAACAGCATGAACGAGAGGACTGGATGTTGAAAAAAAGCAACCCCCAAACACACGGCTACTTATTCCAAAAACT
>CM054168.1:24965175-24973563 GCA_028751875.1 Rapana venosa | reverse complement strand
AAGACATCAAGAAAACGACGGCCTCACCAAAGGAAAACCATAACCAATTACTACATTTGGCCCCCAAACATTTAAGTCAAGCATCAACAAACCCCAAAGACAAGAATTTTTCCCTGGCGCTGATATTGGTAGTGACCACGACAGGTTTACTCATGACCCTACAGATCAAGCTGAAGACCAAGAACCAGAAGAAAATCCCCTTTTTCGTTCAACAGGAAAAGCTAAAGGGACCCCGAAGTCGCTGAAATCTTTAAAGCGAGATGGGGGGCAATTTGCACATTAAATTTTCCCTCAAGATGACATCAACAACCTCACTGAGACCTTCAGCAAGACCATTCAGGAGACAGCGCTGGAGATCCTTGGAAAGAGAGGAAAAAGAACCAACCGTGGGTTACCAACGATATCCGACCTGTGCGACCAACGTAGGGAGCTAAAGCCAGTGAAGAACAAAAACCCAGAAACGGCCGAAGAGTATAGAACAGTCAACAGGTCAATCAAGAAGAAGATGACTGAGGCCATGGGAACGGGAAATGTCAGAACAATGCTCCAAGGTGAGAAGGCAATGGAAAGGGAGACAGCAAAGAGGCGTACCAGACCATCAAGGTACTAACCAAGTCCCAGCAGCCAAAGACCTCCGTTATAAAGACAAAGAGGGGTCAGTCCTTACAGAGAGCGCCACTATCATAAAGAAAGGACAGAATATTGCAGAGACCTGTACAACTACAAGCTGAAGGCTGATCCGAACAAACTTCACGAGCAAGATCCCAGACCATCAATCCTGAAAGCACACAGGTGCTGGAGGAAGAGGAGAAGAAGCAGTAAGATCCCTGAAAGAGGCAAGTCACCAGGGATTGACAACATCCCGGCTGAGCTCATCAAGAACGGAGGCCCCAGAGATCAAGGCATTAACAATCATCTGCCAACGCATCTGGACCACAAAAGTGGGCCCGAACAGTGGACCCAATCCATCATAGTTCCACTTCCAAAGAAGGGAGACCTGAAGAAGTGCCCCAAAATTACAGAACAATCAGTCTGAAAGCCATCCAAGCAAAGTTATCTACGCATTTCCTTGAACAGACTGAAACCCCCAAGCAGAAGAAATCCTATCAAAGAACAGGCAGGGTTCAGACCAGGTCGAAGCACTGTCCCAACAGATCTTCAACATCAGAATGCTCATAGAGAAGCATCTCCAACATCAGCTACAGCTCTACAACAACTTCATTGACTTCAAGAAGCCTTCGATCGAGTGTGGCAAGAAGCTCTGTGGCAAGTCATGAGAGACTATAGCTTCGACGAGGACCTGATTCAAGTCTCCAGGCGCTGTATGACAGCTCCACAGTGCAGTCCTCATGGTGGAGAAATCGGGAGTTCTTTTCCCGGGCTTCAGTTGGAGTTCGACAAGGCTGCCCGCTATCCCCCGTTCTTTTCAACGGTTCCTGGAGAACATCATGCAGGAGGCCCTCCTTGGCTTCAAACCACAATCACATAGGAGGAAGGCCAGTCTGCAATCTTCGATTCGCAGACGATATTGATCTCATGGGCCGCAGTGAAGAAGAACTCCCCGGATCTCACCACCAGACTGGAAACATCAGCCAATGCCCACGGTATGGAGATCAGCATAAAAGAGCAAGATCCTAGGAACAGTACCACACCGACCACTCCCACCAGCATCAAGATGATGGCGAGACACTAGAGGAGGTGGAAACTTTCAAGTACCTTGGAGCAGTCATCACCAAAGAAGGCACGAGCACACAAGAGTGAAGATCAGACTTCTGGGCACTCTCCTCCATTACTAGCTGGCAAAGGTGGAGAAACCACAACATCGAACCCACTAAGGTCAACCACAAGGGACCGTCACACCATTTCCTTGACAGCTGGGGAAGCAGGACACTTACTGCCGAATTAGAACGTGCATTTTAAGCCTTTTAGATAATGCCTCAGGCGGATCCGAAAATCACCCACAGAACCCAAAAAAGGAAAAACCCAAACCCCCCAAAAATTTTTTTAAAAAAACCCCCCAAAAAAAAACCAAAAAACCCAAAAAAAGGGAAAACCGGGAAAATTTTAAAAAATTTTAAAAAAACCCTTAAAAACACTCCCCCAAAAAATTTTTTCCCCAAAAAAAGGGGGGGGGGCCCCCGGGGGGGAAAAGGGAAACTTGGGGGGGCCCCCCCTTTTTTCCCCCCGGGCCCCCCGGGGGGGTCCCATTTTGGGGGGGGAATTTAACCCCTTTTTTCCCCCTTTTTTTTCCCCCCCGGGTTTTTAAGGGGCCCCGGGGCCCCCCCCCCCCCCCAAAACCCAATCCAAAAAAAATTTGAAAGGGGGGAAAAAAAAAACCCCGGGCCCCCAAAAAAAAAACCCAACCCCCCCAATTTCCCCCCCCAAAAAAAACCCCAAAAAAAAACCCCCAAAAAAAGCCAACCCCCAAAAAAAAAAACCTTGGGGGAAAAAAAGGCCCCCAAATTAAAAAGAAAGGGGGGGCCCCCTTTTTGGGGGGGAAAAAAAAAAATTAAAAAAAAAAAAAAAAAACCCCCCCCCAAAACCCCCCCGGGGTGGTTTTTTTCCCCCCCCCCTTTAGAAAAAAGCCCCCCCCGGGCCCAAAAACCCAAAAAAAACCCAAAAAAAGGGAAAAAATTTGGGGAAAAAAAAAAAAAAACCGGGGGAAAAAAAAGGGGGGGAAAAAAATTTCCCCCCAAAAAAAAGCCCAAAGGGGGGGGCCCCGGGGAAGGGGGAAAAAGGGGGGGGGAAAAAAAAACCCCAAAAAAAAAGGGGGGGGGCCCCCCCAAAAAAACCCCCCCCAAAAAAGGCGGCCCTTTGGGCCCCCCCGGGGCCCCCCCCCAAAAAAAAGGGGGGGGAAAATTTTTTTAAAAAAATTTTTTTTTTAAAAAATTTTTTTTTCCCAAAAAATTGGGGGGGAAAAAAAAAAAAAAATTTTTTTTTTTTTTTTTTTTGGGGTTTTTTTTGGGGGCCCCTTTAAATTTTTCCCCCCCAAAAACCCTTTTTTTAAAGAATTTTGGAATTTTTTTTAAAAATTTTTTTTTAAAAAAATTTTTTCGGAAAATTTTCCCCGCCCCCCCAAAAATTTTGGGAAAAAAATTTGGGGTTTTCCCCTTTTTCCCTTTTTTTGGGAAAAAAACCCCCCTTTTTTTTAAAAAAAACCGGGAAAAAAAACCTTTTCCCCCCCGGGGCCCCCCCCTTTAAATTTTTTGGGGGAAAAAAAAAACCCTTTTTTTAAAATTTTTTCCCCCCAAAAAAAAATTTTTTTTTAAAAAACTTACAAAAATTTTAAGGTTTGGGCCCCTTTTTCCAAAAAATTTTTTATTTTAACCCCTTTTTTTAAAAAAAAAAATTTTTTTTTTTAAAACCTTTTTTTTTTGGGTTTTTTTTTTTTAAAAAAAAAAAAATTTTTTTTTTTTAAAAAAAAACCCCGGTTTTCCCCCCCCAAAAAATTTTTAAAAATTTTTTTTTTAAAAAAAATTTTTTTTTTAAAAAAAAATTCTCTTTTAAAAAAAATCCAAAAAAAAAATTTTTTAAAATTAAAACCAAAAAAAAAAAAAAAATTTTTTTTTTTAAATTTTCCCCCCCCCAAAAAAAAAAAAATTTTTTTTTGGGAAAAAACCCCCTTTTAAAAAAAAATTTTAAAAAAAACCCCCCCTTTTTTTAAAAAATTTCCCTTAAAAACCCCCCATTAAATTTTTAAAAAATTTAAAAAAAACCTTTTAAAAAAAAATTTTTTTGGGGGGCCAAAAAAAAAAAAAAAAAAAAAAAAATTTTTTTTTAATTTTTCCCCTTTTTAAAATTTTTTTTTAAAGGGTTTTGGGAAAAAAAAAAACCCCAAACCCCCCTTTTTCCCCCCATTGGGCCCAAAAAAAAACCCCTTTCCCAAAAAAAAAAAAAATTTTCTTAAAAATTTTAAAGGGTTTTCCCCAAATTTTTTAAAAAAAAAACCCCAAAAATTTTAAAAAAAACCCCCAAAAAAAAAAAAAATTAGGTTTTCCCAATTTTTTTAAAACCCCAAAAAAAAAAGTTAAAAAAAACCCCCCCCCCCCTTTTTTTTTTTTTTCCCCAACCCCTTTTCTTTTAAAAACCCCCCCAAAAAAACCCAAACCCCAAAAAAAACCCCCCCCCCCAAAAAAAAAAATTTTTAAAAAATAAAAAATTTTGGGGTTTTCCCCCCCTTTTTTTCCCCAAAAAAAAAAAACCCCCCCCCAAAAAAAAAATTTTAAAAAAAAAGTATTTTAAAAAAATTTGGGAAAAACCCCTTTGGGAAAAAAGGGGGGTTTTGGGGTTTTTTTGGGGGGAAAAAATTTTTTTTTAAAAAAAAATTTTTCCCCTTTTTTGGGGGCCCCGGGGGGGGGGGAAAAAAAAAAGGGGGGGGATTTTTTTTTAAGGGGTTTGGTTTTGGGGGGGGGGGGGGGAAAGGGGTTTTTTTTTTTTTTAAGGGGGGGAAATTTTTTTTTTAAAAAAAATTTTAAAGGGGTTTTTTTAAAAAAAATAAAAAACAGACGGTTTTTTAAAATTTTTTTAAAGGGGGGGGGGGGGGGAAAAAAAAAAAAAAAAAAAAAAAATTTTTTTTTTTTTTAAAAATTTTAAAAATTTTTTTTTTTTGGTTAAAAAGGGGTTTTTTTTTTTTTTGTTTTTTGGGGGTTTTTTGGGGGTTTTTTTTTTTGGGAAAAAAAAAAATTTTTAAAAATTTTTTTTAAAAAAAATTTTGGGCCTTTTCAAAAAAATTTTTTTTTGGGAAAAATTTTTTTCCCCCTTTTTTTTTTTTTCAAAAGTTTTTTTTTTAAAAAATTTTTTAAAAAAAAAAAACCCCAATTTTGGGGCCCCCCCCCAAAAATTTTTTTGGGGTTTAAAATTTTTTAAAAAAAGCCCAAAAAAAAAAAATCCCCCTTAAAAAAAAAAAAAAAATAAAACCCCCCCCCAATTTTTTTAAAAAAAAAAAAAAAAAAACCCCTTTTTTTTTCCCCCGCCTTTTGCAAAAACCCCGCAAAAATAATTTTCCCAAAAAAAAAATTTTTTTTCCCTTTTTTTTAAAAATTTTAAAAATTTTTTTTCCCCCCCCCTTTCCCCCCCCGGGATTTTCCCCCAAAAAAAAATTCCCCCAATTTTTTTTTTTTCCCCCCAAAAATTTTTGTTTTTTTGGGGGGGGAAACCGGGGAAATTTGGGTTTTTTTTTTTTAAAAACCCCCAAAAAAAAATTTTTGGGGGGAATTTTTTTTAAAAATTTTTTTTTTTAAAAAATTTTCCCCAAAAAAAACCACCAAAAAAAAAACCTTTTTAAAAAAACCTTAAAAATTTTCCCGGGGGGGAAAAAAAAAAATTTTTTTTTTTTTTTAATTTTTTAAAATAAAAAACCCCCAAAAAATTTTTTTTTAAAAAAAAAAAAAAACCTTTAAAAAATTTTTTTTTTTTTTTTTTAAAATTTTTAAAAAAAATTTTTTTTGCTGGAAATTTTTTTGGGGAAAAAAAAAAAAAACAAAAAAAATTTTTTTTTTGGAAAAAAAAATTTTAAAATTTAAAAAAAACTTTAAAAAAAAACCCCAAAAAAATTTTTTTTCCCCCCTTTAAAAAAAAAAAGAAAGGGGGGCCCCTTATTTTCCCCCCAAAAAAAAGGGGCCCTTTTTAAAAAATTTTTTTTGGGGGGGTGGAAAATTTTTTTTAAAAAAAAACCCCGGGATTTAAGGGGGGCCCCCCCCTTTTTTTTTTTTTAAAAAAAGGGGGGCCCCTTTTTTTTTTCCCCCCCCTTTTTTTTTTAAAGGGGGGGTTTTAAAAAGGAATTTAAAAAAAGGGGCCCCCCCCCCCTCCCCTTTTAAAAAATTTTGGGGGTTTTTTTTTTTAAAAATTTTTTTTCCCCCAAAAAAAAATTTTCCCCAAAAAAAATTTTTTTTAAATTTTTTAAGGGGGTTTTGGGGGAAAAACCCCCCTTTTTTTGGGGGTTTTTTGAAACCCTTAAAATTTAATTTTTTTTAAAAAAAAGGGGGCCCCAAAAAAACCCCCCTTTTTTTTAAATTTTTTTTAAAAAAAAAATTTTCCCTTTTTGCCCCCCCAAAACCCCCCCCTTTTTTTCCCCCAAAATTTAAAAACCCAAAATTTTTTTTTCCGTTTTTCCCCCCAGAAAACCCCCCCCCTTTTTTTGGGTTTTTTTTTTCCCCCCCCCCCCTTTTTAAATTTTGGTTTTTTTTTTTTTTTCCCCCCCCCCCAAAAATTTTTGGGGTTTTGGGGGGCCCCCCCCCCCTTTTTTTGGGGGGCCCCCCCCCCCTTTTGGGGTTTTTTTTAAAAAAATTTTTTTTTTTTTTTCCCGGGGAAAAATTTTTTTTTTTGCCCCAAAAAAACCCCCCCCCCCTTTTTCTAAACCAAAACCCCCCCAAAAACCCCCCCTTTTAAACCGAAACCCAAAAAATTTTTTTTTTTTTGGCCCTTTTAAAAAAACCCCCGGGGGGGGGGGGGGTTTTTTTTTTAAGGAAAAAATTTTTTTTTCCCCCCCCCCTTTTTTTTTAAAATTTTTAAAAAAAGGTTTTAATTTTTTTTGGGGAAATTCCCCCCCCAAAAAAGGGAAAAAGGGGGAAAAAAAAAAAAGAAAAAAGGGGTAAAAGAAGGGGGAAAAAGGGGGGGGGAAAAAAAAGGGGGAAAAAAAGGAAAAAACCGGAAAAAGGGGGGGAAAAAAGGGCCCCCCAAAAAGGGGGGAAAAAAAACCCCAAAAAAAACCCTTTTAAAAAAAAAAACCCCCCCCAACCCAAACCAAAAAACCCAAAAAAAACCCCCCCCCAAAAAAAAAAACCCCCCAAAAAACCCTTTCCCCCCCCCTGGCCCCCCAAAAAAAAAAAAAAAGGGAAAGGGGTTTTTTAAATTTTAAAATTTTTAAAAAATTTGGGTTTTTTTTAAAAAATTTTTTGGGGCCCTTTTTGGGTTTTTTTGGGGTTTAAAAAATTTTTTTTTGGGGCCCAGGGTTTTTTGGTTTTTAAAAAATTTTTTAAAAAAAAATTTTTTTTTTTTTAAAAAAAAAAAAAGGGGGGGATTTTAAAACCCAAAAATTTTTTTTTTGTTGGGGTTTTTTTTGGGGAATTTTTAAAAATTTTTTTTCCCCCAAAAATTAAACCCCAAAAAATTTTTTAAAAAATTTTTTTTTTTAAAAAAAAAAAATTTTTTCCCCCCAAAAACTTAAGGGGTTTTTTTAAAAAAAAGAAAAAACCCCCCCAATTCCCGGGTTGGGGGGTTTTTTTTTTTTGGGTTCCCCCCAAAAAAAAGGGGGGGCCCCCCCCTTTTTTTTAAACCCGGGGGTTTTTTTTTTAAAAATTTTTTAAAAGTTTTCCCCGGGGGGAAAAAAAAATTTTTTTTGGGGGGAAAAAAGGGGGGTTTTTTTTTGGGGGGGTTTTTTCCCCCAACCAAAAAAAAAAAAGGGTTTTCCCCCTTAAAAAAATTTTTAAAAAATTTTTTTTTTAAAAAATTTTTTAAAACAGGTTGAATTTTTTTTCCCCCCCCCGGGGCCCCCCAAAAAAACCCCCTTTTAAGTGGGGGAAAAAACCCCCCGGGGGGGTTTCCGTAAAACCGGGGGGCCCCCCCGGGGGGAAAAATTTAATTTTTCCCCTTTAATTTTTTTTCCCGGGGGGCAAAAATTTTTTTTTTCCCCTTTTTTTTAAAAAAAAAAAAGGGGAAAAAAAAAAAAATTTTTTTTTAAAAAAAATTTTTTTTCCCCCCCCTTAACCTTTAAAATTTTTTTGGGGGGGTTTTTTTTTTTTCCCCCCCCCCCCCCTTTTTTTCTCCCCAAACCTTTCCCCCCCGGGGGCCCCCCCCCCCTTTTTCAAATTTTTTTTGGGGAAAAAATTTTTTGGGTTTTTTAAAGGGGTTTTTTTTACCCTTTTTCCCTTTTTTGGGGGGGAAAAATTTTTTTCCCCCCTTTTTTCCCCCCGGGGGGTTTTTTTCCCAACCCAATTTTTTTCCTTTTTTTTCCCCCCCCCCAAAAATTTTTAAAAAAAAATTTTTTTTTTTTTTTAAAAAAAAAAAAAGGGGGGGGGGGAAAAAAAAAATTTAAAAAAAAAAGGGGTTTTTTTTTTTTTTGGGGGGGAAAAAAAAGGGGGGGGAAAAAAAAAAAAAAAAATTTTTTTTAAAAAGAATTTCCCCAAAAAAACCCCCCCCAAAAATTTACCCCTTTTTTTTGGGGGGCCCCCAAAAAAAACCTTGGGGTTTTTTTAAGGAAAAAAAAAAAAAAAAAACCCAAATTTTTTTAAAACCCGGGGAAAAACCCAAAAAAATTTTTTAAAAAAATTTTTTAAAAAAAATAAAACCCAAAAAAAAAGGAAAAAAAAAGGGGGGGGGGAAAAAGGGGGGAAAAAAAAAAGGGAAAAAAAGGGGGGGGAAAAGGGTTTTTTTTTAAAAAAACCCTTTCCC
>CM054168.1:24957675-24960175 GCA_028751875.1 Rapana venosa | reverse complement strand
TTTAAAACGTCTGTATGGTTCAAGGATTGCTCCAAATGTTTGTTGCGCATTTTTTTTCTATAAGTAGCAAAATTAAAAAACAATTTAATAGAAAATGGAAGATATGATAAATATGGACGATGGTTTACCCCAGCGATGATATGGGTGAAGCGACAGCTCTTTTGCACCCTTCATTCAGCCCAAAGAATTATTAGAAAGCAGATTTAAAAGATTTTCACACAAGTTTGGGGACAACAACGCCAAAGTCTAGCCATACTGACTATGATATGGACAAAAAAGGGACAATCTGTATGCTTAACGAACCAGGACAAAAGGTTTTATTAACAAAGAAAATAACCCACATCAGTTTTAGCAAAAATACATTTAAGCAAGACTAAGTTTGCATCAGAGAAAACTTGGTATTATGAAGCACTGCTACTAAACTCCAACCAAGCTGTTGCACAACTACAAAATGCTGAACAAAACCTACCAAAACATTTAAAGTCTACCCCTTGAAGACCCAGCACAGTCGGCAAACACAACAACTGAAACTATTCTAGAGTTGGAAACTAGCTTCACACAAGCAGACGAAGACACAGCACTGAAAACAATAAATTTATCAACCCTACCCCATGCGAGAAATAATGGGGTCAATCAAGCACTTCAGAGTATTAGAGGCGAACTGATAAATAGTTTAGCAAAGCTAGGGAATTTAGACTCACACATAGAACTAGAAAAGAAAAAGCTAGCAGAAGCAGACGATGCAAATCTTGACCAGGAAGTAAAAAAAAGAATCACACAGCGTCTAAAAAATCTGCAAGATGAACGCCAAGCAAGATTAGAGGTCTTAAACAATAACAGACAACAACTACAATCTCAGGTTAGCAGAATAAAAGAAACAATCCACCGAATTCTTTATGAAAACATAACACTAGCCGAAAGAATCCGTACACTGTTTCGCGAGCAAGGCATAACACTTGTCAGTATAATTACAGCATTGGGTTTCGCTATTAGCACACTTGTGTATGCGCTGACAGGAAGCACACTTCCGCCACCACCACCACCAACCACCTTCCGCCCCCACAGGCACAGCCTGGGTTAGGAAACAACTCGGTCACTTAGCTGAGCTACTAAAAAAATTAGCCTACAAAGTTGGCGACGCTCTTCCTGGTATAATTGGTTCTGTTGTTAGCTGGCTATTATCAACAGCAGGAAAAGTTGTGGGATTTATGGCCGAACATTTATGGGCGTTACTGGTTTTAGTTGTCGGGTTTCTTCTTTCTAAAATAAAGATAAGCAAGGCCGCTTAAAACAAGTATACATGTTAAAGCATTTATTTCGTCATAGTGACTGTCTCTTACAAGGGGAATAATTAATTTTTTTGTTTGCTCTGTGGAGGGGGTAGTAGTTCTTTCCCTTGTTGTTGCTTCTGTTGTTGTTACTACACTTTTTGCTACTGCTGTATTGTTTACACTTTCATTTTTTCCAAGCAGCACATCATCTCCAGCAATAATAATATTGTTGTTGTAGTTTGTAATTGTTCCTATTTGTAACTGCATGTTGGAAGGCAGCATATATAAACCATGTCCTATAGCAAAGTCTACCTTAGACCGTGCATAGTGAAGAACATCTTGATAATGCTTGATGCTTGATGGTAGGTCAACGGCCGAGTTAATACTGTCTTCAAGATTTGCTAGAAACTGCTTCTGTGCATCAAACCCAGTGCCACCAATAATACTTGACCTTGTCTGTGCCTGTGCACCAAGCAAGCACCACACATAGGTCCGAACAGAGTCATTAATCCTCTCTAATCCTGGTCTTGTTAACCCTTCACTCTTATCAAGAATAAAAGTCGTCCATGCATACATGTGCATTTGCTCTATTGAACCAAGAACAACTCTTGCACCACGGAGAAAGATGTATTTGGAGGCCACCAGTCATAGTTATACCTCCTGTGCACCCCACAAATACAGAGTCCCATGCCATGATTTTGTCCTGTGTTTGTCTGAATGCAGTCTTAGAATCAGTATTGAACTCATTGCACAGCCTCTCATACGCCTTCATGTTAATCCTACTATTAAAGGGATTGAAGTTACTATCAGTGGGCAGTGGGACCTGCAGCTCAGATACACACGCCTAAACTGATAGTACACATGAAACCTGTACACAGACTTTACTAACTGGTTTGGATGGTTCATGTGGTCAGCATATGACACACCACAGCCCGTAGTTGCACAGTGGATAGCAAAGTTTAAGTGGTTTTGGTAAAACTGTATAGGATTAGACAACCATGCTTTTGCAGTGGCATCATCCTTAATTGGTGGGTTTAAGTATGATTTCAGTGGGTTGGGAACTTTTACTTCGAAGATCAATGTCTCTGACACAGCAACATCTAGCTTATTAAAAAATAGTCTTTGGGTTATAGTGAGATCCAGCATTGTATTTTGCATCTTTTTTATATTTATACATTATTTTTCTATAGTAGATAAAATGTTTAAAACTAACAAAATCCCTTTTTCCG
>CM054168.1:24940111-24957175 GCA_028751875.1 Rapana venosa | reverse complement strand
AAATGTAAGGTCATCACTTTAGACAGACTGAAAATAGTGGAACAAAACGGGACCCAAAACAGAACTGGTCCCATACAGGAGGGGGCGGGTTTGGGGACTTAATCCCTCTTCGCACGCTCTGCAACCTATCAGAGACATAAGAGGTAAACCATGCCAAGGCAACACCTTTATTCCAAAAGAGTATTCTAGTCTTTTGAGCAAAATAGAGTGGTCAAGCGTGTCGAATGCTGCATGAGGTCCACAAGCCCATGACTGAACCTCTGCGGTCGTCATTCTGCAAAAGCAGGCTGCTGGTGACACTCAGTACGGCAGTCTCCGTGCTGTGACCAGCCCTATCGCGGGACTGATGATCTCCAAAAAGGTGGTTACAAGCTAGGTGCTTCTGAAGCTGTTTGAGGATAAACTCTCTCCAGAACTTTTGAAATGAAAGGAAGATTGGAAACCGGCCTGTAATTTTTCTTTAGTATTGCAGTCTAGACCTTTTTTCTTGAGGGTGGGTAACAATAGCATTTTTGAACTGACAGGTACAGAGCCCCCCGACAGGATGCTTTGATGATGTCTTTTAAACATAGGTGCCAAAATTCAAGGTTTTGCTTTATCAAAACAGTGGGCAGAGGATCTAAACAACAGCTTTTTGTTGGCATGGACAGAATTACTTCATGGATGTCTTTCACAGAAATGGTTTTGAAAGGATGACAAAATGGCCATCATACTGATGGAAACTAGGTGGAACAGATGGTCGCTGATCAAGATCATCGCGTATTTGTCTGATTTTATCCATGAAAAAGTTACAAAAACTTTGTGGTAGATTGTTGGGGCACATTTGTGGGAAGGGGAGGGGTATTATCTTCCCCAGGAGGCTGTTAGCTATAGAGAAATTTGTTTTGATGAACGACATGATTTCATTTCCTCAAAATAAAAATTCTTTTATCTTTGACTTTTTCAGATTCCTGTATACCACATTTTCCTTGACTAAAATTTCTCTGTGCACTGAGAGTTTTGTCTTTCTCCACTTTCTCTCTGCCGCCGCTTCACCCTTCTAGCCTCTCTGACCCCATCGTCCATCCAAGGCGCTGAAGGCCTGTCGCACACCCTCCGAGAAACAAGGGGAGCGTGTTCGTCAACAATTATCTTAAGCCCCCATCATAGGTCTAAACCAAGATTTTAACATCTACGCCCCCAGCACCCCCCACCAGAGACACAAGATCAGCGCAAAAAATCCCCCCGGCACATCCCCTGTTGCCCCTGGACGACACCCAACGGGTGCCCGGCGGAGGTCGCTGCAAGTAAAGTGGAGAAAAACACCATATTGATCTGATAGGCCCGGGAACTCTTAACATCACAAAGCTTTAAAACATTATCATCTTTCTTACTACAATCTAGTCCAAAATGTGTCTATCTCTGTGGAGTAGATCTGTAAACCCAGTTTGACACAAATTAAAATCAGATAGAATAGACTTTCCCCTTCTGTACATCTTTGTCACAAAGACTATCATAATGATAATTAAAGTCCCCTTGAATAGAAAAACTTCTGCTGTCATTGGTGTAATAAGAGAGCAAGTCTGGGAGTTCTTGAAAAAACAAATTACTAGGAATTTTGTTCTTCTTGGGGGGAGTACGCCGGTAAATGAGAACAAGTTTGTTGATGTTTGGTCGAGGGTTAACGAATCTCAACACCTTTCGAAAGAAAAATAGTCCAGTCTCCTGCAGGTAGATGACGTGAGAGAGTCTTTTTCATCACGATAACCCAAAGGGCTGCCCCGGATCTGTTGGTCTTTATGTTGATGAGGGAAGGAAAACGTTAAAAATTACTTGAAGTGAGAGAGCAGTAAAAGCTTCATACCTGTGTCACGTAGCCAAGTTTCTGACAAAAGGGCAATGTCGACATGTTCTTGATAAAAAGTTCATTTAAGTCCGATGCGATATTTCGGCAGGACTGACAGTTGAGAGTCAAAACTTTCAGTTGTCTGCGGTCTTTGGGTTGTTTACATCAACAACGACATCGCTTCCGGGGTAGATTGGCTCCGATTTGCAGTGAGCTAAGCCGGGCGATGACGTCAGGGGTCAGACGAGAAGGCGATGCAGCGAGGAGCTGCGTGCGGGAGTATTAGTTGTTAGTGTTTTACTTTCTAAGATAAAGATAAACAAGGCCCCTTAAAACAAGTATAGTTGTGAAAGCAATCATCTCATCGGAGTGATTGTCTGTTGCAAGGGGAATAATACTTTTTTTTATTTGCTCTGAGGTAGCAGGAGTTCTTTCCCTTGTTGTTGTTGTTGTTGTTGTTACTACACTTGTTGCTTCTACTGCTACTGATACTACTGCTGCTGGCGTTTTATTTACGCTTTCATTTTTTCCAAGCTGCACATCATCTCCAGCTATAATAATATTGTTGTTGTAGTTTGTAATTGTTCCTATTTGTAACTGCATGTTGGAAGGCAGTATATATAAACCATGTCCTATAGCAAAGTCTACCTTAGACCGTACATAGTGAAGAACATCTTGATAATGCTTGATGCTTGATGGTAGGTCAACAGCCGAGTTAATACTGTTTCCAAGATTTGCCAGAAACTGCCTCTGTGCATCAAACTCAGTACTTGATCTTGTCTGTGCCTGTGCTCCAAGCAAGCACCACACATAGGACCAAACAAAGTCATTAATCCTCTCTAATCCTGGTTTTGTTTACCCTTCACTCTTATCAAGAATAAAAGTCGATTATGCATACATGTGCATTTGCTCTATTGAACCAAGAACAAATCTTGCTCCACGTGAGAAAGATGTATTTGGGCTACCAGTCATAGTTATATCTCCTGTGCACCCCCCCAAATACAGAGTCCCCATGCCGTGATTTTTTGTCCTGTGTTTGTCTGGAATGCAGTCTTAGAATCAATTTTAAAAAACTCATTGCAAGCGCTCTTATACGCCTTCATGTTAATCCTACTATTAATGGTATTAAAATACTTTTCAGTGGGCAGTGGGACTGCAGCTCGATAGGCACGCCTGCTGGATAGTACACATGAATTTGTACACAGACTTTACTTAATGGTTTGGGTTGGTTCATGTGGTCAGATATGACACACCACAGCTGTAATTGGGCACAGTGGATAGCAAAGTTAAAGTGGTTTTGGTTAAAACTGTATAGGATTAGACACCATGCTTTTGCAGTGGCATCACCCTTAATTGGTGGGCTTAAGTATGATTTCAGTGGGTTGGGAACTTTTACTTCGAAGATCAATGTCTCTGACACAGAAACATCTAGCTTTTAAAGGTAATAGTCTTTGGGTTTTAGTGAGATCCAGCCTTTTATTTTGCATCTTTATTATATTTATACAATATTATTCTATAGTAGATAAAATGTTTATAACTCTAACAAACATCTAGTCAGATGTACCTGTTAAACTAGCCATTCCTATTGACAACCGCTGTCAACATAAAACAGTTGCTTTACACAAGGTCTTCTACACAGTATCATGGACAAACATCAACAGATACAATGGCTGGATAACACAAGAGATCCTAGTACTGGTTTGAATAATCGATTTACTGCGCAAGATGGTTATTATGATTTCTGCACACTGGAAAAGGAGCTCTTTCGCCCAGCTGGTATCACATCAAAACTAAACCAAGCTAGTCTAAGAGTAACTCTACAGGCTTCTTCAGCATTCCATATATCTTATCATATTGCAGAAGTACTTGGGTTTGACATAGTCGCATTTCCTGGTAGTATTAGTGGTGGTTTGGTATCTACCTTTGTTGGTGAAAGAACCATTAACATGGCAGTAAACTCTTTGCTTTTTGTACACCTGTCTCAGTTAAACACAACACAAAACCAAGTGGTGACGAAGGCTTCTTCCTCATCAGTCCTTTGATTTACTGAGAATCCTTCACCCAGCGAGCAATGTACTGTGAAACGCAGCACAATAGCTTTACTACACTTAAATTCAAAGAGCTAGAAGAAGGTTTCCATGAAACACTCTGTATAAACAATAAAAGACACAGCCAAAAAACCGTTGACGTAAAATTTTACATATTACATTAGAAATAAAGTAATATAAATACTAATATACATACAAAACCATGTAACGCGGTCCCGTAATAAGAGCACCTGAAACATGCCCAACTATTGAGCTTAAAGATCTTGGTGATGTACAAGAGTTTGAGAAGGATGGGGAAATTGAGGTAGTTTATGCTTTTGAGTACACAAATGATGGATACTACAAGCGCACAGCAATAGAAGAAGCTAAGAAACCTTGGTTTCCTAAACTTGAACAGTTGCGTAATGTTGAAGTCGAAACATTAGCAGATGATTTTACCTCCAAAGTAACACATAAAGCAAATAAATGGCACTTCAAACCAAGCATCGGCTGGCAGATCAAGTTTGAGTTTATTAGTTCATACACTCTCTATGCAGCCAACAGAACTTTCCGTAAAGCCATAAATGCTGGACCAGTAAACATAGCACTAGCCTATCAATCAGCCAGCAGAAATGAAGTAGAGATAATAGCACTACAGAATAAGACACATTACTTGCTTCAAAGAAAAGACTCAGTGACTAAACCATCATTCACATTGCTACGATTCCTTCCATACTTTCTTCTGGATGATCAGTACACATTGGTGTTGTTCTGGTTGCAAGAGAAGACAGAGCTATTTTTCTTGTTCATGGATGGGATTACAAATTAACTGGAAAGACCTCGATGTTGATGCCCTCAGATTTGTGATTGCTATTCGAACAGCGGGGGTTTGAAAATGACTTTTGAAAGGAACATTTCCAGTAATAAAGTCAACTTGCTCCTAAGACCCCACAGCTGACACAATTAGCATCCCTCAATCTACACCACATTGACCTTGTTGCAGTCTATTACACAGATTTTTGTACTGTCCGACAATCTTTACAAGATTAATGAATGAATACCAATTAAAATTACACAGGTTTTTTTAAACAGTATAAGAAGAAGATGACGACCGCTAAATATCCTAAAGTTCCCAGTGCACCAGATCCTAAAACTCTTAATGTTTATGCTATTGACTTTCGTTTGACAAACATTACACAGATGCAGCATGACATTGAGCAACAACTAGCAAAGTATACAAAATGCCAGCGTAGGTATAGATCAGCATTTACTGTGTTGTCACAACAGTCTTTTCGAGGAAGGTTGTGCGTAAACTAGAAAAACATGATGCTGTGGTTGCCTTGACATAAGCCAAGTTAAGCTCATTCAGGCTCATTATTAGCAAGCTCTAACAGATTCCACAATATCAGAAGAGGAGTTCAAACGTCTTCGAGATGACTACGATGACTACAAGCACCAAAAGCTCGACCTCCAGAACAAACAACACAAAGCTATGCCTGTGGACATTGACTCAATAAAAAAAGAATATATTAAAAAAAGGATATCTGCTGGGCCAAGACAGTGCTTTAAACGATCATCTGAGTACTCTATTAAGGAGCTAAGAATAACCTGCAGTAGATTCACTACTTTATACCATAGCAAATCAAAAAAACAAGAAGCAATTAATGAATTAATTTTTTTTTCTTACTATATGAGTTAGAGATTTTAGTTGAGGCTCAGTATGGACAAAGTGTTTCAGACAATAGAGCTAAATGTTACACAAGCACAAAACGTGGTACAAAGCATTCAAGATGCAATCGCACAAATACCAGACAACCTAAACATAGATCCACCAGTAAAGGTGCAGATGGTTGCTGAAATTCTATACAAAACCGCAAATAAAGATGAAGAATTAACTGTTCATGTGTCAACAACACAACAAGCACTGAACTCATTTGAAGAGCTCAACACAACATGGGCAAATGAGATGATGTGCATCTTCGAACATTCTGCAGAAACAGCAAGAATGAGGGGATCAGGATGGACAGTTGCTAAGGTTCTTCGCATAGAACTAAAGCAAACAAAGTTTCATCCCATTGTGGTAGAGTTACATTCCCTTACCCCTGATGTTGTAGCAAAACGAGCTGTGCTGAACATTCAGAACAAAGGTGATAGTGTTTTTTTTGTGGTGGTGTGGCTAAACTGTTTCATGTGGCAAAGAATGCAGAGAGAGTTTCAAACTATCATGAACTCGTGAAAAGCTTGATTTTCCCGGCATTATTTTCCTGTGGCTGTTGGGAGTATTGACAAGTTTGAGGAACTAACCACCCATCAGTGTGAATGTGTACACCGGGGGAAGATGCGGCCCCTAGGACCCAGGGGTTTAAGACCACTTAGGATCTCAAAAAGGTCTCCCACAATAGGTAATCTGATAAGAACCATGTAGACCTCTTGCTAGTGAGTAAAAAAACCCAGTTATCATTATACACTTATTGAACAATGAGTAGACTTTTTTGCACAGACACAAAACATCAGCACCAAACAAGAGTTTTGCAGACGATGCCGGGTTTTCGTTTACCATCTTTACAGGCAGCAGACAAAACAAAAAACTTGTAAGAGTGAGACCAAGCAATCACTGAACTTGTAACACCAAGGCCAGGAAGCAAGGTGTACTTCAAGAATATAAAAAAAACTACAAAAGAGTCCCTATGTAGTGTATGCCGACTTTGAATCTATCATTGTGCCATATGAAGTACTGGCACCGGAACATATTCCTAAAACAGTCCTACTCAGTAATCATCAAGTCTGTTCATTTGCTTATGTTGTTGTTAGATTGGATGGTGCACACTCAGAGCCATTTTATATTTAGAGGACCAGACGCGGCTAAGCTTTTTCTTGAACACATGAAAGCAAATCAAAACCCACTACTCTCAACAGCTAAACTGAAAGAGATCATTATGACTGTAAAGAACAGGAATATTATGCTTCTGCCGCACATTGCTGGATTTGTGGTAATCTAAATTTTCACCGCAGGTGGCCAGACAATCACACAGTCAGAGGGTCATGACCACATCAGTGGTAAGTTTCGTGGAGCAGCACATAGTAAGTGTAATCTACAACTAAAAATAGATCCCAAAAATGGAAGCTGCCAGTTTTTTTTCCACAATCAAAGAGCTTACGACTCACACCTAATTATGCAGGGAGTAAAATGATGATTATAAGGCTTACTGCATTGCACAGTCATCAGAAGTACCTTTACTTTTACACTAATAGCTTGTCCTTCTTTGATTCTGCACAACATCTGATGGGATCTCTAGAGTCCTTGTCTTCATCACTGAGTATTTGCTCAGTTACAGAAAAATACTTCGACACAAAGCTTGCAAGAAAAGGCGTCTATCCTTATGAGTATATGGATTCGTGGGAAAGGTTTGATGAAGAAGAGCTGCCGCCAAAAGAAGCATTCTTCAGCAGATTGACAGGCAAAGGAATCAGTGATGATGACTATCAGCATGCTCAGTGGGCATGGCAAAAGATGCAGTGTCGGATGATGGGCAAGCACCATGATCAGTATCTACTTGCTGATGCATGTTTGCTTGCTGATGTCTTTAGAACTACAGAAAGACCGGCATGAAACATTATGGACTAGATCCATCACACTATATTACAGCACCAGGAATGTCTTGGGATGCTTTCTTGAAGTTTACTGGGGTGAATATTGATTTGTTGTCCAAATGATTGAGGATGGTCTTCGTGGTGGCATCAGTATGGCATCGCACAATTACTGTAAGGCCAACAACAAATATTTAGAAGACTATGATCCTAGCAAACCTTCAAACTACATCATGTACTTAGACGCAAACAACCTGTGTGAATGGGCGATGTGTCAGTCACTACCACTAAGAAACTTTCAGTTGTTTAATGGTCCTTTTGCTGTTGATGAGACTCTAAAAATGCTATCACAAATGTCTTCTGATCAAGCAATGGGCTGGATCTTAGAAGTAGATTTAGTCTATCTCCATGAACTACATGATGCGCACAATGACTACCCAATGGCTGCAGAAAAAGGGTCAAAACATCTCCAAAGGAAACCACATGCTTGTACCAAACTTAAATGACAAGAGCACGTATGGGTTTTTCACTACAGATGCTACAGTTCTACCTAAGGCATGGGTTAATTCTTACGGCTGTTCATTGTATCATTGTGTTTGACCAAGAGCAATTCATGAAATCACACATCATGAAGAACACTGATCTGAGAATGAAGGCAACTGATGCATCAGAAAAGGATTACTTCAAGCTCACGAACAACAGCTGCTTTGGTAAAACAATGGAGAACCCACACAAAAGAAAAGATGTTAGATTAGTCACAAAAGAAAGTGAAGCCATAAAGCTAACATCAAAACCAAGCTATCAAGACTACAGGCAATTCCATGACAGTCTGTATGGCATCATGATGAAGAAGTTGCAAGTTAAACTAGACAAACCAGTATTCATTGGGTTTAGTATGCTGGAGTTGTCAAAGCTGTTGATGCTGGAGTTCTTGTATGATTACTTCAAGCCTAAACATCCTGCTGTAAGGGTCTTGTACACATACACAGACTCTTTCATCCTAGACATACCCACAGAAGATGTATACAAAGACCTTGTAGAGAACGTAGCGCTGGGACCAGAGTCATGGTATGACACCTGTGATTATCCAAAAGACAGTCCCTTGCATTCAACACTAAACAAAAAGTTATTGGTAAGATGAAGGATGAGATGAACGGCACTATTACCAAAGAATATGTTGGGTGAGGGCCAAGATGTATAGCGTTGCAGCCAGACAGGTGTTTTAAAAAAGGCAAAAGGGGTTGGCAAAAAAGGTGGTCAAAACAAGCATCAGTCATGATAACTACAAAGAGGCTCTGTTTGAAGGTAGAGTATTTCATCATGACAACCCAAAGCTCTGTTTAACCTGCACCAAATCAACACAACTGTGGTTAGAAAAAAAGACATTGAGTGCGCGTAATACAAAACGAGTATATTCTTCACCAGAGCACTCATATGCACTTGGTCACTGGAAAACAAACTAATTAATTAATTATGTATTTATTTATTTCTTTATTTATTTATTTGTTTACATTTATATATGAGTTAAAAATTTTGATTGAGACTCACAATGGATTGTTTACTCTTTATCAAATACTATGGTAGTGGTACAAGACCTCGTCTCTGCTTTTATGGCCGTGGCATAATAGACGACTTTGGTGAGCAAGTAGAAATAAAACTTGATTATGGCACAAAAGAAGAGGTGCTAAATAATATTCTAGGAGTTGTTAGTATGATTAGAGAGTGTCCAACCCACTTCAGTGTTATCAAACATGTTCCCACAAATTGTAGTAACAAAAAACAAATAGAAGAAACAATGCTGTCACTTACTTCTGATGAAATAGTAGACTACCTTACTAAAGAGGGACAGTATTAGGTGGCACTAGCTGCAGTTCCTCTCTAACAAAGCTCGTTGTGGTGCAGGTAATGACAAATAATACATAGGAGGACCCATCTCCACAACTTTTTTTAGTTCATAAGTGTCTACGCTCCAGATGGGATCTGTTTCTCATTTGTGACTGTCGCTGGCTTCAGCTTCTCCAGGAGCATACAGATATCTCAGTTTCTTCCCAAAGGGTATTAGTGGTTGCTTGGGTGTTGTTGTTTGATTGTGCTGCTGTATTGTTTTGGGTTTGATGACGTCCACAGGTTTTAACCCTGTGGCTTTAGTTACCTCAGAGTTCATTTCTCTCAGAAATGCAGGCAGTCTTCTTACCCACTCTGTATTTCGTGTGCCTGGGACCATGATTTCTTGGTGGTACTGATATGCAAACAGTTTTTATGCTAACAGCTTGTTAAAGCTTTCAACCAGTGCTTGAGATCTGTGGTTGCCTGGAATACCTCTTTTTATTGCTACTCCATGCTTTAGTAACAGCTGATTAAATGCTCCTTTAAACTCTTTACCATCATCGCACTGAATAAGTCTGGGATATTTTAATGGGCCCCGACTATAAATTACCTGCAAAGCAACTGCAGTTGCGGTGGCACTCTTTTCAGTAAGGGGCTCTGCATCTTTATGCTAGAAGCTACGTCCACCACAGTAATAGCATACTTATACCTCTTTCTTCTGATTTTGTCATCGGGTAGTATAAAGGTCTATTTGGTGAGTATCATTTGGCTTCATGTTGATGAAGGAGGGTTTATTAGTGCGCCTTGGTGAGGTAAATAGATCTGCAATTGCTTGTTTAGGTAAGCCATTCTTTGCTATTCGAACTTACTCTGCTGCAATGCTCAGTTATGTAATAACCGTCTGTCCTTTCCAGTACCCTTTTGGTGTGTAGTAGATTTAGAGAGTTTGGATCATTGTTTAATTTATAATAAAAGCCTGTTTGTTAACCAACTTTCTGTGTAAGAAATTACTATTGTCATGCCAAAGCAAACTCGCCTGTCTTTGGGTTTCAGGGTTTAAATAATCAGAAAGCTGTGGTTTGTAATAGAGAAAATTTTTTTTGCCTGTCACAATGTTTATCTTTATTGCCCGTAACATCAAAAATTATTTTTCAGCTGTTCTTGTTCACAAGTTTTCAGAAACTGAGCAATTCTTTGTCTTTCGTATTCTGCTGTGCTTGTTAGTTGTCTATTGCTCTACATGGTCTTTCCTTTTAGTGTGTTTGAAGTTAGAAACAAGTAGTTGCTACCTGTAAAAGCAAGTGCATAGCTACGCACACCAACCATCTCGCTTAAAGAAGCCATTTTTTTTATTATGGACTATTATTTTGGAATATTCCCTGCTTTAGCAAGAAGTTTTTGTAGCAATTGATGTGTTACAACACAATAGCTTGGCGCTACCTCAAAGTTAGTTTTCCTAATCAGCAGGGTTCGTTTTAGAAAGGGTCTTTCTAACATAGTATAGCGACATAAGATGCCAAAAAAGGCCAGCGTGGTAGATTCAAATTTGACTGCAGTCTTTTCTGGGATCATATTTCTACTATATGTATAAATTTAAAAATTTATAAAATATTAATACATCTTGAATGGATGTTGTCAGGCTGTTTGCTTTGCAATGGTTGTGGCTGTGGTTGTGGGTTTGGCTTTTGTTCTTGCTGGGTTCTTGTCTTGCTGTTGCTTGTTGCTCCATTCTCTATAGGTGTATAACCATTCCCTAGCTGTTACCAAATATAAGTAAGACTGAAAGTTTTTTTTGGTGGTGCAGGGGCTTTTTTTTCTGGGGTTTTATAGACATCTGTTTTTCTAAAGTTTCTCCAGAAAAAGAACTTTTGCTTTTGCTTGGTTGCTAAGTTTTTCTGTCGATTTCATTTGCTAACCTCTTGCCAGCTTCACTCTCCCAGGTTTCTTGGGCAGTTGTCCCCTTGTGAAGGGAGGGTTGCTTTGGTCTTGGCATCACTCCTGTGCTTCCGGTTGGTTCGATACTGTGTTCTGTGCTTCCATCTTTCTCTTATGGTTAAATTTTATATGTTTTATTGTTATCAATTAGCACTACTGGTCTAAAAAGAGCAAAACGGTAATATTTATACAGCAATGTCTCAGCGTTTAGACAAAATAGGATTTGTGGAAGGTCATTCAAAAGTCACTTCTGAGCACTTTAGCCTACTTTTGCTTTGCTATAGACCATAACAGTATGCCTAGGCTTTTCACATTTTTTGCTCCCAGAAGAGATTCATACCTATTAAAATACTTATTAAATGTCTTGTGGTGATAACTGCTGCACTGTTCACTGTTAGTTGTGTTTTAGGTAATGTTTTGTTTTCCACAAGCAGCAAGAGAGTACAATTCTCCTTCTTATCCATAATCTTCTCATCTGTTTTTTTCTTTTGACTAGAAACCCGTTTGTGTCTCAACAAAAGTTCGTCGCAATTCTGTTTTTCTATCTTTTCAATATATTTTGTGTAAATAATTATTGTTGTTCTTGACAAGTTGTTGAATAGTTGTTAACATGGTGTTGATGGGAAATTGTTTATTTTTGGACAAGTTTTAATATAGTTCTTGTTTTAGTTCTTGTACTAGTTCTTTGGGAGGTTTTGTAACATCTTGTATTTGTTGTTAAAAAGTTCTTGCAAGTTCTTGATAAGTTGTTGAAAGTTAGTTAATAAGTTCTTGACAAAATATTTATTAGTTATTAATAAATTGTTGATAAACTTTCTTGACAAGTCTTGATAAGTATTGTTTTTAGCATAATTCCCATAATATTTATAGTTTTAAACCCCTTAAAGCAAGATTGAAACATTTTTTATTTTTACAAGAGATAGGGAAAAAAGCCGACTCAAGGTAAAGTGCTTTTCAAACTTACCTAGTTTTTTATAAAAGCATGGCAACTTTTTGGGCCGATGAGGCGCAGACGAATCGGCCCAAAATTGCGGGGTTTTATAAAAACAACTAGGTAAGTTTGAAGAGCAGTTGAGCTTGAGTCGGCTTTTTCCCTATCTCTCCATCTGTAGCAATGACTGTTGACTTGCTCTTGTTGGCAAACTTCACAGGTGTTGATTGTGTGCATTCAGAGATGCCCCATGTCTTGTCCTTGTCATGTGTTGTTTTATATAAAAAATTGCAGTTATGGATAGCTAAAGCATTCTCCTCCATCTTGATTTTCCGTGTGGTGTGTGTTGTGTGTGTGTTGTGTGTGTGTTAGTTGGTGTGTGTGTGTGTGTGGTGTCGTGTGTGTGTGTGTGTTTGTGTGTGTGTTGTGTGAGTTGTTTGTTGTTTGTTTTTGTTGCTGTTGTCTTCAATTTTAAGTTTTTTTTACTCTAAGTGATATACACAAGGAAATAGAAAGTGTGTGAAGTTTAAAGAAAGGGGGGGGGAGAGAAGGGAAAATTTAAGAAATTTGCATCAGTGTTTTGGGAATTTTTGGTGAAGAAAACTAGAATGTAATGAAATATTTTAACAGGGTAAAATATAAACTCAACAATTGGAAACATGAAATAACATAATGTAACTCAATCATTTCAAGTGGACTATTTATTAAACATCTGGCAATGGCAAAAGCTAGCTTTGAATTTTCAAATACATTTTCCAGAGACTGTTTAAAAAAATGTAGGTAAAAAAGTATGTGTATGTGTGTTTGTGTGTGTGTTAGTGTGTGTGTGTGTGTGTGTGATGTGTGTGTGTGTGTGTGTTGTGTGTGTGTGTGTGTGTGTGTGTGTGTGTGTGTGTGTGTGTGGGTGTGTGTGTGTAGTGTGGTTAGTGTGTTATGTGTGAGTGTTGGTGTGTGTGTGGGAGGAGATGGTGTGTGTGTAGGGATGGTGTGTGTTAGTGTGTGTATGTGTGTGTGTGTTGTGTGTGTAGTGTGTGTGTGTGTGTGTGAGAATGAGAGAGAGAGAGAGAGGAGAGAGAGAGAGAGAGAGTGGAGAGAGAGAGAGAGAGAGAGAAGAGAGAGAGAGAGAGGAGAGAGAGAGAGAGAGAGAGAAGAAAGAAACAGACACAGACACAGAGTAAGATATAACGATAATGATAACGACATTTTATTTTCTGAGGGTGATAGATTGAGTACAAGACTTTTTATTTTACATCCAGCCAGAGGGAGAGAGACTGTGTGTGTGTGTGGGTGGGTGTGTTGTGTGTGTGTGTGTGTGTGTGTGTGTTTAATGTGTGTTGTGTGTGCGTGTGTGCGTGTGTGTGTGTGTGCGCGCGCGCGCACGTGCATGCATACATGTGAAAGAGGAAGAGAGAAAGACAGAAGAAAAGAGGGATAGAGACAAACAGAGAGAACTCAAGAACTCAAAGATTTTAATGCACTTTAGCCTTTGGCCACAATACATCGACATGTTAGGACAAAATGTGTATAACATGAAATGGCAATTTTTGATCTTCGCAATCTTGAAAGTATTAATCTGCACTTCGCAG
The DNA here is from genome assembly GCA_028751875.1 of Rapana venosa. NCBI lineage: Eukaryota > Metazoa > Mollusca > Gastropoda > Neogastropoda > Muricidae > Rapana > Rapana venosa. The sequence goes on along the minus strand of CM054168.1, from coordinate 24,943,456 downwards.
CATGCAGATTAAACACCTCAACGTAACTAATACCTTTACAAAACATCAAATCAAATGAGTAAATGCATTATTATAAAGAGAAAAAATACTACTTTCATCTTCTTTAGAGGATTTTAAAGAGTCGAACTTTGCCTCCTATTTACTGCATGGAAGACAAATCTGGACAAATTGTGTCTGTGATTTATATTTGTTGCCCTCAAAAGCACATGTACAGGAACATTAACTGATTATTTTAGAAATTTTCCCCTTAAGTCTTTATAGATACAACAGTCAAAATCAAAATGGTACTCGTTTTCAGTTTTGTCTTTGCAGAATGGACAGTTTCTATCCTGTGCTGCCTCACTATATCGATTTACATTATTCTTAAGCGGGAGTACATTCAATCTCAATTAGGTGATAGCAACACGGAAACAATATGTCTCCATATCACATACATATTTTTCTTTTTCAAAAAACTGATTTTAATGTTCGATATAAATCATACCTCTTACGGTCTCTAATGGTTCCATCCCACTCCTGTACAAACAAATCAATTAGTCTCTGTTTAAATGCACATAAAAACATTTTTACATCTCCAACGCCATGTTGCATCCACACAATATTAAATCCAGTCTCCCCAAAAAATTTTTTAAAACTCTTGTAGCCCAAAACTTTTTCAAGATCATGTAATTAAAAGCATGGTGTAAGTTTTTGGGGGTATTATTGTATCCATCTGTGCAGTTTTAGCCGTATCTCAAAAAATTAAACAAAAAGAATGTAAAAGGGATATTTTCCCGATTCGAAAAACCACTTTTGGTGCTTTTAAGGGACTCTAGAAAATGTTTAATGCCTTTAGAAAACTTTTTCTACTGTTTCTCGGGAATCCCCTATTTTGTAAATATAAAAAATTCGATCGAATTTTAGTGAAAAAATTTTTGAAAATAATTTTGGTCATCCTTTATATTTTAAAAACCCCTTGTTTAATTGAAAACTGCTTTCTTTTCCCTTTGCCTAAATGTGTGACCCCTTTTAAAACTTTCATAGTAAAAGAAAAACCCCAAATAACAAAAATTATTACCCCCTCAATTTTTAGAATGTAAAACCTTTTTCATGTAAAATAAGTCCCCCTTTTCTAAATACTATCCTTTTTGCTTTTAGAGTTAACACATAGTTTCATTTTTTTGGCAACTTGTAAAACTTTAAAATTGGTTGAAGGGCCCGTGGGGTAGTTGAAAGTAAGAACATCATCAGCAAACGCAATATGAACTTTCCCCAATTAATCTGGAAATAACAGGCCCCATTTTTCCCTTTATCTTTAATGCTGTGTGCTATCTGTCAATAAAAAGGAAAAAATAATGTTGGATCAAACACATCCTTCGTACCCCCAATAGGACATTCAAACATTTTGCAATTTTTGTTTTTATGCATATGCACGACAATAATGATTGAAATATCTTTTAAAAAAGCAAAAAATTTTTTCCCTTTTACCTTGGCATTATACATTCAAAAATTTTTGTTATGCGAACAGAGTCGAAGATTTTTCTAAAGTCCCAATGAACAATAATTTTGCCCTTTTTCTCAAATATTTTAATGTGGCAAAAATGTAAAAAAATGATGACAGTAGAGTATTTTGCGAAATCCTGCTTGAAACTGAAAGAAAAATATTATTTCTAGTAGGTGTCATCTTTTTTTTTGAATAGTTGAGAAACCCTTTGAAAAGCAAGTGGGGTACCCTTGCAGTTATCACCCACTTCAGGATTTCTTTTGTATTTGGGGTGATAAAGCTTTTGCCAAACCCTGGGAAAGATCCCCGGTCAAAATAGTATTGAATAAATTTTTTCAAAAATAAATAACTTTTTCCCCCCCAAACCCTTTGTTTTGCAGAAATATTTCGATCCCCCACGTTTACCTTTTTTGGTTTCCCAAAGGTATGAGGACTTTTCTTTGAATGGGTTTGTTTTTTCAATGATTGTTTCCCTTTAGTAAGTAATTCAATAGCCCCTTCTGCTCTTTTTCCTTTTTATTTTGAAATGTTTTTTTTAAAAAGTTAAACCCCTTTATATTTTAATTTTTATCAATTTTTTTTTTTTCCCCCCACAAAACCCCTCCTTTTAGTTGGGTTTAAAAAACCCGAAAGGGTTATCCATTTTCTCGCCCGGTTTCAGTTTTTTTTTTTCTGAATTCTTCTTTTATTCTCAGTAAGTTTATACCTTTTTCTTGCTTCTATTATATGTATTCATTGCTTAGACTTCCTAAAACGTTTACTTTTTCCCCACTTTTTTTTTTTCCATTTTCATTCTATCAACTTTCAAAATTTTTCTTTTTTTTGTATGAAATGACTTTAAAATGCACTCAGAAATTTTCAGAAGTTACAAAAATATCAAGCTTGGTTTTATTTTAAACCAAGTACTGTGCCCGAATCGTTTGTCCTTTTATTTTTTCCTTTGCAAATCGTAATTAACATTTTTTTTCATTTCCATACAATTTTCTCATAAACCGATTTTTTTCTTCAGTACCTTATTTCTTTCTGTTTAATTTTTTAATCTGTAATTCCAAAAACAACGGTGAGGCCCGTTCAGGGAACTTTCAACAGTAAAGGGGCCAAAATTAAAAAAGATGAAACAAAATCATATGCAAAAAAAGTCCCCCTGTACTTGTTCCGAAGCTGAAATGATGTTGTCACAAAATTTTTTTCACTGAGCCCATTCAAAAATAAAGCAAACAAACATATTACATGTTTTAAAAATGTCCCAAAAGATTCCCCCATTTAGATTTTCCCCCGGGAAGTTGTTGTCTCGAAACGTTTTTCTGTAAAAACAGTATACCCCCAAAATAACTGTAATTTTGATGCGTTCTTGCATTTTAAACCCCCTTTAAAAATTTTAAAAAATCATCCTCGTTTTCATTAGATCTACTAGGCATTGTTCTAACATTTCTAAACATGCACACCCTATGATTTTTTCAGGGGGGATTCATTTGGGGGAATATAGGAACAAAAAAGCTAATTTCCTTCTTGTATTAAAAAGTTCTTTTTCTTTTTTGACAATTTCGTTTTTCAAATTTAAAAAATTTGTTCCACAAAAAGCAAAACGTTTTTTTAATTAAGACAATAACCCCCTGAAAAACGTCCCCTTTCCAGGATACTTTTTTTGTTTGAGGTATAGATAATTAAATTTTTAAAAAAGGGAATCAAAATTGTTTTCAAGAAAAAGTTTCTGTCAAAACAAAATATTAAAAAAAGAAAAATTTGCAAAGTGGTCATTTTTTTAGCTTTGGGAAGAGGATTTTCTTTAGTTTTAAAATTTACTTTAAACAAAAAAACATCTTTTTAAAAAATATTACCAAACCCCTTTTTCCATTAAAATT
>CM054168.1:24914215-24939611 GCA_028751875.1 Rapana venosa | reverse complement strand
AAAGGGAAAATCAGACATTCAGGCCGCAAATTTGTCTAGCCTCATGGTTACCTCAGCTTTGGTTTTCCCTAACATTATTGTGTACGTGATGAATTTTAGTCAAACTGATATGAACTGTTACTGTCATATGTTTGGTGGTAAGTAGATTGTGCACAGTGTGTGTTAGTTAAAAAAACAAAAACACTGCCACCGAATTTTACCAAAATGAACCATAAGCAATGCAGAGTTCCTCCGGCTGGCGACCTCATGGCAGATTAAAATTGATCTGTTCCCTTTGCATTTCTGACCCTACCAATGCCATCCAAGGAATATGAATGCTTTGGCAACAAGAATTGAATTAACAGACATGGGAACTGTATGACAACAAAACGTCTGGAAAGAAGAGGCAGCAGAACAACAACAAGAACCAAAACAAAGACAAAGTGTTTCTGAGTCAGCAGCCTTTGTCCTCTGGTCTTTAGTACATCAGGTCTGGTTTGTTACACTTCTGTGCCTGTGGTGGTTTGTGTCAAATACTTCAAGGTTCTTGTTAAGAGAAGACTGCTTGAGGAATGTTGTGGTGGTCACTGCCTCAGGCAGGTATTTCATTCTGACTCTACATCAAAGCTGTGAATGTTGTCAGTGGGGGACTAAGTAGGTGATGTTCTATGTATGCTACCTCAAAACAGGCACAATAGAAACATCGCTGGAGGCATAAATGAAGACAACACTATTGCTTTAAAAGCAAGACAAATACAAGTTTATTCTATGATACTGTCTCAGAGAAGAAACAACATGAAGTTATATGTCACGACATGCTTTTGTTTGTAATACCATTTCACTTTAAGTGATATTATATGACATCACTACATGTGCTTAGAGTAACGTTTTTAAATTGATAGCAATTCATTTGTTATAACTTGTTGTTGTTCCAGGTAACGTCAGCCCATCAAGACAATCAAGGACAACCAAGAAATGCAGAAGTCAGCACAGATGACACTTCATCACACAGCACCATGGCTATCAACCCTGATGTTGCAACAGACAATGGCAATGTTCAATACATGTCTGATACTAGAGGCTATGCTGACCGTTACTACTATGACAGTGATGGCAACAGGCAACCTATACCTTGGAATAGTGGTCACCCTCATAACACCCATCCTCACAACACTGATGTGACTCAACACAACCCTGACTTCACTGGGAACATTGGCACTATGGCTGGCACTACAGGACAGCTTCACAGTACCAGCAGTGACACATCTCAGAATAAGGGAACTGCTGTAGGTGCAGGGGGGAAATCTTACCAGTGTGACACATGTGGAAAAACCTTCAGTAAAAAAGGTAATTTAAAACAACACATGGATGTCCACACAGTAGAAAAGCAATACAAGTGTCCACATTGTGAAAAGGAATACAAGCACAAAGGGGACCTAAGGGTGCACACAAGACTGCATACTGAAGAAGGACTCTACCATTGCCAGTATTGTCATAAGTCGTTTAGCACAAAACAGCGTTTAGAAAGTCACATCAGAACCCACACAGGAGAAAAGCCATACACTTGTACAGTCTGTGGAAAGAAGTTTCCCTGGAAAACAAGTTTAACGACACACACGCTCCTTCACACAAAACAGTGGCCGCATAAATGCCCAATTTGTGAAAAGGGATTCTCAAGAAAAGATTGGTTAACCAGACACATGTTAACCCATGCAGACAGTGGCCACAGTATGCAGACTGTAGAACAACGTTCAGTGGAACATCCAGTTCAGTCAACACAGGCAGCACCACACATAACTGATAAAAAATGCATGTGAACAAACCGCCACAAGGTGCAGCTCAAAACGTTATAAAAACAAGAAAATAGTGCAAAGCAGAGGTGACCTCCTTCTTGCAACATCAACAACAACAACAATAACAACAACAACACAATAATAATGTGAACTTTTTTGCTATGCATTAATTTCGTAATACCTTATCTTGCTAAAAGTTTTTTTTCCCTTAATCTGCAGCTAAGCCACCCCAAAATAAAGTTGTCTGCTGAATACTACAGCGTTTTTTTAAAATTGTATCTCCCGAATTGCGGTATGGTTTTCCCCCAAAAATTTTTACACCACTGAAAAAAAAAGGCAATAGCACGCAAGCAGCACTTTTGTGTGTTAAATTAATATTGGAAAATGTTAGGCTCTTTTTTCCCCAAATCGAGTTTGTATTATGGGCGGGGGTTTTTCAGTGTTACTTTTTTTTTTGTAATAGATGATTTTAATTGTAAATAATGCCTTTGAATTGTCTGAACACTATTTATATTCCAATTTATGATTTAAAATTAATAAGCAACTACCATTTTTTTCTATGCCTTTCAGCAAAAAACATGTTTGAAAAATAAAATCTTTTATTTTACTAAAATAAACTTCCACTATACTGAAAAAATTTTTTCAGGCACCAACTTTCGGGATAAAATGCTAAAATACTTTTCATTTAGTCTCCCCCCTCGCCTATGTGCAATTCTCTGTGTTGGGTTTTGGGGGTGTGTGGTGGTTGTGTGGTGGTTTTTAAGTGTGTGGTTGGGGTGTTGGTGTGTTTGGGGTGTGGGGTTTTGGGGGGGGGTGCGATTTTAAGGTGATTAAAACTCCATAAAGTGTTGATGTGTTGGTTGTGGTGGTTTGTTGTGTTTTGGTGTGGTGTTTTGGTTTAAGTGTAGGTGGTATGTTTTAAGTGTTTGGTGTGGGGTTTAAGTGTGTGTGTGGTGTGTGTGTGTGGTGTGTGTTTTATTGTGGTGTTATTTTTGGTTTAAGTGGTGTGTGTGTTTTGTGTGTGTTTAAGTGTGTGTTGTTTGCGGTGTTTAAAAGTGTGTGTGTGGGGGTGCGTGTGTGTGTGTGTGTGGGGTTGGTTGGTGGTGGTTTTGGTGGTTTTGAATGTGTGTGTGGGGGGGGGGGGGGGTGCATTTTAAAACCTTTAACGCCCAGGCAAGTGCCCCTTTTAAATCCGGGAAAAAATTTCGTATGTACCACGCGTCATATCCCCTTACTCAAAAACTACCCCCAAATTCCTATAGTCTGCCTAAGACAGTAATATATCAAATTTACTTCGAGGCAAGCTAAAATTTAGTTAGCATGCTATTTCCTGCAAAAAATTTTTTAAAAAATGAAAAACAATTTCCCAAAAATCATTTCTTTATCACCACTTCCCATTCTGAGTACCCCATCTCAATAACGCAAAAAAAAGTCTAGGCCAAATCCATTCTTTTTTTTTAAAATGCACGACACTAAAATCAACACATCTTTTTCATCACTGTTAGGAAATCTACAGTTTTTTTTTGCCAATTTTACAGCTGTGAAAGTTATTATCCTTTTCAAAAAAAGAAGTGTCACCATTTTGAACACAAATTTAAAAAACAGCATGCATAAAAAAAAAAAATACAGAAAAAAAAACGTCGTTTTGCTAAGGTTTTGCACTGAATGTTGCCAACAACGGGAGAGTGACCCCTTTAAGTTTGGAGTTCTTTCCTTTTTAACGTACGAGGAAGCACTTGTTTACTTGGGTTCGACCCCCCCAAAAATTTTAGGGGTTTGGGGCGTAAGGGCACTTTTAGCCCCGGAAATTCCCCGGGGGTAAGGCATTTTAGTGGTTAAAAAAAATTTAAAATTCCATTAAATCATTTACCAAATTCATGCCCCTTTTTTCTCTCTCTTTTTCCCAAAAATTTTTTGGTAATATAGTCTTTTCAGGGGATTTTTCTTTTTAGAAGGGTTAGTCAGTTTTATTTTGAATATCAAAGGCTAATGAGGTCCCATATAAGCTCCTTGTACTAGATTGGCTTAAGTTGTCATTATGCCAATACGCATAGGGTTTTGTTCTTTTTATCACATTTTTCCAAAGTGTTACAATGTCAGGAAGTGAACCTAGTTTATAAATGTTGCCTTAAAAACCCATGTATTTTCATTTTCTACAATAAAGAGTGTTTTCTTCAAAACACCCCTTTGTGATCATGACTGAGTGAATGAAGTTTTTGTCCTACAGGAAAATAATTTGCATAGCTTTATGCTCATTGAAGCCTTTAAGAAAAAAACTTAAGCAATAAGATTTGGAATTTTGGATTGTTGAGAACACACAAAATAAATCCCACGCACAAACCAAGCACTACCGCGCACGAACGCGCGCGCGCACAAAAGCACACACCCCCACACCCACACACACACCAGGCAAACCCACACACCACCACCAACGCGCGCACGCTCGCACACTAACACACAACCACACACACGCACGTCTCAAAAACCCCCACAAAACACACACACACACACACACACACACAAACCCACACACACCACACACAACCCCACACACAACCACACACACACACACACGCACATACACACGCCCAACAAAACCACGCACGCACGCCCCCACACACTACCATTTCCGAAATACATCGACAGGAATTCGACCAAGTGACGTTTTGCAGAAAAAAGAAAAAAAAAGGTGACACCCTACTTTTCTTTTTGACCATTTTTTTTTGGGGGCGTTAGGTTTTAGAAAAGATACCTTGTCTTCGTGGTCTGTCTGTGTGTCTGTCTGTGTGTTTGCCCGCCGTCGTGCTAATGTTTGTTTGTCTGTCTGCCCCTTGTATTTTGCTTTTAAGTCTGCTGCTTCAAACCTTCTGTCTGTTATTTTTTGTCTCTTGTCTCGCCTTGCCCCCCCCCCCCCTTCTCTCTCTAGTTCTACTGTCTTTTCTCTTTCTTGTTCTCCTTTCCCCCTTTTTTTATATGTCCACGCTCTAGAAAGAGACGGGATAAGGGTGGGAGAGAGAAGGGAAATTTTTAGTATCATTCTTCTCTATGCAATTTTTTTAATTTTTGTTATATATCTGAATGTATGTATGTATGTATGTATGTGTGTATGTAGGGTATGTTTTGTAAGAATGATGCATGTATTATGTATGTTTATGTATGTATGTATGTATGTATGTATGGGATTTGTAAGTATTTGCATGCATGTATGTAAGTATTATTATCATATGTTTAAAGTATGATGGTGTAGTATGTAATTTTGTATTATGATATAGTATGGGGTGATGATGTAGTATTGTTTTTCTTTGCTTCGAGGACAATTGCACAAAGCAACCCTCTGCTGTTTTTTTTTTTCTGCCTGTAAAGCATTTTCAATTTTGTCAAAAGTTCTCACCGGCACACAATGGCCAATTTTCCGAAATAAGGAACGGTTTTAACGTGTGCGCTAGATGTTCTGCGTGCGTTCGCACGCGGGACCTCGCCTTATAACCTCATCCAAAGGACTTTTGGGGAAAGTGGAGTCTGCACTGATGTTAGCTCCAAGGGAAAAACCTCCTGAAAAAGAATCGACCCAGGTTCGCAGATTATGAATACATCACTCAACCACCAGGCACCCTCCCCCAGCACCGGGGGGGGAGGGGAGAAGAGAGAGAGAGAAGAGAGAGAGAGAGAGAAGAGAGAGAGGAGAGAGAGAGAGAGAGAGAGAGAGAGGAAGAAAGACAGAGACAGATAGAGAGAGCGGGAAAAAGACAAGACAAAGAAGGACATAGGATATAGAGAGGGGAGAAGATAATAGAGAGAAATTGAAGAAGAAAGAGAGACAACAGGGAGACAGATAAGACAACAAACAAAGACGACAGACACAAAATGAAAGGGAGAAACAAAGGCAGAGCAGAGACAAGGAAGGGAAAACAGATTATTTCAAAAACAGGACTGAGTAGCACGTGCAAACTTTTCCTGTGAAATAAAACCCCCCCCACCCCAAATCTTCAAGGGATGGAGCACAGCGTATAAGGGGAAGGTCATGGCGGTCCACTGCATTACGTGCTAATGCTGTGGCAGCAAGATGGAGAAGGTATATCTTCTTTTATTTTTCATTGTCTATTCTTTTTCCAACCTGCTCCCCTGTCTTGTTTTAGGCCTTTTTCCCCCCCATTTTTTTTCACTTAACAGCGACAATAAATAAAAACCACTACACTAATTTAATCAATCTTCATTGACAGGGGGGGGGAAAAAAAAATAATTGTACAAGGGAAGTTAGTTTAGTTTCCCCCCTATCATCTATAATCATCCCTCCTCCATCTATAATCTATCATCTATCTATCTATCTATCTTATCTATCTATCACTCCTCTCTCTCCTCTCTCTCTCTCTCCACCTTAATAATTATATATAATATTTATTAATATAATATAATATTAATATTATATATATGCAAGCCTTTTCCTTTTCCTTTTGGGGTAAAAATTTTATAGAAAAAAGCTTTTTCATATAATAAGCATTTTTACCATACATTTACTTTTAAAAGAAATTATAACATCAAAAATTTTTTTTTCTAATTATAAAGTTTTCAAATTGGAATGTAGCTTCTTTATGGGGAAGAAACATGCATATATTCCTCCCCCTTTGGGTAAAACCTCAATTTTTAGCCAAGGAATATCAATTATAACATTTTAAAGCATGAATAGGGGGAAGTAAACGTATACACATCACACGCAGCCCCAGCAAACATTTCACAAAACACAGTCATTGTCTTTAGCACAGACCACACATTAGCATTCATTTTTTAATTCACTATTGATTTCCTAATCCTTTCATTCATGTTTCTAGCATCCATTTTTAAATTTATTTCCACCACTATCTAAAAGACTACCTAAATGGTGACAGAAAAACTACACATACTTTTCTATAAGGAATTTTGAGGTTTTAAGGATAACATGAGGAGGAAGGGTTACACAACACTTGTTTATTGTCTTCCTTAGAGAGTCAGTTCATTTTTTTAAATGCCGTTTTATTATAAGGTTTTTAAAGAACACAAAAGGGTTTAAACATTACACCCCCCCCCCTCTCTCTCTCTGTCCCTCCCCCCTTTCCCCCTCTCTCTCCACCTCTCTCCTCCTCTCTCTCCTCTCTCTCCCCTCCTCCTCTCTTTGTCTACCTTTTATCTGTTCAGGTATCTTTACTACCAAACTTTCCCCTTTTCCAACCCAAGAGGAACTGAGCACAGAAAAAAAGATTTGCAGTTTCTCTAGCCCGGATTGTTTGCGGAGCATGGTCAACCCACTGGAGATGACCTTTTACTCCCCTTTTTCACTAACACAGAGACAGGATCCTTTACCACAATGACCTTTCACACGTGACACGCCACGGATACCACAAGTCAAAAGGAACAGTGGACCCCCGCATAACACCGCTTCCATAAACTGTGACCACAGGGGGAATATACACACAACAACTCACAAAATTTTTATGAACCGGTAAATTTCTTATGTGGCTTTCTATTTCTTTTCGATGTATCAAAGCCTTTAAAATTTTTGTTAAAAAAATAACAAAACAAAAGTTAAGTAAGTCTTTAATAGCATGCAAAAAAAAAAATTGCCTCACCATGTTTTGCCAGGGGTCCGTCTTTTAGCACCGGGGATACAAACTGAATGGTGGGGGTTAAACCCCAAGAGGCAAAGGGTATTTCTGACTCCCCCCATCTTCTACCCAGGGGTTTTACTTTTCCACTTGTTCATGGAAGACGGGGCCACACAGTCAAGCTTAAACCACTGCACTTACCAAAATGTTCCAAAACACATCACTTCCATAACAGTACTTCTTCATCCCAGATCAATCATGGTGAAATACAAGGATTTAGTGCCCAAATTTTTTCAAATCTAGGTTACCTCATTTTGGTTTCCCCCTAACATTACGTTACGTGATGAACTTTAGTAAAAAAATCGAACTGTCGTGTCTCAGTTTAAAGGTAAGAAATTTGTGCACAGTGGTTTTATTTTAAAAAAATTTCCCCACTGATTTACCAAAATGAACCAAACAATCAAGGGTCCCCCCGGGTTGGCGACCCAGGCAATTAAAATTGACTTTCCCCTTTTGCTTTTCTGAACCTACCATGCCACCCAAGGAATATTAAGATTGGCAAAAAAATCAAAACCCCAAACCTGAAATGTATGATAAAATAACGCTGAAAGAAGGGGAGCGAACAACAACAAGAACCAAAAACAAAGACAAAGTTTTTTCTGAGTAAAACAGCCGTCCTCTGGTTTTTGGGTACATCGGGTCTGGTTTGTTACATTCTTCCCTGTGGGGTTTTGTGTCAAATACTTCAAGGTTCTTGTTCGGGGAAAGACCGCAAAGGGATGTCTGGTGGTCACCGCCCCGGGAAGTATTTTTTTCTGCCCCTACATGAAAGCGGATTGTTGTCAGGGGGGGATTAGGTGGGTATGTTCTATTAGCCCCTCAAAACGGCAAAATAGAAAAAATGCTGGACATAAATAAAAGACAACACTAACTATTGCTTTAAAAGAAAGACAAAACAAGTTTTTTCGTGATACTGCTCAGAAAAAACAACATAAGTTATAGTTTTTTTAATAAAAACGCACGACAGTTTTTGGAAAACCTTTTCATTTTAAGTAATTAAAAAATCACACAGTGCTAAGATAACTTTTTTAAAAATTGATGCAATACACTTTTTTAACTTTTTTGTTGTTCCAGGTAACGCACCCAACAAGACAATTCAGGACAACCAAAAATGCAGAATCAGCACAGATGACACTTTATACACGCACCATGGGGGGTGTCAACCCCTTTTTGCAACAACAATGGCAATTTCATAATGTCCCCGACACCAAGCTATGCGACCCTCCTAAAAAAAATGATGGGAACAGGCAACCTAACCTAGAATAGGGTCACCTTTATAACACCCTCCCCACACCGATGCGACCAACACAAAACCCGCCCCCACGGAACATGGGCAAATGGGTGGCACAAAAAGGACACTCACATACCAGCAGTGACACCCCAGAATAAGGGGAACTCTGAGTCCAGGGAAAAAAAACTTCCAGTATAAAAACTTTGAAAAAATCTTTAACAAAAAGATCTTTTAAAACAACAATGGATGTCCACACGAAGGGGAAAAAAAAACAAGTTCACGTTGAAAAAGCAACAACACAAAGGGGGCCAAAAAGGGACACACGCGCACACTGAAAAAGGGCTCTTCCATTCCATATTTTGAAAGCGTTTACCACAAAAAGTGATTTTGAAAGGCACTCCAAACCCACCCAGAAAAAGCCCTACATTTACATTCTGTGGAAAAAGGGTTTTCCCCGGAAGTAGTTTTTAAAGGGGCACACGTTCCTTCACCAAAACAGGGGCCACATAAAAACACAAATCGTGATATGGATGTGCAAACAAAAGTCGTTAAACAGGCACATGCAAACCCCAAAGACAGTGGTCACACTATAAGACTGCGAAAAACGTTTCATGAAACACCAATTCAGTCAGAAAAAGGGAAATCCCAGGGGGGCTGTAAATAACACATGTGAACGACGGTACAAGATCGATAAAAAAAAACGTTATAAAAAAACACAGACAACTTTTTGCAAAAAAAGGTACCCCTTCTTGCAAACCAATACAACAAAACGGACCGGTTTTATCATTAATTTTTTATTCGCATGCATCAAGTAAAGTTTTGAATGTAGCGTTAAAACCTGCTTTAAGAAAGCATTGTGATTTTCAAACATGAACTATGTGTGGGTTTATTCTAGTCAGGCGATTGTTGGGTTTAACTTTCCCCCAAAAACTGTATGCAGCTTAAAAAAACAGGGAATAAGAGCAAGGGGATTCATTTGGTAAGTTTCAGATGTTGACTTTTGTAGGGGCCCTTTTTCCCCCCATAATTGGTTTTTTTACTGTGGGCTAAAAATTTTAAATGTCATCCGTTTACCTAAAGTAATGTCTTTTTAAAAGTAAATAGGAACATTGAATTATCCAGCCTTGTTTTTTATCAATTATTAGTAAAAAAATCAAAAAACAGCACATTTTTTTTGTTTTACAATCAATTTATAAACATATCTTGAAAAACAAATTTTTCATGTACAAGAAAAAAAATTTTTCAGATATGGTGAAACATTTCAGGGGAAACCCAAATTTCCAATTTTTATAAGTTACATCTACTTGGGGTGTGGGGTTTTGTGTTGCCGCGCGCGCGGCGGGGTGTGCAGGCACGCGTTTTTTTTGTATTTTTGTACGGGTTTTGAGTGTGCGTACTGTGTTGGGGGTGTTGGGGTGTGTTGGTGTGTGTGTGTTTTTCGTTATTTAAGTAATTTAAAAACACCGTACATATATTAATATCAACACAAGTACCTTTAACCTGTCATTGATTATGTTTTAAACTTTTAGTCAGTGTACACATGCTTTCTGTGTTTTTTTTTTTTTTTTAGAAAGGTGATCAATTTAAAAAAAAAAAATTTATTATAAGCTTAAATGTTACATGAGTCATAAGCGCTTGGATGTGTCCTTTTAACTGTTAGCCAAGGAGAGGACGTGAAGCGAGTTTTTGAAAATTACAGTTGTATAAACCCCTTGTTTTTACATTGTTTTTAAAAAAGATCATTTTTCCTAAAACATGTCTTTTTCACACGGACTTCATGAGTTTTGTTTTTTTGTTTTTTTTAATGTTTATTTTCACACACAACCCAAAAGCGCAGGTCAAAAAGTATGACAAACACACATCCTTTTTTATAAAAAATATATAATATTTTAAAAAATATATATATATATATATATAATAAAAATATAAAAAAGAGAGAGAAGAGAAGAAGAGAAGAGAGAGAAGAAAAGAGAAGAGAAGAGAGAGAGAGAGGAGAGAGGGAGAGAAGAAAGGAAAAGCGATACACTTTAACTGAATAAATCGGTTAAATTGTTTTCAGAAAAAACCAAAATTATGTTGCAGGTACATGCAAAACGGTGGGTAATGATGACGGTGTTGATGACATATTTTTTCTCGTTGAACTCTTAATGGCCCAATTTGACATTGAAAGGTCTTGTAAAAATTGATCTACGAGGGATCGATAGATGTTGACCCCGACCCCTTTTGTAAGTGTGGTGGTGTGTGTGTGTTTTTGGTGGTGGTTGTTGTGTTGGGCAAAGTCAAAGTCAATCAAACTTTTATTTCAAGGGTACATTAAATACAGTGCATTTGCTTTTTTTTTTCACCAAGCCATCTACAAAAGAAAGAAAAAAACGAAAAAAAAAAAAAAAGATATGCAACATAAAAAAAAAAAAACCCAAAATCATGGTAAACTAACAAACAAACAAAAAAACCAATAACATAGCAATTGGAAAAAATAAAAAAAAAAACCCAAAAAAATGAACCATAAAATTCAAATAATTCAAAAATCTTAAAAAAAAAAAACCCGTCATAACACAAACAAAAAAGCAAAAATAAAAAACCAAAACCCAAAACAAAAAAAGAAGACAAAACAAAATAAAAATATAAAAAAACCCACACCAACTGCTTCCCCCCCCCCCCCCTCTCACACACACATGTACACACAAACCTTCAACCAAACAAACAACTGAATAAAACAACAACAAAAGGATGAATCAACAAGGAAACCAAAACAAGGAAAAAAAACAATCAAACAAACACAAATATACATACACAACAACAACAGCGACAATAACTAACATAGGACAAGAAAATAAGCCAAGACAAATGAAGAACAATATAGAACTAAAAAAAAGACGAGAAAAAGAGTCCAAAATATCCCCCCCCCCCCCCCAAGAAAACCACCCTAAACCCAAAACAAACAACGGGCAAAATAAACCAAATCCCACCCCCACCACTACCAACAAAAACAGCAACAACCAAAATTAAGGATATAAACAGAGAAAACTGAGTATCATTTAAACACTACATACACATACACAACACATCCTCACCCATATCCCCTTAAACCACATAATAAAACTCATATAAAGAAAACAAGAATAACCAACAGCTATTGGATTCAGAGCAAAGAAGATAACAAAGACATCCATTTCCCCCTTTCCCGGGTCATATACACACATGTAATTTGGCTTTTTGGTTTGAGGCAGAGCAACGTTAATCCTTTGATCAAAGAATAAATTCAGGCAATTAATCCACCTACAGTACTAAATTTTTCAGCAATAACAATTTAGCTCATCTATACAATTGAAGCAGAAAACTAACAGTGACAAAACAAATAATCAGCATATTTATGTGTAATACAAAAGAACATAAAAAGGCCAAAACAGCAAGAAGTAAAAAACCAAACCGAACCAAATTAACAACACACACGCACTCGACACATTGTAAAACACCATTTGTACACACACACACACATCAGATTCAAAGCGTGCTGGGGTTGAATCATATCAGCCCAAATATAGATCAATGTTTACACATGTACTCTATATGAATATGAAAACTTGGATCATATCTGATTTTAATGACAAGAATAAGGGAAAGTGACATTTAAAATTTCACTCTTTTAAAGTTACAAGTCGTGATCTGTACTTTTATTCATGAAATACTTTTTAGATTGTTTTTATACTGATTTTTGCTTTAAATTTACATTTAAAATTTTTTTGGGGGAGTTTATTCCATAGGTCACCTGAATACAAGAGGCTCGATTTATATGGGTTATTTCTGGGTCTTGGAAATGTTAGCAAAGGGTTTGTTCATGTTGGTTAACTTTGAAAGCTTGGTAATCTTGGGGGGTGCATTTTTGATTAACAACTTTTTGCATAAAACACAGCTTTATTGAATGAAAGTCGGTTTCGAAATGTCAGGACATTTATTTGCTTATAATCCTCAATTGTCAGGGGGTCTTTTTTAACAATACAAGTTTTACTGCTCTTTACATAAGCGATGAATGAATTTCAAGTTCTTTCCCACTGCAGGTATCCCAAATATTTGACGCATAGTCAATGATTGGTAGAATGTGACCAGCAAAAAAATATTTTCGAGAATGATTATTTACAAAGTGTTTTATTTTGGATAAATGAAGTAGCCTGTGAGCTAGGCGTTTACCTAGTGACATTATGTGATCAGTCCAAGTCATATTTTTGTCAATGGTAACACCTAATATTTTATGTGAGTCAACTTCTTCAACTATTCCGTTATCCAACAACAGAGGTTAAAACCCTTTATCATTCATTTTTTGCCTTTTCTGTCTTGCTGATACGTACAAAAGTTTTGTTTTTGTGCATTTAAGGACTTTGGGGTTTAATGAGTCCAAATAATAAAATCTGTCAATACTGTATCGAAGTTTGCTAGTTAATCTGCTGGATCTGAATCACTAACAAAAGAGAGTGGTATCGTCAGCAAACATTTCACAGTTACATTTAAAAAACAGGGTAAATCATTTACATAGACGAAAACAAGAGGGCCCATACTGACCTTGTGGTACCCCCATGCTAATGGTAGTAGTTCTGATGCTTGGTTTTTTACAGATACAAGCTGCTGCCTATTGGACAGAAAATTTTCTAGTAGTTGGATAAACTTCAGGTGGCAGTTTGTACAATTCTAATTACCGCAATAACAAAGAGTGGTTGATCACATCAAATGCTTTTTCAAAGTCAACAAAAAGGGGGCCTTAAAACTTATGTCATTTAAAATTGTGTAGGAGACTGTCATTGAGCTGAGTTAGAGCAGTGTGACAGGAATAGTTTTACAAAACCCTGATTGATCCTCGACAATATATTGTTTTTTAAAAAGTAAGAATTTAGGATGTTTGTATGTGTTTTTCAATGGTTTAGATAGTACAGAGGAATTGAAATTGGCCTGTAATTTGAAGGAGAAAGCATTCACCTGATTTATGGACAGGTATAACTTTTGCCTTTTTAAACTTGAGAGGAAAACATCTTTTCTCAAAAACACAATTTGGGTATAGATAATTAGTGTTTCAAAAATAAACCCGGGACTAGCGAGTTTTATAATCCGAGCATCAAAACTTGTCTAAAATAAACGTGTTCTAGAATTCGTTTTGCCATTTTTATGCTTTCTAATACATCAAAGGCTGTCATTGGCTGGAATTAAATGGAAAGTTAATATGTTTTAGTTAATATATTGTTAGGTAAATGAAGTCTTTTTCACTTGACTTGTCCCCATGTTATAACTTTATTTGCACATTTGAAAAACGCTTTTTTAATTCATCAGTTGATATGTCTTTAATGAACTGTTGACTTTTGAAACATGTTTATTACATAATGTTTTGATGGCTTTCCAAATCTGGCGAGAGTCACTAGTGGTAATTAACAACTGTTGAAGTAATTACGCTTTGATGGGGGTTTAATGAATTCACTTTATTCCTTTGTGTCCTGAATTGTTAAATGTGTACCATGGGTTTTCAGGTGGTTTCTTAAGTTTATCTCAGATTCTATGTCTTTTGTTATCCATGGGTTTGGTTTTTTCTTTAACTCTTTTTTTTTTATAAAGGGAGCATTTTGTCATACACTGAGATAAATATGTAACCCCCAAAAATCAGCAGTTTTCATCGGGGTTTTCTGATTTGGTATACATCGGAAATGGTGAGTTCATCAGGTCCGAAAAAAAATTTATCCTCACAGAATTTTTTTGAATCGTCATTAATATATAGTTTTATGCCCAACTTTGGGAATTTTTATGCAAACGCTTAAATCAAGTACAGCAGACGGGTTATGATCGTGCATCCACATGACGGAGCACATATTTCAGCTATGTGCTGTTTTGCATTAGTGTATATATGATCAATTAAAGTTACTGAGTTATCTGTTATACGTGTGGGTTTATCTATAGTTGTTCCAGACCAAGCATCATATATTGTGATTCCATTTTGGTTTAGGTTTGAGTAGTCTATGTTAAAATCTCCAAGAATAATAGTTTAAACAGTTTTAAAAGTGCAACTTCATCCATTAGAGAATTGGGAATTTTATCAAACCAATTAGTGGTTTCTGACGGATTTCTGTATATGAATCCTATCAAAAGGGGACTACTGTGCTTTAATTTGATTTCTACCCAAAACGTTTTCGATATCTTTACACATCAAAATTGTATAGCCTTTGACAGCATAATGAAGATGCGAAATATGTTAATAGGCCTGTAGTTTTTGGTTTGTAGGGACTTGGCGAAATATTAGGTATCCTGGAATGTGCAGTCTGCATCAGTTAATTTTGAAGAAAGGCGGGATTCAGCAAAGCCAAATAAATGAACCATTCCCATCATTAAATAGTATGCTAGCAAATGTCATCTTTTTTTATTGGTTGCATTGTTTAGTTGAGGTAGCCTACTCGTAAACCATGTTTTTTTGGGCCACTTGTCTGAGGTAAGAGACATGGCGTAGAGGAGGAGTGGTTTAAAATAGGCTGTGTTAGAATTTCAGGTTTAAGAGAGCAAACGCACAATGAAAAATCAAAAAAAATAAACATATACAGAATTAAAAAACAAACAACAACAAAAAAACACGTAATTGAAAAAATGAAGACTCACTAAGATATACAGGAATGATTACAATAATTGCTCTGTAACAAAATTAACTTATTAACAAAATAAATGTATACACATACACACACTAATTGAGAATTATTATGTTACAATGCAAAATCCTATAAAGCTTAACAAAAATATTCAGTACAGGAAAGAAAAAAGAAAAAAAAAAGAAAAAGAGATCAAATGGAAAAAAATTAAGGTTTGAAAATAGACTTTCGGCTTGGAATAAGTATCCTATTCCTTTTCTACAGTTAAAAAACTTTTATTGCTAAAAAAGTCTCTATCAATAATACAATGTTCAAAATTAAGCTTGATAATTGAGCAAAAAAAACGTTTTCACTGGTAAACTTGTAAAGTATACTGCAGCAGACACCAATATCATTCCTGAGAGAAAAGGGAGAAGTCAGAGCGGGGACAGAGAGACAGGTAGAAAGACAGTCAGAAAAGGGGCTTTAAAGAGAAGAATATACTAGATTACATAGAGGTATAGAGGGAGACAACTTGACATGGCCAGTACTGTAACATATCATCAGTGGGTTATGCTCTGTAGTGTGAAATGACACAATATTGGAAAATGGGGGGGGGAAAGGTGAAATGACCATGTAAAGGTGAAAATCACAATATTCAAAGAAAAACATTAAAATATATAAAACTTACTAGGTAAATTAAGAAAACGTGATTCTCACATATATATTATTGGCTTAGAACAAGTATGCATTCAAACCCCGCACATGTGCGGCACACTCCCCGCCCCCCCCCCCCCCCCCACCCCCCCCACACCCCCCATACACAACTTACAAGCCCCAAACATACACACAAATTATAGACCCTTAATTCACATTTGCTTCACAATTAAAAACTAGGGTTGGAGCATTCCATTAACAGACCTATAATTTTGTCCCGTTTTTGATACTGCCAGGCCTTCAGGCTGTCGACCCCAGTGTAACTGCATGGGAAATAGGGTTCCTGGGTTGTCTGGGTGGGAAATGAAAGTCATAGTAGTCACGGAGAGGTGGAAAGGACAGGGGAAAATAGGAACACGGAGTTGGGTTGTCTGTCCCTGGAGGGTACCCTTCCATACTTTGGTGCCCCATCACTGCGTCCACATAGCTGGCAGGAAGGGAGCGAGGTTTAGTACGTGCGGAGATGGCATCCCCCGGGTGACATTACCAAGTCACAGAGGTTTCGGGAAAGGACATCACCCTCCTCTGTTGCTTGGATTAGGCTGTCACGGTACATCATTTTTTTGGGTGCAACCCGACTTTGGGTAGGAAGGAGGGGGTGTTGTCGATGTAGGCAACCCCTTCCTGAATGCAAGGGATGTCTCAGATTGGCTGTCGATCGTGAAGCAGCCTTTTGAGCGGTGTCGTCCAAGGGGAGGAAGGAGTGAAGAGGCATGTACTGCGGCCCGGGAAACACGTCTCTGAGCAGTCGGATCAGCCTGACCCAATCTGCTGAAGAAACAGGACCCGTGTAGCAGTTAAAGATCCCAAAGTGGAATACCCACAGCCTGATGAGGGGTGAAGGGGGCGAGACGATAAACCACTGACACAGGTGGTCGACAGTCGGCCACACTGACAGGTTACAGACCGGGTGCTGTGTGTTGGCATTTTGTTGTTTTCCAATTGCACTAACACAGAGTCACCCAACAGTAGTGTGTTGATATTGGGTGGGACAGATTTCTGCTTCAGAGCAGTTAAGGGGGGATAGGCGGGGTTTGGGGGTTTGTTGGTAGCGGGGACTTGGGCTGTTTGCGTGTCTGTGTATTGATATGTGTGGCTGTGGAGTGTGAATGAATAGGGTGGGGTGGTGTGGGCAAGAAGGGTTGTTTGTTACGTTGATTGTTAGTCAAAGGGGAGTGAGAGTGAGAAGTTTGTAATTTGTCTACAAGAATTGGCTGCTTGTTTGTCTGTGTGTGCAAAAGATGAAGAGTTGATTTTTTTACATTGTGTCAGTGGTTTGTCTGCAGTGGCTGAGAGTGAATCTGTTGCATTGTCTAAAAGAACTTCAAACTGTTTGAAACATCTACACTATATTTTTCTGTTTGTGGGGACAGTTCTGTAGGAGGAGGCTCTGTGGGTTTTCATTGTCTGTCTGTGCACTGAAATTTTGCGACTGTTTGGCAGCAGAGAGAGTCTGTAGTTGTGTCTGGTGCTTTTGTTGACATTGTTTTGACTGTCTTTGAATGACTGGAGTTTGTTTGCTGTTTCTTTCAGTTGGGTTTGCTGGGTTTTTGTGGCTGCCTTGCATTTCACTGATTTGGTTTGAAACTGCTTGTTCATGATTTTCATGGAGTTTTTCATTCTGGTCTCTGAATCAATGATGCTTGGGTGTTTTGTTCGTCTGTTGTCTTGTTTGCAAAAGTTGGATTCAAGTGTATGTATTTTGCTCTGCATTTGGAGATGGTGAGGTTTGCAGCGGTGAGTTGACTGTAGAGCATGTTACTGTAGCAATTAGCACTCCCATGAGAGTGTAAGGTTGGTGCGTTGCGGTGTAGAGGGGGCACTTGATGAAGGTGAGTGTCGGTGTTGAGGAAGGGTCTGGACTGGGGAGGGGTAGGAGTGGGGGAGGTTTGGGTTGGTAAGGAGGAGAGGAAGGGAGTGATGGAGATTCAGGGAATCTTGTTGTTGAAGGGAGGGTTGAGGATCAGGTGAGGGGTTCATGGAGAAGGGTGGGGGGGGTATTCGCCCCTGGAGGTGGAGGAGGAGGGGGTTTAAGCATCCTTATCAGGGGATGAGGCCTGGAGGGGTGTTAGAGAGTGGGGTGTGGGGCAAGGTAGATCGGAAGGGGAGGGGGATGAGGGGGCTGATGGAGGAGGGTGGATTGCAGATTGGAGGGTTGTGGAGTTTGGGGAAATAGGGTGGGGGGGAACTGGAGGGAGTAGATGCTGACCGGTCAGGCGGAGAGAGTGGTCATCACTAGCGCTGGCGGGGGGCTGGGATGGCAACACGGAGGGGGGCTGTCCATGATGGCCATGGATCATGGGGGTTTGTGCCACGATGGAACAAAGGACAAGTTTGGGCATTTGCTGTAGTCGGGTTGATTTTTTGCCAATTCATTCACTATAGTTTTTTAGAGTATCGAACTCCTTCTCGACCCACAGCTAGCACACATTTCCCCGATTAAAAAGTGTCCCAGTGGAGTGATATATAAGAAGATAAAAGTTTGCAGGAGCTACAGAAACTTTAAAGAAAGAGTTTCCAGAGTTCCCTTTGGCAGAGTTGGAGTGTATTCTGTCGGCAAAAGTTAATTGATTTTTGTTATTTTTATCAGATTCTGTAAAGGTGGAGGAGATACCTGAGGGGTGATATTGACCACAATATCTCTCAAAAAGCACGAATCTCCCTAGAGGTAATTTCGAGTGGGGGGTAAACAACGCACTTGATATGGGTCTTGAGTGGGCTGATAGTTTCCCGTGCTTAGACTTACACTCAGGATTTGTGTAGTGGGGCCCATCTTTAGGAGCTGGGAAACTAAAATGTTGTGTCACAAGCAACATCATAAAATTTTTTTTTAAAAAATAACTGGATACAAAAAAGAGAAAAAAGAGGAAAAGAACCTATTTAATTTTTTTTAAAAAAAGGAAGAAAAAGGTGCCTTCTGCCATTTAAATTCATTTTAATTGAATATACAGTTTTGCACGAGCACAGCATTGTTCGTGTGTCAGTTTACCATAAACTATAGGGATAGGGTATGTACAGTGACACTACAGTACACTCTGTGATGTTGAGCCTTGGGAGGCCTGGTAAGAAAGGACACCCAAAACCTTAGGTTAGCTGTGTAGTCTAGGCCTAGCCAATAGGGTAATGATAAACACACTTGAGATTGTTAAGCAGGCCATCCGCCCAGCTTAACAGTCCAACAGCAATGATGCAGGATACAAGGAAGGAGGGTCCCCTCCAAAAACACACAAACAAAACAACACACCCAGAGGGTTACAGCACAAAGGTCCACCACTTCACCACATCACAGCTCTTTGTTGGAGACCAAATATTTGTAATGAATTCATCAATATCTCAAGTTTGCACTGAATTTTATAAGCAGAAATTTAACATTTTGTTCACTGATGAAGACTGAATCCTTGTGTATAACTTTCACATAAATCACATTTGATCAACTATTAAATAACACACCTTCTCTGGAGAGCCTCTCCTGGCACGTCTTACTCCTAGGAAGACTGTGTGTATGTGTGTGTGTGTGTGTGTGTGCGTAAGAATATACGCCTGTGAGTGTGTGTGTGTTGTTGTTTATTTACACACACACACACACACACACACACGCCACACACACACACACACACACACACACACCACCACACAACACAAACACACAGATCTGAAGTTACACTATGCCGACTCCACTCCCCCAACGTCCTTCCCATGAACTCTACACCAGGGGGCCAGTGTGCCAACAACCACGCAGAACATCTTGTGTTGTTTCTGCCCGTCTTCCGTGACGTCCCAGTCCTGCTGCTCCCACGCCGCTCATTCCACCCCCTGCCACAGCCATACCATACAGATCTGTTATGTCCTCATACCCAGGGTCGGAAGTCACCGGGGAAACCCATCACTATCAGGCTGCCGTGGTGGGCCCCCAGCCAGAGGGCCCTGCACTGCTGCTGGGTCAAATTTTGGGGGTGTTCAGGGTGGTGCCTGTTCTGAGCTAACATACGCAGGATACCACCAACTAAGCCGCTACTAACGACAGTATTAGCTCAATGGCGGAGCCAGACTGAGTGAGTTGCCCACCTGAGATGGCGACCACCACAACGTCCATTTAATGACCGCCTCCCGCAAACCCCAGCCCCAAAGGCTTGACACAAACTCACCACAGGCACATAAGTGTATTGGCAAACCGAATATGAGGTCATTATGAGACCAGAGCAATGGAACCACCGAATCAGAGGCAATTTTTTTTTCTTGCATGATGATCATGACAATGAGGATAACTAATGATGCTGCTGTTTGGGAGTGCATGTGCTTTGAGACTACTTGACAGGGTTGTACTCTATGCTTACTATCATAATATATCCCGGCGTCAATCGGGCCTTAGAGATACAGACACCTGCAGTGTTGCTCAGGTTATTTGAGCAACACTCTCAAACTCGCATTCGTTAAGTGGATGAAGCTCGACTGTGTGGTCCCAGTCTTCCCACTGAGCCCACAGCACACTCACTCTGGGTAGGAGCCGGCCGCAGTCCGAAGAATCCCTATGACTCTTACAGGAACAGAACCCGCTACCTTCCAGTCCGTAACCCAAGGCGCTAACCACTGCCCATGGCGGCTGGCCCACACTAAACATCTTGTGTACTCGTACAAAATCGTTCGGCTTTGCTGAAGAGTGGGCCATAGTGTGCCAATGGCAACGGATTACAAACATTACAAAACTGCATATGTACGGGAAATGTATAAAAAAAAGCATATGCATGCTTATTCCTTTAAACCTCGAAATGAAAGAATAATAAATGAATAATAGAAATGAAACACACACAGAGGCAAACACACACACACACACACACATACACCCCACACACAACACACACATACACAGACACACACACACATACACACAGACAACACACACACAACACACACACACACACACACACACACACAGGCAAACAAACATAACAGGCAGGTGACAGAGGCTAGGGGCTGAGTGGTTGCTAAGACAATTCAACTTCACTCCCAGGGGTCCATGAAGTCTTGGGTCAATGCTGGGTAGTGTCCTCCTCTAGTGAATCCAGGGGGAGAATGATCATCGTCACTCAGGTCAACTTCAAATGCAGACCTGCCAGTGCCTTAACCCTCTGTGTGTATACACATCCAAAGGATTAAATGTGCACGTTAAAGATCCCATAGTCCATGTCTGCAGTCAATGGTTTAAGGAACCCCGGACATAGGCAGCTTACAGTCCCAAAATCGGAGTGCAGCTACCTTCATGGAAGGCAGACATGGTCACATCTGCCCAAATCTGACCACAGGGGGTGAACCTCAGAGGTCTAGCCAAGGAACGAAAGCAGACTTCAGACAGACAGACATAATATAGCCAGTTAGGAAGCCTGCTAAACAGACAGATAGACATAATATAGCCAGTTAGGAAGCCGGCTGGACAGATAGACATAATATAGCCAGTTAGGAAGCTGGCTAGACAGACAGATAGACATGATATAGCCAGTTAGGAAGCTGGCTAGACAGACAGATAGACATAATATAGCCAGTTAGGAATCTGGCTAGACAGACAGATAGACATAATATAGCCAGTTAGAAGCTGGCTGGACAGACAGATAGACATAACATAGCCAGTTAGGAATCTGGCTAGACAGACAGATAGACATAATATAGCCAGTTAGGATGTCAGCTGGACAGAAAGAGTTATAAACAATGGACAGATTACTTTAGTTTGTCTGATAATTAAACCCAAAAGTCACAATAACAAAAAGAGTGCAGCACGTGCATTCTGTTCACTGAACACGCCCATGGCTCTACATATGCATGAGCACAGATTAAAATACTATGAGAGCCGGGTGTGTGGTCCTCTGTCAGTTTGTGGATGGATGTCTCTGTGAACATATTGACAAGGTATGGGTTGTTATTTTGCTTCTCACTCCTGTGTTTCTTTCTCCTTCTATCTGTGTGTGCGGGTGTTTCTCTACTTACCTGTAAGTTTTCTAGTCATTTTACAATGGCCCGCACCATGCTGTCTTGTTTGTGGAGCTGGTAGAGGAAAGAAGATGAAGTGGAAATGTTGCACACCCTACCCTGTTCTCTTGGTGAATATGTCACTGTCTGTCAGTAAAATATGTAAGGAAAAAAATCATAAATTATATTGTTTTTTATATAGACACAAAGAATGTTTATGTGCTCGTGTGGAGGCTGCAGGTTATAATGACGTGATGGAATGACGTCAATTCCAATTATAGGTCATTATACATCTCGGTTGTAGCATTGTCAAATAGACCTCATACTAAGACCATGCTAGACAGAGAGACTAAAAGACATACTTTAAGCATTGTATGTGTATACGAATTTCAAATCATATCCCCATGTATATAAAAAAATACTGTGATTATATTTACCCATCCACATTTAATGACTGGACTATTTAAGTTAATCAAGACATGATCGTTTATGAATGACAGGGAGTGGTTGCTGATAATGCTCTATTACAGATGCATAAGATGGAGGAGGATGGGGGGGGGGGGGGGGCGTTTTTTTGAGTTATTGACATTTCACAATTGTTGTTATATCATTACATACACACAGCGTGAACAGTTTAAAAGCACCACCTGTTAGGAATATTTCTTGGTTTAAGATGAGCAGTGACATTTTTTGTTCTAGTGAGTATTGCTAAGATTCATTGTTTATCCATTTTTCTTTAGATGATAATGTAACATATTGAAAGACGAAGAGCAATACAGACATACTGTAGAGAGAGAGCCAAAACAATATGCACAATGCTAAGTATTTAATTTTTATTGTATTTTGTGAATTGTTTTTCCAGAATAGTGGAATAAGCAGGCATGTGCTTTTTGTATGCAGGCCACGTATGTATGCAGCATTGTCATATTTTTATCTATCCCCAATGCCACACAGTGACTTCTTAAAGAGAAAGGAACATATGTTAACGTGTGCACAAGTCTTGTGTTCATTTACACATCAGCCTGAGTTTATAGTCTCATCCATAGGGTTGTTTGAGGGGTTGATTCAGCACTAAGGTTAACTCCATGATTCAGCACTAAGGTTAACTCCATGATACAAATCAGTTTAAACGGGATTCAAAACCGCATGGGCAGATAGTGAATGCAATATGCAACATTCTGTTAACCAGGCTATTCTTATGCTCATTATTTTGAAAGATTTAGCATATTTGGTAAACAAAAAAGTATGAAGGAACAGTTGAAATTAGCATCCGCATCAGCCTGTTGCATGTCACTAAATTCAAACAGAGGACACACTCAAAATTCAAACAGGTTTAACACAAAACAGAGCCATGTCACCTTAATCCTAGTAATGATCATAACTATTTACTGATGCAGATGACTTCAGTTCTGGAAGATGAACCGGGGCAACTTAGCAGATATGAAATAGAGAAAGAAGACACTTCAGCACAGACCAAAACAGCTGTCAACAGAGATGTTGTGACTGAACATGAACATCACCAAGACCTGCCTGAGACAAGTGGATTCCAAGAGCAAACAACTGGACACTATGAGAACATTCAGTACAAGCAGGAACCCACTGTGTACTGGGACACTGCACAAGAAAAAAACGGACATGTTGACGCTGCCTGTACGTGTAACTGTAACGATCATGCAGATGTTCATGTTACAAAAGAAACCATCCCTGCTCCTGATGAATATCGGATCCTTCATACAGGTGTTTCTTTCCCAGGTGAAGTCAGCCTAATGAAGGATACATGTGAATTCACTGTGTGTGTTCACAAATCCCTGTTCTCAAGGGGTGTTATAGACAGGCTTAGTGTTGCAGAGATACAGAATAACATAAATAGCTTTTTACACGGTACAAATAAAGACAAAGAAGACATATCTGGACACAACATAACTGATTATAGTCACATTACAAAAGACGACTGTGACACAGCTGAAAGAAAAGCAACAGGAACTATACAGATACAACACAAACAAAAAGCACGTATAGAATGTGGAGAAGATTTTAGTTGTAAATGTTTTCATAACCAGCATGATGAAGCAATAACCAATAGAGAGCCAACAGGGAACAATTTTGATGGGATAGAAACATTGAAAGACGAAATAAAAGAAAGGTGCAACATAACTGAACAGCGTCATACCTTGGTAGACAACGACACATTGATACCTGATGATTTGGGTAAAATTAAAAATGCTGACTGTGGCACAAGAAAGGCTAATCAGTTTTCTTCAGAAGGAGGCACCAATGTTTGTACACAGAAACAATTTTTCCTGTGTGAACACTGTGGAAACATGTTTGATAGGAAAAGTCATCTAAAAAAGCACCTTCAAGTCCACACAGAACAAAGATCATACAATTGTTCCGAATGTGAAGAGACATACAGAGATAAGCAACAATTAAAAATACATCTGCGAACCCACGCTGGAGAAAACCCCACAAATGTACGTTCTGTGATAGTGCATTTAGAACAAAATATCAATTAATTATTCATCTTCGTTCACACACTGGAGAAAGACCATACAGATGTTCACAGTGTGGGAAGACATACAAGCATGACAAACAATTCAAAGTACATATGCGATTCTATACAGGAGAAAGACCACACAACTGCACATATTGTCATAAAGCATTTACCAATAAATCTGATTTAAATCGACACAATAAAACCGACACAGTAGAAAAACAACACAAGTGCACATATTGCGATAAGACGTTTACCAGGCAGCATACTTTAACTGACCACATTAGAACCCACACAGGAGAAAAGCCATACAAGTGCACATATTGTGATAAAACATTTGCCAGACAACAATATTTGACTTACCACATTAGAACCCACACAGGAGAAAGACCATACAAGTGCACATATTGTCATAAAGCATTTACCTTAAAATCCGATTTATCACGCCACATTCGAACCCACACAGGAGAAAAACCATACAAGTGCACACATTGTGATACGACGTTTGCTTGGCAATATGTTTTAACTGAGCACATCAGAACTCACACAGGAGAAAAGCCATATAAGTGCACATATTGTGATAAAACTTTTTCAAAAAAGCAACATTTAACTAACCACATTAGAAATCACACTGGAGAAAAGCCATACATGTGCACATATTGTGATAAAACATTTGCCAGACAACAATATTTGACTTACCACATTAGAACCCACACAGGAGAAAAACCACACAAGTGCACATACTGTCATAAAGCATTTACCTTAAAATCCCATTTATCACGCCACATTCGAACACACACAGGAGAAAAAACATACAAGTGCACACGTTGTGATGAAACTTTTGCTATAAGACAGTATTTAACTGACCACATCAGAACTCACACAGGAGAAAAACCATACAAGTGCACACATTGTGATAAAACATTCGCCTGGCAGCGTGTTTTAACTGACCACATTAGAACTCATACAGGAGAAAAGCCATACAAGTGCACACATTGTGA
>CM054168.1:24779215-24909215 GCA_028751875.1 Rapana venosa | reverse complement strand
ACACGACGACGCCTGGTCTCCAGGTCGTGGGTTTCCTTCTGCACACGGTCAGGCTGCCAGTGCTCTTCTTCAGGTCGTCAGGTCTCTTCTGCACGCTGCCAGATGTCCAGGGCAGCTCACCTAGACAGACGTGCATGACGTCAGTCATCTTGGCAGATATTGCTAGGTAGAAACTCCCTTCCCCCACTACCCCCTCCCTGTAACTATAATGGAGTTAGGCCGGCTCTCCTCAATCAAACAAACATTGTACTATTACAGTACAATATCTAAAACACAGCCACACGACAAGAATACAAACACTGCCTCAGGGCTTCATTAGCTTGAATTAATTTTTTTTTTTTTAAAACGAAAACATACCTCTAACATTACTCTATCATTTATTCACTTAAGGCTGTGATGTATACTATAATACCATAGTCCCTACTTTCAATTGTCAGCCAGGACATGCTTTCTTACGTCACCACAATGACATTTCTGTCACAAAAAATATGACCTTTGTTTTTCCAGTCCAACAGATGGGTCATGACCCAGTCTCTTCTTATTCATCCTTAAAACAGGCTAAGTTAATAATGATGATTCCGACAACTAGTTTCCTGTAAAATTGCTTCACAAGATTCAGTGCTAAAAAATACAATATATAGTAATTATCAATACTATTATTATTAATATTATTATTAAAATTATTATTATTATTATAAATGTTATTATTATTATTACTATTATTATTATTATTGTTTCTAGTAGTACAAGTAGTAGTAGTAGTAGTAGTAGTAGTAGAAGTAGTAGTAGTAGCAGTAGTAGTAGTAGTGGTAGTAAGTAGTAGTAGTAGTAGTAGTAGTAGTAGTAGTAGTAGTAGTAGTAGTAGTAGTAGTAGTAGTAGTAGTGTACTATCACACTTATAGTTGGTTTCCCTGTCCTACCTTACTAATATTTACAATTTAAAATTCTTAGATAATCTTTCAACATAACGTTCTTTCTTTGATACATTACTCAAAACAACAAAGTTCTACTTTTGAAACCCTATCCTAATTTATCACACATACATTCACTCATCTCTTTTATCGTTATCAACTCATCCACAAAACCCAAGAACAAGCTACACATGACGCCAGACGGAATACCATGGGGCAGTACACTTCTGCGGTTCAAATCCTGGAGCCCTGCTGGTAAATCCGCTCTATCTAAACAAAATGTGGTTACAAAAACTGCTGAAAATGAGGAATGAAATAACCCAAAATGCAGTGTGGTCTGGACCTACTTCTGTGGCGCCTCACCGAAGTGCTAGCACTCAGACAATTATTAAAACAAATTCAACATTAGTCATTTTGGTACATGAAGTCATGAATTTGATTCTCATGAGCCTCTGGTGAATTAAGAGTTGGGATCTTCCAGGTCATCTTCTAGTGCGAACCTGCCAGTGCCCTCATTCCCTTTGTATACACAAACAGAAGGCTAAATATGCACGTTAAAGATCCAGTAATCCATGACCGTGTTTGAGGGGTTGTGAAAATATGATCACACGTAGCACACATTCTGGAAGCCAGAATGCAGCTACCTTCACGGTTGGCAAAAAACCTGACATACGCCAACTTCCACCACTATTAAGGCTTTTGAATTTGCCAATTCTCACCACCATCAAATCTCTAGCAAAAATAAAAAACCAACAACAACAGGCAAGTAGACAAACACATAGCCAGTTAGAAAGCCTGATAGATAGAGAGAAGTAGTATACAATGGGCATAAGAACATAATGGCATTAACAGCTAACTATAACAATGCTTTTAAGAGCTATAAAGGCAGTACACTTTTGTTTCACTGTTCTTCAAGTTCCTTCACTCCATCCTCGTCCAGAGCCAAAGTTTACAATAAACAAAACATCGTGCAGCACGTGCATTCTGTTCACTGCCCTGGAACACTGAGCACACCCATGTCTCTACATATATTTGAGTCCGATTCAAAATACTTTTAAAGCTGGGTGTGTTGGCTACTGTCAGTTCTATGGATGAATGACATTGTGAAAATATTGACAAGGTAATGTTGTCTGTTAAAACTGTTTATACCAACTTCTTTCTAAAGTGTATTTAAACATCATAAATGTTTGGAATTTTAAATCATACCTTAAGTAGGAAGTTTGCTTGAGTATTAAGATATTCACCTGCCTAAAAATGGATTAATAATGTTCTGAGTTTGATTCCGAACCTTGAACTTTCTTCCCAGTTTGATGTGAACTTTGAAATGGATATCAAAGAGGGATGGGAATGTAAACCAAGGGCCCATGTGTGAGTGCTGGAAAACATTTTGAACACATGTCAAAAATCATGTTCCACATTTTGGAAGAGAATGCTATTATGTGCAGGTAGCAACATATGACATACATTTAAAAGAGCATGCACATATGCTTTCCATTCTGAAGATGAATCCTCTACATAGGCAAAGAAACACCATGAATGAAAAAACATCTAGTGTTAAAACTATGAGAGAGAAGTAGACACAGTGCACTGACTATGTGAATGTCACTGAGTATCAAACACACACATAACACTTAGAAGAAACCCTAACATGTGTAGAAATAAATACAACCTGTCAACTTGATCTAGCAACTATGATGATCGTTTTTGCAGATGTCTTCAGTTCTCCCAGATGACCAAGGACAACCCAGCAATGCAGAAATCAAGACAGAGGACTGTCACCACAGACCAACACAGCTGTCAACAGAGATGCTGTGACTGAACAAAGAACATTCCCAAGACCTGCCTGAGACAGTGGCTTCGAAAACAGACAACTGTAGAATATGAAAACATCAGTTCAAGCAGGAACCTACTGGTATTGGCACACTGCAGCGGAAAATAGCAGTGCTGTTGACACTGCCTGCACTTGCAACTGTAACCACACTGCAGATGTCCATGATACAAAAGAATGTGTTACTGTTGCTGCTGATTGTGGGATCCTTTGTACAAGTGTTTGTTTCCCAGGTGAAGTCAACATGATCAAGAACACGTGTGAATTCACAATGTGTGTTCACACATAGATAGGCTTGGTGTCAAAGAGCTGAAAAACAATATAGAACGATTTCTACACACTCTCAATGCAAGGGATGAAGATACACCCAGGCACAACATAGCTGATTTAAATCAAATCACAAAAGACGGCTGTGACACAGCTGAAAGTGAAGCAATACGGATTGTGCAAACACAATACAAACACAACACATGTATGTGGTGTGGTGATAACTTTATCTGTGCATTGTCTGTTAAACAACATGTTTTAAATCACTGAAGACCAGAGTCATACCTCTGTGAAAAATGTACAGCAGTCAGTCAGACATCATACTGTGGAATTCAGGCAAACCTTAAAACGATTCCTGACAATGGAGAGAGCACTGGAGGAAAAACTGCTGTCAATAGTTCAATACTTAAGCACACACCACAAAAGACACACACGGGTGATGGCAGAAGGAAAATACTCAGTAAGAGATTTAATGCTGAAGAAGACAAGCCAATCTACATTGTGGAAAGACATTGTAAATGCACAGCCTGTGGAATAAGTTTTATAAGGAAACGCGATATTAGCAAACACAGTACAACTCAAGCAAAAGAAAACTCATTTCAGTCACTGGGTGTGTACAGATTTCCAGGGAAAAATACAATCTACATAACCACAGACAACCTCAAACAGGTGACAAGGCACACGTGCACACTTACTGGGAGCAAACATGAACTAAACAACACAATTTAAGCAGACACAACATTAGTACACAACAAAGGGATTATGACCAAGCATCACAAAACAATAGTGAAACGAAAGCCAATAGAAAGGCAACTCAGTACAACTTCAGGAACATTGAAGTAGCAAGGGATGAAATAAAAGACAACTGCAAAATAGCTTCACAGTGTCAAAACCACGTGGACAATGACACCTTTATACCTGATTATTTGGGTGGAGTTAAGAATGTTGGCTGTGTTACAACTCAGGGTAAACTGACTTCTCCAAAAGGAGACAACAATGTTTGTAAAAAGAAAATATCTTACATGTATGAACAATGTGGAAAATCGTTTCATCAAAAACGCAATCTAAAACTGCATCTTCAAGTCCACACAGAAGAAAGGCCATACAAGTGTTCAGAATGTGAAAAGACGTACAGATGTAACCAAGCATTAAAAATACATATGCGAATCCACACGGGAGAAAAACCATACACATGTATGTGTTGTGATAGTGCATATATCCGTAAAAGTCATTTAAATTGCCACCTACGATCACACACAGGAGAAAGACCATACACATGTTCACAGTGTGGAAAGACATACAAGTACCATACGGACTTTAAAATACACATGCAAACCCATACAGGACAAAAACCATTCAACTGCACACATTGCCATAAAACGTTTACCAAAAAATCTCAGTTAACTTATCATATTCGAACTCACACAGGAGAAAAGCCACACAAGTGCACACTTTGTGATAAGACGTTTACCATGAAGCATGTTTTAACTGACCACATTAGAACCCACACAGGAGAAAAGCCATACAAGTGCATACATTGTGATAAGACATTTTTAAATACGTCTCATTTAACTCGCCACGTTAGAACCCACACCCGAGAAAAAACATACACATGTAATATATGTGGAAACAAGTTCATCCAAAAGTAACTTTAAGAAGACACACGCTGGTTCACACAACACATGTACCACAGTGGTGTCCACATTAGGGATAAAGGTCATCCCCAAATCCAGTGAAAGTGATACAGGCTAATCCAAGCATAAAATGGTCACTATGTGCATACTGTCAAAACATCACAGAGTGGAACATTCAGTTCAGTTAGACACATACAAAAACTACACTTGACATTAGAAACAGATGGTAATGACAGCTAAAATATGCACTTATTATCTTTTCTGGACATTACAACAGATGACAACCTATTACACAGCGCATGTCACATCCATCTCGAAGCAATCTTACAACAGAGGGAGCTAGTTTCCATATGTACAGCTTTCTGTGATCCCTGGTCATGTCCACATTTGAATTTCTGTGGGTGTAAGTGAAACCAGCTGAGCAAGACACTTTGTCTACTGGACCTGTGTATAAGTCATTTTGTTTCAGTGTACATTGGATTGTGCTTTTTATAATTTCCCTCAAAATTCCTTACCAAAGCTGGAAACTACCCGTAATCAAATTAGATAAAATGAAAGATTAAAGCCCCATATTCATAGCTCATTACATTGATGTGATTTTTGGGGTTATTTTTTAATCATCATTTTAACATAAGTTTAATAATGATTTAATGGATGTAGTAACTAAGTAATACATCATAGAAGAAGAACAATTGTTTAAAATTCAGGGGTTTTTTTTATACATTTTTAACACTCCAATAACAATTTTGTTTATTAAAGAAGATCAGCAGCTCATAATTGATAGAGTAGTAAATCATATTCTGATTAATCGTGTATCAATCTTTCAAAATGCATAGTTTAATTGGGTGGATGGTGTTAGGTTTTATATGATTTACGATGATGCCTGTGACATAACTGGAATGTCTGTAGTCTTTTCATTTAAACTTTTAAATGTAGCTTGTCAAACTTTAAAACTAATGGTAAGGTTTAAAGTTCTGTTTGTATAAAGCCATATGTATCAAGGCTTCTTTTTAAGATTTCATTATTGTTTACGTATTTCATTGTTGTTGTTGTTTCCTTTTCTTAAAATGAATGTTCTCAAAAAAACTTAAAAAAATGTTTATGTGATGTGACCGTACAAAGGTGTGAGTTGTAATGATCATAAATATCTGTTGACCTGTGTGTGTGTGTGACTGCGATCTTATTTCATAATCTACCTGTACAGTTGACCTTTTGTTGATCTTTGTTGAATAAAGTTGTTGTAACTCTTTATACCAGTGTGATATATTGCATACCTTTCTGAGAGGATTTTATTCTTTTTGTTCTCCATCACATAACCATTTCGTTAAAATAAAGTTCGTCAATAAAAACAAGTACTAGAAAGGGGGTCGGTAGGAGGGAACAACAAATTAATGGTGATTTCATGGTCTAGAGGTAAGCACCTGTCTAGAAAGCAAAAAGTCCGTGTTGGCAGTTTGCCGTGGTTCAAATCCCGTTTGGGCCCGAAACTTTTCCCCCATCCATTAGACCATGAGTGGTGGTCTGGGCGATAGTCTTTCGAATGAGACGAAAAACCGAGGTCCCGTGTGTTCACACAATTTTCAGCGCACGTAAAAGAACCCACGGCAAAAGAGTTGTTCCTGGCAAAATTCTTAGAAAAAAACAACTCTGATTGGGAAACAAAGACAGTTGCAGACATAAAAAGGGTGGCGCTGCTCGTGTGGCGACGCGCTCTCTCTGGGGAGAGCAGCATGAATTTTACGCAAAGAAATTTCATGACTTAAAGTTGTATAGAATTTTTAAAAAGGAATAAATAATCACAAATAATGGTAACCTCTGCATTCTAGTGTAGTAGGTAAGTTCAGTCCATCTCTGGCATCACTCTATGTTGCACTCACAACTAATCCTTTGCCTTAAGATACCTTTGTTTAAAAGGATGATACATACCCCGTGGGGTTGCAGGGGGCTCTGTCAGTATAAATAGGATCCCCACCTGAAAATTCTGTGCAATGAATTTCCAGGTATCTATATTTCTCTCTTTATTTCTTTCATTCTCCTTACCTTTCTATCATCTCTCTTGCTTATTTTTTGCCCTCCTGGTCTCTTCTCCAGCCTTTGTTCAAGCAAATCTTTCAAAAATATTATGTTTTCATTATATTTCTATTTATTTATTTATTTATCTATTTATTTATACCACTTTAAGTCACGCAGATTTCTTTGCGTGAAATTCGGGCTGCTCTCCCTGGGGAGAGCACATCGCCACAAGAGCATCGCCGCCCATTTTTTTCATTTTTTCCTGTCTGCAACAGTATTTGTTTCCCTATCAAAGTGGCTTTTTTCTACACAATGTTGCCAGGGACATTTCTCTTGTTGCCGTGGGTTCTTTTACGTTCGCTAAATAGTTATGTGTAACACACGGGACATCAGTTTATCGTCTCATCCGAAAGACTAGCACCCAGACCACCACTCCTGATCTAATGGATGGGGGGAAAGTTTCGGGTCCAAACGGGATACGAACCACGCATTCTTCGTACCCGGACTTTTCGCTTTTTAGACATCACATTACCTCTAGACCACCATCCACTATGTGACATTATGCCTGTGTTGTTTTGTTCTGGCAGCCAGGTAGTGATATTTAAACACTGGGATGAACACATGCTATCCAATCTGCGTGTTGTTTTCCTATGTGGCACGTTTTATGTTTTTTTGTTCATTAAACTGTTGCAATGTTTACGCTTTTTGTAATCTAGGGATGATGAATGAAACTGAATGGCTTGCGTACACAGCACAGCCTGGCTCATCAGCTTAAGGAATAAAATCATTTAGGTATTGTGGCATTTAATGTTGATTTCTTTCCAGAAGGACAGCGTTAGATATTTGAAGGGTTTAGGAGGTGTTGGCTTTGAACCTGAAGTGAAAGTTACTGGAGCCACTGAACCTGATTGAGGTGACAGCCCTGATATGACTTCCGTTGTCAGAAGGGCTATAAACAATGTTGGAAAGAAACAGATAATTACTTACTTACTTAATCCTCTTCATCCCATGTGCCGGGACACAAGGCGCCAACAAAATCCCTCCAGCCTTTTCTGTCTTGGGCAAGCCAGCTCAATTCATCCCAGGTTTTGCCCGCCTCTCTCATCTCCTCCTCTACTGTCCTCTTCCAAGTGCCAAGTGGTCTGCCTCCTTTCCCCTTCCCTGGTGGTGCCCATCTCAGCGCAGTATGAGGGAGTCTGTTCTTGCCCATTCGGAGAGAGTGTCCTAGCCACATCCATCGCGCTGTTTTACCTCGGCCACAATGTTGTTAATGCCGGTGCGCTTTGACACTTCCCTGTTGGTGACATGCTGCTGCCAGTGAAGTTTCAGGATTCGGCGAAGACACCTTCCTTTAAAGCCTCTGAGCCTGCTCTCAATCTTCTTGTTGGTTCTCCATGTCTCCGAGGCGTATAGGAGTACTGAGCGTACATTGGACTTGTAGATCTTCAACTTGGTTTTGATTTGCAGGACAGTTGACTTCCAAATTATTTTCAACCCACTAAAAGGGGAAAAGCTCGGAGAAAAGTAAAGTACTTGTGAACAGCACGAGCAATGCCACCGCTAAAATTTACATGAACGGCCAACAACTGGAGGAGGTAGACGCTTTTAAATACCTCGGCGCTACACTCACAAAGGACGGGCGATCGACGACAGAAATCAAAGTCAGAATAGCCATGGCAACATCTTCCATGACAAAACTCACCACCATATGGAAAAGTAAAGAGATCAGTTTCCCAATCAAACTAAAGCTCTACAAAGCCCTAATTCAGTCGATCCTGCTGTACGGAAGTGAAACCTGGACATTGACTGCTGAAACAGCAAAGCGAGTCCAGTCATTCGAAACAAAATGCCATAGAAAACTACTGGGCATATCCTGGAGAGAACGAAAGACCAATGAATTTGTCAAGAGTCAAATAACACGGCTGGCAGGTCCACAGGAACCCCTTCTCACCATCGTCAAGAAGAAAAAGCTGACATGTTCGGCCACGTCACCCGCCACAACACTCTGCCCAAAACAGTACTGCAGGGAACACTCGGAAGGTGGCAGAAGAGGGGAAGACAGAACAAGTCATGGATGGACAACATCAGAGAATGGACCAGGATGAATGACTCGGCACTACTGCGCAGAGCCGAGGACCGAGATGAATGGAGGAGGCGTACCACAGCATCGTCTTTCATGTCTCCCCCACGACCGCCAAGGTCACGGGTCTGATGATGATGATGAAAAGGGGACAGGATTGCTCAGTGGTCGGAGCACTCGCTTTCCCCCAGCCAAGTTAAGCAGCGTCGAGCGTGGTTACCAGTTGGATGGGTGACCGTTTGCGCGCCTTGGCTTCAGTACAGTTCCCAGGTTCACCCAGCTGTAAATGGGTACCTGCCCTCTTTAGGGTCAGGGAAGGTAAAGCAGCGAGGGAGAGGAGATGGGCGCCGCCCTCAATATGCTGGCTCTAGAGAAGTGAGGTCTCTGACGCCTCGCTCCCCTACGATCTTATAGGTTATGGGACTCCTTTACCTTTACCTTTAAATGCCCGGCTGCAAGTCCTATCCTGGTTGAAATTTCTTTCTCAATGTTACTGTCGGCTACATCTCGTAGCTGCCGAGGTGCTTGAAGTGTTCTACCTCCTCTAGAGCTGAGCCTCGCACACTGGTCTTCTCTGCACTCTTTGTCTTCACTTTCATGATCTTGGTCTTGTCGGGGTGAATCTGGAGTCCCACGCTGCTGGCTATTTGGTCAACTCGTGATGTTTTTTCCTGGATGTCTTTCTGTGCATGTGACAGCAGTGCAATATCGTCGGCAAAGTCACAGTCTTTCAAGCCTGGCTGTCAGTCCCCATACCGGCCCTCTTGCCCTATCGCTGGTGGCCCTCCTCATCACCCAGTCGATGACGACGAGGAAAATTGTCGGCGAGATCACGCAACCTTGTCTGACTCCTGTCTGCACGTGGAACCATTCGCTCTGCTGTCCATCATGTCGCACACAGCACTGTTTATCTACGTACATGTCCTGTATAATGTTGATGACTTTCAGAGGTAATCCATAGGCTTCCAAGATCTTCCACAGCGAGGGATTGTGGATGCTGTCAAAAGCCTTTTGGAAATCAATATAGTTGATGTAGAGTGATGAGTTCCATTCAATGGACTGTTCCACAATTGTTCGTAGAACAAAGATCTGATCTGTGCAGCTTCTCCCGCTTCTGAACCCTGCCTGCTCTTCCCGTAGGGTTCTCTTGATGGCTTGCCTCATACGCTGTAGAAGGACATGGCAAAAGATCTTCCGAGGGACAGAGAGCAAGTTGATTCCCCGCCAATTGCCGCACTCTGAGAGATCGCCTTCTCCTCTTCCCAAACTTTGTTGAATAATTTTGTTAAGACCTTTGCGCTCGTCTTGGGGTCTGCCTTCAACATGTCTGCCGTGATTCTGTCCCCACCTGGTGCCCTGTTGCCCTTTGTTTGCCTGATGGCCTCCACAATTTCCTGCTGAGTGATGCATCCACGTCTCATATCTATCTTGAAACCCATGTCTTCGATGGTTGCTTCCTCATCTGGGTCTGGTCTGTTTAAAGTCTCTCTCAAGTGTTCTGCCCATCTGTTGAGTTGGTCTATGTCTTTTGTCAAAACTTTCCCGGTCTTGTTCTTCACTACAGTGGTTTTGCTGGTGAATCCACCTGTTAGGGTCTTGGTGATCTTGTAGACGGTCCTAGAGTCTCCTTTCTCTGCTGCGGTTTGCGCCTCTGCTGCCAAGTTGTCTGCAAACTGTCTCTTGTCTCTCCTTGTGCTCTTCTTCACTTCTTTGTTTTTCTCTGTGTATGTCTCGGCGAATGTTTGTCTTTCGTTTTCCGTTCCAGTGAGCATGCCAAAGTTTATTTATTTATTTATTTATTTTATTTATCCACTTTAAAGTCACCGTGATTTCTCCTGGCGTGAAATTTGGGCTGCCTCCCCCGGGGAGCCACGTCCAAAGCAGCGACCACCCATTTTTTTTTTCTTTTTTGGTCTGCAATCTCTATTTCTTTCCCTATCAAGTGCTTATTTTCTAGAATTTTTGCCAGGACAACTTTCTTGTGCCGTGGGTCTTTTTCTTCGTGCGTGGCTATTTTCTGTACACACGGGACCTCGTTATCTTCGATCTGAAAGACTAGCGCCAGACCACCACTCATGGTCGCTTGGATGGGGGAAAAGTTTCGGGCCCGGACGGGATACGAACCCGGACTTTTCGCTTTCTAGACAGGCGCGTTACCTCTAGACCACCGATCCACTATCTTGCTATCTTTCTCTCCTCTATGAGTTGCCATGTGGTGTCTGATATCCACTCCTTCTTCTCTCTTCTTATGTAGCCCAGTACAACTTTGCTGGTGTCTATGAAAGCTGTCTGTACGTTACCAAATAGGGCGTTGATGTCATCTGCAGGTGTGTTGTCCAGGACTTGAAATCTGTTGGAAAGCTCAACAGTAAACTGACTTTTCACTGCTTCACTGTTGAGTTTCCTTGAGTCAAAGAGTTGCTCATTTTTTCTTTTTTTTGTTCTCTTGAGCTTTAGCTGGAGTCTGCACAACACAAGATGGTGATTGCTGCCAAGATCAGCTCCCCTAATGGCTCTCACGTCCTTCATGGAGCTCCTCCACTTCTGGTTGATGGCAATGTGGTCTATCTGGTTCCTGGTTCTTCCATATGGTGATACCCATGTCAATTTATGAATGGTTTTGTGTTGGAAGATGGTACCACCTATCACCAAACCGTTTTCAAGACATGTATCTGCAAAACGCTGTCCATTGTCGTTTCTATTTCCCACTCCCTCCTCTCCAATGCAAGTTTCATACCCGGTATTCTCCACTCCAAACTTTCGCATTGAAGTCTCCCATGAAAAGTAGGATGTCATGCTGTGGTGTCTTGTCTATTTGTTCCTGTAAGATGGTGTAGAACAAATCTTTCTCCTCCTCCGTGGCTTGCTCTGTTGGTGCGTAACACTGTATGATGGTGGTCTTGGTATATTTGGAGAAGAATCTGGCTGTGATGATTCTCGAGTTGACTGGCTCCCATCTCATTAAGCTCTTTCTGGCTCCTTGTCCATGATGATACCCACTCCGTCCTGATGTTGCCCATCCGTGCGACCAGAATAGCACACTGTCTCTCCTGAGCCAAGGGTCATGATGCCAGAGTCCGTCCACCTCATCTCACTGATTCCAAGGATGTTAAGCCTATAATTCTTCATCTCTTTCACGGCCTGCGCTGTCTTTCCAGCTTCTGTTCGCACATTCCAGGCTCCCACTCTCACCTCCTGTTTGGGCTTTGCCAAGGGCATCGTCGGAATAGAAGTTTCCTTTCGGCTTTCACCACTATTCGTCATACAATGCCTTGCAGCATCTGTCATGAGCTTGTCACCCAAGATTTGATTTATATTTGATCTTGTCGGCGTTTCTGTAGCAAGCTTTTTTGACATGGCGGGTTGCTAGCCCAACGCACAACCTTCCCCATTTCTCATCCTGGACTTAGGACCAGGCAACGGCTGGTCTGAAACAGATAATACACGCAAATATTGTAACATAATATAGCATGTCAATATACACTATTGATAGATGTATCAAAATAGCATTGACAATGTAATCCTTATTTTATAATTTCATAATACCGCCATAGACATTTTTATGTGATATTCAGACTGCTTCTGCCCTGTGCAGCACATAGCCACTGGAGCAAGGTCATCAACGTGTTTTTTCATCCACACGTGTATTTTGATTTGTTTATTATGATATTGATTTCTTTTACATGATTCTGACAGGTTTTTTTTCTTTCCCCTGGCTTCTTTACATATATTAATATGTATAAAATGCAGGTGTGGTTGGTTGTGTTAAGCTAAATGACTAGCTCCTAGACCACCACTCATGGTTTAGAAGATGGGGAAATATCTTAAATAAATCTGTGACCTTCCGTTTTGTAGACAAGCAAAAGCGTCACTCCGTTAATCTACATGTATCCATTCTCACCTACAGTGGTTCCTGAAACACACACACACACACACACACACACACACACACACACACACACAACACACACACACACACACACACACACACACACACACACAACAACACAACACACACACACACACACACACA
Organism: Rapana venosa; assembly: GCA_028751875.1. Taxonomy (NCBI): domain Eukaryota; kingdom Metazoa; phylum Mollusca; class Gastropoda; order Neogastropoda; family Muricidae; genus Rapana; species Rapana venosa. Next base: position 24,896,449 of record CM054168.1, on the reverse strand, counting down.
CAACATCCTGGTGGTTCATCTCGTTCAGAGCATGTTTTCTGGAGCTACATCATGCACACTCCACTCCACAAAAGTCCTTCAAGGGCATAGTGTTAGGTCTGTGTCAAACAATACAGACACCTTGCGCAACACGTTCACACGTCCGCTTTCAAAACTGCCATTGTGTACCAGATGGGAAATATGTAAAAGGTCAAAACTGTATACAAACGAGGATACGATGAAAAAGGCACAGGCACATTTGCTTTGAGACTCTCTGCGGGTTATACTCTGCTTTTACTATCAATAGTATATTTGGTGCCGCATTAGAGATACATACATGAGCGTTGCATAATTGTACAAACTATCACCAAACCACATCCATTAAAAAGGATGGAAGCTTCAACTTGTGTCCAGTTTCCTACTGAGCACAGCAACACACTTTGCAGTGGCCCGCTGGATCTGGAAAATCTTTATGGCTCTTTGAGAATCAAACTGCAACCTTCCAGTCCAAACCCAAGGCATTAACCAATGGTACCAATGGTGGTTGTCACTGAACAAATCTATGTGTTGATTTTATACCCTGTGGGTTCGAGAAAACAGAACTCATTACACACACATCATACACACACACAAAAACCAAAGTAACACACACATACACACAAATACACAAGAACACACATGTGCATAAACACACACACCACACACACACACACACACACACAACACACACACACACACACACACACACACCACACACAACACACACACACACACACACACCACACACACACTGAGGGACACAGACAGACAGAGAGAGAGAGAGAGAACTCTGAACTCTGAACTCTGAAATAGTTTAATAGTACATCGGCCTTAGGCCACAATACAAGAGAGAGAGAGAGAGAGAGAGAAGAGAGAGAGAGAGAGAGAGAGAGAGAGAGAGAAGAGAGAGGGGAAAAGAGAGACTTCAGACTTCAGATGGTTTAATTCATGTAAGGCCATAGCCCCATATGAGAGGGGGCCAAAAACAACAAAATAATGTATATGCGTATACAACATACAAAACAGCACATAATACATCTGTACCAAAGACATACTAGCCTAAGACGTAAGTTTTTTTCTCGTAACTGAAAAGCCTTATACAAAAATAGAGCCAGATTATGAATAGTTTTTATCATGGACTGATGCCATCAGCAAACTTAACCGGAACAAACAAGGTCCGGCATAGAATTTCTGTGGAATAAATCTTATACGTAAAGTAGCGAGAGCAGGACACTTCAAAACAAAGTGGACTTCGTCTTCAGCTGATTCTTTACATAGTGGACATAGCATATCGGTAGCAGAGACTCGTCTATAGCGGAAAGCATGTGCATTAATGTCCGATATGCCGAAACGAAATCAGTGAGAATGAATCTCAAGTGTCTATCCATGTTCATTGAAAATATATTTCTTTACTACATGTGTTGAACTATAAACCCTGTATAAATCGAATCTATCGCTAGAGTTGATATGGTTTTCCCACTGTTGCCATCTACAGTCAACCTTTCTCTGAGGAAGAGTTTTAATAAATATATTTTCTTGTCCTACCCCTGATAGATCCATGCATATCCAAGCCCCAGTTCAGATAAACATATTCGTATATTAGATACCCAATTAACTTTACCCCTTGCGTCTAAATCAAGCAACATATTATATGCCTTTCGTGGTAGCCTATCGTTATTCATCTTTAATAATTTAACCAGTACTGTATGCACCTAACGGCGGAAGTAATGAAAATAGGGGATCTGTTTGTTTTCTCCATATATTAAATCGTTTGGTGTTTTCCTTTTACCCCTAAAACCTTTTTCAGTCCAAACAAATGAACAGATTCACAGAGCTCAGCAGCTTTTACATCCAAGCCCAGCAGTTCAGAACCATACGGCATTATAGGCTGTACTTGTGTAAACAAATATCTTAACAAACGTTGTAGAGAATTATTATTTAACACAAACAGTTTTCTTCATGATCTGAAACAGGGCATTCTTTGCTTTACTAGATAGGTCCCTACAAGCAGCTGCAAAACTTAATCGAGTAGAAAAAATTATACCTAGATATTTATAAGCATTTACAATAGGCATTGGAACATTATCATAAAACCATTTTTCTCTAGCTGCAAGATGACCTCCTTTTCTAAATACTACAATATTACTTTTGTTCAAGTTGACTTTCAGTTCCAGTTCACTCGCTGCTTTCTTTAAGTTGTTGAGCTGAGTTTGCAATCCAATCACTGTCTCAGAAAACAAAACAATATCATCACCCAATAACAAAATAAATAGTTCAATAGAATCATTTGTAAATCTGGCACCATGTCTTCCTTTTTCAATTAGTTGTACTGCTAATTCATTTATAAATAGCGTGAACAGAACAGGACTACATACATCTCCTTGTTTTACTCCTCTGCTACAGTTCATATAATCAGTTAGTTTGTTGCCACATCTAACTCTAGTTTTAACTGTATTATACATACTTTTGACACATTTAAATAGTTTTCCTCGAATTCCTTGCTTTATCAGAATAGGCCACAACAAATTTCTGTTGATAGAATCGAAAGCTTTTTCAAAATCGATAAAGGCTACATACAATTTTCGATTCAAGGAGAATTGTTTCTGTATCAACGCCAAAAGAGTAAACATATGGTCAATGGTTGAGTAGCCATGCTTAAATCCAGCCTGGTGTTCACCAGTTATATCATACTGTGTTACATATCTTGAAGCCTTCTTTGAAAAGGTACTAAATTTACTACAAAACGAAGTAAATTCCTCTATAATTTTTTGTGCCATTAACATTGCCTTTCTTATAAAGGGAAAATCACAGATTCAGACCACCCAGGAAAAACCCTTTTATCGAATAGAATACGAAAACTTTACAAAGAAAAAAATTTTTTTGGGGGCAAGGAGCTTTTAAAATTCCCCCAAAAACCCATCTGGCCTGCAGCTTGCGATTTTTAAATTTTCGAAGCACAAACAAACTTCTTCTTCAGAAATTGGACTCCTGAAGTCGTTCGTGTTAAAAGAAAATCACAGTCCTGATACCACCCAATGAATCTTTACCAAAAAATCCCTTAATTGAAACCATCACTGCAGAAATATTTATTCATGCCCTCTTCTTAAACAAAATTTTTTGTTCATATAGCCCAAAAAAAATCTTTCGGGTTATTTAACAAAAACAATTTTTTTTCCAAACATAGCTTCATTAAACACTTTTTTTTTTAAAAATTAAGATTTTTGATTCCCCTTTCTAGCTCAAAAAAAAAAAAACCTTTATCTCTTTATTCCCTGAGCGCCTGAACTTCTTAACAAACACGAACCTCTTTCTGCTACAAAACATTCTCTCAAACCAAAACCCTTCTGAGCCATTTTGATCAATAAAAATTTTCTTTTTCATGAAAGACCTTTCCGAACAGTCATTAAAAACCTAAGAAACGTTAACATTCATTCAATCATTTCATTGCAAAATTAATCTATTGCAAAACTGCTTCAGTAACTTACAAAACTCTTTTCTACATTCTTTATTCCCAAAAAAAACTTATCTATTTTGTACGCATTATACCGACTTTTAAAACATTCTCTTTAAAATACAATACAAATTCCATGGGAAAGTATCTATTCAATTTCGAACACTACTTCATTTACAAAAATTCAGAAACAGACTCGTACATTGTTTTGACATAAAAACATAATCTTTACACTGCATCCCACGCACAGCAAAAGTGTAAACAACCTTCTGGTCACCGGACACAAAAAATTTTAAAACACTAAAATCCAAAGATGCACTGTTTTAAAAGGCATTTACCCAAAAAATTAAATTTAAATCCTGAAACAACGGCGAACTTACGAAAACTCTGAATTGATGTTGAGGCATTTTCTGAAAGAGAAAAGGGGAAAATTAAAATTCGACTATTGAAGTCACCACAAAGGATTAAATAAACATCATAAAGTAACAACAACAAATCACATAAGCAGCCCTTCAAGTAGCATGATTCCATGATCATAATCAAAATGTGGTGTAGAAAGGAAACCCTTTTCAGGTGGGACATAAACCGCATACATAAAAAATATCTTTGGCACAGTTCAAAAATTGCTTATCAATCAGAAACGCACATATACTTTCATACTGAACTTCAAATTTCCCACGGACATAGGAACATAACTCCCTTTGAATAAACACAAGATACCACCTGATTTTCTCCCCTTTTAGTCATTTAACAGCGGGTTTTACATACTTTTGAAATCCAGAAAATAAATCAATATCGACAGCTTCCTCAAAAGAGAGAGAGAGAGAGAGAGAAGGGGGAGAGAGAGAAGAGAGGGGAGAGAGAGAGAGGGAGAGAGAGAGAGAGAGAGAAAGAGAGAAAAGCATTTACCCCAGTCATCAAGCGTGTTTAGACCAATGGAGAGAAGTAATATACCTGATAAACTAAACATAATTAACAATACAGTTTAATATAAAAGGGAAAATTGTCAGCTACCAAAGAAAAACAAATTATGTTCACTTTCTTTAAGCTCCTTTTACTCCCACCTTGATCAAAGTTGAAACACATGCAGCACGAGAAGAGTGTTCACTGACCTAAACACTGAGCACACTGTTTCTCTGCATAATCTGAGCACAGTTTAAGATAACTTAAGAGCTGGGTGTTATCTACTGTCAGTTTGTGGATGGATGTCATTGTGCAAAGATGAAAAGGTAATCATGTCTGTTTCTTACCTGTCTGTTTTTCTGTCCTTGTATATTTCATATGCCATCTGTGTGTGTGTGTGTGTGTGTGTGTGTGTGTGTGTGTGCGTGCGTGTGCATACATATGCGTGTGCATGTGCGTGTGTATGTGTGTGTTTAGTTTTTTTTTATTTCTTTCTATTCTATTTCGAAGGTGATGGAATAAGAATTTGTGTGGTTTTTTACATCCACTCCCCCTTTGTATGTATTGTAAATTGTGTCATCTGTTCCTACCGGCACACAATAGCCTACACTTCCAAAAAATGGGGAACAGATTTTAACGTATATATATGTAAGATGCTCTGTCTGGTTCACATTTGGGACTTTGGTGTGTGTGTGTTAGTGTGCGCGTGTGTGTACGTGCGCTCACTTGCGTGCACATGTATATGTGTTCAGATTTTTAAAAAAGCGTTTAAAGTTGAAAAATAACACACAAAATCACTCACATATGAATAAAAACGATTAACTTTTGCACTATCAACAACAATAAACAAATGTGTATGAAAATATCCCAAAAGTGTAATCTAAGCTTCTTCTTTCTTTCTTCTTTCATCTGCTGTGGGTGCCTTTTGGAGTCGCGGGGAGACACAGACGTCTGTCTGCAGCAAGGCGGGAGGCTTGATGTAGTGACAGGTCATGGGCTGCAGGGTGTCAGCCACAGAGCCGCTCCATCGTCTCCTTGGTCTACCTCTGGCTTTCCAGCCATTTTATTTGGTGATGTATGCCCGTAGGGCTGGCTGGTTGGGTGGCATTCTAGTGAGGTGACCAAACCACCTGATCCTCTGTTGTTCGATATGGTGGAGAATTGGTGTTAGTCAGACCATGTCTCTGATCACCTCATCCTTGATCTTGTCGCGTCTGGTCTTGTTGACAGCTTTTCTCAGGCAGCACATTTCACATGTGACCAGTTTTCTCTCTAAGGCTTTTGTTAGGACCCATGTCTGACACTGGTATGTGTCTGACACTGGTATGTGAGTGTTGGAACGAAGATGGCATTGATGAGTTTTGCCTTGGTGCTTATTGGGATGCTGGGATGTTTTAGAAGGAGGGCGAGTTGGTAACTGACTGCGTTCACTTTCTGGCATCTTGTTTCTATCTCTCTGTCCAATTTTCCATCTTCAGTGTAGTAGCAAAATAAAAAAAAAAACAATAATAGAATAATGGAAGACTATGATATAGATATGGATGATGTGTTTACGCCAGCTGATGATATGGGTGAAGCGGCAGCATCTGTAGCACCCTTGCATTCAGTCAGAAGAGAATTATTAGAAAGCAGGGTTAAAGATTTTCACACAAGTTTGGGACAACCAACACCAGAAGTACTAGACCATACTGACTATGATATGGACAACAAAGACAATCTGTATGCTGTAACTGACACAGGACAAAAGGTTTTATTAACAAAGAAAAATAACCCCATCAGTTTTTAGCAAAAATACACTCAAGCAGAGACTAAGTGTTGCTATGCAGAGAAAACTTGGTATTAGTGATGCACTAACTACTACTACTACTAACAGACTGCCTACGCAAGCTGTTGCACAACTACAAAATGCTGAACAAAAACTACCAATAAACATTGAAAGTCTACCACTTGAAGACCTAGCACAGTCGGCAAACACAACAACTGAAACTATTCTAGAGTTGGAAACTAGCTTCACACAAGCAGACGAAGACACAGCACTGAAAACAATAAATGATCCACCCCTACCCATGCAAGAAATAATGGGGCTCAATCAAGCACTACAGAGTATTAGAGGCGAACTGATCAATAATTTAGCAAAGCTAGGTGATTTAGACTCACACATAGAACTAGAAAAGAAGAAGCTAGCAGAAGCAGACGATGCAAATCTTGGACAGAAAATAAAATAAAGAATCACACAGCGTCTAAAAAATCTGCAAGATGAAAACCAAGCAAGATTAGAAGTCCTAAACAATAACAAACAACTACAATCTCAGGTTAGCAGAATAAAAGAAACAATCCACCGCATTCTTTATGAAAACACAACACTAGCGGAAAGAATCCGTACACTGTTTCACGAGCAAGGCATAACACTTGTCAGTATAATTACAGCATTGGGTTTGGCTAAAAGCACACTTGTGTATGTGCTGACAGGAAGCACACTACGGCCACCACCACCACCACCACCTTCCGCACCCACAGGCACAGGCTGGGTTAAGAAACAACTCGGCTGCTTAGCTGACCTATTAAAAAAAATTAACCTACAAAGTTGGCAAGTCACTTCCTGGTCTAATTGGCTCAGTGATTAGCTGGCTGCTATCACCTGCAGGAAAAGTTGTAGGGTTTATTGCTGAGAATGTTTGGACGCTACTTGTATTAATAATAATAATAATAATAATGAATAGCATTTATATAGCACATTTCTCAAAGCAATGACTCAATGCGCTTTCATACCATGCGCATCTATACACATGCACACACAGCACATAATAACAACAACAACAACAACAACAATGATAATGAGCATTTCTAAAGCGCAAATAAATTTACCAGAGATACCTATCGCACTGTAGAGGGACACACTTGCGTCCGGCACACACTAGCAGGGCAATTAACAGTACACCAAGAGAAAAGGCACTAGCAATAACAAAAACTAACCAAACAAACAAAAACCATAACAACAGCCAGGCATGCACATGAAGTAGCCTACAGTGTGACAAACGGCGACCGTCAAGACAAGCACAATGTATTAACTAGTAAGAAATACATTAAAGAGATGTGTCTTCATGAAGACTTAAAAATGGGATAAAGTGGGAGCATGTCTGACGGTGGTGGCAGAGGTTCCAGATCGGGGCGCAAACAACACCCAAAAGATCTACGAACCTCGGTTTTGAGGTTGTAATGGGGTACAACAAGTAAGTTAAACATTCGAAAACCGCAGGTCTAGTTGTGGGGTGTGATTTTAAAGGCAGCTGACAGAGATGGAGCAAGCGAGCCTTCAGAGTGACGGTATGCCAAGACCGCAACTTTGTATGACAGCGGCCCTTACAGGTAACCAATGAAGCTCCCTAAGCATGGGGTCACATGGTCCCTTTTGCTTTTTTCCAAGGATGAGCCAGGCAGCAGAGTTCTGAATTGCTGCCTGGGTGTAACTGTCAACACTTATACCGATAAAACAGGAGTTGCAATAGTCCCGTCGCGACAAGACGGTCGCTGAAACAAACTTGATCACTGCATCACGAGGCAAGAATTTCTTAATGTGTGCAAAATGGCGCAGCTCTAGAAAACTGCTCTGCAGACGTTACTAATGTGGTCTTCATGGAGAGAGTAGGATCTAGTGAACACCCCAGATACCGCACAGAACTCTGAAAAGCTATGTCACAGCCACCCAAGACCACAGAACTCTCCGACACCCGCATAAGACTAGATGGTGAACCAACTGCCATAACTTCTTCTTGTCTGTATTTAATTTGAGTTTGTGCGGGTTCCATCCACTGAAGGACCTGTGCGTGCAATCTGCCAGTTGTGCGCGTGGGTCTAAAAAATTTTTTGAGGTGTTGCATTGCCGAAATTTCTGTATCACCCTGCCATATTATGAAACTGGCAATCATGGTAAGGTCATAACATTAGACAGAGGTGAGAATAATAGTGTGAACAATACGGGACCCAAAACAAAAACCTTGAGGTCGCCATAAAAGGAGGGGGGCAGGTTGTGACTTAACTCCCTCTATCAGCACGCTCTGCAACTATCAGAGACTAAGAGGTAAACCATCCCAAAGGGCAACACCTTTATTCCAAAAGGGTATTCTAGTCTTTTGAGCAAAATGAGTGGTCAAGCGTGTCGAATGCTGCATGAGGTCCAACAAGCCCAGACTGACACTCTTGCGGTCGTCATTCTGCAAAAGCAGGCTGCTGGTGACACTCAGTACGGCAGTCTCCGGCTGTGACCAGCCCTATACGCTGACTGATGATCTTCCAAAAGGTGTTACAAGCTAGGTGCTTCTGAAGCTGTTTGAGGATGACTCTCTCCAGAACTTTTGAAATGAAAGGAAGATTGGAACCGGGCCCGTAATTTTTCATAGTATTGCAGTTAGACCTTTTTCTTGAGGAGTGGGATAACAATAGCATTTTTGAACTGACAGGGTACAGAGCCCCCCGACAGAGATGCTTTTTGATGTCTGTTACCATAGGTGCCAAAATATCAAGGTTTTGCTTTATCAAAACAGTGGGCAGAGGATCTAAACAACAGCTTTTGTTGGGATGGACAGAATTACTTCATGGATGTCTTTCACAGAAACTGGTTGAAAGGATGACAAAATGGACCATCTACTGATGGAAAATAGGTGGAACAGATGGTCGCTGATCAAGATCATCGGTATTTGTTGATTTTTTCCATGAAAAAGTTACAAAAACTTTGTGGTAGATTGTGTAGGGCACATTTGTGGGAAGGGGAGTGGTATTTTCTTACCCAGGAGGCTGTTAGCTATAGAGAAATTTGTTTTGATGAACGACATGATTTCATTTCTCACAATAAAATTTTTTTATCTTTGACTCTTTCAGATTCCTGTATACCACTTTTTCCCTTTGACAAAAATTTCTCTTTTGCACTGAGGGGGGGTTTTGTCTTTCTCCACTTTCTCTCTGCCGCCGTTTCCCCCATTCTAGCCTCTCTGGACCCCATCGTCCACCCAAAGGCGCTGAAGGCCTGTCGACCCCCCTCCGAGAAACAACGGGAGCGTGTTCGTCAACAATTATTTTTAAGCCCCCTTTCATGGGTCTCAACCAAGGATGTAACATCTACGCCTCCGCACCCCCCACCAGAGACACAAGATCAGCGCAGAATCCTCCGGCACATCCCTCCTGATGCCCCTGGACGGACACCCAAACGGGTTGACCGGCGGAGGTCGCTGCAAGTCAAGCTGGGAGAAAACACCATATTGATCTGATAGGCCCGGGAACTCTTTAACATCCCAAAGCTTTACAACATTAACATCTTTTCTTACTACAATCAAGTCCAAAATGTGTCTAACTCTGTGAGTAGATCTGTCAACCAGTTGACACAAATTAAAATCAGATAGAATAGACTTTACCCTTCTGTACATCTTTGTCACAAAGACTATCATAATGATAATTGAAGTCCCTTGAATTTGAAAAACTTATGCTGTCATTGGTGTAATAAGAGAGCAAGTCGGGGAGTTCTTGAAAAAACAAATTATAGGAATTTTGTTCTTCTTGGTGGGGTACGCCCTAAAAAAAAACCGTTTTAGGGTCGGGGGTTAACAACCAACCCCCAAAAGCTACCGCCCCCCCCCCCTCTAGATGACGGAAGGTCTTTTTCATACGATACCCAACTGCCGGGGGTTTTGTTGGTCGTATGTTGATGGGGGAAGGAAAACAGTTAAAAAATTTATTGGTGAGAGAGGCTAAAAGCTTCATCACCTGGTCAGTAGCCAAGTTTCTGACAAAAGGGAAATGTGACATGTTCTTGAAAAAAATTTCTTTGTCCGATGCGATATTTGGCAGATGACTTTTGAGAGTAAAAAACTTTCGTTGCTGGGGTTTTTTGGGTTGTTTCATCAAAACGACATCGCTTCCGGGGTAGATTGGCCCCGATTTGAGTGAGCAAACCCGGGCGATGACGAGGGGTCAGAAGAAGGCATGCACGGGAGGCGTGGGGAGTATTAGTTGTTAGGTTTTATTTCTAAGATAAGATAAACAAGGCCCTTAAAAAAAAGTATTTGTGAAAGAATCATTCATGGAGTGATTGCGTTCAAGGGAATAAACTTTTTTTTATTTGCTCTGAGGTTTTGCAGGGTTTTTCCCTTTTTTGTTTTTTGTTGTTGTTGTTTACTACCTTGTTGTTTACGTACTGATACTATCTGCTGGCGTTTTTTTTACCTTTATTTTTTCCAACTGACTCTCTCCGCTTAAAAATATTGTTTTTGAGTTTGTAATTGTTCCTTTTTTAAAACTGCTGGGGAAAGGCGGGAATATAAAACCTGTCCTAAGAAAAGTTCCCTTAGACCGTAATAGGAAAACATCTTGATAATTTTTGATGTTTGAGGGTAGGTCAACAGCGGGTTTTTATTTTTTAAAAGTTTTGCCAGAAACTCCCTTGGCATAAAAACTCAGTGCCCCAAAAATACTTGACTTTTGTGCCTGTGCACCAAGCAAGCACCACACATAGGCCCGAACAGAGTCTTTAAACCCTCTCAATCCGGTCTTTTTAAAACCCTTCACTCTTACAAGAATAAAAGTCGATTATGCTACTGTGCATTTGCTCTATTGAACCAAGAAAAAATCTTTCCAGTGAAAAAGTGTTTTTGGAGGCTACCAGTATGTTATTTTCCCCTTTTTGCCCCCCCCACAAAAAGCCCCCATCCCGTGATTTTTGCCCTGTGTTTGTCTAATGCAGTCTTGATCAATATTAAATATTGCACAGCCTCTTTAGCCTTATGTTAATCCAAACTAAAATGGATTAAAATTATATCAGGGGGAGTGGGACCTGCAGTCGTAGGACACGCCGACCTGATGTAACATGAAACCTGTCACAGACTTTACTAACTGGTTTGGATGGTTCATGTGGTCAGAATTTGACACCCCAAAGCCTGTAATTGACAGTGGATGAAAAAAGTTTAAGGGGTTTTGGTAAAAATGTATAGGTTTAGAAAACCCATGCTTTTGCATGGTCATCCTTAATTGGGGGGCTTAAGTAGTTTTCAGGGGTTTGGGGAAACTTTACTTCGAAGATCATGTCTCTGACACACAATTAGTTTTTAAAGGTATTAGTCTTTGGGTTTTGTGAGATCCACCTTTTTTTTTGGGGCATCTTTATTATATTTATACAATATTATTTATAGTAGAAAAAAATGTTTTAACCTAAAAAAACATCTAGTCAGATGTACCTGTTAAATAGCCTTCCTATTGAAAACCCTGTCAACAAAAAACAGTTGCTTTACAAAAGGGGTTTTAACAGTTTCTGGACAAACATCAAAGATAAAAAGGGCTGGTAAACAAAGAGATCTAGTAGGGTTTGAATAATCGATTTACTGCGCAAGATGGTTATTAGATTTTGCACATGGAAAAAGGAGCTTTTCCCCCGCTGTATCAAACAAAACTAAACCAAGCTAGTTAAGAGTAACTCTACAGGCTTTTTTTAAAAGCACCCATATACTTATCTATTGCAAAATTATTGGGTTTTGACATTTCGCTTTTCCCGGTAGTTTTAGGGGGTGGTTTGGTATCTACCTTTGTTGGTGAAAGAACCTTAAAGGGAGTAAACTTTTTGCTTTTTTGTCACCTTTCAGTTAAACACAACACAAACCCAAGTGGTGACGAAGGCTTTTTTCCCTCATCAGTCCCTTCTGATTTACTGAGAACCCTTCCCAGGAGAATTACGTGAAACGAGACAATAGCTTTACACACTTAAATTAAAGGCTAAAAAGGCTTCATGAAAACTCGTATAACAATAAAAGAACAGCAAAAAAGAAATTTGACTGAAAATTTTACATATTACATTAGAAAAAAAAGTAATATAAATATTTAATAAATAAAAAACCATGTACGGGGTCCCGTAAAAGACCCCTGAAACATCCCCAACTTTTTGAGCTTGATTTTGGGTGATTAAAAGAGTTTTGGAAAAGGGATGGGGAAATTGAGGTAGTTTATGCTTTTGAGTAACAAATGATGGATACTAAAACCCCACAGCATAAAGAAGCTAGAAACCTTGGTTTTTAAACTTAAAAACGTTGGAAATTTTGGGAGTCGAAAAAAGCAGATGTTTTACCTCCAAAAAACCATAAAGCAAAAAAAGGGCCCTTTCAAACCAAAAAATCGCTGGGATCAAGTTGAGTTTTTAGTTCATCCTCTCTAGCCCAAACAGAATTTTCCCGTAAAGCCATAAATGTGGCCGAAAAACATAGCACTAGCCTTCAACCCAGCCAGCAGAAATGAATAGAGAAAATGCACTACGAATAAGACCTTACTTGTTAAAGAAAAAACTCAGTGACAAAACCTCACACATTGCTACGATTCCTTCCATACTTTTTTTTGGATGATCAGTACAATTGGTGTTTTGTTCGGGGTTTGCAAGAGAAGACAGAGTATTTCTTGTTCAGGAGGGGATTACTATTAACGGAAAAGACCGATGTTGTTGCCCTCGATTTGTGATTGTATTCGGAAAAGCGGTGGGTGAAAATGACATTGAAAGGAACATTTCCAGTAATAAAGTCACGCTCCTTAACCACCACAGCTGACACAATTACACCCCCTCAACAAACCCCAATTGACCTTGTTGCAGTCTATTACCAGATGTTGTACTGCCACAACATTTACAGATTTAAAGAATGAAATCCCCAATTAAAATTACCAGGTTTTTTTTAAACAGTATAAGAAAAGATGACGACCGCTAAAATCCTAAAGTCCCATAACCGACCTAAAACCTTAATGTTTTATGCTTTGACTTTGTTTAAAAAAACTTACACAATGCACATGCACTGAGCAAAACTACAAAGAATAAAAATGCCCGGGTTTTGGGTATAGATAAACATTTACTGTGTTGTCCAACAGCTTTTTCGAGGAAGGTTTGTGCAAAAACTAAAAACGTGCTTGGTTCCCTTGCATAACCCAAAGTAAGCTCTTCGGCATTTTAGAAAGCTCTAACAATTCCAAAATATCGAGAGGAGTTAAAGTTTGAGATGCCCATGACTAAAGACCAAAAGCTGCCTCCAGAACAAACAAAAAAAAGCTATCCCTGTGGACTTGACTCAATAAAAAAAGATTATTAAAAAAAAAAGGATATCTGCGGGCAAGACAGTGCTTTAAACGATCATTGATTTTCTTCTTTTTAAAGGAGAAAGAAAAAACCGAGAAATTTTCACTACTTTATACCTTAGAATTTTAAAAAAACAAGAAGCAATTAATGAAAAAATTTTTTTTTCTTACTATAGGGTTTTAAAGGTTTTAGTTGAGGCTCAGTTTATGGACAAAGTTTTCAGACATAGAGCTAAAGTTACCAAGCAAAAAAGTGGTACAAAGATTCAAGATGCAATGCAAAATCCCAGACAACCAAAAACATAGATCCACCAGTAAAGGTGCAGAGGGTTGCAAAAATTCATACAAAACCGCAAATAAAGATGAAGAATTAAAATGTTCTGGTCAACAACACAACAAGCAGAACTCTTTAAAGAGCCAACCAACTGGGCAAAGAGATGATGTGCATCTTCGAACATTCTGCAGAAACAGAAAAGAATGGGGGGATGGGGGGACAGTTTTAAGGTTCTTCGCATAAAAAACTAAAGCAAACAAAGTTTCTTTCCCATTGTTGGTAAAAGTTACTTCCCCTTAAAACCCCCTGATGTTTAGCAAAACGAGTGGCTGAACTTTTTAAAACAAAGGTGATAAGTTTTTTTTGTGGTGTGTGTGGCAAAAAATGTTTCATTGGGGCAAAAAAGCAGGAATTTCAAACTATCGAACATCGTGACAAGCTTGATTTTTACCGGCATTAATTTTCCTGGGGTGTTAGGATTTTGACAATTTGGGGAACAAACCCCACCATCATGGTGTGTACCCTGGGAAGATGCGGCCCCCTAGGGACCCAGCGGGTTTTAAGACCATTTAGGATTTTTAAAAGGTCTCCCACAATAGGTAACCCTGATAAAACCGTAGACTCTTGCTTTAGAAATTAAACCCCAGTTACTTATACCTTATTAGAACAATGAGTGACTTGTTGCACAGAAAAACAAAACATCGCACAAACAAGAGTTTTGCAGACGATGCCTGGTTCTTTTACCATCTTTAAGGCAGCAAAAAACAAGAAAACATTGAAAGGTGAGGCCAAGAAATCACTGAATTGTAACCCCAAAGGGCCCGGAAAAGCAAGGTGTACTTCAGAATTTAAAAAAAAAAATACAAAAACCCCCCCTATGTAGTGATGCCGATTTTTAAATCATCTTTGTGCCATATGAATTTCTGGCAGGGGAACTTTTCCCTAAAACAGTCCACTCGTAATCATAAAGTTTTGTTCATTTGCTTATGTTTTTGTTAGTTTGGATGGTGCAACTCAGAGCCGTTTTTATGGGACAACGGGGGTAAGCTTTTTCTTGAACCATGAAGCAAATCATAACCACTACTTCAACAGCAAAACCCTGCAAGAGATATTATGACTGATAAAGAACAAAAATTTTTTATGTTTCCCGCCATTGCGGGATTTGGGTAATCTTTAAACCCCGGGTGGGACAAATTCCCCATCAGAGATCAGCCCACATCAGTGGAAGTTTCGTGGGAAAACAAAAGAAAAGTGTAATTACAACTAAAAGTAGACCCTAAAACGGAAGCTGCCAGTTTTTTTCCACAATCAAAGAGCTTACGACTCACACCAATTTTGCGGGCTAATAGATTATAAGCTTACTGCATTGCAAGTATCAGAGAAGTACCTGACTTTTACAAAAATTTGCTTGTCCTTTTTTTGATTTTGCACAACATCTGGGGGTCCTAGAGTCCTTGTCTCATCATGAGTTTTCCCCTCAGTTACAAAAAAATATTTTCGACACAAAGCTTGCAAAAAAAAGGCTTTACCCTTATGATAATGGATTCGGGGGAAAGGGTTTTAGAGAAAACTGCCGCAAAAGAAGCTTTTCAGCGTTTGGGCGGAAAAAGGAAAATCAGTAAAATATGACATCACATGCTCAGTGGGCAGGAAAAAAAATGAGTGTCGGATGATGGGCAAGCCCATGTCGTTTACTTGTGATGCATTTTTGCTTGTGATGTCTTTAAAACACAGAAAGCCCGGGCATGAACATTAGGGACTGATCCATCACACTATTTTTACAGCCCAGGAATGTTTGGGATGCTTTCTTGAAGTTTCTGGGGTAAATATTGATTTGTTGTCCAAATTTTTGGGATGGTCTTCGGGTGGCATCTTATGGCACGCCAATTACTGAAAGGCCAAAAAACAAATTTTAGGGGGATATGATCCTAGAAAACCTTTCAAACTACTCTGTCTTGACGCAAAAACCCTTTTGGGGAAAGGGGGCGATGTGCAGTCACTAACAAAAATTTCAGTTTTTTTAAAGGCCCTTTTTGGTTGAGAGACCCCTAAAAATTATCACAAATTCTTGAAAGAAATGGGCGGGGATCTTAAAGTGTTTTAGTTTTCCATGAACTAATGATGGCACTTTGCAACCAATGGTGCGAAAGGAAAAAATCTCAAAGGAACCACCAAGTTGTACCAAATTTTTAATTGAAAAGAGCACGTATTTGTCACTACGCTGCTCTTTCTACCTAAGGCGGGTTAATTCTTACTGGTTCATTGTATCATTGTTTTGACCAAGAGAAATTCATGAAATACACTCATGAAGAAACTGTTGAGAATGAAGCAAAATGTGCTCAAAAAGGATTATTCAACTCACGAACAAAAGTGCTTTGGAAAAAATGGGGAAACCACACAAAAAAAAAGATGTTAGTTTTCACAAAAAAAAGGGAAGCCATAAAGTAACATAAAACCAAAAAGGAAAAAAAAAATACGGCCAAATTCCCCTGAAAGTCTGTATGGCATCAGATGAAAAAGTTGCAAGTTAAACTAGACAAACCATATTTATTGGGTTTAGATTGGGTTGTCAAAGGTTGTGTGGGTTTTGTAGATTACTTCAAACCCAAACACCTGCTTAAGGGTCTTTTACCATACACAGCTTTTTCATCCCCTAGAATTTTCCCAAGAAATGTTACAAAGACCTTGTAGAGAAAGAGGCTGGACCCGAGTATGGATGACACCTGTGTTATCCAAAAGACATCCCCTTGCATTCAACACTAAACAAAAGTTATTGGGAAAATAAGGGTGGATGAAAAGCAAATTACCAAAAAATTGTTGGGCTGAGGGCCAAGAGTATAGGTTGCAAGCAAAAAAGGTGTTTTTAAAAAAGGCAAAAGGGTTGGAAAAAAAGGTGGTCAAAAAAAAGCTAGTCTTTATAACACAAAGAGGCTCTGTTTTAAGGGAGAGTGTTTTTTGCAACCCAAAGCTTGTTCAACCCCGCCCAATCACAAACTGTGGTTAGAAAAAAAGGGGGCATTGAGTGCGGTAATACAAAACGAGTATACTTCACCCACTATATGCACTTGGTCATGGAAAACAAACTAATTAATTAATTATGTATTTATTTATTTCTTTATTTATTTATTTGTTTACATTTATATATGAGTTAAAAATTTTGATTGAGACTCACAATGGATTGTTTACTCTTTATCAAATACTATGGTAGTGGTAAGACCTGTCTCTGCTTTTATGGCCCTGGCTTTAAAAGACCTTTGGGGGAGAAGTAGAAATAAAACTTGATTTTTGGACAAAAGAAGAGGTGCTAAATAATTTCTAGGAGTTGTTTGTATTATTAGGGTGTCCAACCCACTTAGTGTTATAAAAAGTTTTCCCCAAAATTTTAGTAACAAAAAACAAATAGAAGAAACAATCTGTCACTTATTTTTATGAAAAAGTAGACACCTTACTAAAAAGGGACAGTTTTAGGTGGGGCCCACTGAGTTCCTCTTCAAAGCTCGTTGTGGGGCAGGTAATGCAAAAAATACAAGGAGGACCCACTCCAAATTTTTTTTGTTCATAAATGTCTACGTCCGAAAGGGATCTGTTTCTCATTTTGATGTCGCTGGGTTCGCTTCTCCCCGGAGCTACAGATATCTCAGTTTCTTCCCCAAAAAGGGATTGTGGTTGCTTGGGTGTTTTTTTGATTGTGCTGCTGTTTTGTTTTGGGTTTTTTTGACGTCCAAGGTTTTTTCCCTGTGGGTTTTGTTACCTCAGGTTCATTTTTTTCAGAAATGCGGCAGTTTCTTACCCCCTCTGAATTTGTTGCCTGGGGCATGTTTCTTGGGGACGATATCAAACAGTTTTTATGCTAAAGCTTGTTAAAGCTTTAACCATGCTTGAGATCTGTGGTTTTCCTGGATCCTTTTTTTATTGTACCCATGCTTTAGTAAAGCGTTTAAAGCTCCTTTAAAAAACTTTACCATCATCGCACTGAAAATTAAAAAGTTTTTTTGGGAATTTTTAGGGCCCCCACTAAAATTTCCCCGCAAAAACAAATGCGTTGCGGTGGCACTTTTTCAGTAAGGGGGTTGCATCTTTATAGCTAGAAGTACGTCCCCCCAGTAAAAGCTACTTATACCTCTTTCTTTGATTTTGTCACGGGGAAGTATAAAAGGTCTATTTGGTGAGTATCTTTGGCTTAGTTGATGAAGGAGGGGTTATTGTGCGCCTTTTGGGGCAGGTAAAAAAGATCCACATTTTTGTTTGACGCCCCTTTTCCCCTTTGTTTGGGAAATTCTCCTGCTGCAATCGTTATGTAATAAACCCTCTGTCCTTTTCCCGTCCCTTTTGGTGTGTAGTGCTTAAGAGTTTGGATCCATTTTTCAATTAAAAAAAAAAAGCCCGTTTGTTAACCAATTTCTGGCTAAGAAATTACTATTGTATGCAAAAGCAATTCGCCGTCTTTGGGTTTTTGTGGGTTTAAATAATCACGAAAAACGTGGGTTTTTAATAGGAGTTTTGTTTGCCCGTCAAAATGTAGATCTTTTATTGCCCCGTCAACATCAGAAAATTTTTTTGCAGCTGTTTTTGTTCACGAAGTTTTTTTATGAATAATTGCAATTTTTTGTTTTCGTATTCGCCTGTGCTCGTTCAGTTGTTCTATTGCTCTTTTATGTCTCTTTTTTCTTAGTGGTATGAAGTTTAGAAAAATAGTTGTACCGTAAAAACAAGTGCTTTTGCTCAGCCCACAACCATCTCGTAAAGAAGCCATTTTCTTTATTTGGGTATTATTTTCTGGAATAATCCCTGCTTTAGCAAGAAGCTTTTTTTCAATTGATGTGTTACAACCAAAAACTAGCTTAGGCTACCCTCAAAGTCTAGTTTTTCCCAAATCAGCAGGCTTGTTTTTAGAAGGTCTTTTTAAAATTGAAACCGACAAAGACTGCCAAAAACGGCGGTGGTAGATCAAATTGACTGCAGTTTTTCTGTACCTATTTCTACTTATGTATAAATTAAAAAATTTATAACTATTAATACATCTTGAATGGATTTGTCAGCTGTTTTCTTTGCTGGGTTTTGGGGTGTGGTTGTGGGTTTGGCTTTTGTTCTTTCTGCGGTTTTTGTCTTGCTGGTTGTTGTTTCTCCCTACTCTTTTGGCTGTATAACCATTCCCCGTGTTTTTCCTATATTAAATTAAGACTGAATGTTTGTTTTTTGGGGGTGCGGGGTCTTTTTTCTGTGTTTCTTTAGACAATTGTTTTTCTAATGTTTTCCCGATAAGCTTTGCTTTGCTTGGGTTTTAAAATTTTTTCTGTGATTCTTTTGCTAAACCCCTTGCCCGCTTAAAATCTCCCCGGTTTCTTGGGGACATTGTCATTGTGAAAGGGGGGTTGCTCTTGGTTCTTGGCATTCTCCTGGCTTCCCGTTTTGGGGCGATACTGTGTTTGTGCTTCCATCTTTCTCTATATGGTTAATTTTTTTATGTTTTAATGTTTCAAAATTTGCGCTATGGGGTAAAGAAGCCAAAACGGTAATTTATCACAGCCAAATGTTCCCGTTCTAGACAAAATAGGATTTGTGAGAGGTTTTATGCAAGTCAGTTTTGGTCCAATTAAAGACCCTACTTCTTGCTTTACATTAGACAATAACAGTATGCCCAGGGTTTTCACCATTTTTTCTCCAAAAGAGACACCTATTAAAATACTTATTAAAGTCTTTTGGTGTAACTGCTGCACCTGTTCAATGTTAGTTGTGTTCCTAGGTAAATTTTTTTTTTTAACCCCAAACGCAAGAGAGTAAATTCTCCTTTTATCCAGAGAAAACTTTTTGTTATTTCTTTTTTTTCTAGAAACCGTGATGTCATCAAAAAAGTTGTCGCAAATTTATGTTGTCTATCTTTTTCAATTATTTTGTGTAAAATAATTTTTTGTGTTCTTGACAAGTGTTGATAGTTGTTAACAAATTTTTGATGGGAAATTTTTTATTCTTGACAAGTTTTAAAAAAGTTCTTGTTTTTGTTTTGTACTAGTTTTTGGCAGGTTTTTTGGAAAAATCTTGTATTTGTTGTTAAAAATTTTGGCAATTCTTGATAAATTGTTGATAAGTTGTTTAAAAAGTTTTTGAAAAAATATTTATTAGTTATAAATAAAAGTTGTAAACTTCTTGACAAGTTCTTGTAAAATTGTTTTAGCAAAATTTCCCCCTAATTTTTTAGTTTTTACCAATTAAAGCAAGATTGTAACATTTTTTATTTATTACAAGAAAATAGGGAAAAAACCCCACTCAAGGTAAATGCTTTTTTAAACTTACCTAGTTTTTTATAAAGCAGGCAACTTTTTGGGGCCGAGAGGCGCAGACGAATGGCCCAAAAATTTCGGGGTTTTAAAAAACAAAAGGTAAGTTGAAGAGCAGTTTAGCTTGGTTTGGCTTTTTCCATCTCTCCATCTGTAGCAAGACTGTTGACTTGCTCTTGTTGGCAAACTTCAAGGTGTTGTTTTTTGCATTCGGTCTCCATCTCCCTTTTCCTTGTCATGTGGTGTTTTTTTACATAAAATCTGGCAGTTATGGATTAGCTAAAAGAATTTTTCCCCCATCTTGATTACCCTTTGTGGTGGTGGTGTGGTGTGTGTGGTGTGTGTGTGTGTGGTGTTGGTGTTTTGTGTGTGTGTGGTGGTGTTGTTGTGTGGTTTTTGTGTTGTGTGTTGTTTTTGTTTTTGTTTTGTTGTCTTCAATTTAACGTCTGTTTACTCTAAGTGATATTACAAGGGAAATAGAAAGTGTAGTGGAAATTAAAAAAAGGGGGGGAGGGGGGAGGGAAAGGGAAAAAAATAAGAAAAAGCTCGTGTTGGTATTTTTTGGGTGAAGAAAAAACCTAGAATGTAAAGAAAAAACTTTTAAACAGGGTAAAAAAATTTTAAAAAAACAAGTGGAAACATGAAATAACAAATGTAACTACAATCAATATTCAAGTGGCTATTTAAAAATTGGCAAGGCAAAGCTAGCTTTGAATTTTTAAACATTTTTCCCGAGATGTTTAAAAAAATGAAGGGAAAAAAAATAGTTATGTGTGGTTTGGTGTGTGTTTGTGTGTGTGGGGTGTGTGTGTGGTGTGTGTGTGTGTGTGTGGGTGTGTGTGTGTGTTGTGTGTGGTGTGTGTGTGTTGTGTTAGTGTTTTTTGTGTGGTGTTGTTTTGTGTGTAGGGCAGGGTGGGGTGTGTGAAGGGGGATGGTGGGCTTTTACGTGTGTGTTGTGTGGTTGTGTGTGGTGGTGTGTGTGGTGTGGGAGAGAGAGAGAGGAGGAGGAGAGAAAAGGGGAGAGAGGAGGAGGAGAGAGAGGAGAGAGAGAGAAGGAGAGGAGAGAGAGGGAGGAAAACGCCAGACACAGGTAAGATTAAAGATAAAAGTAAAAAGCTTTTTTTTTTTAGGGTGATTGATTGAGTCAAGACTTTTTTTTTTAATCCAGCCCGAGGGGGAGGAAAGGGTGTGTGGGTGTGGGTGGGTGTGTGTGTTGGGGTGTGGGTGTGTGGGTGTTTAAAAATGGGTGTGTGCGTGTGTGCGTGTGTGGGTGTGTGCGCGGCGCGCACGTGCTGCAAAATTGAAAGAGGAAAAAGGAAAGACAGAAGAAAAGAGGGGGTAGAAAAACAGGAAAAATAAACTCAAGATTTTAAGCACTTTACCTTTGGCCACAATACATCGCTGTTAGGACAAAATGTTATAACAGAAATGGGTTTTTGATTTCGAATCTTTTTATTATTGCCTTCGCAGAGCATTTAAACCCTCAACGTAAATAATACCTTTACAAAAACATCAAATTGAGTAAATGCATTTTATAAAGAGAAAAAATACTACTTTCATCTTCTTTAGAGGGTTTTTAAAAAGTCGAACTTTTTCCCCCTTTTACGCAGGAAGACAAATTGGCAAATTGGTCTGTGATTTTTTTTTGTTTTCCCTCAAAAAGCAATGTACAGGAACTTAATATTATTTTAGAAAAATTTTCCCCTTAGTCTTTTAGTACAACGTCAAAATCAAAAATGGTATCGTTTTTTCAGTTTTGTCTTTGCAAAAGGGGGAAATTTTTATCCCTGTGCTGCTCACTATATCGATTTACTTATTTTAAGGGGAGTACTTCATTTTTCAATTGGTGATACAACCGGAAACAAATGTCTCCATTATCAATAATATTTTTTTTTAAAAAATGTTTTTTAAAGTTCGATATAAATTTACCCCCTTCGGTTCTAAAGGTTCCATCCCCCTCCTGTACAAAAAAAATTAGTTTGTTTAAAAAGACATAAAAACATTTTTAACCCCCCCAACCCATGTTGCATCCCAAAATATTAAATCCCTTTTTGCACAAAATTTCTCTAACTCTTGTAGCCAAAATTTTTCAAGATCTTTGTAATTCAAATAGCATGGTTTTAAGCTTTTGGGGTTGTTATTGCATCCATCTGTACAGTTTTACCGTATCTCAAACAATTTAAAACCCGAATTTTAATGTATAAGGGGTATCTTCCGAGCAAAAGTTTGTTTGTGCAGAGTCAAGATTTTTCTAAAGTCCACAAATGAAAACAATAATTTTCTGCCCTTTTTCCCAAAATATTTTGATTTGGGGGCTAAATGAAAAAATTGATCGACAGTAGAGTAGTTTTGCGAACCTGTTTGAGAATCAAAAAGAAAATCTTTTTTTCTGATAGGTGTCATTCTTTTGTTTAAAATGTTGAGTAACACTTTGAAAAATGCTAAGTGGGGATATCCTCTGCATTATCAGCCCTAATTCTCTTTTTGTATATTGGGAGAAAAAGCTTTTTCCCTTCTTTCGGAAAGTTTCCTTGGTCAAAAAAAATATTTTAAAATTTTGTCAAAAAAAAATTTAAAATTTTTCCCCACCAAAACCGTAGCATTTCTGCAGAAATATTATCGATCCCAACCCCTTTACCTTTTTTGAGTTTCCTAATGGTATGAGGCTTCTTCTTTTTTAGGGTTTGTTTAACCATGTTTGTTTCCCTTTAGATAAGAAAAATTCAATAGCCTCTGCTTATTTCTCATTTCTATTTGAAAAAGTTTTTTTAAAAGGGGTTTAAAACCCCTTTTTCTATTTGATTTGTTACAATTTCTTTTTTCCCCCAAAACCCATCCTTTTTTGTTGGTTAAACCCCGAAAAAGGGGTTTTCCCTTTCTCCGCCCAAATTTCAGTTTTTTGTTTTCTGAAACTCTGTTTTTTTCTTCAGAAAGTTTATCCTTTTTCTTCTTTAAAATTTTTTAGTCATCCCCATTGCTTAGATTCCAAAACGTTTGCTTTTTTCTTCTTTTTTCCTTTTTCCCTTTTTTTTTTCCCTTTTTAATTTTTTCTTCTTTTTTTTTTCTTTTTTCTCCTCTTTTTTTCCCCCTTTCTTTCTCTTTCTTTTCCTTCTTCCTTTTTCTTTTTTTTTTCCTTTTTTTTCCTTTTTTTCTTTTCCATACAATTTTCAAACCAGATTTTTCTTCAGTACCTTCCCTTTTACTGTTGAATTTTTAAGAATTCCCAAAAAAAATTTGGTTTGATTTATTCAGGTACTTTAACGTAGGGGCCAATTAAAATGAAACAAATTAATCAATTTAAAAAAAATTTCCTTTCTTTTCCAAACTATTTTTTTTTTTCATCAAAAATTTTTTTCAATGGAAATTTAAAAATAATGCAATAAAAACTTTACTAGGGCAATAAAATGACAAAAATTGACCCCGCCATCTTTTGGTTTCCGGGAAGTTTTGTCATCAAAAGTTGTATTGTAAAATCAGTATCCCACCCGATAACTTTTAATTTGTTGATTTAGTTCTTAAAATTTAAAAGTTTTCCATTTAAAAGATTATAAAAATAAACCCTCGTTTATATGTCTATAGGGATTGTTCTAACATTTCTATACCTTTCACACCCTATGATTTTTTAGAAAGGGGGTTTTTTGGTGGGAAAATAGGAACAAACAAGCATAATTTTCCCTTTCTTTATTAAAAGTTCTTTTTCTATTTTGACAATTACTATTTTCAAATTCTAAAAAATTTTTTTTCCACAAAACTAGCAAAAAATTTCTTAATTAAGACAAGACCCCCCCTGAAATAAACGTCCTTTCCCGGGTACTTTTTTTTTCTTGAGGTTAAAAAAATATAATCTTTGAAAATAGGAGAATCAAAGTTGTTTTTTCAAGAAAAGTTTCTGTAAGATACAAAATATAAAGAAAAGAAGGAAAATTGCAAAAATGTATTTTCTAGCTTTGGTAAGAGGCCCCTTTTCATTGTGTTTAGACATTTGACTTTTAAACTTTTACACTTTTTTAAAAAAAAGCTGATTGGCTGGAAAATGTTTGCTTTCATTAAGTTGTGTCCTGTTCAAAAAAACATGCCTTGTTTTTATGCATGCTTCTTAGGTTTTTTTGGCCTGGCTGAGTCCCTATTTGCTTGTGCATGGAATCCCATTTGCTTCCTGCTCAGACTGAGACATATGGGACTGCCTGTCTAAATCATTTGCCTGTTCATGTGCTCGTACTTTTCTGAAGGAGTCAACAATGCTGTTTTGACTACTGGATCTTGTAGAGGTTTTAGCTCCTCTACGTCTAGTTAATCCAGTACTAGAGATAGCACGTCTTTAACCAGGTATTCGCACAGAGGACCTTGTCTTTTTGTCTTTTGTGCCTGTTTTACCACTCCCATTAACTTCACAGTGACTGCTCTGTTCTGGGGGTTGGTCGGTAGTCATGTCAGGTGCTATCAGATTGTCTGAGTCAATATTGTTTGTCCTTTTTTGATTGTCACATGCCATGTCCTTACTCTGTTGTTCTGTACTTTGTTGAGGTTCACTACTGTCAACCCTTTCCTGCTCTTTGTCGTTATTCCTAAGAGTCTCAGTATGAGCCTCAACATGAGCATCAGTAATCCCTTCCTCTCTTCTGATATCTGCAACACTATCATTATCTCTCACTGAAACGACATCCACCATAACAATAACATCATTGTCACTGTCTTTTCTGTCAATCAGATGTTTGCCCAAAGTTGTATGTACAAGATCTTCACTGCATTGTGTTTCTAGCTCAGAGTGCCTGTCATCCTTGTCCATCAGGTTGAGTCTGTCATTGTCATGGTGGTCAAAGTCACTGTGATCATCAGCATCAGCAGGGCTGACAGTCTGTCTGACAGGTTCTCTCCTGTTGTTCCCGCAGCTGGGTTCCTGCCTTCTGGACATCTGGGCAGGACGTCTTGAGGCACTGGATTCCCTCTGGTTGTTTTTCAACATGACCACCCTTCTGTGGTCTGACGTGCTGTAAGGTTGTGAGAGCCTTCCATATCGTGTTGCTTCACTGTAAGACTGGGTACTGGGAACCACTGGTATGGGGGGATGTTCTCCTTGACTCTGGATATTGAATAGACTCCCAGTCTCTTGGACTGTCATCCCTTCTTTTGTTCCATCTGCCATGTGCCTCTCTGTCACTGAGTAGCTTTTTGTACTGTGGCTTCAAGTCTTCTCTCTACTTGATCCAGTCTGTCCATGATACTCTCTTGGTCTTCTTTCATTTCTTTTAGTTCATCACTGTTGTGGATCACCATTTCCTCCAGATGAGCAATCTTTGAGAAGAAACGTGAGAAACTGTCCTCAAGGGAGCAGAATCTCTCATCCATGTTTGTTTTCATTGCTGCAGAGTGAAGGGCAAAGCCCTGCTGCATCTGTGCCAGGCGCCAGTCAATCGTCTGCAGTAAACTGGCTGGATGGGGTGCGTAACTATTCTCAGACATTTTCCAGGCGCCTGTGGTACACTTTGTTGCCAACAGTTTACAAGTAGTCACTCATTCTAGTTTCAACAGACTTGATGCAAATGTGAGCTAGTATAAAAGAACTTTTGATAATCTTTTCAGATGCCTGTGTATTTTCCTTCTCAACAGAGTTCACACTTCAAACTAGAATATAACCTTCACGTACCCCAACACTTTGCGAGTTTCTTCCAGTTGGGCACGTGCAAAGTGAGATTTGATGTTGAGGGCAATATCTGGAATGCACTGGACTTGAATTGTTGTCCCAATGAAAACAAACTTGAAGGTCCTTCCCTTCTTATATGATTAGTAAAATACCAATCCTGACCAATCGACCAACCTCTGTGACCAACTGTTCACATGTTCAGCTGGACACACACCTTATGTACAATTCTGCAAAGTATCGCATGGGCTACTGCGCCCAAACTGGTACAATTCAGCAAAAAAGTGCAGAGCAATTTCACACGTCCAACTCACTCAGGCTCCCAGGTCCAAGTCCCAGAGAGAGTTAGAGAGACATAGAGACAGAGAGAAAAACAGAAACAACAAAACAAAATCCACAAAGAATCGGAATAACCTTTTTTTTTAACCATACACACATACACGCACGCACACAACACACACACACACACACACACACACACACACACACACACACACACAAAACACCACACACACACACACACACCACACACACACAGGGATAGCCTAGTGGTTAGAACATTGTGCTCACAATCTGACGACCTGGGTTCAATTCTCGTTCAAGGGGGATATTTTCCTCAGGAGTTGCAGACTCCACTCTCTCCAAAAGTCCTTCGGATGGGACTATAAACTGTGACCCGGTGTGTGACCGCAGGCAGAACATCTTGCGCACACGTTAAAACCTGTTCCGCTTTCCGTAAGATCTAGAGTAGGCCATTGTCTGCGGGTGGGAACAGATGACAGAAATTACAGAACTGCATGCACACGGAGACTGGATGCAAAAGTGCTTATTCCAATATCCTCAATATAAAAGAATAAAATAAAATACACTAAAACTTAATACACATACGCGCGCGCCCGCGCACAAAGGCACACACACACCACACACACACACACACACACACACACACACACACACACACACACACACACACACACACACAAGGCGCGCGCACAAACACATACAAACACACATATACAAACGCACACACACACACACACACACACACACACTCTCTCTCTCTCTCTCTCTCTCTCTCTCTCTCTCTCTCTCTCACACACACACACACACACACACACATGCACGTGCACACACACACACACACACTATTTCTTCTACTGCAACAAAGGAAATGTTTATTTCAGAAGTCTTCTCCCCAGTCTTCAGACAGAGTAACATCAGCTACCTGTGCTGTTCCCTCAGTGACAATAAATAAATAAATAAATAAATAAATAAATAAATAAATAAATAAACATTCAGCAGTGCCATGATAGGAATTTCAACATGACAGCTGTTTGGTCAGTGATATATTAAACGGCTGTTTATCAGTCAGTGACAATTAAAAATCAGCAGGAAGAGTAGAAATCTAAATTGAGTGCTATTCGGCGAGCTACTGTAAATAACAGCACTGGTAGATTTTTAAATTAAGGCTATTTAGTCAACGACAATTAAAATTCAGCAACGTCAGTAGAATTTTAAATTGATGGCTATTCAGTCAGCGTTAATCAATACTCATCAAAAAGATGGCTGCTGTTGGTCAGACCAAGCGTCACATCAGCAGCAGGCAAGGAGTTTCAGAATGGCTGTCATCTGGACAGGGAGGGATCAGCAGCAGGAGAGAGATCTTAGTACCGCTGGAGGCGTATACAATAGTTTTGAAATAGGTACATCCCCGTCTTAGGTTTGTCTTTTATGACATTGGTCAATTGACACTGACTTCCACCCGGACAATAACAGCTGGAGACAGCAGTCACATACACACACAACACACACACACACACACACACACACACACACACAACACACCACACACACACACACACACACACACACACACACACACACACACACACACACACACACACACACACACAGCAAGATTCAGTAAGATCAGAGTCATTAGTGGACAGCAGTGATACACTGTCATGGTTCAAATAATTCGTGCATTGTCCGTGTATAATTCCTGCTAGTTCTCATGTGTGTGTGTGTGTTGTTTGTGTGTGTGTGTGTGTGTGTGTGTGTGTGTGTGTGTGTGTGTGTGTGTGTGTGTGTGTGTGTGTGTGGTGTGTGTGTGTGTGTGTGTGTGAGTAAGTAGTTAAGTAAGTAAGTAAGTAAGTCTTCAATTTTTAACGTCCTTTCCACTTAAAGTGATACCAGACGATCCTTAAATAGGAGACTGAATATGTGAGATAGAGAAAGAGAGAGAGAGAGAGAGAGAGAGAAGAGAGGAGAGAGAGAGAGGAGAGAGAGAGAGAGAGAGAGAGAGAGAGAGAGAGAGATCTACTCTTTGTGTGTGAGTGTGCGTGGGCGTCCCTGCATGCATGCGCGCTCGTGTGTGTAATAAATAGTAATAACAAGGAAATAGTATTCTTAACATGAACAAATCAAGAACAGAAATTTTTAAAAAAAGAAAAAAAAGAAATTAAAAATAACTACAACAACTACAATAAATGCCCTATAGGACTTAACAATAAACCCTTAGTAATATCAATTGTTAACTTAACATTGTTCAAAATTTCTTCAATGGAATTCTCAGAAAAGGCAGGGAGATGAGGTTTTAACTTCTCACATTTAAGTATGATATGAGTATTTGAAATATATTCACCACATAAGCATTTAACATCCTTGCTGAATTTTGTTGTGAATGCATTTAATCTTATCCTGAAAAATAATGCCTTGAGTTGTCTTTCTTTTACAGCATTTGTATGAATCTCTAAGCCTCCAATGTATTCAACTACACTATTCACACTTAGAGTTGAATGTGAAAGCCGATTGTTTTGCTGATACTTTTCTATAATTTTTTTAAAGGATGCTTCTTCTAACAACCGATAACCCTCTGCAATGGATAGAGGGACATGCAGTACTATAGACCCCTTTTCATTACGTGCACCTTTCTTTGCAGCCCTATCAGCCCACTCATTAGAAAACAATCCTATATGTGAAGGAATCCAGCAAAAGGAAACATGAATTCCTCTTAAACTTAGAAGATTTATGAAGTATTTGACGTCAAGTATAAGTTTAGCTGATTGCTTATAAGTTATAGACTTTAAGGCATATAATACTGATTTTGAATCCACACAAAGTAATATATGAAAGAAAGAGTATGGATGATCTAAAATGAAATTCAAAGCCATGAGAATAACGATCAGTTCAGCTGTAAAAACAGATCGATTTTTACCAACATGATAGGACTTTTCTATTTTTAGTGCCGGTATGACGAATGCTGAACCTGCGTGATGGTTATCTAAAAGTGAGCCATCTGTATAAATTTTAAGACAATGACAGTAATTTTGTTGTATATGTGAATGAACATTAACTGCGATTATATTTGGATTTTCATTCTTTTTCATGTTGATATAGTCAACATCAAAGTGAGCTTGCTTCTTTTCCCAAACAGGACAAACTGGAATTGCCCTTTGTGGGTCTACATCATATTTTAAAATGTGTGTGTGTGTGTGTTGTGTGGTGTGTGTGTGTGTGTGTGTGTGTGGTGTGTGTGTGGTGTGTGTGTGTGTTGTGTGTGTGTGTGTGCCCCCTCAATTTTAGGTCTGTTCACTTTAAGTGATATTAGAAGACAGGTGGAGTAGGAGTGATGAATGAGGGCTTGAAAGCAAAGAGATAAGTGATGGTAATTAAAGATTTTGTGTATGTCTAAATTCTTATTGCAAACAATACAAACAATATGTTGCAAAAACTTGGCAAAGAAACGCAAATAGAAGAAAAACACAGAGCAATTGAACACTATGCTAAAATTGGAACCTGTACAATTGCAAATCAATAGGAAATAAAAACTATCACAGTCTCACGGCCGTACCTTACAAACAAGAAATTATTGGAGAGGGCACCGGCGACAGTGCTATCTGGCAAAATCAATTTGAAATTCAGAGATTTATTTTAAAAGGCTGGTAGGAACTTTTTTAAAGTCCTTGCATTGATACAAAACATGAATATTTGAAAGTTGTCCCCCGCATATACATTGTATAATTTTGCTCGAAAGGCATGTAATTTCAGTCTGTGAATCAGAAACAATTTTTCTAGTACAAGATTTCTGAAAGCCATACTGAGCACAAAGAATATTCTCAATCTCCAGAAGGGAACAATTGTGCAGGGGATAGCCAGCCTCTTCCTGTTTCTTTTTCACATGTTTCCAGCACACATGAACAGCTAGAGTGAGTTGCTGCTTTTTTGCTGCGTTATCAACTTTCTGGTTAAAATAAATACCACAGTGAGATGGAACCCAGTAGAAAGTAACATTAGAACCTCTTGGAATTAGGAAGTGTATCAAATTATTAATTTCAGTTATAAGATCCTGCCTAGCAACCGATTCAGAGTTACCGAGAGACTGTAATACAGATTTAGAGTCAACACAGAAAATAATCTGCAAAACAGTATTAGGACAACTCAAGCAGGTAGTACAAAGCAGTAAAAATGAAATGATTTTTGCCGATATGATCGGACTTTTCAATCTTTCAAGCTGAATGCAGCCCCTGCTTCCTTATATTTCCAAATGGGGTTCATCAGTATATGTTTTAAGATGAGAAGAGAGAGAGAGAGAGAGAAAAGAGAGAGAGAGAGAGAGAGAGAGAGAGAGAGAGAGAGAGAGTGATGTGTGTGGTGTGGTGTGTGTGTGTGTGGGGTGTGTGTGTGTGTGTGTGTGTGTGTGTGTGTGTGGTGTGTGTGTGTGTGTGTGTGTGTAAGATATTGTCTTTCTGTGTGCACGCACATTTCTTTTTCACATATGATGTGGTCAGCTCCAGCTGTGTGACACGCACATTCCCTGTTCCTGCCATGTTGCATGCAGGTTAGCTTCTGGTGAAGTTCCTGGTCAGGAGTGGTCAGGTTTGGATGGTCAGCTGAGAAGCAGCGGCTTTGAATAGGAGGAGGAGGTTTGGACTAGGAGAGCCAGTCTTTGGCTGAAGAGGTCCGTTGGTCGCTGTTCCAGCGTGGCTGTTGGGCGCCGCGTGGTGGTGTGTCTCTACTTGGACAACAGGGGGGAGCAGTCATCCTTGATGCAGTTCACACTCCTGAGAGCCCGGACTAAGTTCTGTGTGTGTGTGTGTGTGTGTGTTGTGTGTGTGCGTGTGTGCGTGTGTGTATTGTGTGTGTATGTGCGTGTGCGTGCGTGCGTGTGTGTGTCTGTGTATGTGGTGTGTGGGGGTGTGCTTGTGTGTATGCGTGTGTGTGTGTTGTGTGCGCGTGTGTGTGTGAGTGTGTGTGTGTATGTGTTTGTGTGCGTGTGTGCGTGTGTGTGTGTGTGTGGTGCGTGTGTGTGTGCGTGTGTGTGTGTATGTGCGTGTGTGTGCGCGTGTGTGTGTGCGCGCGTGTGTGTTCTGTGGTGTTTTCAAGTGTTTCTTGGGGTGCAGGAGCGCGCCTTATTCCTTTCCAGTGACAGGTGAGGGTTGCTTCATAGATGTGGTTGATTTCCCTGGTGGCTCATTGTGCTGCTGTTGTGGATGTTGTTGACAGTGTCTTGTGTCAACGCAGTGCTTGCATGGTTGTTTCTTGGGAAAGTTAGTATAGAATGGTTTCCTGGGAGGTTTCCTCTTTCTTAAGTTTTTTGTGTGTTTTCTATTAGTTAGACTTAAGATTCTCCTTTAGTGAACTGTAGGATGTTTATCTTTAATCTATGTTTTTAAATGCTATTTTTTTTGTCTAGAAAGCTCTCACTTGTGTTTAGAACACACGGTATTCCTAAGTCTAAATTGATATGGCCGAGTCCTCAGTGATATGGGATTTAACAATTTCGATTTTAAGCACTGTGGTGGTTAAAAATTTGTTTCTCTGTAAAACAATTCCTTTTGTGGAAAAGTTTTAAAGTATTTTTTAAACGAACTGTATTTTGACCAAAACACTGAAAAAAAAGACTGGTTCAAAATCAACGGGAGGGTTGCTGGACCCCCGGGGGGGGTGTGGTGTGAAGAGACAGGGGGGGGTCACCCAGAGACGGGGGCAATCCCCCATGTTGCGGCCTTTACGCGTTACGGGCCAAGCGGGGAAGGGCAAGGATCCTGGTGCAGGTCCTGTTCCCCCCAGGGGCGGAGTGGTGCCTGCAGAGGTACAGCCGGTGTGCCTGAAAAGTCTTCAGCGGCGGCTTTGTCCTGACCCTGGGGAATCCCCCCCCCCCCCCCCCCCTTCACCCCGGACACCCCTTTTGGGGATCGGCGGTCTACAGTAACGCGCCTGTCTAAACAAAAAGCCGGTGGAAGTGTGCGTGGTTCGTACCCCTTTGGGACCCAAAAATTTTTTCCCCATCCTTAGTCATGAGTGGGGGTCGGGGCGCATCTTTGGGATGAACGAAAAACCAGGTCCGGGGTTTGCCAAAATTTTATTTAGCGCACGTAAAAGAACCCACGCAACAAGACAGTTGTCCCTGGCAAAATGATTAGAAAAATCCACTCGATAGGGGGAAACAATACTGTTGCAGACAGGACAAAAAAGAAAAAAAAGGTGGCGCTGCTCTTGTGCGAGGGTTTTTCTCCCCGGGGGGAAGCACCCGAATTTCAGCAGAGAAACCTCGTGACTAAAGGGGTTAAACGAACTAATAAAAATTCCCCCCCCCATGACCCGGTCCCTTCCCCCCCACGCCCTCCTCCCCCCCCACCTTCCCTGAGCATCTCGCGGCCTGGCCGTTTGGCCACGATGGCCGCGTCTAAAAGCTGCTAGACGGGGGGGGGGGGGGGGGCCCCTGTTGAGCTGGGGACTCCAACTGATAGTAAAAGGGGGAACCTTATGGCTCCAAAACTGAAGTGAAGAGGGGGGACCCCTTGAGGGGCTCCTAGCTGAATGAAGAGGGGGGACACCTGTTGAGCTGACTCCTAACATAGTAAGAGGGGGGCACCTTTTAACTAAACCCCAAAACGATATAAGGGGGGGACCCGTTGACGGACTCCAACTGATAGTGAAGGGGGGGGGGATGTCAAGTAAAACGAGAGTGTGGTTGAAGCTGAATCTGTGTGGGGGTGTGTGTGGTGTGGTGTGTGTGGGGGTTTGTGTGTGTGTGTGGTGTGTGTGTGGTGTGTGTGTGTGTGTTGGGGAACGGGTTTTTTAAGTATTTGTCGGTGTGATTTTTTTTGAAAGGCGAAACTAGAGTATTAACTTTTCTTTTTGTTTCGGGTTTTTATTGTTGTCGTCAAAAGACAGAGGGGGAATTGGGTGGGACTTTAGGGCACACTACCCCTTTAAGGGAGCGTCCTCTCTCTCTTGAAAGGCTTTTTTAATTTTTTACTTGATTCTTGTAAATTCTTACTCCTTAAAATACAGTCCTATTACAATATAGACAGCAGAATATGAAGCACACGCCATTTTATCACGACCTCAACAAAAATATTTAACCTTTCTCGAAAAAAACCATTTCCCCAATGCCTTCAAAACAGCTAAAAAATCCCCACTACAATCTGGTAACTTCAGCCCCTTCAAACTATAGACCAATTTCCATCAATCTATCCTTTCCAAACCCTTGGAACAACATATAAACAAACACATAGTCCGCATTTAAAAACACCAACTTAATTCACCCAATCACCCGGATTTGACAAAATCACTCATGTCATACTGCACGATTACCTCGTAAAAACGGCATCAAAAAAAAATGAAAAAAAATTTTTTGGGGAGTACAATTTGTAGACTCAAAAAAGTTTTTTGACACAATTTGACCCTACACTTCTCATAAAAAAACTAAACCTTACCATTTCCTACCAATACCTTAAACCTTGCTTCCCTATCTAGAAAACAGGCAACGGTGTCTCAATGGGTACAACACACCAAACACAAGCCGAAATTTAAGGGATACCACAAGGATCCAACTAGGACCTATTCTCTTCTCACTATACATAAACGACCCCCTCTCCACATAAAATCCAAATCAACTATTTTGCTGATGAAACAACTTTCATCCCACAGTAACCTTTCTCTAAATGCATTACAAAAAAGTGTTATCAGCTTTTGAAGGGACCGAAAAAAACCCAATTCAATACACCCCCAAAAAACAAAATGATGTTTTATTACCACTAACAAAAGCGTCAAAACAAACCCCATAAACTTACCCCTAAAAATTTAAAAAGGAAGAAAATTGAACAAACCACACCACAATTTTTAGGGGTAACAATGAAAAAAATCCAGTTGGTCACCACATATCAACTAGCAAATACAGTCCCAAAGAGTATACCAACTTTCTAAAATCAAGCACTTTCTTGACTTTCTTTTAAAGGGAAAAACATTTTTCCCAAAATTTTTTTTATAATACAATCCTCAAAACATGCTTCACCCTGGGGGATCTGCTTGCAAACATATGAAACCGTTACTGAGTCGTAAAACGTCTCTCAAACGGTCCTTTTTTAAAAAGGACAAGCTTAAAAGAAGCACTATACTAAAATTAAAAATTCCCCCTTACAAAAACGTTTAAAAAAAAAAAAGGGAGTCATGATGTTCAAGATCTGACAGAACTGTTCCATCAACTTAATAGACAAATTCCCCCTAAACCCAATCCAAAAATACTAAAAGCCTAGTGCCCCCCAATTCCGAAAATAGACTTATTCAAATCTAGTCTCTTACTCAGGCCCATGCTTGGAACCCCTTCCTATTCAGTTAAAAAAATCAATCAATAAAAATCTACAAAAATCCATCAACAAAAACAAACCACGCCATAGCCTAAAAACAAAGTTTTCATATCCTCCCCCTTTCCTATCTGCCCTTTCCATCTTACCTATCTCCCGCCCTTTCCCTTCACCTGTCTTTCTGCAACCTTGTCCCCCCCCCCCCTCTCTCTCCCTCTCTCTCACCCTCTCCTCTCTCTCTCTCTCCTTCCTTCCTCCTTTCTCTCCTCTCCTTCTTTCCCCCCCCTTTTTAAATTTTCATTGTTGTTAATAAGTGTTTACCAAAGCGAAAACTTTTTCTTCTTTTTTTTCTTTCTTTTCTTTTTTTCTTCTTCTTTTCTTTTTTTTAAATTTTTTTTTTCACTATAGATAAAGAAAATATCTATCATAACAATAAATGTTTTTAACTACGATATAAAGAAAAAGAGTGTTGACAGTGATGATGTGCGTTGAGAATCATATTTTATATTTTTTTTCTATTCGTTTTCGTTTTTTTTTTACAAACAAAAAGCATTATTTTCACACACAAACACACACACACCCCACACACACACACACAAAAACACACACCACAAACCAAAAACAAACACACACAAACACACACCCCATCCTCCCCCCCCCCACTCTCTCTCATTTCTTTTTCCTCCCCCCCTACTCTCTCTCTCTCTTTACTTACAATGTATAGATGTTCATTTTAGACTTAAGTGATTTTTTTTTCCTTTTTTAAGAGTGATTGGATTGGGGTTATTTCTTTTTCAGAATTCATTTTGTACAGTATATTCGAAAAAAATTTTATGGGGATCCGTGCGTCTTTGAAATTAATATTTAGTATTCCTTAAAAACCCCACACACACCCCCTCTCTCTCTCTCTCTCTCCTCTCCCCCTCTCTCCCCCCCTCTCTACTTTCTCCTCTCATCTCCTCTTCTCTCTCTCCCTCCCCTGAAACCTTTTAAAATTTGGTTTTTTTCCCCTCTTTCTCTTTTTCCGTTTTATTTTGGAGACACGGTATTGATTTTTTTCATTATCATGACATATAACCGCAGATATAAAAAAAAGGGTTTACGGGATCGTGCACGTTTGAGAATTATATATTTTTTAGTTTATCCCTGAAACACACACACACACCCAAAAAACCCCCCTCCCCCTCTCCCTCTCTTCTCTCCTCTCTCTCCCTCTCTCTCTCTCTCCTCCTCTCTTTTTTCTCACCAGACCTTTCGATTTGCGGTTTTGTTTTTTTCCCTTTTTTCTTTCCCTCCTTGTTTTTTTTGTGTAGAGTATGGGTATTTAATTTATTTTATTTTCATGACAAAAATTTTTATGATAATCAAACTAAGTTTGAGGTGACGTGACTGTTTTGAGAATCATAATTTAGTACCATTTTGAAACACAAACACACACAACACACACACAACACACCCCACACCCCACACACAACACACACAAAACACACACACCCCCCTCTCTTCTCTCTCCAATCCTCTCTCTCTCCCTCCCTCTCCCTTTTCCTTTTCTTTTTTGGGCCAAAAGGGCCCATATGCAATTAAATCATTTTCTCTCTCTTTTTCTCTCCTCTCTCCTCCCTCATCCCCCCGCTCACTCTCCTCCTTCTCTCTCTCCCCCCCTCCCTCCCCTTTTATATTGTTGTGTCTTTTAAAAAGGGCTTTTTCAACTTTCTATTTTTAAAATTATTTTTGGGGGTTTTTGACTGTACTTGACTCCGTAAATGTCCTATTTTAAATCTTTTTATTACGGAAAAAATAATGTACATTCTGCAATATGAAGGTGTTTAAATTTTTTTTATCTAAAATTTGGCCCCCCCTCTCTCCTTTCCCCCTTTTTTTCCTCTCCCTCTCTCTCTCTCTTCCCGCCTCTCCTTTTTCCCCCCCTTCTCTTCTCCCTCCCCCTCAAACCCCTTTTTTCTCTCCTCCTCACCCCCTCCCCCATCCCCCCTCTCTCTCTCTCTTTCTGTGTTGTTACTTTTTCTTGTTTGGAATTTGTTTGGGGTTTTTTGCTTTTTTTTTTTTTTTTTGTTTGTTGTGTGTGTGTTTGGGTTGTGTGTTGTGGTTGTGTGGGTGTGTTGTGTGTGTGTGTGGTGGGTGTGTGAAGGGGGAACGGGCTTTTTTTTTTTTAAATTTTTTTTTTTGTTTGTTTGTTTTTTTTTTGGTTTTTTTTTTGGGTTTTTTTTCATTTTTTTTTGTTGTTTTTTTTTCTGTTTTTTGTTTGTTTGATTTTTTTTTTTTTTTTTTCTTCTCTCTTTTTCTTTAAAAAAAAAAAAAATTTGTTTTTTTTCCCTTTTCTTCTTCCTTTAAAGTAGATACTATGCATTTTTAAAAGTGACCCCATGGGGGGGCTGGATGTAAAAAAGAATGAAACTTTTTTATTATCCGGAAAAAAAATTTTTTTTAAAAACTTACAATGGTAATTCTTTTAAAAAATTTATTGCTTTTTCCCCCCCCTTTATTTTGAGTGATGGTATTGCACTTTTTTTTACCAAGACATTCAATTTGCATGAGATAATTAAAAAGTGTTTGTGTTGATCGTGTTAAGGATATTAAATATTTTGTATTACCCTGAAACACCCCCCCCCCCCCCCCCACCCCCCCCACACACACGCCAAAAAACACAAACACACAAAACCCCAAAACAAACACACACACACAACACACAAAAACCCCCAAAACACCACACACCCTCACTCACCACTCACTCACTCAATTTTCCCCCCCCAAAGACTGTAAAGTTTTTTAAAATTTTTTTTGGTTTTTTTCTTCTTTTATTTGTGATATAGGGGGATTAAATTTATTTCATTATCATGACATAATTTGAAAGAGTATAATCTAAAATGAGTGTTGAGGGGTCGCATACTGTTTTGGGAATTAAAAAATTTGGATATTACTCTGAAAAATTTCACACACACAGACTCTGCCCTTCTCTGTCTCTCTCCTCACCTTTAGTCCTGTATAGTCATAGAATCCTGAAAAGGGTTAATTTTATATTTTCAAACTTTTTTTGGACTGCCTCTGTACTTAAAATTTTAAGATGCCCTATTTCAATATTTATAATTAAAAGGGAAAAAATATGTGTACCCTTTGACAATGTGTAATTTTATCTTTATCACTTATTAAGTTGGTTGTGTTATTTTCTTGGCTTTTGTTGTTGTTCTTGTGTTGTTGTTGTTTGTTGTTGTTTGTCTGTTTTTCTTTTTTTTATCATCTTTTGTTGGTTTGGTTTTTCTTCTCTTTCCGTTTTTTTGTTTGTTTGGTTAGGGTTTTTTGGGGGGTGGGGGTAGGGGTGGGGTATTTTTAGGATTTTCTTTTAATTACTTGCTTTGGGGGGGGGGGGTTGTTGGGAGGGAGCTGTTTGAAAAGGGTTATTTCCCCTTGTTTTTATTGTGAGACTGTAAAAGTTTTGGGGCTATTATTATTAAGATGTATCCTAACGGGCGGGGACTGGATGTAAAAAGCACATGTGTGCTTATTCATTAATCCTCGAAATAAAAAAATTTGTCATTGTCATTGTCATTGTCTCTCTCTCTCTCTCTCTCCTTCTCTCCCCTCCCCTTCTCTCTCTCTCTCTCTCTCACTACACAACACACACACACAAAAGAGCAAGGTTCAGAAGATCGAGTCAGCTGTGCTGTGCTGCTCTATCACCTACATACGGGTGTGCAGGTTGTTCACATTTAGCTCACTTCAAGGTCTACCAAGTCTTGGCCCTGTCCACAATAAACTTAACTTGTATGGGGGAAGGCGTGAGTGTGTGTGTGTGTGTGTGTGTGTGTGTTTGTGTGTTGTGTGTGTGTGTGTGTGTGTTTCTGCGAGCGTGGGTGCGTGTGTGTATGTGTGTGTATGTGTGATTATTGTTCATGTGTTCAGAATACTGTTGTTCACTGTCATGATGATGCTCCGAGAACAGGCAGCAGCACACACCACTAGAGCAACAGCAAACCCAGGCTGACATCTACAGCGGTACAGACGCAATGGCCGAGTGGCGAAGACCGCTCGGCTTCCAGCCCGGGGGTCTTCAAGTCCTGAGTTCGAATCTCGGCGGCGCCTGGAGAATTAAGGGCGCGGAAGTTTACGATCTCCAGGTGGTCAACTTGAAGCGCTTCGTGTGTATATATAGATATCTACACACATGCAGAAATCAATATGCCGTTAAAGATTCGTCCCTCGTGT
Source organism: Rapana venosa (assembly GCA_028751875.1). Classification (NCBI taxonomy): domain Eukaryota; kingdom Metazoa; phylum Mollusca; class Gastropoda; order Neogastropoda; family Muricidae; genus Rapana; species Rapana venosa. The sequence goes on along the minus strand of CM054168.1, from coordinate 24,857,994 downwards.
CAGCGTGTTGGTGGGTTAGGGAAACACGAACATAGCCAGCACACACCCCAAGTCTACAGAATGGTCACACTGTTGAAGGGGGGTAGAGAAGGGAAACACGAAGAAGAAGAAGAAAAAAGAAGAAGAAGGAAGAAGGAAGAAGGAAGAAGAAAGAAGAAGAAGATGAATAGAAGAAGGTGTGGTGGGGGCTAGGCAGTGGTTACTGACAGGAGAGGAGCGTGTGAGGGTTGACAGGGATCTTTGTTTTGTTGGGAAAAAAAAACCAAGCAACAACAAATCATTTAAATAAAGGGAGGAGAAGAAAACAAAACCCAAGCGAAAAAAGACAGTACAAAAAGATTGTTTGGTTTATTTGAGGATACTTTTGTTCTTCATGAAGGGGGGAGATATTGGAATGAAAAACATGGACATGGTTTCTCCCATACTGAAAATTGCATCTTAGGTTAGGGGTGCAAAACAGAGGTTATCGTTCTTTCATTTCTTCCCTAGTAGAGTAGAGTAGGTAGAGTAGAGTAGAGTAGAGTATGGTATGGTATAGTATGGTATGGTATGGTATGGTATGGTATGGTATGGTATGGTATGGTATTGTATAGTATAGTATAGTATAGTATTGTATGGTATAGTATGGTATGGTATAGCATGGCATAGCATGGCATAACACAGCATAGCATAGAATAGTCCAGTCTAGTCTAGTGCAAAAAATAGTATAGTGTAGTATAGCATACCATAGGATAGCATAGCATAGGAAAGCATAGCATAGCATAGCAAAGGATACAACAGCATAGCATAGCATAGGAAAGCATAGCATAGCATAGGATAGCATAGGATAGGATAGCATAGCATGGGATAGCATAGCATAGCATAGGATAGCATAGCATAGCACAGGATAGCATAGCATAGCATAGGATAGCATAGCATAGGATAGCATAGCATAGGATAGCATAGCATAGGATAGCATAGCATAGGTTAGCATAGCATAGCATAGAATAGCATAACATAGGATAGCAAAAGCATAAAGGGTAGATTACATAGCGTAGCATAGATAACATAGCATAGCGTAGCATAGGATTTGCATAGCATAGCATAGCAAGGAGCCAGGATAGAGCATAGCATAGAATAGCATAAACATAGGTAGCATAGGATAGCATAAGGGTAGCAAAGGAGTGCATAGCATATGATAGCATAGGACAGCATAGGATAGCATAGCATAAGCTAGGATAGCATAGCATAGGATAGCATAGCATAGGATAGCAAAGCATAGGATAGCATAGCATAGCGTAGCATGGCATAGCATAGGATAGCATAGCATAGCATAGCACATGATAGCATAGCATATCATAGGATAGCATAGCATAGCATTGGATAGCATAGCATAGCATAGGATAGCATAGCATAGCATAGCATAGCATTAGGATAGCATAGCATATGATAGCATAGCATAGCGTAGCATAGGATAACATAGCATAGCATAGGATAGCATAGCATAACATAGGATAGCATAGCATAGCACAGAATAGCATAGCATAGCATAGAATAGCATAGCATAGGATAGCATAGCATAGAATACCATAGCATAGGATAGCATAGCATAGCATAAGATAGCATAGCATAGGATAGCAAAGCACAGCGTAGCATAGGATAAAGCCATAGTGTAGCATACGATAGCATAGCATAGGATAGCATAGCATAGCACAGGATAGCATAGCATAGCACAGGATAGCATAGCATAGCATAGAATAGCATAGCATAGGATAGCATAGCATAGGATAGGATAGGATAGCATAGCATAGGGTAGCATAGGATAGCATAGGATTGCATAGCATAGGATAGCGTAGCATAGGATAGCATAGCATAGGATAGCATAGCATAGGATAGCATAGCATAGGATAGCATAGCATAGGATAGCATGGCATAGCATAGGATAGCATAGCATAGCATAGGATTGCATAGGATAGCATAGCATGGCATAGGATAGCATAGCAAAGCATAGTATAGCATAGCATAGGATAGCGTAGCATAGCATAGGATAGCATAGCATGGCAAAGGATAGCATAGCATAGCATAGGATAGCGTAGCATAGCATAGGATAGCTTAGCATGGCAAAGGATAGCATAGCATAGCATAGGATAACACAGCATAGCATAGGATAGCATAGCATAGCATAGCATAGCATAGCATGGCATAGGATAGCATAGCATAGCATAGCATAGCATAGGATAACATAGCATAGCATTGGATAGCATAGCATAGATAGGATAGCATAGCATAGCACCGCATAGCATAGGATAGGATAGCAAAGCATATCATAGCATAGGATAGAATAGAATAGCAAAGCATAGCATAGGATAGAATAGGATGTGGTAGCGTACCGTAACGTAGCAAATCATAGGATAGGATCGGATTGGATCGTGTAGCATAGCATAGCCATAGTATAGTATAGTATAGCATAGTAATTTATAGTATAGTATAGCATAGCATAGTATAGAATAGAATAGCATAGTAAGGTATAGTATAGTATAGTATAGTAAGGTATAGTATAGTATAGTACAGAATAGCATAATAAGGTATAGTATAGTATAGTATAGCATAGTAATGTATAGTATAGTATAGCATAGTATAGAATAGAATAGCATAGTAAGGTATAGTATAGTATAGTAAGGTATAGTATAGTATAGAATAGCATAGTAAGGTATAGTATAGTATAGCATAGTAAGGTATAGTATAGCATAGCACAGAATAGTATAGTATAGTATAGTATAGTATAGTATAGTATAGTATAGTATAGTATAGTATAGTATAGTATAGTATAGTATTGTTTTTAAAATCACGGCAGATTTATCTGCGTGAAAATCAGGCTGCTCTCCTGTGGGAGAATGTTTCGCCACAAGCGCAGCGCCACCTATTGTTTTTGTTCTTTTCCTGTCTGCATATGTATTTGATTTCCTATCAGAGTGACTTTTTTCTACAGAATGTTGTCAGCAACAACTCTCTTGTTGCCTTGGGTTCTTTTACGTGCACTAAATGAATGCTGCACACTGGACCTCGGTACATATCGTCTCATCCGAAAGACTAGCGCTATAGCACCCAGACCACTACTCGTGGTGTAGTGGAGGGGAGGGATGGGGCAGTTCCGGCAACACATGGGGATCAAGCCACCGCACACATGACAGGTGCGTTACCTGTAGACTACCACTTCCCCGTGATGGTGATGGTGATGGTGATGACGACGATGGTGGTGATGATGGCGATGATGATGACGATGATGATGACGACGATGGTGATGGTGATGATAGTGATGATGATGACGACGATGGTGGTGATGATGGCGATGATGATGACGATGATGATGACGACGATGATGGTGGTGATGGCGATGATGATGATGACGATTATGATGGCGATGATGATGATGGTGATGGCGATGGTGATGATGACGATTATGATGGCGATGATGATGGTGGTGATGATGATGGCGATGGTGGTGTTGATGGTGATGGTGGTGTTGATGGTGATGATGATGGCAGTGATGACGATGATGGTGATGATGATGAAGATAATGATGGTGATGATGGTGATAATGATGATAAACAAGAAAGATATTACTACCACACAGCAGCAGAAGAGAAAATGTGACAAGTGAAGAAAGGGTCTTTACCTTGAAGCAGCCAACAGGCCACTCACTTACGACCAGCTTCCAGGCAAATCACAGTCTCTGTTTCCAGTGGTGGGGTCAGGTCACTGGCATCCAGAGGACTAGCACCCTCCTGAGGACTAGCATTCTCCAGAGGAATAGCACCCCCCAGAGGAATAGCACCCTCCAGAGGAATAGCATCCCCCAGAGAATAGCACCCTCAGAGGAAAAGCACCCTCCAGAGGATAGCACCCTCAGAGGAAAAGCACCCTCCAAGAAAAGCAAGCACCATCCTGTGGGAATAGCGTCCTCCAGAAAATATCCCCCTCAGGTGAATAGAACCCCCTCCCCCCCCCCCGCCCCGAGGAATACACCTCCAGAGGAAAAGCACCATCCAGGAATGCATAGCCCCCTCCTGGGGGAATAGCGTCCTCCAGGGGAATAGCACCCTCCCAGGGAATAAGCCCCCTCCAGGGAATACACCCTTCCAAGGAAAACACACCCGCCTGAGGAATAAGCACCCTCCTGAGGAAAAGCACACCCTCCTGAGGAAAAAGCCAACCCTCCAAGGAATAGCTCCTGTAGAATACTGGTGAAGATGTTTGTTCTGTGCCCTCAACGCTGCAATACCCCCACACCGGTGTCAAGCAGATGGTACAGCTCCTGTTTATTTAATTATCACAGTGTCAGGCAGATGTTAAAGCTCCTTTTATTTTATCACAGTGTCAGCAGATGGTTACAGCTCCTGTTTATTATCAGCAGTGTCAGGCAGATGGTTACAGCTCCTGTTTTATTTATTTATCGAGTGTCAAGCAGATGGTTACAGCTCCTGTTTATTTATTTATGAGCATGTCCAGGCAGTGGTTACAGCTCCGTTTATTTATCAGCAGTGTCCAGCAGAATGGTTACAGCCCTGTTTATTTATCAGCAGTGTAAGGCAGATGGTTACAGCTCCTGTGTATTTAAGTTATCCACAGTGTCAGGCAGAGTTACAGCTCCTGTTTATTTATCAGCAGTGCCAGGCAGATGGTACAAGCTCCTGTTTATTATTTAATTATCGCAGTTCAGGCAAGATGGTTACAGCTCCTGTTATGTATTATTCAGCAGTGTCAGGCAGGTGGTTACAGACCTGTTTATTTTATTTATCAGCAGCGACCAGGCAGATGGTTAAGCTCAGTTTTGAATTATTTTATCAGCATGTCAGGCAATGGTTACAGCTCCTGTTGATTTATCAGCATTGTCAGGCAGATGGTTAAAGCTCCTTTTTATTTATTTATCAGCACGTCAGGCAGATAGTTACAGTCTCCTGTTAATGTTATTAATCAGCAAGCGTCAGGCAGATGGTTACAGCTCCTAATTATTTTTATCAGCATGTCAGGCAGAATAGTTACAGCTCCTTTTATTTAATTAATCAGTGGTCAGGCAGGTGTTACGAGCTCCTTTTATTTTTTTTTTTTTATCAGCAGTGTCATGCCGATGTTACAGCTCCTTTATATTATCCAGCAGTGTCAGGCAGATGGTTACAGATCCTGTTAATTTATTTATCAGCAGTCTCAGCAGGTGGTTAACAGCTCCTGTTTATTCTCAGCAGAGACAGGCAGATAGTTAACAGCTCCTGTTTAATTTATCGCAGTGTCAGGCAGATGGTTTACAGCTCCTGTTATTTATTTAACACATTTCAGGCAGGTGGTTTTACAAGCTCCTGTTTTAATTATTTATCAGCATGTCAGGCAAGAAATTGTTTACAGCTCCTGTTATTTTTTAATTTTTTTTTATTTTTTTATAATCAGGCATGACAGGCAGAGGTTACAGCTCCTGTATATATTTATACAGCAGTGGCCCGGCAGATATTTACAGCTTCTGTTATTTATCAGCATGTCAGGCAGGTGGTTACAGCTCCTGTTTATTTATTTTAACAGCAGTTTCAGGCGCATGTTACACTCCTGTTAATTTATCACCATGTCAGGCAGAATGTTTTCATCTCCTATTATTTATTTTATTAGCAGTGTCCAGGCAGATGGTTACAGCTCCTGTTTGTTTATCAAGTCAAGTGGTCAGGCAGATGGTTTTACAGCTCCTGTATAATTTATTTATCACAGTGTCAGGCAGATGTTACAGCATCCTGGTTTAGATTTATCAGCCGTTGTCAGGCAGATGGTTTACACTCCTGTTATTTATTTATCAAGCCGTGTCAGGCAGATGTTACAGCTCCTGTTTATTTTCATTTTTTATTTTTTTAAATTTCTTTTTTGGGACTTCCTTTTACTTAAGTTTTAATGAGTGCCCTATTTCAATATCTTATAATTATGGTGTAACAAGTATGTGTACCATTTGACAATGTGTAGATGTTTATCTTTATCACTTATTAAGTTTGGTTGTGTTATTTTTTCTTGCTTTTTGTTGTTCTTGTTTTGTTGTTGTTGTTGTTGTTTGTCTGTTTTTCTCTTTTTTATCATCTTTTGTTGGTTTGGTTTTTTCTTCTCTTTCGTTTGTTTGTTTTGTTTTGGTTAGGGTTTTTTGGGGGGTGGGGGTAGGGTGGGGTTTTTTTAGGATTTTCTTTTAATTACTTGCTTTGGGGGGGGGGGGGTTTGTTGGGAGGGAGCTGTTTTGAAAAGGGTTATTTCCCTTGTTTTTATTGTGAGACTGTATAAGTATTGGGCTATTATTATTAAGATGTATCCCTAACGGCGGGGGACTGGATGTAAAAAAGCACATGTGTGCTTATTCATTATCCTCGAAATAAAAGAATTTGTCATTGTCATTGTCATTGTCTCTCTCCCCTCTCTCTCTCTCTCTCTCTCTCTCTCTCTCTCTCTCTCTCTCTCTCTCTCTCTCTCTCTACACACACACACACACACAGAGCAAGGTTCAGAAGATCAGAGTCAGCTGTGCTGTGCTGCTCTAGTCACCTACATACAGGTGTGCAGGTGTTCACATTTAGCTCACTTCAAGGTCTACCAAGTCTTGGTCTGTCCACAATAAACTTAACTTGTATGTGGGCAGGCGTGAGTGTGTGTGTGTGTGTGTGTGTGTGTGTGTGTGTGTGTGTGTTGTTGTGTGTGTCTGCGAGCGTGGGTGCGTGTGTGTATGTGTGTGTATGTGTGATTATTGTTCATGTGTTCAGAATACTGTTGTTCACTGTCATGATGATGCTCCGAGAACAGGCAGCAGCACACACCACTAGAGCAACAGCAAACCCAGGCTGACATCTACAGCGGTACAGACGCAATGGCCGAGTGGCGAAGACCGCTCGGCTTCCAGCCCGGGGGTCTTCAAGTCCTGAGTTCGAATCTCGGCGGCGCCTGGAGAATTAAGGGCGCGGAAGTTTACGATCTCCCAGGTGGTCAACTTGAAGCGCTTCGTGTGTATATATAGATATCTACACACATGCAGAAGATCCAATATGCCCGTTAAAGATTCCGTCCCTCGTGTCAGCGTGTTGGTGGGTTAGGGAAACACGAACATAGCCAGCACACACCCCCAAGTCTACAGAATGGTCACACTGTTGAAGGCGGTAGAGAAGGGAAACACGAAGAAGAAGAAGAAGAAGAAGGAGAAGAAGGAGAAGAAGAAGAAGAAGAAGAAGAAGAAGAAGGTGTGGTGGGGGCTAGGCAGTGGTTACTGACAGGAGAGGAGCAGTGTGAGGGTTGACAGGGATCTTTGTTTTGTTGGGAAAGAAAAACCAAGCAACAACAAATCATTAAGTAAAGGGAGGAGAAGAAAACAAAACCCAAGCGAAAAAAAGAACATGTACAAAAATGGTGTTTGGTTTATTTGAGGATACTTTTGTTCTTCATGAAGGGAGGAGATATTGGAATGAAAAACACTGGACATGGTTTCTCCCATACTGAAAGTTGCATCTTAGGTTAGGGGTGCAAAACAGAGAGTTATCGTTCTTTCATTTCTTCCATAGTAGAGTAGAGTAGAGTAGAGTAGAGTATAGTAGAGTATGGTATGGTATAGTATGGTATGGTATGGTATGGTATGGTATGGTATGGTATGGTATGGTATTGTATAGTATAGTATAGTATAGTATTGTATGGTATAGTATGGTATGGTATAGCATGGCATAGCATGGCATAACACAGCATAGCATAGAATAGTCCAGTCTAGTCTAGTGCAAAAAATAGTATAGTGTAGAATAGCATCCCAAAAAGGAAGGGCATAGCATGGAAAAGCATTGCATGCATGCAAGGATACAACAGCATAGATAGCATAGGAAGCATAGCATAGCATAGGATGCTTAGGAAAGGTTAGCATAGCTTGGATAGCAAAGCATAGCATAGGATAGCATAGCTAGCACGGGGGATAGCATAGCATAGATAGGATAGCATAGCTTTAGGATAGCAAAAGCATGGTAGCATAGCTAGGGATAGCATAAGTTTAGGTTAGCTTTTGATAGCATAGAATAGCTATACATAGGATAGCTTTGCATAGGATAGATTAGTTGGGCTAGCATAGGATAACATAGCATAGCGTAGCATGGATAGCATAGCTTAGCATAGCATTATGAGAAACAGGATAGCATAGCATAGCATAGAATTCAAGCATAGGATAGCATAGGATAGCATAGGAGTGCATAGCATATGATAGCATAGGTCAGCATAGGATAGCATAGCATAGCATAGGATAGCATAGCATAGGATAGCATAGCATAGGATAGCAAAGCATAGGATAGCATAGCATAGCGTAGCATAGCATAGCATAGGATGATAATAGCAAAAGCAAGATAGCATGCATTCATAGGATAGCATAGCATAGCATTGGTTATAGCAAAAGCATAGCATAGGATAGCATAGCATAGCATAGCATAGCATTAGGAACCCCATAGCATATGATTAGCATAGCATAGGTAGCATAGGATAACATAGCATAGCATAGGATAGCAATAGCATAACATAGGATAGCATTAGCATAGCACAGGAATAGCATGCATAGATAGAATAGCATAGCATGGGATAGCATGCATAGAATACCTTTAGCATAGGATAGCATAGCATAGCAAATGATAGCATAGCATAAGGATAGCAAAGCACAGCGTAGCATAGGATAGCATAGCATAGTGTAGCATAGGGATAGCATGCATAGGATGCAAAAGCATAGCACAGGATAGCATAGAAAAATAGCACAGGATAGCATAGCAAGCATAGAAATAAGCATAGCATGGATAGCATAGCATAGGATTGGATAGGATAGCATAGCATAGGGTAGCAAAGGATAGCATAGGATTGCATAGCATAGGATAGCGAAGCATAGAGGATACATAGCATAGGATAGCATAGCATAGGATACCATAGCATAGGATAGCATAGCATTAGGATAGATGGCATAGAAATTGGAATAGCATAGCATAGAATAGGATTGCATAGGATAGCATAGCAGGGCATGGATAGCATACAAAGCAAGTATAGCTTAGCATAGGATACGTAGCTTTAGCATAGGATAGCATGCATGCAAGGATAGCATAGCATAGCATAGGATAGGTAGCATAGCATAGGAATAGTTAGCATGGCAAGGATAGATAGCATGCATAGGTAACACAGCATAGCATGGATAGCATAGCATGCATAGCTTTGCATAGGGATATCATAGCATAGCATGAGCATAGCATAGGGATAACTTTAGCATAGCTTTGGGATAGCATAGCATAGGATAGATAGCATAGCATAGCACCGCATGGGCATAGGATAGGATAGCAAGCATATCTTTAGCATGGGAAATGAATAGAATAGCAAGCTTTAGCTTTGGATAGATAGGATGTGTAGCGTAGTCGAGCATTCATAGGATAGGATGGATTGGATCGGAAAGCATAGCTTAGCCATAGTAATATAGTTTTTAAGCATAGTTAAATTTTTGTATAGTATAGCATAGCAAGGTATAGAATAGATAGCATAGTAAGGGTATAGTATAGTATAGTATAGAAAGGGTATAGATAGTATAGAAGAATAGCATAATAAGGTATAGTATAGTATATAAGTATAGCATAGTAATTTTATAGTATAGTATAGCATAGAAAATTAGAATAGAATAGCTTTAGTAAGGTATAGTATAGTATAGTAAGGTATAGTATAGTTTAGAATAGCATAGTAAGGTATTTTAGTATGTATAGTATAGCATAGTAAGGTATTAGTATACATAGACAGATATATAGTAAAAGTAATAGTATAGTTATATTAAATTAGTATAGTATAGTATAGTATAGTATAGTATAGTATTAGTATAGTATATTTTAGTATTGTTTTTAAAATCACGGCAGATTTACTGCGTAAAATCAGGCTGCTCCCCTGTGGAGAATGTTTCGCCACAAGCGCAGCGCCACCTATTGTTTTTGTTCTTTTCCTGTCTGCATATGTATTTGATTTCCTATCAGAGTGACTTTTTTCTACAGAATGTTGTCAGCAAAAACCCTTCTTGTTCCCTTTGGGGTTTTTCTTTTACGTGCACAAATGAATGCTGCACACGGGAACCTCGGTACATATCGTCTCACCCGAAAGACTAGCGCATAGCACCCAACCACTACTCGTGGTGTAGTGGAGGAGGGAGGGCAGTTCCGGCAACACTGGGGATCAAGCCACCGCACACATGACAGGTGCGTTACCTGTAGATCCCAACTTCCCGTGAGGGTGATGGTGATGGTGATGCGACGATGGTGTGATGATGGCGTGATGATGACGATGATGATGACGACGATGGTGATGGTGATGATAGTGATGATGATGACGAACGATGGGGGTGATGATGGCGATGATGATGACGATGATGATGACGACGATGAGGGGTGGTGATGGCGATGATGATGATGACGATTATGATGGCGATGATGATGATGGTGAGGGCGATGGTGATGATGACGATTATGATGGCGATGATGATGGTGGTGATGATGAGGGCGATGGTGGTGTTGATTGGTGAATGGTGGTGTTGATGGTGATGATGATGGCAGTGATGACGATGATGGTTGTGTGATGAAGATAAGATGTGATGATGGTGATAATGATGATAAACAAGAAAGATATTACACCACACAGCAGCAAGAGAAAATTTTGACAAGTGAAGAAAGGGTCTTTACCTTGAAGCAGCCAACAGGCCACTCACTTACGACCAGCTTCCAGGCAAATCACAGTCTCTGTTTCCAGTGGTGGGGTCAGGTCACTGGCATCCAGAGGACTAGCACCCTCCTGAGGACTAGCATTCTCCAGAGGAATAGCACCCCCCAGAGGAATAGCACCCTCCAGAGGAATAGCATCCCCCAGAGGAATAGCACCCTCCAGAGGAAAAGCACCCTCCAGAGGAATAGCACCCTCCAGAGGAATAGCACCCTCCAGAGGAAAAGCACCATCCTGGGGAATAGCGTCCTCCAGAAGAATAGCACCCTCAGGGGAATAGCACCCCCCCCCCCCCCCCCCCGAGGAATAGCACCCTCCAGAGGAAAAGCACCATCCAGAGGAATAGCACCCTCCTGGGGGATAGCGTCCTCCAGGGGAATAGCACCCTCCAGGGGAATAGCACCCTCCAGGGGAATAGCACCCTCCAGAGGAATAACACCCTCCTGAGGAATAGCACCCTCCTGAGGAATAGCACCCTCCTGAGGAATAGCACCCTCCAGAGGAATAGCTTCCTGTAGAATACTGGTGAAGATGTTTGTTCTGTGCCTCACGCTGCAATACCCCCTCACCGGTGTCAAGCAGATGGTTACAGCTCCTGTTTATTTATTTATCAGCAGTGTCAGGCAGATGGTTACAGCTCCTGTTTATTTATCAGCAGTGTCAGGCAGATGGTTACAGCTCCTGTTTATTTATCAGCAGTGTCAGGCAGATGGTTACAGCTCCTGTTTATTTATTTATCAGCAGTGTCAAGCAGATGGTTACAGCTCCTGTTTATTTATTTATCAGCAGTGTCAGGCAGATGGTTACAGCTCCTGTTTATTTATCAGCAGTGTCAGGCAGATGGTTACAGCTCCTGTTTATTTATCAGCAGTGTAAGGCAGATGGTTACAGCTCCTGTTTATTTATTTATCAGCAGTGTCAGGCAGATGGTTACAGCTCCTGTTTATTTATCAGCAGTGCCAGGCAGATGGTTACAGCTCCTGTTTATTTAATTACACCCGGGCAGGAAAATGGTTACAGCTCCCGTTTTTTGTATTTATCAGCAGTGTCAGGGAGGTGGGTTTCAAAATCCCGTTTATTTTTTTATCAGCAGCGTCAGGCAGATGGTTACAGCTCCTGTTTATTTATTTATCAGCAGTGTCGGGCAGATGGTTACAGCTCCTGTTGATTTATCAGCAGTGCAAGGCAGATGGTTACAGCTCCTGTTTATTTATTTATCAGCAGCGTCAGGCAGATAGTTACAGCTCCTGTTTATTTATTTATCAGCAGCGTCAGGCAGATGGTTACAGCTCCTATTTATTTATCAGCAGTGTCAGGCAGATAGTTACAGCTCCTGTTTATTTAATTATCAGTGTCAGGCAGGTGGTTACAGCTCCTGTTTATTTTTTTTTTATCAGCAGTGTCAGGCAGATGGTTACAGCTCCTGTTTATTTATCAGCAGTGTCAGGCAGATGGTTACAGATCCTGTTTATTTATTTATCAGCAGTGTCAGGCAGGTGGTTACAGCTCCTGTTTATTTATCAGCAGTGTCAGGCAGATAGTTACAGCTCCTGTTTATTTATCAGCAGTGTCAGGCAGATGGTTACAGCTCCTGTTTATTTATTTATCAGCAGTTTCAGGCAGGTGGTTACAGCTCCTGTTTATTTATTTATCAGCAGTGTCAGGCAGATGGTTACAGCTCCTGTTATTTATCAGCAGTGTCAGGCAGGTGGTTACAGCTCCTGTTTATTTATCAGCAGTGTCAGGCAGATAGTTACAGCTTCTGTTATTTATCAGCAGTGTCAGGCAGGTGGTTACAGCTCCTGTTTATTTATTTATCAGCAGTGTCAGGCAGATGGTTACAGCTCCTGTTTATTTATCACCAGTGTCAGGCAGATGGTTACAGCTCCTGTTTATTTATTTATCAGCAGTGTCAGGCAGATGGTTACAGCTCCTGTTTGTTTATCAGCAGTGTCAGGCAGATGGTTACAGCTCCTGTTTATTTATTTATCAGCAGTGTCAGGCAGATGGTTACAGCTCCTGTTTGTTTATCAGCAGTGTCAGGCAGATGGTTACAGCTCCTGTTTATTTATTTATCAGCAGTGTCAGGCAGATGGTTACAGCTCCTGTTTATTTTCTCTTTGTTCATTGTGGAAGTTCTTCCTCCAGTTCTCTTTTTAAAATCTTCCCCAGAGTCATGAGTGAAGAGGGGTTGTGTGAGTATTTTCGTTCTCCTTGAGAAGAGAAGAGAAGAGAAGTGATGGGCGGAGTCTTTGCAAAGGTCCTCCACAGCGGTCAACGTCTGCAGACAACTGTTGGGATCAGCATGAAAGCTTGTAGAAGTCAGCGGCATGTCGGCAATTGAGATGAGACCTTTTTCTATTTATTTGAGAATGGCAGTATCAGGAAAGGATCGATTTCCACTGAAGTCATGAGACAGTACAGGGCAAGACAAGGCAAGGCAAAGTAAAACAAGGCAAGGCAAGGTAAAACAAACCAAGGCAAGGCAAGGAAAAGCAAGGAAAGGTAAAACATTACAAGGCAAGGTAAAGCAAGGAAAAGCAAGGCAAGGTAAAACATTACAAGGCAAGGTAAAGCAAGGAAAAGCAAGGAAAGGTAAAACATTACAAGGCAAGGTAAAGCAAGGAAAAGCAAGGCAAAGTAAAACATTACAAGGCAAGGTAAAGCAAGGAAAAGCAAGGAAAGGTAAAACATTACAAGGCAAGGTGAAGCAAGGAAAAGCAAGGCAAGGCCAGGCAAGGTAAGCCGGACAATGACCACACGTACAACCAAACACGGTCGCTGGAAAAACAACTCACTAGATCGATACATGTTTGCAGTCACTCCTGGTTTTGCAGATGGCATAATGACAGATTTCCTCCATCGTGCATACACGTAGGAACATAATCCTGCTGCCTCTGTGGAGCTCTTGCCCTCCTCCTGCCTTAAATGCCTGACAGAAACACAGGGACGGACTGCTGATGTCTTTCTGGACAAGGCAGGCTGGAGGCTGAAGCTGTTGAAGGAAAGACCATGGACATGGCTTCTTTTGGCGTGTTTTGGGGTGGGGGGTTTTTTCTGCCTCATCTTCTTTTAGAATGGATAGCTCAGTGGTCGAAGCACTCCCTTTTCCCCCAGCCAAGGTTAAGCAGCATCGAGCGTGGCTACCACTTGGATGGGGGACCGTTTGCGCGCTTTAGCTACAGTGCAGTCCCCCAGTTCACCCAGCTGTAAATGGGTGCCTGCCTTCTTTAGGGTCAGGGAAGGTAAAGCAGCGAGGGAGAGGACATGGGCGCCGCCCTCAATATGCTGGCCCTAGAGAAGTAAGGTCTCTGACGCCTCGCTCCCCTACAACCACATAAGTGAAGGACACCTTGACCTTTTACATCTTCTGTGACCCTCCTGTCCTACTGACCCCACATTGCCCATTTGTGACCCCCCCACAAACTGTTTCTTCTGGTAAATCCGAATGTTTTATAAAAATAATAATAATAATAATAATAATAATAATAATAATAATAATAATAATAATAATGACTGGAATTTAAATAGCGCCATATCTTGCACAAACAAATCAAAGCTTTCTTTGAACAGCACAACACTACCTACAAACATCAAGAGTACTTTGATTTTTACACACATGTTTTAATGTAGTTGTGTAAAGAATATATTGTTGTGTTGATCCATTTATTAAATGCGTTAGATGATGAAAATGATCGATGATAGTCTAACATAAGAGTTTGGGTTTTGATTTTTCAATTAAATCCCAAACGAAAGTATCTGGCATATCATGTAAGGGTCGGTGGATATCTTCCTAATTCCCCCAAAGTGGGTAGTACTAATGCTTTTTATGAACTCCCAATATCTTTTACAAAATTTTTAAAATGAAAATCTTCGTACAGAACCGGTTTTTGATCTGGTACTGAATTTTTACCCACTGTAAGTCACGGCAGATTTCTCTACGTGAAATTCGGGCTGCTCTCCCCGAGAAGAGTGCGTCGCCACAAGAGCAGCGCCACCCATTTTTTTTTCCTTCTGTAGAGTGTTTTTTTTGTTTCAGAGCAGTCTTTTCTACTACTCTACTTGTTGCATGTGTTCATTTACCTGCGCGAACATTTGTAACGGACGGACCGTCGGTATATTAACTCATCCAAAGACAGAGGCACCCAACCACCACTAGGAAGGGAAAACCATATTCTGGCCCAAACAGGGATCGAACCCCCACACACTTGAACCCGGGAATTGTGCTTTCTAGGCAGGTGTTACCTCTAGACAACAGAAAAAACAAGTCTTGAACCATTGTTCATTATGAAATTCTGTCCCCATGAAAACAAAAAGAAACCCCAACTTCAGCCCTCCAAAAGATAAAAAACAGAGGATAATTACCGAGTCGAATAAACTCATTATTATTGTAGTCTTAAAAATGTTGTCCGTGAACAGCTTCCTTTTAAAGCTTAAATTGCTTTGTTGCTTTGTTTCACTAAATGTACTTGTGTGCATTGAAAACTCTCGTTGGGAAGAATTCAACAAGGTTATTATTGAGGGTAAAAGATAAAGAGTACACACACCACTTTTTTCATCCTCCCTCAAAAAAAAATCAAGAAAATTAACATATAAAAAAAGCAATTAAAAGACAATTTATACATGTTGAAAAGAACCAAATGAGGATTAAAAAAAACACAAATCCAGACTCACAAAACATGATAAAACAAACCAAGACAGTATAACATAAGCTCACATCATACAGACAAATGAAGAAAATACAAAGTAACAAAGGTAGGAATAACAACAAAGTAGCCAGACGTAAGGTAACTTCGAGTATTAAAGTGGCCCTTACAATTTGTCCATCAAGGATGTTTCTTTAAGAGTTTTCTTGAACCGTTTTTGTTTTGAAGAGCTGAAGTAAAGAGAGAGCAGAATTATTCCACACTGTCTTCTTGAATAGGCAAAGCTTGACTTGTAGAGATAGTATGTGCCTGTGCAAGCAACAGTCTATGAGCAGCTTGTTTTTTTATTGACAGCAAAATTTCCACAAGTTCTTTGGGGCGTTTCGTTAAATATATAGTACTTACATAGAAAACTTGTTGAAATGCGCTGTCCCTTGAAGGAAGAATAACTGATTCTTTGTAGTTTGTTGGTGGTCAGTGTATTAAGATTCAATCTGCTTAGTTTGATAGTCTTTTATGAGGGCGCTATATGCTTCAGATTGTTTCACTATCACTTCCCATAGAGATGAAAACATAATATATAAGAGATAGAATAAGTTGCGTGAAGGAATAGTTTTCGTGACTGTAGGTTTAGAAAATGTTTGATGTTTTCTAATTGATATAGTCTTACTGAGAATCGTTTTCCTAATGTCTATGTGATCTACCGAGATAATCATATGTCAATTACTTACAACTAGTACAATTGTGTGAAACTACCCTTCTTCAAAAGAAAAGAAGAATAATAAGAAAGAAAAGAAGAAAAAAGAAAGAAAAGAAAGACGAAGAAGACGGAAGAAGAAGAAGAAGAAGACGAGAAAGAATATAGAAGAAGAAGAAGAAGAAAGAGGAAAAGGAAGAAGAAGAAAAGAAGAAGAAGAAAAGAAGAAGAATAAGAATAAGAGAAAGAAGAAGAAGTAAGAAGAAGAAGAGCAGAAGAAGAAAAGAAGAAGAAGAAGAATAACGAAGACGAAGGAGAAGAAGGAAAAGCAGAGCAAAGCAGAAGAATACGACGACGACAATTACACGACTAAGAAAAAAAGAAAAGACGAAGAAGAAGAAGAAGAAGAAAAGAAAAAGAAGAAAAGAAGTAAGAAAAGAAGAAGATGAAAAAGAATAAGAAGATGAAGAATAAGAAGAATGAAGAACAAGAACAAGAACAAACAAGAAGAGGAAGAAGAAGAAGAATAAGAAGAAGAAGAAGAAGAAGAAGAAGAAGAAGAAGAAGGAAGAAGAAAAAAAAAAAATAACGACAAATAAATATAAATATAATTTTATATAGCGCAAAATCTGCAAAACAAATAGAATCACTTGCATTCATCCTCTTCTAACACATAGCATACAAGTTTCAAATTAATAGTTATAACAAATTCAAATGTATATCACACCGCGCACAGCACGCACAGCAGCCGCGCTGCACGCTCACACACACACCGACACACACACACACACACACACACACACACACACACATAACAGATGTTGTGCGCTTTTGGCAGGAGTGATGATGGGTTTGGTACTGTGATTAGCAAGGACAGAAATGAGATGAAACAAGAAGAAAGTCTATGTTTGAAATAAATTTCTTTTGAGGCCGGATTTTAAAAGTGTCATAATAGGCTTTTGCAAAGGGAGATAAGGTAGGACCATCCAATTGATGACCCGAAAAATAGTAAGATCGACGGCCAACAGTGGATTGGTTGGTATCTAGGCGCTCGCAAGCACAAGAATCTGCAGCATAGCGGGGGAACGAGAAGGATTGTACATGTGAGGACAAACACGAGGAGGTAGGAGTGCTGTTTTGTGAACAATTTGTAACAGAGGGTACTGATCTTACAGTTTTACCTCTTCTGCGACACAGCACCATGAGAATTGCAAGACAGATAATGTGCTCAGGTTCTTTTCTTTCTGAGGACTAGTCGAGCTGCAAGATTTTTGTATACTTTGAAGAGAGTGGATAGATGACCGACGCAGACCACCAGAAGAGAAATGCAATAGTCCTAATATGAAGAATGAATACATGACTATTTGGAAGTTGCATCATTGACAGTACTTTCGAACAGCACTAATAGGCCCGTAATGATATTTATATTTCTAAGGTTTTATTAAATATACTGTTTCAAATACATGCTTTTCACATTTGAAATGGAATTATTATTTTTTTAAGCGTGAATCGAGAAAGACTATTACCTTGTTGTTTATTTTGTTTTTAGCGTGAGTGCGTGCGTGCGTGCGCGCGCGCCGCGTGGGGGGTGGGTGTGTTGATTTGTGCGTGTGAGTGTTTGTTTGTTTTTTGTTTTGTTTTGTTTGTTTGTGCGTGTGTGTGTGTGTGTTTTGTGGTTTGGCTGCGTGTGTGTGTGTGTGTGTGTGTGTGTGTGTGTGTGTGTGGTGGTGTGTGTGTGTTGTGTGTGTGTTGGTGGTGTATGTGTGTGTGGGTGTAAAGTAAGTCTTCAATTTTAACGTCTTTCCACTTAAAGTGAAACCAGACGATCCTTACAATAGGAGACTGAATATGTGAATAAGAAAGAAGAGAGAGAGAGAGAAAAGAAAGAGGGAGAGAGAGAGGAGAGAGAGAGAGAGAAAGAGATAGAGAGAGAGAGAGAGAGAGAAGAGAGAGAGAGAGAGAGAGGAGAAAGAGAGAGATCTACTCTTTGTGTGTGAGTGTGCGAGGGCGTCCCAGCATGCATTCGCGCTCGTGTGTGTAATAAATAGTAATAACAAAGAATTAGTAATTCTTACCAGAACAAATCAAAACAGAAATTTAAAAAGAAATTTGTGTGTGTGTGGTGTGTGTTGTGTGTGCATGCGTGAATTTCATTGTGTTGTGTGTGAGTTAGTGTGTGTGGTGTGTGTGGTGTGGGACTCTGCGTTAGTTGTACTCTTTGTGTGTTGTAGTGTTGTGTGTGTGTTGTGTGTGTGTGTGTGTGTGTGTGTGTGTGTGTGTGTGTGCAGCGTTGATTTCATGGTGCGTGTGTCTTTTTATGTGTGTGTGACTCTCGTTAGTGTGACTCTGTCATGTTGTGGTGTGTGTTTAACCTGTGTTATGTTACTCTGTGTGTTGTGTGTGTGTGTGGGTGTGTGTGTGTGTGTGTGTGTTGTGTGTGTGTGTGTGTGTGTGTGGTGTGTGTGTGCGTGCGTGTGGTGTTGTGTGTGTGTGTGGGTGTGTTACTCTGTTTAGTGTTACTCTGTGTGGTGTGTTGTGTGTTGTGTGTGTGGTTTTGTTGCTGTTTGTTGGAGTTTGTTGTCTTCAATTATAACGTCTGCTCACTCTAAGGGATATTAGACGAGGGAAATAAAGGTGTAAATTAAAAGTTAAAGGGTAGAGGAAGGAGTGGAAGGAGAAACGGTATAAGGAAGTAGACATCATGTTGGTATTTTGTGAGAAAAAACCCTCGAAAATAAAGATAATACTTTTTAAACCAGAGCAAAATATAAACTCAACAATGTGGAACATGAAATAACAATAAATATTCCAAATGACTATTGCAATAACCATCTGGCAATGCAAAGGCTAGCTAAGAATTTCCAATACATTTTCCAGAGACTGTTCAAAAATGTAGTAAAAAGTTTAACAATAGGAACTCAAAATATGATATGATATAGAATATGATACCCATAGACACTGACATTGTTTACAAAATTTTGTTTATGAATTCAAATGTAACCTCATTCTAAAATAATGAACTAACCCTTCTCACGGATTATACAACGCGAATCTATTTGAGAAGGAGCCATATAACAAGAAATAGGGAAGTAGTCAGATAACTTTTAAAATATCGAAACCTTAATTGATCAGATTCTATAATCTTACCCCCAAAGTCAAAGTCAAGTCAAAAACACTTTAAACATCCCATGAAGGGCAATTAACAATACTGACAGGAAGATCGAACACACAAATATATCAAAGAATACACAAAACCTATATTTCATATTGGTTTTCAAATAAAAATGTCCCAACACACATACACACACACACAAACACGCACCGCGCAGCGCACAACACAAGCAAACACCCGCACGCACGTCATCATACAAATATTAAACCCATTGACAAGAAGAAAACCATAAAAAACTTTTTTTTATGCACGCATATGCGACATTTACACACGACTTACGTGTGGTGCGAAACACGCCACGCACACCCACACCTACACCAATATATGATTCAAGTTTTAAACCATTGACTAGAGATAGACTTAATTTTACACCCCCCCCGCACCCACCCCCCCCCCCACACATAAAAATTATGATTTACTCACTCGTAACAATGACAATAAGGCAAGTAATTAAAGAAAATCTAAAAAAAAAAAGGTATCAACATCATTTGGGGGAATCAGAAATTAGAATCTTAAATGGGGGCCAAAAGATTTTCTTTTTTGTTAGTTTTGTGGGTGGGACAGAAAAAAGGCCCGGTTCCCAAGGGGAACTTTTAAATTCTGGAAACAAAGATGGGAGGGATCAGCCAAATGGCTGTGGCTTTGCATACAAGCTGCTGTTTGCAGAAACGACTTTGAGATCTCTTTGTTCTTTTCCTTTTTTTTTTTTTATCAGATTCTTACAAATCTCCGGAGGCCTTTCTTGTTTTTAACACTATGGTTATTGTTCCTACAAATGATAAGCAAAACTTAGAACACTCTTATGTATGACTTGTAAAACAAGGAAAGAATCTTTTTGTCTACAAAATTTTGAGGTTCAGTTTCCTCAGAAAATACAGACGTTGTTGTCCCCTTTTTTGACAATTAGCGTCGTGTTAAGTCTCAGTTTAACTTGTGGTCAAAACAGTTCCCAGATACTTATAGTTCAAACGTTTTCATTCTTGATTATGGATAGTAATATTCTTAGGAGTATGCCCTGATCTTCTGTAAGTCGATAGCAGGTCTTTAGTTATTGTTTTAGAAACATTTAGCTCCTGATAGCATCGTAACTTGTGTACGAGCTCTATTGTCTGCGACTTTACCAGAAAGGAATTTCCATAGTAGCTTCTGCAATCATCCTGTGTATAGAATGTACAGAAGTGGGGAGAGGACGCAACCTCGGCGGAGAGGCCAGTGCGTAAATCTAACGAAGAAGATATTTGTTGGCACAAACTCGCTGTGTACTGTTGGGTCAAAATTCAATCAGCATCGAAACAAGTTGGGATTGTCTACGTCAATTTTGAAATTATTTTGTTAACAGAACGTGAGGCTTGCAATGTATTGAAAGCTGATCTCAAAGTCAAGTGAACATTTATTCTTGGCATGGAGAGTTCAGGTGTTTCCAAGTTGGATATACAACTTGTTTCAACATGATAGTTTGCATTCTTCGTCACCCCTTCGAGACCTGTATGCAATCTTGCAGTGGGTCATGAGTGCTTTCTCTGTAGCAGGAAGAACATGAAGAGATTTTACGATCTTTTCTAGGTTTTCATACAAGAGATGATTGGAGCCACAGGTCTAAAATTCGTTAGGTGAAGAACGATTAGGTTTCTTTGGAAAAGGTATTACATTGGAAGTTTTCCAAAATAAATGAATCCTGACAAGTATTCCAGTGAGGCCTGGACAGGCCATGTTTGAATGACACTGCAAGTCTCCTGTGTGCATTAATTTCAGAGTTCTTCCACAATTTCCATCTGGTCGGAGAGATTTGTTAATATTTATTGCTTTAAGTGTTACAGATTAAAATTTCGTTCTTCAACAATGACGTTATTCTCAGAAACTAGGGATTGCTTCAGATTATTTATTTCAATCCGAGAAATCATGCTTTCAAAGCGAGTTTAAAAAATGCGTTTAGATGGTCTGGTTAAGTTATCACATACTCCCTGCAAACTGATCTGTGGACCTATGTTGGACACCTACCATATTTTCGCAGACAACATTTTTGATACCTTGCCATTGCAAGAACGAAATGGTTCCCGCAATACTTGTCTTCTATCTTTTTTTTAAAAAATTATACGGTCTGGCCCGTTGCAACAGCTGCTTTGACTTTTTATTTACACTCCTTCTGTGGTGCTTTGTGCCTGTGTAAAATATACTTTCTTTTTGTTTTTAAAACAGTTATCAGATCCTTTGTAACCCATGGCTGTTATTGGGGTATAATGTTATCTCCTTAGTTGGAATGCACACACTATCACAAAATGGAATATATAAGAAACAAATAACATCAGTTGAGGCTCATTCAGGATATAAACACACATTATATAACATTATCCCGTTAGTGCATTCAAAAGCAGCCTTGACAGACTGTATACTTTAGCAGTCCATTGTTTTGTGCTCCTGACTATGGGACTGAAGCGCTGAAACATGGACTGGTACATAGGGCAAGAAGAACGCAGTTGTGGTCAGACAATCCAGGGGTGGTAAAGGCAATGATCTATAGGCGCCTGCTCAGTCCATAGCACAAGTCTAGGTCTTTTTCCTCGTGTAGGGCAGGTCTCATATGTCTTTGGTCTTCAGTAGTTTAGTAAAGGAACAGTTATTGAAATCACCTGGATAAATTTGGGTGCATTCAGGGGATATCGAATTGAGCTCATGGATGGTGATCTAATATATGTTCGTTGCTTTAGCCTCTTTTGCTTTGAGGTGGATTGTTAAACTAAAGTAAAAAATAGTTGCTGGAATTATGTGGGAAGGTAACAAGAACGGAGCGAAATAGAGTGCAGTTCAATGTCCTCCCTCGGATGCGTTGAGTTCTAATTTTACATCACCACACCAACGCTCATTGATTGTAGAAGCCACAAACCCCCACCTTGTGCCTTCCGTTGCGTTTGTGGGATCTCTGTCAGCCGAATGGGTTTGAACAAAGCCTCTATTGAGAGGTCGCAGTTCGTACGGTGGGACTCAGACAGTTTCGGTTAAAGGCAAGAATTCCGGCTTTGTTATACTGATTGTAGGTAGTTGATGTTAGTTTGAAGCTTGTTGGTTTTGGAAGCATTGGGATCTGGACATTGGACAGGTGCAGCGGATTTTCAGATATCCAATTTTTTGTGTCTTTGTATAACACCCACCGTCCTTCTCGCTTTCTTTCTTAAATGTTCTGCCATGTTTATCGTTGATATTTGCTGATGGTAGAATATCACATGGAAGTTGTAGTCTTGGCCTTCTGCTAACACACTGGCTGATTCCTCAGGCTAAGAAGAAATTTACGAGTGTATGGGACCGCCATGGCTGTTTGTGTTAGGCGCACCTTGCACAACAAACCAAAGACGCTGTTGAGAAAGGCAGACCTAAAAGATTGAATATAACTGATTATTCCCAGAATTGTTGCTGTTATTACTGACACACAGACACCAGACATCAACTCTGACAGAACTTTGAGATGATAGACACACATATATAACGGATTACAGAAAAAAATAAATCGCTTTTCAGTAGTGTGTTGCCTACTAGAGCAGCGCCACTACACAAATGAAGTTTGTTCTAATATTTGGATATCCTGTAGAGGTAAGGGTATATCCAGTTCTATCGTTTCCATTTCATGTCTTTTGCCCCCATTTTGCAGCTATTTCTGCCCACTCATTGAAAAAATTCCAACGTGAGAAGGCACCTCAACAATATGATAAGGTTAACTCTTTAACTTTGGAGGTGTTTTGGAACATTATTTAATATTTCAAAGAATAATTCCGGAGACTTGAAGTTGGGGATTTTTATGGCAGTACAAATACTGACTTGGAATCAACACATAGAAGATATGAAGAAGGTAAATGTGAAAATCAAGATTATAGTTAGGAGCCATAAGAAACTGCAATAAAGTTCTGTGTAAATTATTGATCGTGTTTCCAAGATAAACATGATTTCTCAATTGTAGGGGATGTTGGTATGACAAAGCAGTGCCTGTGTCTATGTTTTCTAAAACAGATCCATCTGTATTAACTTCTTCAGCAGGTCAGCATACTTATTTTCAATATGCGTATGCTGTTAAATCTGCAGCCTTGTTGTTCTTGATGTTTTTTTTCATTAATATAGGCTATTTCTTAACAGTCTTGTGATCCAATCTCAAGAAAGGACATGGCAATGCTTTTTTGGGTGTTCTAAGCATATTGCTTAAGTTGAGTTTTTTGTTATTCTGTTTGTATTTAATTGTACCTGGGGTTGGGGTGCGTTTGGGTTGGGCGATTTAGATAATTTTGGTTTGGATATTTTCGTGTCTGGTTGCTAGTCGGTCAGAACTGAGGGGGGGCAGGCGTTGAGAGGTGCTTCTTCGTGGGTAAGCCTATCTGTTTGTTTGCTCTGTTTTTGTTATCTAGTTTTTTGTTTTTGTCTATTTATGCAATTATTCACTTCGATTTTACTTCACTCCACTGACTGTGTTTCTGGCGTTTTGTCTTTATTTTTTTCTGTCTGAATGTGTGATCTCTTTATCTGATATCTAGACTCTTTTTTCTGCTGATTCTGGACTATTCTCTTTTTTCTTCTTAAGTTTATATGTGACCTTGTTCTGTAGTGTTCCGTGTTTCTCGCTCTGTCCTGTTCTGACTCTTATTCTCCTCCTTTCAATTTTCCTTGTTTTTTATCTGTTTCTCCTTTGCTTTCTTCTTATGATTGATTCTGCTGTCCTCCTGATCTTGATTCTTTAAGGTTCCTTTATAAGTTTACCTGATACATGGGAATGCCAATAGGGCATTTAACACGAAATTTGTTTAGTCCTTTTTGGAAAATTCGTTTTGCGTTGAACTATTATTCTATATGACAAAATTTTCGTCATTCGTTGCTCTGTAAAACATATTTGGCCCATGAAAGTTGTCGTATTCAGCTAGGGGAGTTCCCCAATTTCTTTAAATGTTCCTGTGGTGGTTGCATGGTATGGACCCCATACTTCCAAGTGCAAGGTTTGTTAAGCCTGATATTCAATACTTGAATTTTTTAAAGTCAAATAATTAGGAGCTACTGAAAAAGACTTCTTGTCCATAAGACAGTTTGGAACTACAAGTGACTTAGACAAAGCATATAAGAGTGAAGATATCTTGTCCCCAGGACTGTCTGCTAACATTTTAAGAAAATTGATGGCATTTCCTTGCTATTTGTTAAATGTATCCATATGAGCATTCCAAGTTAAATTTTGTGTACGTTGACTGCAACAATTTTACCATTTTTTTATACTGAATTGGCTCCTCTCCAATTGTAAAAGTGGCAGTGTATCGGATCACTAATTATTAAAAAGCATATGTGCTTTTTTCTGTAGATTATATCAGGCCATTTTTTAAAAATTTATTTTTATAAAATCATCTTAGCTCTTCTTTATGATTCTCTTTGTTGTAGCAGCTTCATAGTGCATTCATCCATCACATATATCTCAGCATATTTGTACCAGGACAACGTTCGTTAGACAGTTTTGTGGGTAAATAATAACATCACTATATTAAAACAGAGAAGAGGTGCTATATACTGAACCCTGTCGGTAAATCCTTTTGCAATGACCTAAGGTTTGAATTTGCAATCCCTACTCTCTCTTGCATACTTCTGTTACCTAAAAAAACTTTTAAATTTAATGGAAAAAAATGCCCAGAAAGCAATAAGTCTTCGT
Source organism: Rapana venosa (assembly GCA_028751875.1). Lineage (NCBI taxonomy): Eukaryota > Metazoa > Mollusca > Gastropoda > Neogastropoda > Muricidae > Rapana > Rapana venosa. The sequence continues at coordinate 24,833,080 of CM054168.1, read as the reverse complement.
TTATGCAGCATTTAAGCATGCCAAAACTTGGTTCGTAGGCTTTTTTTACATCAACAAATGTTGCGAGTAGAGTCTTTTTTCTCGCAAATGTTGTTGACCTGTGTAGTTAGACTTAACTAAGTTATCGATTGCTGTTCTACATTTTGAAAGCTGGCATGATGACAGGAACTACCTTATTTTTCTGACAGTAATACCACAAGCCTCTTTAGAATAATTTTCTCATAAGCTTTCCTATGTTAGATGTCAGTGCTTATTGGGCTATAGCTACACTTTATCAGTTTTAGGCTTTCTTGCTTATGTATGGGAACAGTAATAGACTGCTTCCAGTTCACTGCATTTGCAGCTTCGGTCCAACATTTGGAAAAGTTTATGCATCAGAAGAATGAAGTTTTTGGTAACTGTTTAAGCATATCATTGGACATGGCATCTAATACACAGAAGGTTTCCTATTAGGAAGTGAAAATAATTACATCTTTTTTATTCATTGATTTTTATGGTGCATGATGTATGCAGTATTATTAGAACATGGTTTTTTTGTTTTATGTTTTTCTTTTTCTCCTCGCTATGTCTGTATTTATTGCTTCGAGTGTGTGAAGCCTTCATTACGCATGACTTCTGAATTTTTTCTGCAAAGGCTCTGCCTTTTCTGCATTTGTTGGAAATTGTTTGCTTTTTTAATAAATAATAATAATAATTTATATAAAAGCATAATAATAATAATGATAATATATGAATTTATAATAGCGATGAATTTGTAAAAAACAAACAAATCGAATCGCTTGCAATCAAAACATTTACCACGCATCAATGATGGATTTAGGGTAATGAGTGAAAATGCGGGAGGGGGTATGGTGGGGGGGAGGCGGTTAGAATGGTAGGGATTTCACCCCCCCCTCCCAAAATAGTCTGTACAATGAAATAAATGAGACAGTCAGGATAAAAACAGCGGACATTTGGGAATGACAATGACAAATTATTTTGCGCGACATTCTTCTTTACCCTCCCCCCCCTCCCTCAACAAAATACCCCAACTGCATCCAAACACTCAGTCGGATTTTAAAAAAAAGATGAAAAAATACTGAGGATTAATATTTTAAGCTTATGTCGAGGAGTAAAAGAGAAATAGACTCCTCTAGCGTTGTGTACCGAAAAACCACACACACACACACACACACACACACACACACTCACCACACACCACACACACACCACACACTCACAACCACAATTTTTTACAAAAATTTTACAGATCAGTTTTACAAGCTGCTGATGGTTCAATTTCCAAAATTTTAATCTTTAAAATCCACATTACATTCAGGTTACATATGGTGAATGATTTTCTTGTCAGAAAGCTGTTAATGAGAAAAAGTTAAAAATATAAAATCTATATAAAAGAGGGCAATGAAAAAAATCATCTCTTGATTGAAAAAGAGAAACTTTGCATGACAATGGTATTATAGCACAAGCTAGCGCAGTTTTGGTAGTAGTTTTTGTACCAAAAGGACGTTTTCAACTGTAACAGATCTAAAAAGTGTGTGGAAAAAAAATTTAATGAGTGGCTAGAGGATACTGATGTTACAGTAGAAAGCGAAATATTTAGATCCAGAATGCGATTATTACACACTATGTGAATGCCTCCCATTACGTTTGCAAGAAGTAAGATGATTGTTAATCTTCTCTCTTCTGCTAAAAAAAACATCGTCAGGTAGAGATTCAATATCTAATGGAAATTCTAAGGCATCTCCATAATAATTGGTTTTCTTCTGTTATTAGATCTCTTCATCGAGGACTGGATTCATGGAGGTTTACCTAGATTGTGAACTATTCGTTTTGATACGGTATCAAAGCAAGGAAAGACCACAAGCGATAAAGAATAACTATTAGACCAATAGCATTAACTTCACATATCAGGGAAGGTGATGGAAAAATAATTTAAACAGATGACATTTTTGTGATAAAAATAAAATTATACCGTAAATCAGCAGGTTTTCGTTAAGGGTAGATCTATAGTTGATCATTTAGTTAAATTAACATCAAGGTTAAAATACCAGTTGCTGGAAGGAGAATGTACTTGCCACATTTTTGATTGTACCATAAAGCATATGATATGTGGGCATGAGAGATTGCTTTATAAACTGAAATCTATTGGCCTTTCTGGCAATATTTACTTCTATATTAAAAGCTTTCTGTCAGAAAGAATCATTCAAGCTAAAGTTGGGAATTATTATTCTACCTCAAGGTCACCAGACATGGGTATCCCGCAAGGTTCAGTAATATCACCTTATCTATTCAACATTTTACTATATAATAATAATAATAATGTATGGAATTTATATAGCGCTGAATCTTGTAAACTATATGACCTTCCTAGATTTTTATCAAGCAATGTTTATTATTGTACAATAGGCTTGACGATGTATATTTACAGTGGATGGATGTTTCGATGAAAGGAAATCACCCAAAAAAGGTGATACGAGTTAGAAATTTTTATCAAAAAGTATTTCAAAAAGAACTTGAAAAAACTTAGTGGTTATCTTTTTTTTGAGAATTGTCTTTCACTTTCCCCTGAAAAAACCAACCTTGCCCTTTTTTAAATAACGGTGTTGACCCACAAGTTCTACCAAATTTTCCAATAAATGGAGGCTCTAGAAAACAAACAAGCAGTGAAATTCTTGGAGTTTTCCTACTTCAAAAGTTAACGTGGAATCAACATATTGAATAATGGCAACTAAAGCTAAGAAATTTTCTTAACTTCTTAAAAGTTACTAGTAACAGCCATGGGGACAAGATATACTGTATTAAAGCACTGTCCTTGTCCCCTTTTGCGATCAAGACTGTCTTATGGACAAGAAGTATTTGTCAGTGCTCCAAATTATTTGCTTCAGAAAATCCAGTCTGATTGTAAGCATTCGCTTTGCTTTAGGTGTACCACTCATGCCTCATCTATAGGGACATATAAGGAATAGGGGTTCTTCCTTTAAATGAATATCGACAGCTTGCTGTGGCAAAATATGTTTTAAGAAGTACAACAAATGACAGCAACGTTGAAAATGAAGTCCAGATAAAGTCTGACATTCACTTTCCGAAAAGAGCAAGAACTATCAGCTCGCTTTCTACAATTAATACTTTACTTCTCCCCTTTTAAACATTCAGAACTTAAACCAATGAATTTTGCAAAATCAGTACAGTCAGCTCCCTTCCCACCTTGGGGAAATTTTTAAAGCTCTTTTGACATCAATCATTTTTCTGTAAAAAAGCTGAAAATGTTAACATTCTTACTCGCTAGTAAAGAACATATTCAAACTACTTATCCTGATCATCTCAAAATCTTTACTGATGGGTCCGTTTTAAATGCTAATGAGGCTGTGCAGCTTTCATTATTCCATCATTAAAAGTAGAACGAGCTGTCTACCTGGGAAAAAAAATCAAATATTTACAGCGAGCTAACTGCTTATTGTTGGCACTTAACTAGTACTTGACTTTCCCTAAAGACATATTCAACATACTTTTGGTGTTGTGTTTAAATGGGTTTTTTAATGCTTTAAGAAATTTACTTTTAAGAGAAAAGACAAATTCTTGAATCGCATCTGTACACTTTTGATTTAAAGGGGTTTATACTGTTACTTTCTGTTGGTTCCCTCACCCCTGGTATTTTTTTTAAATTGAAAAAGTTGACAGTCTTGCAAAATATGGCGCGAGAAAATAAAAATAGTTCTTGTGAAATAAACGTTGCCTTATCTCTGCATGGGGGGATACAGCTTTCTACAAAACGCTTGCTGAAGCACTTCAGAAAGAAAATAATGATTTGGCTATTGTCTCTATAATGGCTGTACAAGCAATGTATAGATTTTCGAAATGCTTCATTTCTAACAAAGTCTGTGGTTGGTATAATCGTAGAAATATGTTATCCCTTATGTACAGATTTAAACTAAATGCTTTCAGGACAAGTACGTGAAAGATGTAAACTGTATTTTGGGGGAGAAGATTACCAATAGTCATGTTATTTTGATTGTGACATTAAAAGCATTTTTTTCCTGCTATACCAGTTTTATCACTGGATCAGATTTTGTCTGAACCTCGTTACTGTTTGGGCATTGTGTTAGGGTTGATAAGAAGTCCGATAATTCAGTTTTTGTAGTATGTTAAATTTAGTTTTTAAGCACTGGTAATTGAAACTTTTTGTTATTGTTTGCATTCTCTTGGTTATATTACTTTCTCCCGTCTAAATCACAAAAATGTGAATGACGTTAAACGAAGAACACACACACGAACACACACACACACACACACCACACCACACAACCAACACACACACCACACACACACACACACACACACACGCACACACACACACACACACACACACACAACATGCACACACAAAAACACACACACACACACGCACCACTCACAAACATCACGCACACACACAACACACACACACATACACACACATACACATACACACACACGCACGCACTCACAAAACATGCACGCACACACACACACTAAAACACACACACACATACACACACATACATACAACACACACCACACACTCACGCACTCACAAACATGCACGCACACTCACACACCCCACACACAACACACACATACATACACATACACATACACAACATACACACACAAAACCACACGCTAGCTGATCCTAAAACACAGGGCACTCTCACCAAGACCTTATTGCTCTCACCAAGTCTGGTTCAAAATCCATTTAGACAGACAGCAGACAGACAACAGACAGACAGACATTAATATCACTGAGAGTGAACAGACGTAAAATCGAATCGAATCGATTAGACATACATACGACAGACAGACAGACAGGTTTGGCAGCATGGAGAAGGATCGTTGTGGTTTTATTATTCCCATTGACCGGTGTGTAGCTAAGCATTCAAACCCAAAGTTGATGTTAATAATTCTAAATCTCTCTTATTTTTTTTCTTAAGCCAAACAAGCAAACAAACACCCCATCCCCCCCCCCCCCCCCCACAAAGCAAATAGAATAAAAAAACGCCGTTACATATTGGTCATTAAAACTCCTAAGACTCCTAAGTTTAACTGGGCAAGTTGGTAAAATCACACCTGTTCTCATTTCATGGAATTTTTGCCACGCTTGGTTAAGATCTTTATGATTTGATATGTTGCTCAAACAAAACAAAGACCAAAATTATCGTTTGGCCTGAGCTATGATCATGTTGCTATAGTTTTTTGCCTGCTTCTGTTTTTCATGGTTTTCTGCCGTCTTATTTTTTAAATACGTTTTATACATTAAACGTTTGTTGGTCACTGCTTCCTCGCATACAGATGTCCACCAATCATTTCCTGAACATTTCCTTGATTTATGATTTACTGATTGGGATCAATAAGAAAGCAGCTTGAATGAGGCATAGTAAAGGTAGAATAAAATTCATCTATGTTTTCAGAATCCAAGCTTTTTGTATTGTAGGCTGCAAGAATACTTTTGAAATGTTTCCAAGTAGGTTCTTTATAGTTAAACTTTTGGAGTTATCTTTTACAGTATTGCGGGGAACGGGCATCATTAAAAGTAATAACATAGGTACATGACACTTCCCAATGTGTCTTCATAAGTTGCCCACGAAACATTCGGGTTTGCAAGAGCAAAGATATCAAAGACAGATCAAATGCTGATGCCTTGTGATTAGAGATGTCAGGTATTCTTGTGACACTTCCATCATTTAGGTAGGCATAGACAAGAATCTGTTTTTATTTCTAAAATGATTGCAGAGAGGGATATACTTCCTTTTCCCAAAAAGTGCTGAGCAGTGAAGTTCCCTGATACCAGTCATTTCTGAATATCTGTAATTTTGTGTGTGTGTGTGTGTGTTGTGGTGGTGTGTGTGTGGTGTGGGGTGGTGGTGTGTTTTGTGTATGAGACTGACCCCAGGGAAAGCAGAAAAGGGCAACACCAGACAACACTGAGGAATGAGAGCAATGATCAACAACTTCCTTTTCCTCAGCTAGATTAGCTGATGCTGCTGTTGTTACTGCTGGTGTTGCTGCTGTTGTTGTGGGTTTCTGTTGTTAACTGCTGGTGTTGCTGCTGTCACGTCTTTACGTGCGATGTCCAAGTGATGACTGTTGGTGGCCTGGAAAACCAAAAGTAGGGAAGGTTTTCTCTTTCGTGCTGTTTTTTTCCTTCTACCCTCACTCTAGCCGAAAAAGATGTGGTTGGGTGATTGGACCGTGCTTGGTTGGGGGGTAACCCCGAATGGGGTGGGGTGGGGGGGGGGGGTGGCACAGCCTAGTGTTAGATGGTGGTGATCTGAGAGGTCCACTGAAGGCAAACACAAACGGTTTCTCCAGGCATGCACCAGGGGGCCATTGTTAGTTATTGACATGTTGGGGGGATCGCATGAAGGGCTTTTTATACAGAAATCTGATTGTAATTGGACACTTCCTGAAAAGCTATCACAGATTTAAAATGTAGACTGCAGAAAGTGGGAAATGAGAAACGACCATTTTGCTTGTAACAGGTGGTCAGAATAGGGGGTTTGGGTGTTTTAAATGCTTGTGAAGCAAATGAAACAAGCTACTCTGATACAAGGTGAAACAGGTTTTAGGTTTTATTCAATCACATCTCAAATCAACCTGACCCCCACCTGCCTAATATTGGGCCCTGCGGAAAAGGGGTCGGCCAAAGGGACCTTCCATGGTTTGGGGGTACATGCTAAACTCAAGCATAAGTCGAACTTTAGAACCTTTTGCTTTTAAGCAGTCCCTCGTTTATTTCTAGCGTAAAAATGCTACTTGCTCGCTGTAAATTTTTGTTTTCAGGTAACAACTCTTCAAAGAAAGCTCATTTGGGAATAAAGGGCATAGACTTAGATTATCCGTATGAAATTTTGTTTGCAAGGCTTTTACAAGCAGTGCTTGGGAATAAAGAGAGACAGTTTTTTTCCTTTTAAAACCAAAACAAAACACACCCAAAGCGAGTCCTTGAAGGAAGGTATGGGTTTTTTTATACATGTTTGTCAGAAATTATAGCAAAATAATACAGTTTTTTGTAAAAAATTTGATTCGAAATCCTTTAAACAAACGGTTGGTTGTTATACATGTTTAGTTCAAAATTATTTCAAAATAATAAGTTTGTTGTAAACAAAATTGATTCCGAAATCTTAACAATATAATACTTTCTTGTTTTAAACTTTTTGAATTTGGAAATCTTTATGACAAATCAAATTCACACACTTGAGCATCAAAAAGCTTTAAGCTTAAACCATGTTCATCTATGGATACATGAATTTTTAACAAACAAATTTAAAAGCAAAGACATTTGTTAATGAAAACAGCCATTTTTCAAAAAAGCAAATCAAAGGATATTGAAATATATTATTATGGTTAAAAATCAAAACTGTCCCGATTTGGGTTTTCAAACAAAAAAGTTCCAGACAAACTCAAAAAAATAAATTAAGCTCTATAAAATATAACAGCAAAGTGTAAATAATTCTTATCGTGGTCTCCGCAATTACTCATCAACAATGTTCCCAAACAGACAGCGAGATGAAAATAGTACAATCAGCTGTAACAAGTAAAAACAACAACAAAACCTAGGCAGTGTGAACATAGGGACGAGTAGTCAAAGGTGTGAAGAGACAGAAGTGACGAGTGACTGACAGAGTAGACCGACGGACAGAGAGACAGACTAGAGAACAGACAGACATAGAGACAGACAGACAGAAAGACTGACAAACATAGAGAGAGACAGACATGGAGTACAGTGGACAGCCATACAGTCATAGAGACAGACAGTCTGAGACACACTGACAGTCAGAGACCAACGATCAACAGAGAGAGACTGACAAGAGAGACAGCCAGACAGATAGACAGAGAGAGACAGACATAGAGACAGGACAGACATAGAGAACAAACAGACAGACAGACAGACAAAGAAAAGGATCAAAAGACCCCACAGAAAAACACTCCTTCCAACTGTGGACAACAACAGGAGAGAATCCAGCCTGCAGATAGATACCTGACTCACTTCTGTAGTGGAGTGGCTGGACGATTCAGGCAGTGAGAGATAATGAACAGACAATGTCACTCTGAGAATGGACAATGTCACACTGAGAAGGACAATGTCAACACTTGGTGCTGATCCTGGTTTTTATAACCAAACACTGGAGTTATCTGAAGACAAATCGCACAATGCAGCATACAACCGCTGTGATGATTAGATGCTTTTCATGGGACGGGCCGGAGCTTACACTTGTGACTGACAACATACAAAGACTTGGCCCCCATTGACAAACGCCAGTGGGGGGAATAAGGCCGATTATAGGAAAGGCAGTGCTTACACCTTGTGACTGACACTTACAAAGACTTGCCCCCATTGTAAAACTGCCAGTGGTAATAAGGCTATTTATGTAAGGGGCAGGGCTACTCCTTGTGATGACAACATACAAAGACTTGGCCCCCATTGACAAACTGCCAGTGGGTAATAATGCTATTTATGGAAAGGGCGAGGCTTACACCTTTGACTGTCATCATACAGACTTGGCCCCCATTGACGAAACTGCCAGTGGGGGGTAATACTGCTATTTATGGAAAGGACAGGCTTGCACCTTGTGACTGACAGACTTACAAAGACTTGGCCCCCATTGACAAACTGCCTAGTGGGGGGGTAATAAGGCTATTATAGAAAGGGCAGGCTTACACCTTGTGACGGACAATAAAACAAAGACTTGGCCCCCATTGACAACTGCCAGTGGGGGGTAATAATCTATTTATGGAATGGGTCAGGGCTTTACACTAGTGACTGACACATACAAGACTTGCCCCCTTTGTCTATCTGCCAGTGGGGGTAATAATGCTATTTATGGTAAGGTGGCAGGGATTACTCCTGGTGACTGACACATACAAAGACTTGGCCCCCATTGACAAACTGCCAGTGGGTAATAATGCTATTTTTGGAAAGGGGCAGGGCTTACACCTGTGTGACTACAACGATACAAAGACTGCCCCCCCATTGAAAAACTGCCTGTGGGGTGTAATAATGCTATTATGGAAAGGGCAGGGCTTACACCTTGTGACGGACAACATACTAAGAACTTGCCCCCATTGACAAAGGGCCCAGGGGGGGTAATGCTATTTATGGAAGGGCAGGCTTACTCCGTATGACAACATACAAAGACTTGGCCCCCTGTGACAAACTGCCATGAAGGTAATAATGCTATATTTGAAAGGGGCAGGGCGTACACTTGTGATTGAACAACATACAAAGACTTGCCCCCTTTGACAAACTGCTAGTGAAGGTAAGAATGCATTTATGGAATGGGGCAGGCTTACACCTTGGGATGACAACAGACAAAAGACTTGGCCCCATTGAAAAACTGCTAGTGAGGATTTAATGTCTATTTATGGATAGGGGCTGGGCCGTACAACCGTTTGTCTGACAACATTCAAATCTGCCCCCATTGACAAGCCTGGCTAGTGAAAGTTTAAGGCACCTGTGTGGACATCATCTGGGTAGGGGCGGGGCTACTCTTCTTCTCTCTTCTCCCATGGTGATGATGAATGACATCTGTTCATCAGCGATGAGGAGGTCCTTTCTCTGGGTGGGAAGTTGATTATTTGGCCAATCCAACCTTGAAAAGTTCTTGAGCAGTATAGACAGGGTATAGTGGCTACTTTTGGAGACTTGGAGGCTCTATCTTTCCTGTCTTGCCTGCAATTCTGTTTGCTTCATGGGCCTTGGCGACACTGTGTACAGCTGCTCGCCACTGTGGTCTCTCCATTGCTGCCTGGTCCCATGAGTTTATCTCAATGTTGAAGGCTTTCAGTGAGGCTTTCAGAGTGTCATTGAAGCGTTTCTTCTGGCCTCCCTGGGAGTGCTTTCCATGCTGAAGTTTGCCAAACAGAAGTTTCTTGGGGAGCCGATGGTCTGGCATGCGAACTACATGGCCTGCCCAGCAAAGCTGGGTCTGCATCAGGATGGTGTGGATGCTTGGAAGGTTTGCTCTAGTGAGCACCTCAGCGTCTGGGATCTTGTCCTGCCACTTGATGCCAAACAGTTTTCTCAAACAGGTGGTGTGGAAGTGGTTCTGCTTTTTAGCATAGCGTTGGTAGACTGTCCATGACTCTGAGCCATAGAGCAGGGTGGTGAGCACTACCACTTTGTAGACCTTGATCTTGGTTTCTGTTGAAATGCCTCTCCTGTCCCACATATTCTTTCGAAGTCTGCCAAAGGCAGCACTTGCTTTGGCGAGTCTGATGTTGACCTCATCATCAATGGCTACTGTGCAGGAGCGGGTACTGCCAAGATAAGTAAATTTGTCCACTGCTTTGAGTCTATGTCCATTTACAGAGATGTTTAGTTCAACATAGGGCTTCCCTGGGGCTGGCTGGTGCATTACCTCAGTCTTCTTGGTACTGATTGTCAACCCAAAGTTGTCGCAAGCATCAGAGAACTTGTTAACACTGTCTTGCATGTCGGCTTCAAAAGCAGCATTGAGGGCACAATCATCAGCAAACAGCAAGTCGTTGATGATATCTGCTGAGACCCATGCTGATTCCACGTTTTGGCTATTCAGCACAATGGGCTCTAGGCGTTCCTTCAGGTGGCAGCAAGAGACCGCTTGACTGTGTCGTTCTTCATCTTGTTGACATTCAGGTGTTTAGTTGCTTTCACGCCTTGTGACCGTCTCCTGGGCTGGACATGCAACCTGAGCTTAGAGACGATGAGACGGTGGTCTGTCCAGCATTCTGCTCTACACATGGCCTTTGTGACACAAACATCCTGCCTGTCCCTCTTCCTGGTGATGACATAGTCAATAAGATGCCAGTGCCTAGAGCGGGGATGCATCCATGTTGTCCTGTTACGTGTAGGGAGGTTGAAAGTCGTGTTTGTGATCAGTAGGTCATGCTCCACACAAGTCTGGAGGAGCAGTAGGCCGTTGCTGTTGCAGTTGCCAACTCCATGCTTTCCAATCACACCTTCCCATGTGGTACTGTCACAGCCCACACTCGCATTGAAGTCACCAAGGATGACGAGCTTATCTGCGTTGGGAACAGAGGCAATAACAGCATTCAAGTCTTCATAAAACTTGTCCTTGATGTCCTCTGGATTTGTCATGGTGGGAGCATAAGCACTGACAAGGGTAGCAAAATTCTTCCCATGAGATAAGGGGAGTCTCATCGTCATAAGTCTATCATTTATTCCTTTTTGAGGTCCAGCCAGCTTTCCAGCAAGCCTTGTTCTTAATGCAAAGCCAACTCCAGCCTCATGTCTCTCTTCAGGCTCACGTCCACTCCCAAAGAAGGTGTAGCCTGTGCCTCGTTCGCATAGTTCGCCCTTGCCTGCTAGCCTGGTCTCACTAAGGGCAGCAATGTTGATGTATCTGGCGAGTTCGCTTGCGATAAGTGCGGTTCATCTCTGAGGTCTTGTGCTCTCGTTCCTGTTGAGAAGTGTTCGCACATTGCAACTAGCAAGGTTCAGACACGGTATCCTGTTCTTTTTTCTTGATTTTTCCACTATGTTTCGACCGCATGAGCAGGGTCCCCGCCAGCCGCGGTAAGCTAGCCAGGGTGATGTGGGCAGGCAATGTTTAGGGCACCTTTTCTAGCCCCTTCCTCATGCTAAGGAGGTGAGCAGTGCATTCCTGAAGGAGGGCTGCTCAGTCGCTCAGACGGCTGCCGAAACCTACCGCCGCTCCATTCAGTAGGTAGCAACCCTAATAGGCTGAGCGGCCTGTGTGCAGGGTTGCAACTACCTGTGGCAGGGCTTACACCTTGTGATTGACAAAAGAAAATGTGAGTAAGAAAGTTTGTATGTTGTCTTTAATGGCTATTCACTACTTAATTTTGTCCATTCCATTTAGGACAAAAATCCTCACGATACGGCATAGAAATCACGCCAAGAAAACCAAGCTCATGTCAAACAGTGCCCTGCCAATCACCCACCAAGATCACTCTCAGCGAAAAGAACTGGAGACAGTTGACCATTTCAAGTACCTTGGAGCACATAAGTGAGGAGGGATCGAAGACCGAAATCCTAGCAAGAGCGGCACAAACAGCAGGAGCAATGGCAAGACTGAAGACCATATGGAGAGACAGAAACATCCCTCTTGGAACCAAGGTAAAGTTACTAAACGCGCTAGTCACCTCAATCATGCTTTACGCATGTGAGGCATGGACACTGAACGCAGACCTGCAAAGGAGTATCCAAGCAGTAGAAATGAGATGCCTCAGAAGGCTCCTTGGCATCTCATACAAGGACCATGTCACCAACAATGAAGTCCGCAGAATGATCACTCAACATGTGCGGGACTATGAAGACCTACTGACCACGGCGAAAAAGAGGAAACTCAGTTGGTATGGGCACGTAACACGCTCAGAAGGACTTGCAAAGACCATCCTGCAAGGAACAGTCCAGGAAAAAAACGGGCAGACAGAGGAGAAACGGGCCGACGCATCCGGATTGGACAGGGGAACTTCAGTGTCACCCAGGACCTCCCACGACGGCAAGTGGAGCGGTGGCCAAGGTTTCACCATGCCGCCCCACACCCTCGCGGGTAAACAGTGACAGTAACAGTAACTAAAATTTTTAAAAAACAGTCACTCAGAGAACACCTTTACACACCTATCTCTCTTCTAAATTCTAACTTCTCTCTCTTTTATCCTACCTCTTCTCCTCCGGTCTCTATCTCATCTCTCTCATCTCTCACCTCATCGTGCTCTCTTTTCACTATCTTCTCCTCTCTTCAGGAAAGTTTTCAAAGTCCTTGGAGAGACTATAAACGAGGCTTCGGGGACGATCCATGCAGAACTCTTGCGTGTTAAATCAGTTCCGCATGTCAAAAGTAGGCCTTTTTGGCGGGTGGAAAACAATTTACAAACCCCCAACTGGAGCTGAGTAAAAAAGCACAATGACTTATCACCATATTCATTAATTCAGCTCAGCAACCAATAACATTCAACATCAACATGTAAAACAGCTGATAAAAAAAAAACCAGCAGGAGAATTGAAAGCCTTTCATTTCTTCTTTTTCACAGAGCAGCTTACCTACTGTCATCACAGTCAACAATTCTCTCTTACACTCAGTAGCTTTATTTATTTTGGCAAAATGCAAGGTGCTGAACAGTTGTGACAAAGTGGTTCAAGGTGCTTGTCCCTATCTGGAACTGAAGACATTCCCAGCAAAACAAGAGCAGAGCACTCTGAAGAGCTGTGTCACGAGCCGTCAACCCACTATGTCACAATTGGAACTGAAGTCAACACAGTCACAAATTGGAACTGAAGTCAACCCACTAGTCACAAATTGGAACTGAAGTCAACCCACTATGTCACAAATTGGAACTGAAGTCAACCACTATGTCACATATTGGAACTGAAGTCAACCTCTATGTCACAATTGGAACTGAAGTCAACCCACTATGTCACAAATTGGAACTGAAGTCAACGCACTATGTCACAAATTGGAACTGAAGTCAACCCACTATGTCACAAATTGGAACTGAAGTCAATCCACTATGTCACAAATTGGAACTGAAGTCAACCCACTATGTCACAAATTGGAACTGAAGCCAACCCACTATGTCACAAATTGGAACTGAAGTCAACCCACTATGTCACAAATTGGAACTGAAGTCAACCCACTATGTCACAAATTGGAACTGAAGCCAACCCACTATGTCACAAATTGGAACTGTTGTCAAAAGCTCTAACAAAACAGAAAAACACCAGAGCATGCTAAACATTTCTTCTATAAAGTAGTTACCTTTCGGCCATGACAACCAGTCCATCATTATTTTGATAAAATCAATTTTACCAGGGCAAAGTGTGAGGTATTGAACACTTGTGATAAAGCACGCCAATTCACCCTATGTCAGACTACCAGCTGAATGAAATAGCAAAAGAGATTTCATAGGTTTTTTCCTTATTTTCGCAGATTATCTTACCTGCTGCCATTGCAATCAGTACATTTTTTTCTTATAGTAACCAGCTAAGTTTGTGTGCCTTGGCTTCAGTATAGTACCCCAGTTCACCCAGCTGTAAATAGCTCTTTAGGGTCAGGGAAGGTAGAGCAGCGAGGGAGAGGAGATGGGTGCCACCCTCAATATGCTGGCCCCTTGAGAAGTGAGGTCTCTGACGCCCCACTCCCCCTACGACCACAATAGGTTACCTTTACCTTTTAAGCAGCTTTATTTTGAACAAATTTTAAAAGAGATACTGAAGAGTTGTGATAAAGAGTGCCATTGCGCTTTGTTATAATCTGGAGCTCAAGACACACTTTCTAGCGTAAGAGCAGAGCATGCAAAATTCTTGTTTTTCATAAAGTAATTCCATTGCTGCAATAAAATTCAGCACATTATTTTTATTTTTCATTGTAAAGAGTGAGGATTGTCGAGCTGGGACAAAGCTGTCAACACACTATGTCACAACATGGAACTGGCATAAAACCCTCAACAAAATAACAGCAGATCATACCAAGTTTTGTTTTCTCTCCCAAGAAAGCAATGTTCCTTGCTGCCAGAAGAACCAGTACATTTTTTATACACTTAGTAGTTTATCATTGCAAAGAACAAGGTACTGAACAGTGAAGACAAAGCACTGCAACTAGATAGTAACAATCTTAAACTAAGTCAAGCAGGCTGAATAAACTCAACAAACGAACCAATCAAAGTTATTTTGTTAGTTTTTAAAAAGTAATTTACCCTGCTTGGCAAAGTAACCAGCTAACATGTTTGATGGTAAGTAGCTGTATCACTGCAAAAGTGTGAGGTACTGAAACTTGCGAGAGAGCAATGAGTCACCATCTGGACTCATTACACAATCTAAACAAGAAGAGCAGTGCATGCAAGATCTCATCTTTTTTGTTGCCTTTTACAAAGTAAAGTAAAGTGTTCCATCATAGCACTTTGTGGTTGTAGGGAAAGCGAGGCATCTGAGACACTCAGCTTACTCTAGAGGCTACGCAATTGATGGACTCGGCGCCAAAAGCATCTCCCACCATCTTTACCATTCCAATGCCCTAACAGAGAGGCAGTGACTCAATTACTACTTGTGATTGGGGACTGTTTACAGAAGGTCAAGGGTCACAAACGGGTTGTAACAGCATCATGGCAACACATAGTTCTACTGAGGCCAGCATAATGCAGGCATACTCTTCTTGATTTACCCTTTTTCTTGCAAATGAGCAGTACCTAGCGATTTACAAAGGAGCTTGTAATTGGACAAGGAACATCTCATAAATGCAAGGCGTAAAAGTTGTACCCATCATTTGGCAACCAGCATAACTTACCTACAGCTGTTGCAATTCATAATCAGCCATGTATCTATACTTTATTACTAAGTTGCTTTCATTGCAAATGGAGTTATGAAGAGTTGTGACACAAAAGGACATGCTTGAAGGGAACTCAGAGTAACATATGACAAAATGCAGCAGTGGAGTTTTCCATTCTTTCTCCGAGCAACTTACCTCGCCTTTGCTTGCATAGTCACCATGTTCATACTATCACTACATTCTTCTCATTGACCAGTGTGATTCAAAGAGGTACTCGCTGTTTGATGCTTTGGAGAAATCAGGTAGCGCTGGGTCCAACAATGCGGTGTAGTTCTGACATGAGCGTTGAGTCCTCCCACCCCCTCTACCTTATTCTCCTCCTCCTTCTCCTATCCCCTCCCCTTCTCCTCCACAGCTTCCTCCCCCTCCTCCCCTCCTCCCTCCCTCCTCTCCCTCCTTCCTCTTCCTCCTTCTCCCTCCTTCCCTCATTTTTCACCTCCACCTCCCATCTTGTTCCTACATCGACTCTTCCTCTTCTTCTTTTTCCCCTTCTCATCCCCTGCCTCTTCCTCCCACTCTTTTCCACCACTGCTGCTTCCACACCTTTCTCCCACTCTGTTTCCATCACTTCTCTCTCTCTCTTTCCCCTGCTCTCCCATCCTGCTGTTTCCACACTTCGCCTGTTTCCATACTGCTGTTTCCGCACTGCTGTCTCCACACTGCTGTTTCCACACTGCTGTTTCCATACTGCTGTTTCCGCACTGCTGTTTCCGCACTGCTGTTTTCACTCTGCTGTTTCCACACTGCTGTCTCCACACTGCTGTTTCCACACTGCTGTTTCCACACTGCTGTCTCCACACTGCTGTTTCCACACTGCTGTTTCCACACTGCTGTTTCCGCACTGCTGTTTCCACACTGCTGTTTCCACACTGCTGTCTCCGCACTGCTGTTTCCATTTCTCTGCAACAGCCTACGTTGACTTACTCGCATCCCCAGAGTAGGAAATCCACAGTGTCTTGCAATGTCAGGCCACTATGAAGCCACCATCCAGAGAGGCCCTGCACTGTTTTGCAGATTTTTCTTGAACTTTTTTGTATTTGTCTTTTCCCCTTGGTTATCTTTTTTTTGCAAAGATTGCAAATAGCCAAGTTTGGACTTTTGTGTTTTGTACTTTGAAGGTTTTTTGAATTACCGTCTTTAAGAGTTCTTTTTCAGTTGTTTATTATTTATTAATTTGCTATTCATTGAATCACACAATCACTCATCATACCTCTGCCCAAGAAGGGGAATTTACGCCAATGCCAAAACTATAGAATAACCAGCCTCATCAGCCACGCCAGCAAGATCATGCTCAAAGTTATTTTGAATCCACTCAAAAAGGAGGCAGAAGAACACCTTGCAGAGGAACAAGCTGGGTTCAGGGCAGGCAGGAGCACTATCGAACAGATTTTTAACTGCCACATACTAATGGAAAAACATCTTCAACATCAGAGAGACCTGTTCCACAACTTCATCGACTTCAAGAAGGCTTTCGACAGAGTATGGCACGAAGGCCTGTGGCAGGTCCTCAGAATGTTTGGCATTGAAGAAGGACTAGTGCAAACCATTCAAGCACTATACAACACCGCAAGCAGTGCAGTCCTTCTGAACAATCAGGTCGGAGACTACTTCAAAACCACAGTTGGGGTCCGACAAGGATGCCTGTTATCTACAGTCTTGTTCAATCTGTTCTTGGAAAACATTATGAGAGAGGCCCTCCATGACTTCCGCTCTACCATCTCTATTGGCGGCAGACCCCTCAAAAACTTGCGGTTTGCCGATGAGATTGACCTCATGGGCGGAAGTAACACAGAGCTGCAAGATCTTACGACCAGACTTGAGAACAGAGCGGGAGCATATGGGATGGAGGTGAGCTCGGAGAAAAGTAAAGTACTTGTGAACAGCACGAGCAACACAACTGCTAAAATTTACATGAACAGCCAGCAACTGGAGGAGGTAGATGCTTTTAAATACCTTGGCACTACACTCACAAAGGACGGGCGATCGACGACAGAAATCAAAGTCAGACTAGCCACGGCAACATTTTCCATGACAAAACTCACCACCATAAGGAAAAGTAAAGAGATCAGTTTCCCAAACAAACTAAAGCTCTACAAAGCCCTAATTCAGACTATCCTGCTGTACGGAAGTGAAACCTGGACATTGACTACTGAAACAGCAAAGCGAATCCAGTCATTTGAAACAAAATGCCATAGAAAACTGCTGGGCATATCCTGGAGAGAACAAAAGACCAATGATTTTGTCAAGAGCCAAATAACATGGCTGGCAGGTCCACAGGAACCCCTTCTCACCAGTCAAGAAGAAAAAGCTGACATGGTTCGGCCACGTCACCCACCACAACACTCTGCCAAAAACAGTACTGCAGGGAACACTCGAAGGTGGCAGAAAGAGGGGAAGACAGAACAAGTCATGGATGGACAACATCAGAGAATGGACCAGGATGAATGACTCGGCACTACTGCGCAAAGCCGAGGACCGAGATGGATGGAGGATGCTTACCATGGCATCGTCTTTCGTGTCTCCTCCACGTCCGCCAAGGTCACGGGAAGTGATGATGATGATGATGATTCATTGAATTGTGTACAATAATACAAGTGTTTAAAACTATCATGTCTGGAAACAATAGTACATGGCTAACAAAACAAAGTTTTCGTGTAGGACACTTAAATATCAATCATGTGATAAGAAATGACAGAAATACCTGCAATTCTATCAAATTCTGAAAAGAATTTCCATGTTTTTGGCTTTTCTGAAACACATTTAAATACTCATATCTCGGATAATGACATCTCCATTCCAGGTTATACCGTTGTTCGTAGAGACCCCCATAGTTTTCATGAAACAGGTTTAATGGTCTATATTCACAACTCTATTCAGTTTAAAAGGCTAATAGATTTAGAGCAGCATACAGTAGAAACGATTTGGATAGAAATCAAAATCAAACATGCTAAACCACTTCTTTTGCATTTTCTGTACAGAAATCCTGCTGAAAATGTTAACTGGATTAATCGATATATAGATATGATGGAAAATATCAATGAGGATTCAAAGGACATAATACAGTTGGGGGACTTTAACATTGACTTGATTAAAACAAATAACCAATAGATGCAAACAATCGTGTTATTCCATTTGAAACAGTTGATAAACACACCAACACGTATCACTAAGACTTTGAAAACTTTAATAAACCATGTTTATACTACCAATCCTAATGCTATTTTTGAGATAGCTGTTCCAGTTTTTGGTTGTAGCGACCATTTTCCAGTCTGTATCACTTGGTCAAAAAAAAAATAAAAGTAATCAATCTTAATCATAAGACTGTTACATATAGAAACTTTTCTAAATTCGATACTATTTTTTGCAAGATCTTATAAACTCTCCCCTTAACAGTGTATATCAGATGACCAATCCAGATCATGCTCTTGACCTATGGTACCAGATTTTCTGTGGCATTTACAATAAACATGCTCCCCCTCAAACAAAAAGAGTTAAATACCGAATTAAACCACCCTGGCTCACTAAACAAGTTCCAGAAAATATTCATTTAAGAGATAACCTGTTAAAAAGAGGATATCAAGAAGAATATAAAAAGCAAATAAATTATGTTACTAATCTTTAAAGAGCAGAAAAAATGAAATACTTTGAACAACTAGTTGATAAAAACAAAGATAGTAAGACCATTTGGAAAGCCATCAATAAACTAACAAATAAAAATATAAGTGATACTTCAAATAACATTAAAGATATATCAGCCGATGCAATAAATCATAATTTGTCAACAGTGTCATCTCAGATAATCATTAACGACAACTCAGATAGCAATGATTTAAGAGACCTAAAGACCTTTTGCTCTAACCATAACATCTATACAAAGCTCAACATCACACCTGTTAGTGTCCACGACGTGTTTATTTCTTTAAAAGGTTTAAAACAAACAGCAACACGTGGACTAGATGGACTGGATGGTATTATTCTAAAACTTGCTGCTCCTGTAATAACAGACACACTTACATATGTGATAAAATCTTTGTATAAGTAAAACACATTTCCAAAAATGTTAAAGCAAGCCAAAGTAATTCCGTTGTTCAAAGCAGGAAAGACTGCTGATCCTTCCAATTATAGACTAATATCTATTCTGTCAACACTTTCAAAGCCTTTAGAACATCACATATATAAATGCCTTCTTGCTCATCTGAATAAGTATAATCTCACACATCCTAACCAATCTGGATTTAGAGCCAACCATTCATGTACTATAGCATTATTAAAACTCACCGAAAGGTGGCTATCCAATACAAACAAAAACCAATTTACCGGAATTATCTTTGTCGACTTTGCCAAGGCATTCGACGTCCTTGGTCACAATCTCCTCTTAAAGAAACTAGCCGTCTATAACATATCTCCCAATCCCCTCGAACTTATTTGTTCCTTTCTATCTAACAGACAGCAAAAAGTTTATCTTACAATTGCTTTTCTAAGTACCTTCCAAATGCTTAGGGTATTCCTTAGGGGTCTGTTCTTGGTCCTCTGCTATTTTCTCTATATCACTACTTACCTTTATCTAGTACAACATCCTGTTAACTTTTTGCAGACGACACCACCATAGCCACAACCGATAGGGATCCGTACCAGGTCTTTCGAGTAATGCAAGAAAACATATGAATCATTATGGCACCCAATCCCAACAAAACAAAATTCATGCTTATTTCAACTAGGCAAAAACGTCAAAATCTTAAAAACATAATTAAACTCTCACTCTATATAACTGATGATATAATAGAAGACATTTCAAGTCCTAAACTATTAGGATTAACTATTGATAACATTTATCTTGGTCAGATCACAACAAAAGATTATCAAGAAACATTGCCTCAAAAATATTTCAACTGCGTAAAATAAAACATTTTCTGTCTCTGTACCAAGAAAAATATTCTTTCATTTTTTATATTCAGTCAAGCATAGATTATGCTTTTATTCTTTGGGATCTGGCGAGCACACTTAACTAAATCTATTATAAACTTATAACGTGCTGTTAACTCATTTTATAATAAATATAATAAATGATAATAATAAATAATAATAATATAATAAAATATAATAATAAAAACAATAATAATAATAATAATAAGAATAATAATATAATATGTGGAATTTATATAGTGCTGAATCTTGCAAAACACAAATCAAAGCGCTCAGATGACATTTTTTAAAAAGAATCAGATCACATCGCATCACATCACATCGGATCGAAATGGATCGTTTCAGGGTCGGATCAAATGAGACTGGAAACAGATGAATTAAAAAAAGTGAATACAGGAATGTATGAATATTAGATAAGTCATGTTCATTAACTGATGCTGATTATAGAGATAATAACCTCCTTCCGTTAACCTCCAAACTACTGTTCAACAAAGGAATTCTTATGCATAACATTTTTCATGGCTTGTCCCACCATCACTAAGAGACATGTTTACAGTTAATGAATTTAGGCACTCGCACACTATCGATCTTCCTTTGCCTAGAATTACATTATATAAATCAAGTCTGTCGTATTCTGGAAGCTGTCTGGAACAGTCACGTCTTATTTAAAAACTGAAACAGACCATAACAGATCAAAAACACTGTAATCATGACTTTTAATGAAAAGTACAAACTGCGTTACATTTCCCCAAATGATTGATCACAATTTCAGATAATGAATGCTGTTCAGTGGTTTGCTTTGTTTGATTGTGTTTACATGCTTGTGGTATGTCAGTTTTCCTAACTGCCAGTTTGTCTATTAATTTGTGCGACATTTGTAGAGAGCATTTGTTATGTGTACTTTCCTACCATTTTTTTAAAAACTTTTGCACAGCAGTTATTTCTACATGATTATGTCATCTTTTATTTGGAAACTCTCCCTCATTGCCTCTGTCTGTCTGTCTATCTGTCTGTCTGTCTCTCTCTCCCTCCCTCCGTCCCCCTCTCTCTCTCTCCCTCTCTCTCTCTCTCGTCATCATCTTTACCGCTGTCGTTTTTATTATAACCATCATCCATCGTCGCACCTGCCATTGCATCACTACCCCGCATAGTAGAACATCATTATCTCTTCTGCTACTACACTACTACTACTACTACTAACTACTACTACTACTACTACTACTAACTACTACTACAACTACTACCTACTACTACTACTACTACACTACTACTACTACTACTACTACTACTACTACTGCTACTACTACTACTACTACTACTACTACTACTACTACATCATTGGCGTCGACGATAGCGACTACATTACTACCTTCTTGTTCTTGATGCATTTGTATATCTTGGTGTATTTTCTCTTTTGTCGTTTCCTTTACTCTTTTTCTTTCCATCTTTATTTTTTTCTTTCAAATATATTGCTTTGCTTTAGTGTTTATACTTTTATCCCTTTTGAGGGCTGGAGGAAAAAAAGCTCATTGTACTTAATCTATTACCCTCACCCTAAAGTTGTTTTTTTAAAGTCATCTGAGCGCTTTGATTTGTTGCTTTACAAGACTCAGTGCTATATAAATTCCATACAGTAGTAGTAGTATTAGTAGTAGTAGTAGTAGTAGTAGTAGTAGTAGTAGTATTTTGTTTTTTCATTATTATTATTATTATTATTATTATTAGTTAAATACAATTTCGTATTTCATATTCGGTGGTGTTCAGTGGTGCCTGTTCTGAGCCAACATACACAAGACACCACCTACTAATCCTCTATTGACAGAAATAGCTCAGTGTGTGTGTGTGGGGGGGGGGGGGGGGGGGGGGCAGACCATGCAACGCCCGTCTGGGGTGGTAACCACCCCCCGTCCCTCCAGCACCACTCTCCAGTGAACCTCCAGCCCTGGAGCTGTACACCAGGCACACACCAGTCTGTGGGCAAACCGAAACTGAGGTCACCATGAGACCGGAACAACCAGGTCACCCAATCAGAGACAAGTTCCTTTCTGTGCATGATGACCAATGAGGATGATGTCATTATGCTGCTGTGGAAATGAATCAGTTTTACTTCAGAGGGTTGACTTGCATTTTGTTCCTATTATTTTCTTTTTCGCAATCGTTAATTGTGTACGTATTTGTTCTTCTTGTGTTCTTCCTGCCGTCTGTGTGTTTCCCGGTCGTTCAGCGTCAGTACCATCCAGTACAGAGTCATGCAGCATCAGAACATGTGGAAGACTGCCTGAGGTTATGTTTTCACTGAAATCACTAAAGTGGATAAAACTCGACTGTGTGGTCACAGTCTTCCCAGTAAACACACAGCAAACTGTCTTTGGGTAGGAGGCAGCTGGAAAAAACAAAAAAACACCAACGATACAAACACCCCCCAAAAAAACAACAAAAACAACACAACAACAATAAACCCTCTGACTCTTATGGGATTTAAACCCGCGACCTTCCATTCCAAAACCAAAGGCGCTAACCACTGCGCCATGGCAGCTGGCAGATTATAAAGTCTTTTTGAACATCAGGATGAAGTGTGAAACCGTGTAGGGATTAATGGATCTTCAGCAGGTAGAGTTTTGTTCTAAGTTCTTTCTGTCTGTCTTTCTGTCTGTCTGCGTGTCTGTTACTCTCTCTCTCTCCTTCTGTCTGTCCTTTTCTGTCTGTCTCACTATCTCTGTCAGTCTTTCTGTCTGTTCCCTCCCTCTCTCTTGTCTGTCTATCTGTCTGTCTTCTGTCTCCCCCCTCTCTCTCCTCTTACACCTCTCCAAATGAAAAAAATAATGTAAATGCTTATCTTTAACCCTCAAAAAATCACATACAAAAAAAAGAAAGAAAGAAAAATAGAGAAAGAAAGAAGAAAGACTCTCCCTCTATTTCTCTATCTATCTGTCTATCCATATCTATCTAACTATCTATCACACATACAACGCACGCAAACACACACGCGCACAAGACACGCACGCACAAGACACACACAAACATCTCCACTCTCCATCACATCACATCTCATCATCTTTATCATCATCAATCATTCATCATCGTCGTCGTCGTCGTCGTCGTTGTCGTCATGATATCATCGCTGTCTTTTTCCACTGATTTCAGCATCCTATGCATATAGTCAAAAGTCAATGTCAGAAAAAAGGATGCTATTTTAATTTGATCAAAGCTTTTCCTGATTGTTTTTTGATTGATTTTATTTAATACCTCTTCTTTCCAGTTATATTTCCAGCGCCAATTACGCATGCATATGCACGCACGTGCGCGCGCACTCACTACACACTCACACACACACGCCTTGTTCCTTTTCTTCCAGTTGCCTCCTTCTTGGTCTATTTTCTGCCTTTGTGGTCCGTTCTCTGTTTTCCCAAAAAGACAAAACAACAATTCTGTCCTAACTCCCAGTCAGTTAGTCGCTTAACGGTAGCCCAACGCATTTTCGCTCATAGAGCCATTAGACCACGATGAAGACAACAACATCAAAGAAGAAGAAGAAGAATTGCGAAGAAGAAGAATTGCGAAGAATTACGAAGAAGAAGAAGAAGATAGAAAGAAGAAGAAGAAGAAAAGAAGAAGAAGAAGAAGAAGAAGAAGAAGAAGAAGAAGAAGAAGAAAGAGGAAGAAAGAAGAAGAAGAAGAAGAAGAAGAAGAAGAAGAAGTAGAGAAAAGAAAAAAAGAAGAAGAAGAAGAACGAAGAAGAAGAAAGAAGAAGAAGAAAGAAGAAGAAAGAAGAAGAAGAAGAAAGAAGTAAAGAAAAAGAAGAAGGAGAAAAAGAAGAAGAAGAAGAAGAAGGGTGTCATCAGTTCAAAGCCTTGCTTCTTGACATCTGTTGTGATTAGTGTTGATATTGTTGTTGGCACCTTCTCTTCTAAACTAATATCAACATGACATGTTCAACTTATCAATTCAATGTCAGTAAGCGGTCAGCTCATGTGTGTTTTAGTGCTTTGAATCTAAGTGTGTGTTAACTTTATTGCCAAAGTCAAAGAAGACCATTTCTTCTGGTGTGAAACAGATGTGTGTTACAAGCTGTGACATCAATGGCGTGCATGGTAGTGTTCAAAGCTATCAGCTGTGTGTGCTGACTTGCCCTGATAGCAGAGCTGCCAAGAATTTTCTAGGTGCCTTAAAGAGTGATGAGACGCCAGTTTGCTTACATATACTTAGGACCATTGTGAACAATATTCGCGTGGGAAACAATGACTCTGTGTCCCCTGGGAGATATGGTAAAGAATTAAGTTATGCAACACTCCTGGAACTGGACAATTTTGATACTTTCGGTTTGCCATAGATAAATCTACCCCTACCCCTTCCCCCCTGCTGCCCACCCACCCAGAAGCAAGTGTCATGCCAACCCAGTGCGTAAGTATGGCACACCATTAGGATCAAAACATCTCTCAGTCTCTCTCTCTCTCTCTCTTCTCTCTCTCTCTCTCTCATCTCTCTCTCTCTCTCTCTCTCTCTCTCTCTCACTCTCTCTCTCCTCTCTCATCTCTCTCTTCTCTCTCTCTTCTCTCTTTTCTCTCTCTTCTCCGTCCTTCTCCTCTCTCTCTCTGTGTGTGTGTTTGTGTTTTGTCGTTTCCTTTTTTGGTCTTTTTATATTTGTTTATATCAGCTTTCTAATTGATTTGATTTTGTTGATGCCAGATTTACAATGACAATATAATCCACTCTATCTCTTTCTCTCTCTTCCATATTATAATAATGTTGTTTATGTTAACTTGAAATTATTAGTTGTGATTACTAAAGATTGTCCCTTCTTAGGGCAAGGGCCTGATGAAAAAAGTATGTTAATATTTATCTGTTACCCTTGGGAATAAAGATTATCAGTCAATCAACATGTGTTTGCCTGCCTGTCTCTACTTTGTCTGTCTGTCTATCTGTCTGTCTGTCTGTCTGTCTGTCTGTCTGTCTGTCTGTCTCTATCTCTCTCTATCTATCTGTTTATCTTTCTGTGTTTTTGTGTGCAAGTACTTGATTCATTAACTTTCTCAACAGATCACTGATGCTATCGACATTAAAATCAGTACATAAAGTCTTGTTGATCTAAACTGTCTGTGTGCTCAGGAAGATAATTAAGTTTATTTAATGTCTTAATAGTACCATAGCTACATAGCCTTCACCTGTGTGTTGGCAATGAGGGGGCGGGGGGGGGGGTTGCATGTGTGGTGTGTGGTTACTCCAGTTTTTCAAATTGTACCATCTTGTAAATCTAAAATAATAACTCTATGCCTCGTGTGCCACGCGTGCACGTGCATGTCTGTGTGTATTAGTGTTACGGCAGTGTTTCATATTGTACCTATCTTGTCAATCTAAAAATGGTGTCTTCATTTTTTACCTATCTTATCAGTCTAAAAATGGGAAAACTCTCTCTGTGCATGCGTCCATGTAGTAGTAGCCTTTAGTTTTAACGTCTTTCCAGTTTCAAGTGATACCAGATGAGCAAAACGAATAATTCGAAAGAGTGTGTGTGCGCATGCGTGCGTGCGTGTGTGTATGTGTGTGCGTGCGTGAGTGCTTGTGTATGTTTGAATACATCAAAATGACAAACAGAACGTGCTAAACAACATAACCAAGTAATGTATTTAAAAAAACCCAGAAACAAACAAAACTTCAATAATTATAACAAATGTCCTATGGGACTTGACTGCAAACCCCTAGCAATATCAACATTATAATTATCTACAACTTTGAAAACTTCTTCAATAGAAGTCTAGAAATGAGAGGCAAATAGGGTTTTAAATCCTGGCAGTCAAGCATGATATGAGCAATGGAAATAAAATCTCTGAATAAGCATTCAAAATTCTTGCTAAAGTTTGTATCGAATGCATTTAGTCTCATTATGAAGAATAATGCCTTGAGTTGTCTGTCTCTGATAGCATCTGGATGAGTTTTTCAATGGATAATGTCTTCAAACACGCTCTTCCTACTTAGAATCCGTTTCAGGAACTGTCCTTTGTGCTGATATGACTCCATAAATTTGTTAAAGGATACCTGTTCTAATAATTGGTAACATCTCCTACTGATAAAGAATATTCAATGCTGTGGATCTACTGTCATTTTTTGCACCTTTTTAGCAGATCTATAAACCCACTCCTTTGAATATAGCCTATATGTGGAGTCCAACAAAAGGTGACATTTATACCTCTTAAGCTAATAAAGTTTATCATATACTTGATATCTAATATGATTCTATACATTTTCTTATAATTTGAAGATCTTAAAGCATATAAGGCAGACTTAGAATCCACACAAAATAATATATGATATGTGTGTGCATGTGTGTGTGATATTTTTTGTTTGAAGTTTGGAATGTCTTGTGTCTTTCAGATTAATTATTCGTGCCTGTCAGTTTTGTAACTGTCCTCCATGGAATGATTAATATGTTTGTGACTGTACTTGACCTGTACTTGGTCAGCTTACATTAGGACCCATAGCTGATCTGACTTCTTGCCTTCAGGCCCAGAAACACGGCTTGCTCACAGTTGTTCAGCTTCACTTTCTGATGAGATCCCTGCTGCAGTTGCTGTCAACTTGTTTGCAGTTTGCTGACAACTTTACATCCATTCCTGATGATGTACTGGATGATGTCACTGAAGGCAGAACTGTCTAGTTAAAGACTCCTGACTTTGCACAAAATATCCTTCACGAGATCGTCCTTGTCCTTATTCCTGAAAATGCTCCACAAGTGGACGCCAGGCTTGTTGATGGTGCTGCTCTCATCTAAATGCCATCATCAAAGCTGACAACTACCTCTCAGGTATATGTGAATGTCATCTGTCTTTCCAGACATTACGTGCCAGCTTGGTTCATTATCATGGGATTTCATTGCTTTTGTTGTCTGTAGCCTTTAGGGCTGACAGCTTGAAGTCTGCTACATGGAAAAAAGCCAGGTTCTGGTGCTTAAAGAAGGGTTATGGCTTCAGCATAGATTCCAGGGAACTGGCAACATTTTCTGCTGGTAAATGAAACCAAAAATGAACTGTTCAGGTTCCTCACAAAGACTCATTTGGACAGAGCACAAGTCCATGACAAGATCCTTATATGTACAAGCGCCAAGAAAACCCTGTGCTCATCCAGCAAAGACACCAGCAGACTAGAACCTTATAGCCATGAGGACGCAGACACTCCTCTAACGCTACATGTAGATGACTGTATCACAGAGGCATTGCAGAAAGTCCTCATTAGGACAACAGATACTAACTTAGTTGCACTTGCTGTTGCCTGTGTCCAACTGCAGTTCATGAACTGCAGATTGCTCTTATAGTTGGGAAATACTTTAAATATCTTACATCTCACACAACTGCCACTCGGCTTGGTCCTAATTACTCCAAAGCCTTGCCAGCCTTCCATGCATTGACAGGGTGTGACTATGTGTCCTCCTCTGGAAGAGCAAAGACTAGGATGTGGAATACATGGGCTGCATAGCCACAAGTGACTGATGCCCTCCTACTCATGATGGAACAACCAGCTACCCTGCCAATACCTGGCTCAATGATGGAGGTTCTTCAACGTTCTGTTGTATGACAGGACCAGTGGATTGCAAAGTGTGGATGGCACCAGGAAAAGGATGTGCACAAGGGGAAGATGGCAGCTGGAGCACATTCCTTTTATTTTCAGTGTGCTGCAGCAGCATACCCTATGAACTGTTTACCAAAGTAGTCACATCATTATGGGGACAGTGTTTCAATGCTTCAAAGCCAGTTTGCAGTGTATGGCCTCGTGTACATGGGGTGATGTGATGATTGCAGTAGGGATCAGAGCACATGACAGTACTTTCCCTGTTCTTGCAAGTCCAGGTGTGTGTGTGTGGTGTGTGGTGTGTGGTGTGTGGTGTGTGGTGTGTTGTGTGGGGGTGTGGTGTGTGTGTGTGTGTGTGTGTGTGTGTTGTGGTGGGTGTGTGTTGGAAGTGTGTGTGGAAGTGTGTGTGGAAGTGTGGTGTGTGTTTGTGTGTCTGTGGTTGTTGTTTTTGTTGCCATGGTGCTGTTGCTACTGGTATTGGTCAAATGTTGTTCTCCTCTTTCTACAAATTCTGGTCAGCCAAATCATTTTATTGTCACAGTGTACATGTGTATGTGTGTGTGTGCATGTGCCTGCATGTTTGCGCATACACATGTATGTGTGTGTGTGTGTGTGTGTGTGTGTGAATAATGCTATACATCAGCTCCATACATGATAAAACATAAACTGAAATCCTGGAGCTGTGATTTTGTGTTAGATAAACAAAGCGATATTTTTTTCCCCAAATACTTATGTATGATCGATTATGCAAAAATCTAATATTAATCATTTCTGTGTGTATTCTTGCAATCATTTCTGATGCCACAAAGAAACTATGTACAATTAATAAAGAGCTGCTTCAAAAATGGGGAAGATAAAACAATTAAAGATGTGCTATATTTTTTGCATTTTAAAAAATTGGGGCCCATATAATTTTGATCATCAAAAAAAAGTGGGATACAATTGGCCAATTTGGTTTTTCCCAAAGCTAAAACTGAGGGGGAAGGTACAAAGTATTTTTAAGGGCCAATTTTCACCCCGTCATCTCTTTTCCCAGGGTTTTACCAAAAATTCTTGCTTTGGGGCAGCTGGATTTATGGGGAAGAAAACACTGGTGCCCAGGATTTTCAGATGTTGTTTGGGTGCCTGGGTATATTAGGTTTTACATAATTATAGGAATATGGTTTTTTTTATTTTCTTTTTTCCCCAACCCCAAAGGGCAGAGGGCACAGCTGCGAATCTGGTGATACATTCCCAAAATTTTGTCTTTGTGAATTTTTTGCAGGCAATGGGTTTTTTTGGGGGATCCCCATTTGTTTTTGCCAAAAAAGGAAAAAAACCCAAAGCCCTTGACGGGAATGAAGGAAACTGTCAAGTCAGAGATTTAAAAAAATTTACCAGTGGCAACTTTTCTCTGATACCTTTGAAAAATTTTATTTAAAAATTTAAAACAAAAAAGGGGTTTGGGTTAATTGTAGCCAATTTTTAAACAGTGAAAATTTGTAAAATTTAAATTGCAAAAGTTTTTCTGTTTTTTCAAAACGTATAGATTTGGAGGAACAAGGGAAAGATTGTTCGGCCCGGGCCCCCCAAATTTAAAACAATAATAAGGGGGGGGTAAAAACAGTGTAAACCGCAAACAGGTCATTTTGGGGAAAAGCACTCAGGGGGGTTGTAGTTTTAACACCCTTGGCAGAGAGTTCAGGGGACAGCAGTAAAAGGGGAGAACAGATTTTGAAAATCCCACGGGCCTTCTTACGGGCCCTTCTCCCCCGGGGTCTACGTCTAGGGAAATGGTTACTTTCGGGAAACAATGTCCCTTACGAGATTGGACACATGGGGTTGGGACACATTTTAAAAAACCTTTTTATAATAAACACACTCTCTCTTTTTTAGTGGTTTTCCCTTTAAAGTTGGGGTTTTGGGAAGTGTGTGTGTGTGGGTGGTGTGTGTGTGTGTGTGTGTGTGTGTGTGTGTGTTGTGTGTGGTTGGTTTGTGTGTGGTGTGTAGTGGGGTGTTGTTTTTTTCTTTATTTAAAAATTTTATTGGGATAAGGGAATAAGCACTCATGGTTTTTTTAAAACCCGACCCCGGTGTATGGGGTTTTGTAAATTATTCCCAATCTTTCCCACGGGCACAAAATGGAAAAAGAAAAAGGGGGGAAAAACCCCGAGTCAACCCAAAACCCAAAAAAACTGTTTTTTTCCAAAAACCAGGCAATTTTGGGGTCCGATTGGGCCCTTCGCCCACCAAACCCAAAAAACTTCCCATATTTTTATAAAAAAAACAAAGCAGTTTCCCTTTGACTCGGTTTTTTCCCCTTTTCTCTCTACAAAACTGAAAGTAATACAAATTTAAATTTTTGAGGGGTTAAAACTAAAAAAATTATGGGAATTTAATGCTAAAAAAAATATTTTTATCAAGAACTTGTCAAAAAATTTATTAACAACTTCAAGAACTTTATAAAGCAACTTATCAATTTCTTATCAAAAATTTGTAAAAGAATTTTATAAAACAACTTTTTTAATAACTTTCAACAATTTAATCAAAAAAACTTTCAAGAAGGGTCAAGAACTTATTAACAACTTATCAAAAAATTAAAAAAGAACTTACCAAAAAACTTATTAAAAAACTAATACAAAACTTACCAAAAAACTTATCAAAAACTTATCAAAAAACTAAAACAAAAACAAAATTAAAGAACTTTTTCCAAAAAATTAAAAAATTCCCCATCAACAATTTTACAAAAACCCTTTATCAAAAAATTGGGTCAAGAACCCAACAACAATTATTTTACACAAAAAAATTTTTGAAAAAAGAAGACAACATGAATTGCGACAAATTTTTTTTGGGATGACATCTACGGGTTTTAAGTCAAGAAAAAATAACAGATGAAAAGTCACTGGATAAAGGAAAAGTTGTCCTCTTGTTTCTTGTGGAAAAAAACAAAGCAATACTTGGGAAACAACTAACAGTTAAACCCGGGTGCAGCATTATCACAAAAGCATTTTTAAGTTTTTTTAATAGGAAGGGAATTCTTCTTGGAGCAAAAATGGTGAAAACCTAGGGCCATACTATTATTGGTCTATATGCAAAAAGCAACAAGTGGGGTTTTTTTTAATGTGGACTCAAAAAGCTGATTGCTTTATGACCCTCCACAAGATCCTATTTTGTCTAAAACGCGGGAGACACTTGGTGTGATATTTATTACCGTTTTGGCTTTTTGTTAGCCCCAGTAGCTGCTAGAAATGATAATTTTAAAAACAATAAAATTTTAAAAACCACATAGAAAAGATGGAGGAACAAACACACCCACGCCCCAAAACAGGAAGAAAGGGAGAAATGTCAAGAACCAAGAGAAACCCCCTTTTTTTCCACAAGGGAATCTGTAACAAAAAAACCTGGGAAAATTTAAGCTGGCAAGATTTAGCAAAGGGAATGACAGAAAAACTTAGAAACCCAAGCAAAGAAAAAAATCTTATCGGGAAAAAAATTTTAAAAAAAAACAGATCCCTATAGAAACCCAAAAAAAAGCCAGCACCCCCAAAAAACAAATATTCAGTTTTAACCTTAATATTTTGGTATAACGCTAGGGGAATTTTTTTTTATACACCTTTAATAGATATGGGGGAACCCCAAGCACCCGGGAAGAAAAGGGAACCGCAGCAAGAAAAAAACCAAAACCACAATCACAGCCACAACCATGAAAAGAAAAACAGCCTGACAACGACCCAAATTCAATAAGAAAAAAATAGTTATAAAAAAAATTTATAATTTAAAAAAATAGGGAGTACAAAAAAAGACGGCCGTCAATCGGGTTTCTACCCCTCCCGGGTTTTGGCGGGTCTTAGTGTAGGCTATACTATTTAGGAAAAGAGTTTCAAAAAAGAGCCTGCTGTTTAAAAAACCAGATTTTGGGGACGCGCCAAGCTATTGGGGTTGTAACAGCACCCAATTGCAAAAATAAACTTCCTTTTTTAAGGGGGAATTTAAATCCAAAAAATTTTAAACCAAAAATTTAGAAAATGGCTTTTTTTAGTGATGAGGGTTGGTGGTGCTTTTAGTTAACGCACTTGTTTTTTTACAGGTAGCAAAACTTTTTGTTTTCAAAACTTCAAAACAGCAAAAGAAAAAGGAAGAGACTGAAAAAGGAAATAGAAAAAATAAAACAGAGAACAGGCAGAATACAAAAAGACAAAGAATTGCTCATTTAACTTTTTTAATGAAAAACTTCGTGAAAAAGGACAGCCGCAAAAACATTTTTGATGTTGACGGGGCAAAAAAAGATTTAACAAATTGTGACAGGAAAACAAATACCCTCCTATTACAAAGCCACACCCTTCGTGATTATTAAAAACCCACTAAAACCCAAAAAGACAGGCGAGTTTTGTTTTATTGTGGGGGCATGAAATAGTATATTTTTACCCACGAATTTTGGGAAACCCAAACAGGAAAATTTTTTTTACTTTTTAATTTAGAACAAGGGATCCCAAACCTCTAAATCAAACTACACCCCCAAAAGGGTACGGGAAAAGGGACAGAGG
The DNA here is from genome assembly GCA_028751875.1 of Rapana venosa. NCBI lineage: Eukaryota > Metazoa > Mollusca > Gastropoda > Neogastropoda > Muricidae > Rapana > Rapana venosa. The sequence continues at coordinate 24,800,751 of CM054168.1, read as the reverse complement.
GGCTTTTAAATAAATGGCATTGCAGCAGGAGTAAGTTTCCAAAGTAGCAAAGAAGGGGGCGCCCTAAAAAGCAATATGGCAATCTATTTACCTTCCCCAAGAACATTAATAAAACCCCCCTTTCATCAACATGAAGCCAAATGATACTCAAAAAATAGACCTTTTATACTTACCACATGACACAACCAAAAAAAAGAGGTAAAAGTATGTCTTACTAAAAGGGGAACGTACTTCTAGGTAAAAGAGCAGACCCCCTTACGAAAAAAAATGCCCCGAACTGCAGTTGTTTTGAAAGGGAAATCTATAGTGGGCCCCCCCACAAAAAATTTTCCCGGGCTTATTCGGGTGCGATGAGTAAAGATTTTTAAAGGGGAGCATTTAATCTTTGGTTACAAAAGGGCGGGTTTTTAAGAAAATTAAAAAAAAGTTACCAGGCAACCCAGATCTCAACCCACGGGTTGAAAGTTTTAAAAAAGCTGTTAGCAAAAAGACTTTTTGCATATCAGTCCCCAAAGAAATCTTTGACCCCGGCCCACGAAATACAGAGGGGGTAAAAAAAGACTGCCTGCATTTTGAGAGCAAGGGAACTTGAGATAACAAAGCCCAGGGTTAAAACCGGGTGGACGCCATAAAAGGGCCCAAAAAAAATACAACACACCCAAAAAAAACCCCTTCAAAGAAACCACTAATCCCCTTTTGGGGAAGGGGAACTGAGATATCGGGATGCCCTGGAGAAGCTAAAGGGCCAGCGACAGTCACAAACAGAAAAACAGTTTCCCATCGGGAGCATAGCACTTTTTGAACTAAAAAAATTTTGTGGAGATGGACCCTCCTTTTTTTTATTTGTCATTACCTGAAACCACAGCGAGTTTTTTGTTAGAGGGGAACTGCATTTAGTGCCACCTAAAACTGTCCCGCTTCTTTAAGGTAGGTTTCTATTTAAATCAAAAAGAAAGTGACTGAAAGGTCTAAATCTAACTGTTTTTTTACACAATTTAGGGGGAACATTTTTGAAAATACTGAAGGGGGTTGGACACTCTCTAAACCCACAAACAACTCCTAAAATTTTTTTATTTAGAAATTTCTTTCGTCCGTGACAATTTTTTTTTCTACTTGCTCACCATAATCTCAATAAGGGCAGCACTTTTTAAAAGCGAGACGGGGCCCTTGAACCACTCCCTTTTATTTGAAAAAGAGAAAACCAATCCATTGTGATTTCAACCAAATTTTTAGCTCGTATATAAATGTTAAAAAAAAAAAATTATTAATTAATTCTTTTTTCCCAGTTCCAAGTGCTATGAGGCTCTGGTGAAAAATAAAATTCTTTTTGACCCCGTGCTATCATGTTTTTTTTCTAACCACAGTTTGTTGTTTTTGGGGGCAGGGTTTGAGCAGAGTTTTTGGGTTTTGTAAAGAAAAAATACTCCCCTTAAAGAGAGCTTTTTGTATTTATAAAGACTGATGCTTGTTTTGACCACCGTTTCCCCAAACCTTTTGCCTTTTTTATAACACCTTTTTTAAATTTGAAACCCACTTAAAAATCTTGCCCTAAACCCAACATATTCTTTGAAAATAGGGGTTTTACCCTTTTCCTTCATCTTCCCCAAAAACCCTTTTTTGTTTACTGAGAATGCAAGGGACTATTTTTTGGGGATAATCACAGGTATCAACCAGGGCCCTTTGACCCCGCGTTCGTCCTTACAAGGCCCTTTGGGTATATATCTTCTGGGTATGTTTGGATGAAAGGTCTTTTGTCTGGTAAAAGGGACCCTTCACCCGGAAAAGTTTAAAACCTTCAAGTAATCAAACAAAAAACTCTACCCTAAACGCTTTGACAGCCCCCACCCACAAAAAACCCAATGAATAATGGTTTTTCTGGGTTTAACCTGAAAATTCTTCATCATGTTTCCAAAAGGGGACGCCCATGAAATTCCCTGTAGTCTTGTAGCTTGGGCTTTGTGTTAGCTTTTTGGTTTCATTTTTTTTTTGACAAATCTGCCCATCTTTTTTTTTGTGGGGGTTCTCCATTGTTTTACAAAAGAGTGTTTTTTCATGACTTGAAAAATTTCCTTTTCTGATGCATCATTTTCCCTTTCCCGTTCTAAATTCAGGGGTTTTTCCCATATGTATGGTTTCATAAAATTCCCTTTGGTCAAACAAAATGATACAAAGAACAGCTTAAAAAATTAACCCATGCCTTGGGTAGAACTTTTGCAGTTTTGAGTGACAAACTTACTTGCTCTTGTCATTTAAGTTTGGTACAAGCTTTGGGGGTTTCTTTAGGTTTTACTTTGACCCTTTCCTCCCAGCCAGGGGTAGCATTGTGGCTTCATGTATTTTCAGGGGGATAAAACAAAAATCTACTTCTAAAAACCCAAACCTAGTGCTTGTCGGGGGAAAAAACCCTTTTTTTTGCCCAACACTTTTAAGTCTCATCCCCACTAAAAGGCCTTTAAAAAACCCGAAAGTTTTTATGGAAGTAAACTGAACTTCGCCCATCCATACAGATTGTTTGCGCCCAAAGTACTTGATGTAGTTAGAAGGTTTTTTTGGGGTTCATAATCTTCTAAATATTTTTTTTTGGGGCCTTTTCAGAAATTTGTGCAAGCCATACTGATGGCCACCACGTAGACCACCTCAATCTTTTGGAAAAGGGTTTAAAAATACAAATAAATAAATTAACACCAGTAAACTTCAAAAAAAGCACCCCAAGACATTCCTGGTGCTGTAAAAAAAGTAAAAAAGGGGTTTTGGTCCATAATTTTCCCATCCCCGTTTTTCCCCCCCCCTGTTTTCTAAAAGACATGAAAGCAAACATGAAACAGCAAGTAATTTTTGATCATGGTAACCCAACCCTTTTTTTCACCCAAATTTTTTTTCCATCCCCACGAGAAATGTTTTAGTAACATCACTGATTCCTTTGCCTTCGGGCTGGGAAAATGCTTCTTTTGGTGGCACTTTTCTTCATAAAAGGGGAAACCCCCAAAGAGTCCATGTACCATAAGGATAGACCCTTTTCGCACAAGCTTTGTGTCGAAGAAATTTTTCTGTAATTGAGAAAGTATTTCAGTGATGAAAAAAGGACTCTAGAGATCCCATCAGATTTGTGCAAAATAAAAGAAGGATAAACTTTTTTAGTGAAAAAAGTCAGGTACTTCTCTGTGACTGAGAAAATGCATAAGCCTTGTACTCATCATTATTTTCCCGCATAAATTAGGGTGATCAAAACCCTCTAAGATTGGGGAAAAGACGGGCAGCCCAAAATTTTTAGGTCTATTTTTAATTTGGGTAGTTTTACATTTAACAAAGGGGTCCCTCCACGTTTTTTTTCCACTGATGTGGTCATGACCCCTGACTTTTTTGATTGTTTTGGCACACCCGGGTGTCAATAAATTACCACAAATCCAACAATGTGTGGTTTGGGGAAACTGTTTCCTGGCCCTTCTTCGTCTTTTAAAAAACTTTTGAAAATTTTGCGGCTGAGAGAAGGGGAACTAGGGATTCGCTTTCAGTTTAAAGAAAAAACTTCTGCGTTGGTCCTCTTTAAAAAGTTGTTTCTGTGTGCCCCGTCAGATCTAACTAACAACATAACAAATGAACAGCCCTTGATGATTACTGATAATTTTATTTTTAAAGGGTAGATGTTCCGGTGTTTGGCCTTGGTATGGTAAATGATAGACAAAAAAGTCAGTTACACTCCAAAAGGACCTTTTGCATTTTTAATATTTTCTTGAATTTACACTTTGCTTCCGGGTTTTCGGGGGACAAGTTCAGTGATTCCCTTAAACCCTCGCTTTACAATGATTTCTGTGTTTATCTGCACCCTTGCAAAGATGGTAAACAAAACCAGCATCGTCTGAAAAACCCCTTTTTTGTGCGGATGTTTTGTTGCCCTTGCCATTAGTCTACTCATTTTTCCAAATTTTGGGTATATTTGATAGACCGGGGCTCCGCCCCCCCGTGGGGATGCTTCGTTGTGATTAATAAAAGATCAACAGGGTTTTCTTGTCGGGATTCCCCTATTGTTGGAGTTTTTTTTGTACCCCTAAGTGGTCTTAACCCCACAAAAAAGTACTGCCAGCACTTATCCCAGGGAACACATTCACACTGATGGGGGGGTTTAATTCCTCAAAAAAATCAATTACTTTTAAAACACCCCACGGGAAAAAGTAAATTTGCTGTAAATTTGAGCTTTTTACAATTTCATGAAAATTTAAAAAACTCTCTCTCCCATTTTTTGTTACATGAAAAAAACTTACCCAGCACACACCCAAAAAACACTTGTAAACTTTGTTCTGTTTTTCAACCAGCTCTCTTAGCAACTATTTCTTGTGAAAAATGGAATTTAACTTCAAACCAACAAGGGGATAAACCCTTTGTTTGCTTTATTCTATGCGAAAAAAACCTTCCCAAAACTGTCCACCTAAACCCCTCATTCTTGCTGTTTCGCAGAAAAATTCGAAGTTGCGCATAATCTCATTGCCCATGTTGTGTTGCGCTCTTAAAGGAGTTCAGTGCTTTTTTTGTTGTCAGGGACATTAGTCCTCTTTTTTTTGCTGGGGTTGTATAGAATTTCAAAACCCAATTTTTTACCTTTACTGGGGTTCCGTTGTTATTTTGTCTGGAATTTTGGGCAAATTGAAATCTTGGATGCTTTTTTACCCCCTTTTTTCGTCTGTGTGACTTTTGGGCTCATTTTTCTGAAACCCTTTGTCCTTTTTGAGCCTAAAATAAAATCTCTAACTCATATAGTAAGAAAAAAAAAAAATTTAAATTTAAATTTTTTAATTTTCTTCTTTTTTTTTTGTTTTTGCTACGGTATGAAGCAGTGAATCTACCATAGGTTTAAATTTTTAGCCCTTTAAAAGAGTACTCAGCTGAGATTGTCCAAAGGGCCAAACAGTACCCCCTTTTTTTTGTATTCCCTTTTTTTTTGAGTCAAAGTCCAAGGGTTAGCCTTTTTTGGGTTTTTTGTTCTGGAGGTTTGAACTTTTGACGCTTGTAGTCATCGTTGTCATCCTAAGGGCGTTTTAAAAACCCCTTCTGATATTTTGGAATCTGTTTTTGAGCTTTGCTAAAAAATGAAATCTGAATGAGCTTAGCTTGGCCCAATTCAAGGGAACAATAGCATAAATTTTTTTTAGTTTACGAAAAACCTTTTTTCGAAAAGACTTATGTACAAATGAACGGCTCCCGCTGTTTTTTGGAAAAAAGAGCCCAATGTATAGAAGGGAGGAGCTCCAATCCCGTAGCCCAAAAGAGCAATGCCTGTTCCTGCTGCGGGGTGTTGACAGGTTGCTGTACCTGTTGTAATTTTGACTCAAAAACAGTAAAAAGCTGATCTGTACCCCCCTGCATTTTGTATACTTTTTCTAGTTGTTGCTCAATTCATTCGCATCTGTGTAATGTTTGTCAAACGAAAAAGGTTTTTAGAAATTTTCTTAAAAAGGGTTAGGATTTGGGTTCACTAGGAAAAATTTTGGATATTTAGGGGTCGTCATTTTTTCTTATACTGTTTAAAAAAAAGTGTTGTAATTTTTATTGGTATTCAAACGTAAACTTTTTAATTGATTGTCGGGAGTACAACATCTGGGTTTTTAATTTTGGGGCTTTTCAACGAGGGCAATGTGGTGTAGATTGAGGGGTGCTAATTGTGTCACTGGGTGGTTAGGAGGGAAAATTTACTTTATTACTGGGAAAATTTTTTTTAAAATGTCATTGTCAAAACCCCCGTTTTTTTCCGAAAAGAATAGCAAAAAGTGGGGGGCATCGACGTCGAGGGCTTTCCGTTTAAAATAAAACCCATCCTTTAACAAGAAAGAACTCTTTTTTCTCTTGGGAAACAGAAAACCCAAGTGTACTGATACCGAGGAAAGTAAAGGAAGGGGAAACGAGCAAAGTGGTTTATTTGGTTTTTGTCACTGAGTCTTTTCTAAGAAACAAATAACGTGTCCCTTTTCGGTAATGCTATTTTCTTTACTTCATTTTTGCTAGCGATTGATTGGCTAGTCTATTTTTTACGGGGCCTGCATTTTGGGGTTTACGGAAAATTTTTGTCGGGCGAAAAGAGAAATGTATGGGGGCCCAATAAAATCAAAAAATTGATCTGCCAGTCGATGCTTGTTTGAGTGCCATTTATTACTTTATTTTGTTCTTTTTTAAGTAAAAAAAAACATCCTTTTTAATGCTTTAAACTTCAACATTACCAAATGTTCAAGTTTTGGAAACCGAGGAGGGTTTCTTAATTCTTCTATTTCTTTAAAGCTTGTAGTATCCAAAACAGTTTTTATACTCAAAAAACGTAAACTTCACCAATCTCCCCATCCTTCCAAACTCTTGGGGACCCTCCCCCAAATCTTTAAGCTCAATAGGTTTTTCATGTTTCAGGGGTCTTATTACGGGGCCGCGGGACCCCTTGGGGGTTTCGTATGTTTTTAGTTTTTTTTTTATTATTTTTTTCTAAGGGAAAATGTAAATTTTTACAGTCAACTGGTTTTTTGTGCGCATCTTTGATTGTTATACAGAGTGTTTCAAAGGAAGCCTTTTTTTAGCCTTTTTTAATTGAAAAAGTAGAAAAACTATTGTCGCGTTTTCACCCGTACTTGGGTCTCTAGGGGGAAAGGGGAAAAAAAATTTTCCCCCCGTAAAATCGAAGGGACTGATGAGGAAACTTTGTCACCCACTTTGGGTTTTTTGGTTTTGTTTAACTGGACAGGTGTACAAAAAGCAAAGGTTTACTGCCAAGTCAATGGGGCTTTTTACCGACAAAAGGGGTTTTTTCCCCGCCCCAAAACCCTCCAACCCCCAACAAAAGGGTACTTCCCCCTCATCCCAAACTGAAATTTTCTTTTAAAGGGGTTTTTTCCCGAAACCAAGCATTTCGCAAGGGCGTAAATTGGGATACTTATTTCCCTTTAAGAAGGCCCGTAGATTTCTATTAAAAATAGCTTGGTTAAATTTTGCTTTTGATACCAATGGGCAAAGAGCTCCTTTTCCAGTGGCAAAATATAATAACCCTTTATCTTTCAGTAAAATTTTTTAAGCTTTTTATTCTAGGATCTAAAATTTTTTAATCCAATTGTTGCTGCTGTCAAAGTTTTTCCATGATACTTTTTTAGAAGACCTCGTGCAAAGCAAATGTTTTATGTTGGACAGCGGTTGCAATAGGAAAAAGGTAGTTTAACAGGCACACAGTTTTGGGTGTTTGTTAGTGTTATAAACATTTTTTATTTTTTTATAGAATAATAATGTAAAAAATAAATAAGGAAGCAAAAAACGAGGCTGGTCTCACTTTAAATTTAAAGACTATTAACTTTAAAAAAGCTAGATTTTCTGTGTCAGAGACAAACTCTTTAAAGTAAAGTTCCCAACCCATTAAAAATCATACATAAACCCACCCAAAAAAAAAAAGATGCTAAAAAAAAAGCAAAAGCTGGTTTTCTAAATTCCCTTTTCAGTTTTTCCAAAACCCCTTTTAAAATTTGCTATTCACTGTGCAAAATACAGGCTGTGGGGTTTCGTATGCTGAAACCATGGGAAACATCCAAACCATTAGTAAAGTCCGGGGTACAGGTTTTATTTACTACAGTTCAGGCTTTTGTTATCAAATTACAAGTTCCCTTTTCAAAATGGGGGGTTGTAGCCCTTTAATCCTTTAATAGTTTGGATTAAAAGAAGGCGTAAAGAGAAGGGGGTTTCAATGAATTTAATAAATTTATCCAAAAGATATTCAGACAAAAGGGAAAAAAAATCATGGCATGGGGGAAACTGTATTGGGAAAGGGGGAGGGGGGTTATGTTTTGGGTTTGGGGGATCAAGGGGGGGGATAATTATTCATGGAATCCACCTATACATTTTTCGAACCAGGGTCTTTATAAAATTTAGGTTTAGTAAACAAAACATGTAAATGGGATGGACAACTTTTCTTCTTGATAAAAGGGAAAGGGTTAACAAGACCGGGTTTAAAAGGATTAATGAAATCGGTTAGAACTTATGTATGGTTTTACTTGGTGCACAGGGACAGACAAGATCAAGTAAAGTTAAGGGGGTGGGTTTGAACGCATAAGCATTTCTAGCAAAAACTTGAAGACAAAACATTAATTCTGCTGTTGACTTGCCGCTAGTTTTTAAAAAATTTTCAAGATTTTTCCCCTATGCTAGGTTAAAGGTTTAACCTTTTCTAAAGGGCATGACTTTTTAAATGCTACCTTTCAAACAGCAGTTACAAAAAGGAAAAAGTTACAAATACAATAACAATATTATAATAGCTGGAAAATGATTGAAAAATTGGGGAAAAAAATTAAAACATAAAAAAAAACCAACTGCAACAAATTGGGACCAAGACCCGTCATGAAAGTGTATTAAAATCCTGTGCATGAAAAATTAGTAAGTCCCTTTCATGAAAAACCCAAAAAAAAAATTAAAACCAGAGACAGTCACTATGACGAAGTAGCTGCTTTAACGAGTTACTTTTTTTAGGAGGCCTTGCTTATCTTTATTTTTGAAAGAAAAAAACCCCCCAAAATAAAAAAGTAATGCCCCCTAAATTTTTCGGGCCCTAAATTTTCCAAAAAACTTTTTCCGCTGCTGATAATACCAGCCCAAAAAACAAGCCGATTATAACCCGGGAAATGCAAACGCCAACTTTGTAGGCAAAATTTTTTTGTAAACTCAGCTAAGTGACCGAGTTGTTTCCTAACCCCGGCTGGGCCTTTGGGGGGGGAAGGTGGGGTTGGGGGTTTGGGGGCGGGAAATGTGTTCCTGTCGCGCCCTACACCCAAATGTGCTAATACGGGAAACCCAAAAGCTTTAATTTTTCTGACAATGTTATCCTTTCTCGCGAAACATGTACGGATTCTTTTGGCTTTGTGTTGTATTTTCATAAAGAATTTGATTAATTGTTTTCTTTTATTCTGCTAACCTGAGATTTTTAGTTGTTGTCGTTATTGTTTAAGAAAACCCCTAATTTTTGTTGGGGTTCATCCTTTCAGATTTTTTAGGGGCTTTGTTTTTGGGTTCTTTCTTTTACTTCTTGGGCAGGTTTGCATCTCTGCTTCGGGTCTTCTGTTTTTTCGTTCTATGTGTTCTCTACATCCCTAGCTTTGCTAAAAAATTTTTTTATCATTCGCCTTAATACTTTTGTAGTGCTTTATTGAGCCCCATTATTTCCGCATGGGGAGGGGTTGTCATTTTTTTGTTTTTTAGGCTGTGTCTTCATCTCTTGTGGAAGCTAGTTTCCAACCCAGAATAGTTTTTAGTTGTTTTTGTTTGCCGAAGTTTCTAGGTCTTCAAGTGGTAGACTTTCAAAGTTTGTTGTTTTGGTTTTTTTTCACATTTTGTATTTTTGGGGGGAAAGGCCCTTTTGTAGGGAAATCCGGGTTAAATTCTGCATCAAAAAATACCAAGTTTTCCCCTGCTACAACACTTTGTCTCTGCTTTATGTATTTTTTGCTAGGAACTGATTTGGATTTTTTTCTTTTTTAGCAATATTTTTTTCCTGTGTCAGTTACAGCATTTCAGATTGTTTTTTGTTGTCCATTTCATAGTCAGTATGGTTTTATTTCTTTGGGGGTTGGTTTTTCCCAAAAATTGTGTGAAAATCTTTAAACTCTTTCTTTCTAAAAAATTCTCTTTGACTGAATGAAAGGGGCTACAGAGGCTTTCGCTTTACCCATATCAAACACGGGTTTTAAAAAAAACGTCCATATCTTTAAAAAGTCTTTCCCTTTTTTCTATTATTGTTTTTTTTTTTTTTTTGCTACTTAAAAAAAAAAAGATGGCGCCCAAAAAAATTTGGAGCAATCCTTGATCCCCTACAGACGTTTAAAAAATCCCTTAGGGATAAAAGGAAACAACAGACAATTTGTTATTACAAACAACCCCCCACTATTGGTGAAAAAACCCGATTCTGACTGTTTGGTTTCCCCAATTTTTGGAAAAAATGATGTCCCTTGTTTCCCCGGGACAACTAGGCTTGCTTTTTAGATTGAACCCAGAGTCCCCGGAGGGTGAAATTTTTTTCCAAAAAAAAAGTTTTGGTAGCCAAAATTTGGGAGGGCTTTTTAAAAAAAGGGTTAGTGTCAAAAAAAGGCAAGGGGAGGTTTTGCCCCAAAAAAAATGCCGGGCATATTCTTGATCATACTGATTTTTTGGGGTGACAAAAAAAAAAAGAGATGATCCTTTTTTAAAAAAGGCCCTACAGGGTGATGAGGGGCCCCAAAACACCGAGTAATTCTGGATAAGGGGAAAAAGGAAAAAAAAATGCTGCCCCTAGCAAAAGCCTATGGTTAAAAGGTTTTTTATTCCTCTTGGGCTTTGAACTGCTCACCTCACATGCCTTACTACAGGGGGCACTCAGAGGGCAGACGGGCGTTTAGCTGACCTTTAAAACAGTGCCCGTGTTATTTCATCCCGTGACCGGGCGGCCCAAAATACAAAAAAACTGGTATATTTTAAGGATGTGTTATCCAAACCCCATCTTGCACCTTGATTGCACACAAAATCAGTCAAGGCTTGCTTTTATTATGAAAGAGCTTAAACCCAAACACATTAATGAAGGGGGGAAAGCAGATTTCTGTATGGAAAATAAATCTTTAAACTCCGGGGAAAATCATTAAAAGGGAATTTTTAATGCTGGGTTTTAAGAAAAACCCAACCCCCCCCTTTTTCCCGATTTAAATGAGAGGTTTTATTAAAACCCCGGGATTAAACATTTTTCATGTACTAAAGAGGGGCACCAAATCAAGTCTATGCCTCAGGTTATTTTTTCCCTATCAAAACTTTGAAGAGGAAGAAAAAACTTTGGTTCTGGTCCAAAAACAATGATACCACAACGGGGGTTAAACAAAAAACCCCTTTTCATCTACATAAAAGTTAGGGTTAATGAAATACCTAACTCTAAATATGCATTGTGGGTTGACTTAAAAATCAACAGATGGGTATAAGCTGCATGGGTTTAGGAAGACGCATTGGAAAAAAGGCTCAGAAGAATAACTAAAACAAATGGGGGGAAAAAAAAAAAAAAAAAGGGGGAAAAAAAAAAATGAAGAACCCCTAAAAAATTTAATTTTTTTTTTTTATGGGTGCAAAAGTCAACATAGAAGGGAAAAAGAATAAAAAAAAGTTTTTAATGGACCCGCTAAGTTTTTTACCAAAAATGCACACTGCCCTCTAATATGTGGGGAAACTGGCCCGTGGCCCAAAACTGTATTTGTTTTTGATTTATTTCAAACAGTTACAAAAAACATTTTTGTTTCATTGTTAAAATTTTTTTCCCAAAACTACACAACAACAAGCATAAAAGAGAGAAAATTTATTTGGGCAGAAGAGGGAAAAAAAAAATTTTAGTCAATCCCTCTGACAGGCTAAGCGAGTGTTTTTGAAACTATTTTCAGGCTCTTTGAAAATAGGCAGACCCTTTTCTTAATTGACGACTGCTCAACAGAGCGTGGCATTGTTAAGAAAAGGAATTTTTTGTCCCAACTCGCCTTTTCAGTTGGGGGCCCTGCCCCAATATCTGTTTGGTTTCTGACACAAAAATATAATAGCATATTAAAAAATTACCGTGAACAAACAAAGTCGTTGTAAATTTTTTACATGAAAGACAGAGATGGGTTTAAAAATTTCCTTTGGGGGAAAAGATGTTTTTACAGAAAGGACAAGAAAGAGAAAAATAAAACTAAAATCAAAGCTCAAAGCATAGTAAAAAATAATACTCCCAAAACCCAATTAAAACCCAAAAAGTTTTTGTTCGGGAAAAACCCCAAAACTTTTTTTTTTAAAAAAAATACACAAGAACATGCAGCGAGACCCCCACATTTCTACATTGTATGAATCATCATCTGGCTGTGTGGCTGGTTTTGCACTGGCCCGCCGCCTCGCGGGGAGTCATTCAGCCAATCAGAAAGCCAGCTGGGTTTTTTGGGCCCTACTTAAACTGAAAGTTATATATTTAAAAATTTTTCACAACTTTTTCCCTCCCCCGGGGCAAACTTCTTCAGTTTGTCGTCCTTGGGCCCAAAAAAATTGGTGTTTGGTTTGGGGGTTTTCCCCTTTTTGAGTCCCCGGGAGTCCCCAAAAATTTTTTTATTTATATTTCCCTTTCGATAAATAAAATGAAATGGGGTTTAGGGTTTTGCTGTACCTGAAATTTCCTCACAAAACTGTTTTTTAATGTTATTAATGTTTTATTATTAAAATGTCTGCACTTCCATTTTGAATTTTTTGTGTTGTGTTAATGCTTGGGGTCGGCATTCCAAGGGTTTTAATGCCCGGGAAATTTATCCCTCTCCTTGGGTCCATTAAAAACATCCGGATTTAAAGGGGCACTTGCTTTTAAAGGGGGCTTTGGGGAAGGGGTTTTTCAAATTTTTTTTCCCGTTTTTTCCCAAAAATTTTTTAGTTTTTTCCCTCAAAAATAAATTTTGTAATTACTTTTAGTTTTAGTAGAGAGATGGGAAAAAGCCGATCAAGGGAAACTGCTTAGTTTTTTATAAAACTATTTCAAGTTTTTGGGTTTGATGAGGCGAAACCCCAATCGGACCCCAAAATTGCCTGGGGTTTGGAAAAAACATATGTGGTTTAGCTTGGGCTCGGGTTTTTCCCTATCTCTGGCCTTTCTTTTTCGAAAAAGGGAACATTTATTTTTAAAGTGTTCAAAAAGATGTTTTTCAGTGTTCGACACGGGGGCCCCCGTTGTTATCTCATCCGAAGGTGTGTGTGTGGGTGTTTGTGTGTGTGTGTGTGCGTGCTTGCGTGCGTGCGTTTCGTGCGTTCGTTTTCGTGCGTGCGTTTTGTGTGTGTTGTGGTTTGGGGTGTGTGTGTGGTTGGTGCTGGGGTGTGTTTGTTGTTTTGTTGTTGTTTTTTTGTCTTCAATTTTAAAGTCTGTTCCCCTCTAAGTGATATTAACAGGGGAAAAGGAAAGTGTAAAGGGAAATTAAAGAAAGGGGGAGGGAAGGGAGTTTTGAAGGGAAAAAAATTTAAAAAGTTAGCATCAGTGTAGGTATTTTTTTGAAAAGAAAAAAAAAAAAGTAGAAAAGTAAGGATAATTTCTTCTAAACAGGAGCAAAAAAGTAAAAATCAACAATGTGGAAAAAATGAATTTAAAAATAATTTTAACTAAAAATCAAAAATTTAAATGGACTAGGAATTTAAAAACTGGCCAAAGGAAAAAAGGGTAGCTTTGAATTTTCAAATACATTTTCCAGAGACTGTTCAGAAAATGAAGGTAAAAAAGGTTTTACAATCACTTCACTTCACTGTTCACTGGTCCCGTAACCTGCCAGGGTCGTAGGGGCGCTGCATGGTGGACGAACGGTGGACCAGCTGGCGCCACTTAGCGCGGTCGTGGGCGAGTGCCTGGGTGACACTGAAGTCCTTCCCTGCCCAATCACGGATGTCGTCGGCCCACTTTCTCCTCTGTCTGCCCCCTCTTTTCTTCCCCTGGACTGTTTTCCCTTGCAGGAGGGTCTTTGCAAGTCCTTCTGAGCGTGTTACGTGCCCTACCATCTGAGTTTCCTCTTTTCGCCGTGGTCAGTAGGTCTTCATAGCCCCGCACCTGTTGAGTGATCATTCTGCGGACTTCATTGTTGGTGACAGGGTCCTTTGTATGAGATCCCAAGGAGCCTTCTGAGGCATCTCATTTCTACTGCTTGGATCCTCCTTTGTGGGTTTCTGGTTTTAGTGTCCATGCCTCACAATGCGTAAAGCATGATGAGTGACTAGCGCGTTTAGTAACTTTACCTTGGTTCCGAGAGGATGTTTCTGTCTCTCCATATGGTCTTCAGTTTGCCATTGCCCCTGCTGTTTGTGCCGCTTTGCTAGGATTTCGGTCTTCGATCCCTCCTCACTTATGATGGCTCCAAGGTACTTAAAATGGTCATTTGTCTCCATTCTTTTCCGCTGAGAGTGATCTTGGTGGTGATTGGCTGGGCACGTTTGTCATGAGCTTGGTTTCTCGGCACTGATTTCCATCCTTTATCGTGAGGATATTTCGCCAGTTTCTTCACTAGGCGGGCCAAGTTCCTTTTCATTTCCTGCCAGACCGTCAATGTATCGGCAAACCTAGGGTTTGGGTTTGATTGTTCGCCCTCCAATGCTGACTGTGCCTGTGGGGTTCTTCCAGGCGTCAGTCATGATGCGTTCGAGGAAAATGTTAAATAGTGTCGGCGACAGCAGCATCCCTGTCGGACCCAACTGAGGTACGGAACATTCCCCTACCGTGCCCTGTACGAGTACTGCACTGGTGGCCTTTGAGTAGAGTTCCTTGATGGTGTGGATCAGCTTCTGGCCCATTTTGAATTTGTTCATGTTGGCCCACAGAGCGTCTGCTATACTCTATCGAAGGCCTTCTTAAAATCAATGGAGATGTGGAAGATGTCTTGTTGATGCTGGCTGTATTTCTCACACAGAACCCTCAGGTTGAATATCTGTTCTGTGGTGCTTCTATTTGGGCGGAAACCGGCCTGCTCTTCGGCGATGATCTCTTCTGCCTGTGGTTTCAGTCTGTTCAGGATCACTTTCAGCATGACTTTACTGGCATGACTTATGACAAGGCATCCCGACGCTGGACATGGCATGCACCCAATGGGATCCATCACAACCAGATTGACTACATCCTGGTGCAGAACCGGTTTCGATCTGGCATCAACAGAGCCAAGACGAGGACATTCCCAGGTGCAGACATGGGCAGCGATCATGACCTCGTGCTCATGAACTTTAGAGTCCGATTGAAGAAGACCAATAAGACAAAGAACACTAGACTCAAGTTCAACCTGGACAAACTGAAGGACCCCACCATCGCCGAGTCTTTCCAAGCAACAATAGGAGGGAAATTCGCACCACTGCTGGCACTTGAAGAAGATGCCGAAACGATGACCACCATTTTAACACAGTGATGACTGAGACAGCAAGCATACTTCTTGGCAAACATCGCCGAAAAACACAACCATGGGTCACAGATGAAATCTTGAATATGTGTGACAAAAGACGAGACCTGAAGAAGAGCAAGAACACTACAGGAGGAACAGTTGAGTACAGAGAAGTAAACAAGAAGATCAGGAGAGACCTGAGGAAGACCAAGGAGGAATGGATAGAGAAACAATGTACAGAAATTGAAGAGAGCCTGACAAAGAATAATAGCAGAAGAGCATACCAGATTGTGAAAGAGCTCACCAAACAGAAACAGGCAAGAGTCAGTAACATCCAGGACAAAGAAGGAATTGACCTGACACACAACAGAAAAGAAGGAAATCGTTGGCAGATGGACGGAATACTGTTCCGAACTCTACAATCATCAGACGCTAGGCAACCCCAGCGTTCTTGCAAGCCAAGCCTCATCGAATAAAGACAACTTCCCAGTTCTACGCGAGGAAGTAGAAGTAGCAATTAGATCGCTGAAGAAAGGAAAATCAGCAGGAATCGACAACATCCCAGCAGAGCTGATCCAACACGGGGGAGAAGCAGTGACAGACATCCTTACAAGTATCTGCAACAAGATCTGGCAGACCGGAGAGTGGCCTACACCATGGACCCAATCACTCATCATCACTCTCCCCAAGAAAGGAAATCTCCAGCAGTGCCAAAACTACAGGACAATCAGCCTCATAAGTTTTACAATAGGGCACTCAAATATGATATGAGTATTGGAAATATGATCCCCCACATAGACATCTGACATGTTTACAAAATTTTGTAAGGAATGCATTTAACTTCATTCTAAAATATAGTGAATGAACCCTTCTCACGGATATAAAACGCGAATCTATTTGAGAAGGAGCCATATAACAAGAAGTATGGGCAGTGGTCAGACAACTTTTAAAATATCATTCCTTGAATTGATCAGATTCTTTAAACTTACCCCATAAAGTTTGTTTTAATATTTGGTATCCCTCCTGTATAGATAAGGGAACGTCCAGTTCTATCGATTCCATATCATATTTTGTCCCCGTTTTTGCAGCTATGTCAGCCCACTCATTTGAAAAAATTCCAACATGAGAAGGCACCCAACAAAAAGAAACAGGAATACCTTTTAAACTTAGGAGGTGTATGACATATTTAATTTCAAAAATAATTCCGGAAGTTTGGGGATTTTATACCATACAATACTGACTTGGAGTCAACACAAAGCAAGATATGAAAGAAGGAGAATGGAAAACCAAGAATATAGTTAAGAGCCATAAGAACTGCAATAAGTTTAGCTTTAAATATTGAACGATGTTTACCAAGATAGTACGATTTCTCAATTTTAAGTGCTGGTATGACAAATGCAGAGCCTGTGTCATGATTTTCTAAAACAGATCCATCTGTATAAACTTTTAAGCAGTCAGCATACTTATTTTATGTGTGTGTGTGTGTGTGTGTGTGTGGTGTTGTGTGTGTGTGTGTGTGTGTGTGTGTGTGTGTGTGGTGTGTGTGTGGTGTGTGTGTGGTGTGTGGTGTGTGTGTGTGTGGTGGTGTGTGTGTGTGTGTTGGGTTTGGCTCATGGTTTTTGTTATAATTTTAGCAATAAAGGGATTGCATTTGCTTGTAGCCTCATTTCTTCTTCTTCTTCTTCGCATTCAGAACATCTTGCGCACACGTTAAATCCTGTTCCGCTTTTCGAAAGAGTAGGCCATTGTGTGCCGGTGGGAACAGATGACAAAATTTATAAAACTGCATACATACGGGGACTGGATGTAAAAAAGCACAAGTGTGCTTATTCCATTATCCTTTATATATATAAAAATATGTATATATATATATAAATATAAATATAAATATTATATATAATATATATATATATATATATATATATATATAATTATATATATATATATATATATATAATATACAAATTTTAAAAAATCAAAAAATCTGAGCGCTTTGATTTGTTGCTTTACAAGATTCAGTGCTATATACATTCCATACATTATTATTACTATTATTATTATTATTATTATTATTATTATTATTATTATTATTATTATTATTATTATATTTATCATTATTTTAATTATTATATTATTATTATTATTATTATTATTATTATTATTATTATTTATTATTATTATTATTATTATTCTTCAAATTCTACTCCTTCTACTCCCCTGTCTTCTTCAAACTCTTCTTCATCTTCTTCTCCTCCTCCTTCAAAGTCTTCTTCTTCTTCTTCTCGTTTTTTAAACCTGCAAACAAGTAGGTGCACCATGACGGGGCACAAATAACACAAACAGACCCAGCATGCAATCCACAATGATAGGCTCCACCAGGTTCAACTTGTCTAAGATTCCCATTCTGAAAACAACAAACGGAGTGAGAGCCCCAACACCTCCTCCTCAGGGAGTCAAGGTGAAGTGAGGTGAAGTGAAGTGAGGTGAAGTGAAGTGAAGTGAAGTGAGGTGAAGTGAGGTGAAGTGAAGTGAAGTGAGGTGAAGTGAAGTGAAGTGAAGTGAGGTGAAGTGAAGTGAGGTGAAGTGAGGTGAAGTGAGGTGAAGTGAAGTGAGGTGAAGTGAAGTGAGGTGAAGTGAAGTGAAGTGAAGTGAAGTGAAGTGAAGTGAGGTGAAGTGAGGTGAAGTGAAGTGAAGTGAGGTGAAGTGAGGTGAAGTGAAGTGAGGTGAAGTGAAGTGAAGTGAGGTGAAGTGAAGTGAAGTGAGGTGAAGTGAGGTGAAGTGAAGTGAGGTGAAGTGAAGTCAAGTGAGGTGAAGTGAGGTGAGGTGAAGTGAAGTGAGGTGAAGTCTCTGACTTGGGGGCGGAGACTGGCGACATGGTGTGGACGTCAATGACATGACCTCCTCCTCTGTGTGGCAAGTAACAGAGGTGGCACAAAACGAAACAAAGGGGAAAGCGGTTGAAACCAGTCCGTGAGTAGTTTGGTGTGTCTCTCTATTGGGGGTGCGGTCTTTTTTTGGGTTTGGGGAGGGTTTTTTTTTTTTGTTGTTTGGGTTTTTTTTGGGGGGTAGCAACTGTCTGTATGTATGTCTGTTGGTATGTGTGTGAGCATATAATGTATGTTTGTCACTATATGTAGCTATTTATGTGTCGTAGTACTCTGTCTGCCTATCTATCTATCTATCTATCTGTCTGTCTATCTATCTATCTATATATCTATCTATCTGTCTATCTATTTATCTATCTATCTATCTATCCATCTATCTGTCTATCTATCTATCTGTCTGTCTATCTATCTGTCTATCTATCTATCTGTCTATCTATCTATCTGTCTATCTATTTTATCTGTCTATCTATCTATCTGTTTGTCGGTCAGCCTGTCTATCTATCTATCTAACTATCTATCTATCTATCTATCTATTTATCTATCTGTCTGTCTATCTATCTAACTATCTGTCTGTCTGTCTATCTATCCATCCATTTTGTTCTGGGGAAGTCTCCTGTGATGCTTTTAAAGCTGTCCAAAAAGGATTTGCTAACACTGGGCGCATCTGTCAGCTTCAGATCATTGATTCCGCAGTGAATCAGGATGGTATGGGTAGCTGGCTCAGTCTGGAACAGGTGGAGTGCACATCCTCCTCGATCTTATCTGTGGTGTAGCACTTGTTGGTGAAGGTCGTGACGCTGTATGAATGGCCAAGTCTTCTCCTGTCTACGCCCTCCATCACGAATCTTGAATAAGGACACACACAGGCAGATCCTGGTGTTGTTCAGTTGTGTGTTGTACACATTCTTGCTGAGGGGAAGACCTTACGTCATTTGCTTTGGTGATGTCATTTTGAATGGTTGGCATGACCTTTATCTTTTTCTTCTTTTCCTCTGATTCTTTTGGGTCTTTGATTTTCTTTCTCTTAAGAATTGCATTCATTGAAACTGGTTTTGGCTGCTTATAATTGCGTTGTTTAAGAGCATCGGCATATGAACATATTATCTTGTCTTGTAAGTTGGTTTGCATGGACATATGGCAACTGACCTTTTTCGATCGTTGCCCTTTCAGATTCACGGGTTTTTTTTGTTTTATTCCTTTGGTCATGAACTGTCTCTTCAAGTGATGAGATCTGTGCAAACAACACAACAGTGTGATGATTCCACTAAGTTCATCGATTTTAGCACTGACCTCTGTCATTGTCGAAACTTTTGGAAGAGGGGTTGGAGGGTTAGGAGTAGCTGATAGAACACTGTTCTTTTGACACAGTAGATCTGGATGTCTTTGACTTCCTTTGCCAGGGGCATTGTGGATCAGGCTCCTTCCTCTCCCCATTGTCCATAGCGCTAATGGATGAGGTGCTCTTCACAGCACTTGCAGATGTTGGTGGTGTGCATTTGGAGATGCCTCCCATGCTCCTTGTTCTTGTCATGTTTGTGTTTTTACATAAAACTCTGGCAGTTAAAAATCAGCTCAGGCATTCTCCGCCATCTGATGACGTGTATGTGTCTGTCTGCATGATGTATGTATGTATGTATGTATGTATGTATGTATGTATGTATGTATTAAGTATGTATTAATGTATGTATGTATGTATGTATGTATGTATGTATGTATGTGTGTATAGTGTATGTATGTGTATGTATATATGGATGTATGCATGGATGTATGTGTGTATGTATGGATGTATGTGTGTATGTGTATGTATGCCGTTAGGCCTGGGGTTTATCACAGTTTTGATTAAACCATTGAGGCTGGGGGCAACAGCCAAAGGTGAGAGGCTGTATGACCAGTGGCTTTCTTTCCCACTCATGGAATTCCACTTTACAGCTTAGTCTTTAGTGGTCGACAGTGACTCTCTGACTAGGAGGCTTGACTTGCACAGTCCTTATGTGCTGCAGCCCTGGGGGCTGGTTGGCCTTTAGAGAACATCTCCAACGCTGACTGTCCTTATGCCCACTTGGCGAGAGAGTGGGGATGTACTGTGGGCAAGGCATCTCCACTATAATCAAATTTCTGCCCAATTTCCGAAACAGCGCTGCCTCTTCTGCTGTTTTGGAGGTCATCATCGAACACGACGGACAACATCATGTATTTATGTATGTATGTATGTATGTAGTAAGTATGTATGTAAGTATGTATGTATGTATGTATGTATGTATGTATGTATGTATGTGTTGTTGTATGTGTGTGTGTGTGATGTATGTATGTATGTATGTATGTATGTATGTATGTATGTATGTATGTATGTATGTATGTTGTGTGTGTGTATGTGTGTGTGTATGTGTGTATGTATGTATGTATGTATGTTGTATGTTTGTATGTATGTATGTTGTATGTATGTATGTGTTTGTATGTATGTATGTATGATGTATGTATGTATGTATGTATGTATGTATGTATGTATGTGTGTGTATGTTGATATATGTATGTATGTATGTATGTATGTATGTATGTATGTATGTATGTATGTATGTAGTATGTATGCATGTATGTATGATGTTGTATGTATGTTGTGTATGTATGTATGTATCATGATGTTGTGTATGTATGTTGTATGTATGTATGTATGTATGTAATGTATGTATGTATGTATGTATGTATGTATGCATGTATGTATGTATGTATGATGTATGTATTGATATGTATGTATGATGTATGTATGTATGTATGTATGTATGTTATGTATGTATGTATGATGTATGTATGTATGTATGTATGTATATGTTGTATGTATGTATGTATGTATGTATGTATGTGTAATGTCGTGGATGTGTCTAAAACCGACTGTGTGCAGCATTTTAACATTTTCTTCATCCGTTGCTACTGGCACGAAAATGGTCTACTCTTCCAAAAAAGCGGAACGGGTTTTTAATATGTGCCTCGGTTTGTAGTCTCAACCGGACTTTGACAATCGGCTCGATTTTCTCCCCGAAGTGGGAAGAAAGGGCTGGGCTGGGAATGGAACCCAGAACCTCAGGTGACGTGTAGTGGTCAGCAGGAGAACGTCTCAACCGTCCTGCTCACCTTCCTTCTTCAGCATCCATGACGTCCGAATGGAGACCACTGTACAGCAACTGGTTTTTTCCTTACATCCTGTCAACCGTTCCCACTGGCACTAACGGCCTTCTCTTCCGAAAGGAGGAACAGGTTTCTACGTGTGTGCAAAGTCTTCTACGCCCGTATGCACAGGGTACCTCGGTTTATAGTCTCGTTCAAAGAATTTCGGGGGAGTGGAGTCGGTACTGATGTTAACTCCAGGGAAAAATTCCCTTGAGCCGGCGTTAATATAAATTACGGATCTGTAATGAGCATTTTGCTATGTCTAATATAAATTACCAGATCGTAATGAACATATTGCTATGTTTATTATACATTACGGGATCCGAGTGTTTAATATAAATTACGGGATCTGTAATGCGCATATTGGTAAGTGTAATATAAATTACGGTATATTAATGAGCATATTGCGTTTAATATGAATAACGGGATCTGTATGTTTAATATAAATACGGGATCTGTAATTAGCATATTGTATGTGTATATAAATTACGGGATTTGTAATAGCTATTGCTATGTGTAAATAAATTCGGGATCTTAATGACATATTGGTATGTGTAATATAAATTTGGGTCTGTAATGAAACATATTTGTATGTGTAATATAAATTCGGGTCTTTGGTAAT
>CM054168.1:24693781-24778715 GCA_028751875.1 Rapana venosa | reverse complement strand
TTGACTCTTTCAGTGAATGATCAGAAAACGTTTGGAACAATATGCGCAAAATTTCTTCTAAAAGTAAGCAGCCTTATAACACAATAGATATTGATACTTGGCATCAGCATTTTCGAGACTTATTTGAAAAAGATTCTGTATATAGTTTCTATGAAGAAATAACAGAAAATGAAAAAAGAAAGAAATAAGAGATGAAGCTTGTGTATTTAATCATTCAATTTCTATAGATGAAGTTCTTCTAGCCATAAGAAAATTAAAAGATAATAAAGCAGCAGGTATTGATGGCATTATTGGAGAATTTTTGAAGAATTCTGTTAGATGTAGTCGGGTTATCAATTTCTTTGTAACTTTGTTTAATGCTTTATTTAATAAAGGTATTTCCCAAGTGCTTGGTCTGAATCTATTGTAATTCCATTGTATAAAAAAGGTAATACTGATGATCCAAACAATTACAGAGGTATATCGATTTGTAATATTGCAAGTAAGATCTATAGTTCAATTATCAATCACAGACTTCAGAGATGGGTAGAAGGTAATAATATAACAGACGAATTTCAAGCTGGTTTTAAGAGCAATTATTTTACAATAGATCATATATTCACACTTCTTGCATGCGTACAGAAACAACTTAGCCTAAATCGTAAGCTATACATTGCCTTTATTGACTTTGAAAAGGCGTTTGATTCTGTCAATAGAGGTATACTATGGCCAATTTTGGTAAAAAATGGAATTTCTGGTAAAATACTTACTTGTGTTATGAGCATGTATAACAGTGTGAAAGCTAGAATTAGGTGTGGGGGTTCATTAACTGATTGTATCAACTGTACTACTGGGGTTAAACATTGACAATATTTCATTTGTATGTCATGAAAACCTTAAAGCCAATTTGGAAGTGTATATGGCAGATTCAATTCATCCATCAGCCAGAGGAAGCAGTGTTCTAGCCGGGAACCTGGGACGACATCTCCATTCTCTCCTGTGGAAGAAGCCATCCCGCATTGCAGCACGACGCCGCAATAACCCGGGAAAAAGATCCGTCTTCCCACAGTCTCCTTGTTCCGCCACTAGTCAGAAGAAAAACCATCTGCCATCAAAACCCACACCAGAGGCCAGCTTGTCTTCTTTCCATCAACCTCATCCACTCATTCCCAAATATGATCCATTCTTTCCAAGGGAATCATCAGCCATGTGTCAAAACTATCCAGGTCATTTTTGGTTTGGTAACAGTGGTAGCTGTGATTCTTGGCACAACAAGTGGAGACGTTTTCATTACAAGTGGTGACATAGGCTTCTCTTGCAGCTATAGGCCTAGCAGGACTTCGGATCAGTGAACATTTAGTCTGTCGTTTTTCTACGATAGAAGTGTTTTTGCCATTTGAACTTTCTTTGTTGTTTTTTATTCCTTTTTTTTCCCTTGTCTTTTTTCTCGTTTGTTTAGGGTTTGTTAGTTTTTAAATTAGATCTGTAGGGTTATCAGTTTACTTTTAAATATAAAACAAATATCAAAATGAAAAATTCTAGATCTAATATTGATATCATGCAGTGGAATTGCCGATCGATTTCAACAAATCTGCATTATCTTCTACAACATCTCTCTTCTAAACGTTATCAAACTTGGTTTTGCAATATTTAAATGTAGACCGGCATAAACTTCCTAAAAATCCTAACTACTATTACCCTCCTGTATATCAGGTAGAAGACGAAAAAGGAAAGATCAACACTGCTATATATATTCAAGAAAAACTTAGCTATGTTGAGCTTCTGTCTCCTTTTCCAAAGGACACTGAAAATATTAATGCTTGTGCAGTCAGGGTAAAGTTTAATGAACAGCTGACTTTAAATATTGTTTCAGTGTATTTATCTAAAGGCCCTGACAATCAAAATACTGAATGGCTACGTGCCCTAAGGGACCAGAACGATAAATGGCTCATAGTTGGTGACTTTAATGCCCATTCTCCGTTTTGGGATAAAGAGTGTAAAAATACTACTCATAACCGTATTGTTATATTGTGGACTCTCCTTTATACTTGCTAAATAACGGAAATATTACAAGAATACCAGACGTATCAAGTCATAGAGCAACAGCAATCCATTTATCTTTAATATCGCCTGCACTTGGCACCCATTGTGAGTGGAGAACGCTCCATGATACGCTTGGAAGTGACCATTTGCCTGTTGTTATCAGTATAGATAGCAAACTGTCAAAACAGATTATCCCAAAGACAGAATTCCAAAATATAGTTATAAAAAAGCCAACTGGTTCAAATTTAAAGACATACTGACAGCATACAACACTGATGATTTTCTGACAGACAGCATAGACAGAACTTACGACAATTTTGTTAAAACAATTCTGTATGCAGTT
Source organism: Rapana venosa (assembly GCA_028751875.1). NCBI lineage: Eukaryota > Metazoa > Mollusca > Gastropoda > Neogastropoda > Muricidae > Rapana > Rapana venosa. The sequence continues at coordinate 24,776,350 of CM054168.1, read as the reverse complement.
GACATGTCCATTCCAAAATGTAATCCTTTAAAATCTAGTAAGTATTCAGGTAATGTATGGTGAATGACTCCTGTGAAGTTGCTAGACAAAAGAAAATACAGGCTTTTAAAATCTACCTAAAAGATAAAGTAATGAAAATAATAAAGACAATATGAAAAAGCTAAGAATCAATGCAACAGGATAATAGAAGAAGCGAAAAAGCAGTATTGGTCCACTTTCTGTAAATCAGATATCTCAGGACATAAAGATCTTAACAAAGTCTGGAAAAAAGTGAAGGAAATGAAAAATGGTATAGTTTTGCCACCATACCCCATAACATCAGAAGACAATGAGTTTCCATCTAACTTTGAAAAGGCTGACATTTTTGTAGAATTTTTTGCAAAGAATAGTAATGTGGAAAGTTTATCGTTAACTGAAAAAAAGTATAGAGAAGATATAGAAAATGCCAAAATAACTGCTAACAGTATCATCTATCAGCATTATCTAAATGCTGACCTTTCACTTGAGGAATTAAAAGATGCTATTTCAACCTTTGGCACAAAGAAAACATCTGTCGGTCCTTATGCTGTATCTAATGAAATGATTAGACATCTTCCAGATAACTTCTTAACTTTTTTACAACAATATTTTCAGAACTGTTGGTTAAGTGGGACTCTGCCATCTTTGTGGAAACAATCGATCATTGTGCCAGTTATTAAACAGGGTAAACCAAATGCAGACAAAAACAGCTACAGGCCGATCGCCCTAACATCACACTTAGGGAAATTAATGGAACGTATCATCTTAAAAAGGCTCAATCATTACTGTGAAAAGCATAACATCATGCCTGTCTCTCAAGCAGGCTTCAGGAAAGGCAGGTCAACTGTCGACCATCTAATTGAAATTACGACCCAAATTAAACATCAGTTTGCTAGAAGACAAAATGTACTTGCAACTTTCTTTGATGTAAAAAAAAAGCGTACGACCAAGTCTGGCATGACAAGCTACTTTATAAACTGAGATTAATTGGACTTTCAGGTTGCATATATAATTACTTTAAAGCATTTTGAAGTGAAAGGTCCATTCAAACAAAAGTAGGAAGCGCCTATTCTTACTTAAGGTCGTTTTTTATAACAGATATTTGGTGTCCCTGTTCAAGTTAAATTTGATTCCGTTTGGTTTCTTAACATAATATATATATCGGTGGATTGGTGGTCTAGAGGTAACGCGCCTGTCTAGAAAGCGAAAAGTCCGGGTCGGAAGTGTGCGTGGTTCGTATCCCGTCTGGGCCTGAAACTTTTCCCCCATCCATTTGACCATGAGTGGTGGTCTGGGCGCTAGTCTTTCGGATGAGACGATAAACCGAGGTCCCGTGTGTTACAGAAAATTATGCAACGCACGAAAAAGAACCCACGGCAACAAGAGAGTTGTCCCTGGCAAAATTCTTAGAAAAAAACCACTCTGATAGGGAAAGAAATACAGTGCAGACCAAAAAAAAAAAAAAAAGGTGACGCTGCTCTTGTGGCGACGTGCTCTCCCCGGGGAGAGCAGCCCGAATTTCACGCAGAGAAATCTCGTGACTTAAAGTGGTATAAATAAATAAATAAATATTTTTTTAAACATCACAACTATGTAGGCGTACAGATTCCTAGCTGATGTAGAGTATACAGTACCTATGCACACACACAACACACACACACACACACACACACACACACACACACCCACACACACACACAACGCACAAACACACGCATACCTTACACACACATTCATAACACCCAAATACCCACATACACTTGCATAATCACACACAGGCATACATACACGTGCACACCACACACACACACACACACACACACACACACACACACACACACACACACACACACACACACACACACAACAAACACATGCGTGCCCGCACACTCACATACACTCTATAGACAAATATGTACACACATCTACACCCATGTTTGTTCTCTCTCTCACAAACTCATATACACACCCACTCACATACATACACGTGCACACACACTCACACAAACATACAAACACACCACACACACACACACGAACACACACACACAACACACACACACCACAGACACACACACACACACACACCACACACACACACACACACACACACACACACACACACACACACACACACACACACAACTTGTCTAATATCACGTAATGTGAAAATACGTTAAATTAAAGAAGAAGAACATGCAGAAGATCAAAATTAACATGCACGTTAAAGATCCTATAATTCATGATGTTGCGTGTGCCGCCGTTTTCGCTAACTCTGAAGGTAGCCTTATTCCGACTTTGGGGATGTATGCAGGGTATGTTCCTATTTCCGTAACCCACTGAACACTAGCATGAAATACGAGATCTTTAACGTGCATATTTTATCTTCGTCACGTGTACTCATATAATTAATTATACAGGAAGGGGAATGAAGCGCTGGCAGGTCTGCACTTGAAAATGATCCCGGAAGATCGAAAAAATCCCCACCCTTAATTCACCAGATACTGTCGCCGAGATTCGAACCACGACTTCATGGACCCAGGCATGGGATTGAAGTCAAACGGTCTTCACCACTCGGCTCCAGGGTCCGTCATCCCTCTGGCTGATGCTGGATTTGAACCTGTGACCGGTCAGTCCATAACCCAAGGCGCTGTTCACTGCCTGATGCTGGCTGGCAAGTTATCATTTTCTTTTTACACACTGACATCACGACAGTGTGAAACCATTTACGAACTAATGGAGCTACAACAGGTTTTTACATTTATTTCATCTATTTTATACCACTTTAAGCAACGGCAGATTTTTCTGCAGCACCATCCATTATTTTTTTTAAAAAGAGTTTTATTCTAATTTCTGTCTGTCTGTGTGTCTGTGGGTCTGTCTCCTCCCTCACCTCTCCCAGAAGGCTTTGGGGCATGGCACTGACAGAACTGTTCAGGCTGCATCTCTTGGACAGCTGCAACCCAGTGGAGTCCACTCCTTTCCAGTGCAGGGTGCATGCTGGGCATATTTTGTATTTCTGTAACCTTCCAACGCTAGCATGAAGTGTGGGGTTGGTTTTTTAAGTACATGTTCAACCTCGACATGCTCTGTGAGAAGAACTTGCAACACCAGCACGATCTTTACCACGTCTTTGTGGACTTTAAGAAGGCGTTGGACAGAGTCTGGCATACAGCTCTGTGGGCAACCCTGAGGCTGTATAGCATCACTGCCAGCCTGACCAGAACCATAGAATGCCTCTGTGACAAGGCAGCCATCTGCATCCCCTTCTGACTCGCTGTTTCTGCTGTTTCGTTCTTTAAGTTGTTCAACCCAAAGTTGAATCAGTTTTACTTCAGGGGTCGACTTGATTTTGTTTCTATTATTTTCTTTTTCGCAATCGTTAATTGTGTACGTATTTGTTCTTCTTGTGTTCTTCCTGCCGTCTGTGTGAGTTTCCCGGTCGTTCAGCGTCAGTACCATCCAGTACAGAGTCATGCAGCATCAGAACATGTGGAAGACTGCCTGAGGTTATGTTTTCACTGAAATCACTAAAGTGGATAAAACTCGACTGTGTGGTCACAGTCTTCCCAGTAAACACACAGCAAACTGTGGTTGCCCTTCATGGGATAATTAAAGTGTTTTTGACTTTGACTTGACTTGACTGTCTCTGGGCAGGGGTCAGCTGGAGTATAAAACAGAAATTCCTTTTCCTTCTTGTGGGATTTAAACCCGCGACCTCCCAGTCCATAACCAGTGTGAAAGCGTTTAAGAATTGATGGATCTTCAAAGGTAGAGTTTTATTCGAAGTTCTGTATGTCTGTCTTCAGGTCTGTCTGTCTTTGTCTGTCTGTCTGTCTTTGTTTGTCTGTCTTTGTTTGTCTGTCTTTGTCTGTCTCTATCTGTCAGTCTTTCTCTTTCTTCTTTCTTTTTGTGTCACTCTTTTTCAGTCTCTGTCTCTGGCTGTCTCTTTTTGTCTATGTCTGTCTGCCCATCTCTATGTTGTCTTTCTGACTGTCTCTTCTATCTGTCTGTCTCTTTCTGTCTGTCTGTCTGTCTTTCTGTTTTATCTGTCTGTCTGTCTCTCTGTCACTGTCTCCCTGTCTCTGTCTGTCTCTCTCTTTCAGCAGTCTACAAGGCAAGTTGAGCCCATTGGAGTCTATGACTTTCCAGGGATAGTACGCATGCTGGGTACGTTCGCATTTCTGTCCCCCCTCGACAGCTGACAGGACTGACGGGGTTTTCCATGCAGCGTGGCTGTTTGATCTTCAGGCTGCTTCAAGACACCACTGCAGCAGCAGCCACATGGGGAACAACAGCGCTGTGGGTTGGCAGTGCAGCCTCCTCTGCTATCCTCTCCCATCCTTTGCTCTGCTCTCCTCCCCTCTCCCTGTCTCCCCTCCTCTCCTCCCCTTCCCCCTCCCCTCCTTTCTCTTTTTTTCCCCCTCTCCTCCCCTCTCCTCCCCTCTCCTCCCTCTCCTTCCTTGCTCTCCTCCCTCCCCTTTCCTCCTCTCCTCTCCTCTGCTCTCCTCTCCTCTCCTCTGCTCTCCTCTCCTCTCCTTGCTCTGCTCTCCTCTCCTCTCCTCTGCTCTCCTCTCCTCTGCTCTCCCCTCTCCTCTCCTCTTCTGCCTTTTTCAATCACAGCAGATGGCTCTGCCTGAAATGCGGGTTGCTCCACCCTTGGGATAGAGCGTCGCCACCGGACCAGTGCCACCCATCATTTTTGTTGTTGTTTTTGCTTGTCCCTGTCTGTGTGTGTATTTTTTACCTTATCGTAGTGAATTTTTTGTACATGGTTTTGGCCAGGACAACTCTCTTGTTGCCGAAAGATCTTTTACGTGCACTGAATGTGTGTTGCACACGGGGCCTCGGTTTATTGTCTCATCCAAAAGACTAGCGCGCAGACCATCACTCAAAGTGCAGAGGACAGGGGGAAAGCTGGGTTCAAGCTGGGATCATGTTTTATTCTTTTATATTGAGGATAATGGAATAAGCACTTATGTGCTTTTTTACATCTAGCCCCCGTGTGTATGCAGTTTTTTTTAATTCCGTCTTCTGTTCCCACCGGCACACAATGGTCTACTCTTACGAAAAGCGGAACAGGATTTAACGTGTGCGCAAGGTGTTCTGCGTGCGTTCGTACACGGGGGCTTGGTTTATAGTCTCATCCGAAGGACTAACGCAAACCCGCACTTGTTGCTTTCTAGGCAGGCTGTTTACCTATATAAATTCCATATATTATTATTATTATTATTTTATTATTATTAATATTAATATTATTATTATTATCATTATTATTATTATTGTTATTATTACTATTACTATTATTATAATTATTATTATTATTATTATTATTATTATTTATTAATTATTATTATTATTATTATTATTTTAAGACTAACCGTTGAGGAGGTAGCGGGAATTCTGTTTGAAATGTTGCACAGTGGTGTACAGAAAAATGGTTATAAAAAAGGTAAAGGTGTTCCCATAACCTACGTGGTTGTTCGGGAGATAGACGTCAGAGACCTCAGCTTTTCCAGGAGTCCGCATATTGAGGGCGGCGCCCATCTCCTCTCCCTCGCTGCTTTACCTTCCCTGAACCTGAAGAGGCAGGTATCCACTTACAGCTAGGTGAACTGGGGGACTGTACTGAAGTTAAGACGCACAAAACCCATCCACTTGGTAGCCACGCTCGATGCTGCTTATCATTGGCTTGGAGACAGCGAGTGCTCTGACCACTGAGCTGTCCCGTCCCCTATATGATTAGCCAGCAACTCCACCTGGCTGTTATTCCTAATACGTTGACACATTTCTACATCACTTCTGTTCATAAAATACCGAGAATTGTTTCTGTTTTTTAAAACAATTTTCTGTATCAATCCTGGTTATCTTTCCATAATTGTGAGTTATCTCATCCTATCGATTGTTTTAGATCAATTACATTGACCTTACACTTCCCCTCTGAAAAATGACTGCTAAAGCAATTTTTGAATTTTGAAATTTTAAAGGCGAAAAAGGGTGTTATTTTTTCAAAATTGGAATATTTTTGGGACAAATCACCCGGGGAAAGAAAGAGACAGAGAGAGTTAAGAGAAATAGGACGAGGAAAAACAGAAACAACAAAACAAATCCACAAAGAATCAAAATAACCTTTTTTCAACCCAACACACAACACGCCGCACGCACGCACGCACGCACGCACCACCACCAAAACACACACAACACACAAACACACCACAAAAAACACAGGTGCCTAGGGGTTAAACATTGCCTGAAATCTGACGACCGGGGTTCTTTTCTTTTTAAAGGGGATTTTTTCCCTCAGGATTTGCGACTCCTCTCCCCAAAACCCTTTCGGGGGGACTAAAACGGCCCGGTGTGTGAAGGGGCAAACATCTTGCGCACACTTTAAAACCTTTCCGCTTCCGTAAGATCTAAAAGGGGCCATTGTCTGCGGGGGGGAACAGATGACAAAAATTACAAAAGGCTGCACAGGGAGAGGATGCAAAAGTGTTTTTCCAAATATCCAAAATAAAAAGAAAAAATAAAAAACAATAAAACTAAATACACATACCGCGCGCCCCACACAAAGGGCGCAACACAACACACACACACACACCACCACCCAAAACACACACACGGGCCCCGCGCAAAAACACAACAACACACATATACAAACGCCACACCACCCTTTCTCTTCTCTTCTCTTTTCCCTCCCCCCTCCTCCTCCCCCCCCCAAAACACACACACACACACCAAACACACACCCCACACACACACACACACACACCCACACCCCCACACACACACTTTTTTCTATCAACAAAGGAACGTTTATTTAAACCCTTCTCCCCTCTTCAGACAAGAAACACAGACCGTCTGTTTCCCTCAGTGAAAAAAAATTTAAAAATTAAAAAATAAATAAATAAACTTCACAGTGCCTGTGGAATTTTCAACATACAGCTTTTGGCGTGATTTTAAACGGCTTTTTATCTCATACAATTAAAATCAGCAGAATAAAATCAAATTGGTCTATTCGGCGACTACTGAAATACACCTGGAAAATTTTTTAAATTAACCCAATTCAGTCAACGCAATTAAAAAATCAGCAACTAGTAAATTTTTAAATTATGGCTATTTAGGGGTTAAATCAATACTTTTTCAAAAGAGGGCTCTTTTGGTAACCAAGCGTCACTTCAGCAGCAGCAAGGATTTCAGAATGGTGTCATCGGGGACAGGGGGGGTCGCAGGCAGGAGAGAGATCTCATACCGCTGGAGCTATACAATAGCTGTTTTTTTAGTACACCCCCTTTTAGGTTTTTCTCTGATGACATTGGTGAATTGACATGACTTCCCCCCCGGACAAAACACTGGAACAGCATACACACACAACACACACAACCACACAACACACACACCCCCCACACCACACACACACACAACCACCAACACACTACAACCCCAAAAATACCAAACACCAAAAAAACCCCAAACAACCACAACAAAAACAACATACACACACAAAAACACACATACCAACACACACACACATACACACACCAAAAACCCAAAAACACATACACATAACACACACACAAAAAACCCACATACACATACACACTAACACACACACACAAACAACCACACCCCATACAAAAACACAACACACACTCAACAAACCCCATACCAAACACACATACACAAAACCCAAATACACACAAACAAACACATACACACACACACACACCAAAACCACAAAACACACACACACAAACACACCACAACACACAACACACACACACACACCACACACAAGCAAGATTCATAAGATCAATCATTAGGGGACAGAGATACACTGTCAGGGTTCAAATAATTCTGCATTTCCTTATAATTCCTCAATTCTCGTGTGGGGTGTTGTTGTTTTTGGGGTTTTTGTGTGTTTGTGTGTTTTGTGTTGTGTGTGTGTGTGAAATAATAAGTAAAAGTTTTAAAATTTTTAAAACGTTTTTCCATTATATACCAACGACCCTTAAATGGGAACTGAATATGTAATAAGAAAAAGGAAAAAGGGGGAAGAGAGAAAAAGAGAGAGAGAGAGAGAGAAAGAAGAGAAAGAAAGAGAAGAAGATTCTCTTTGGTGTATTGGCGGGGGCTCCCTCAGCATCGCGCTCGGTTTAATAAATTAATAAAAAGGGGAAAATAATTCAACATGAAAAAATCAAAACAAAATTTAAAAAAAAAGAAAAAAAAGAAATTAAAAAATAACTACAACAATTAAATAATCCCCTATAACTTAAAAAAAAACCCCTTTAATATCAATTTTTAAATTTAAAACATTGTTCAAAATTTTTTCAATGGAATTTCTCAGAAAAGGCGGGAATGAGGTTTTTAACTTCTCACATTTAAGTATGATATGAGTTTGAAAATTTTCACCATTAAGCATTTAACATCCTTGCTGAATTTTTTTTAAATTTTTTAATTTATCCTGAAAAAAAACCCTTGGGTTGTTTTTTTTTTTTACAGCTTTTGATGAATTCTAAGTTTTAATTATTAACTACACTATTCACACTTAGAGTAAGTAAAAAACCAAATTTTTTGCTGATTTTTCATATTTTTTTAAAGGATTTCTCTAACAACCGATAACCCCCAATGGATGGGGGCATCATACTATAGACCCCTTTTCTTACGGCACCTTTCTTTGCACCCTATCACCCACTCATTTGAAAACAAACCCATTAAGGAAACCAGCAAAAAGGAACATGAATTCCTTAAATTTAAAATTTTAAGTATTTGCTAAGTTTAAATTTTTTATTGCTTATTTAGATTTTAAGGGTAAATACGATTTTTAACCACAAAAATAATATTGAAAAAAATGGGTATGTAAAATAAACAAAAGAAAAAAAAATTTTTTAAAAAAATCTTTTTAAAAGGTTTTTTTTTGGCCGGTTTGCGAAAGTGAATGGTTGGGTTTTCAAAAGGTTGTTAAAAATTTTAAAAAATAAAATTTTTTTGGGAAGACATTTAACCCTTTTAAGGTTTTTTTTTTTAAATTTTTTGTAAACTAAATGATTTTTTAAACAAAAAAATCCCTTTTTGGGGTCAATTTTTTAAAAGTTTGTTGTTTTTGGTTTTGGGTTTGTTGGGGTTTGGTTGGGGGTTTGGGTTTTTTTTGGGGGGGGGCCCCCCCCCAAATTTTTCTTTTACTTTTTGGATATTAAAGAGAGGGGGGAAAAAAGAAACTTAAAAAAAAAAGTAAATTTTTTAAAAATTTTTTTATTAATTTTTGCAAAATTAAAACTATGTTTTTTGGAAAAAAGCAATGGAAAAAAAAAAACTTAAAACTTGTAAAAAAAACTGAAACAACAACAAAAGGGAAAAAAATTCCCTTCCCTTTTTAAAAAAAAATTTGGGAGGGACCCCACGGCTTAAAATCTTAAATTTGGATTTATTAAAAATAAATTTTTTTGTTTTTTTGTAAAATAATAATAAAGTTTTCCCAAAAAAGGGAAAGGGAAAAATTAAAAAAAGGAAAAAAAAAACAAAAAACAAAACTGGGAAAAATTTTTAAAAAAAAAATTTAATTTTAAAAACAAAATTTCGGTTTAAAAACCCAACCTTTTTTTAAATTTTGGGGAAAAAAAACTGGGAAGGCTTTGTTTAAATTAAAAAAAAAAAAAGGATGGCCCCCTTTTTTTTTTTCCCTTGGGTTAAAAAATTAAAAAAATTTTAAAATTTTTAAAAAATTTTTTAAACCCTTTTTTAGGGTTAAATTTTAAAAAAAATCGAAAATTTTAAAAACGGGTTTCAGAAAAAGAAAAAAATTTTTTTAAAAATAAAATAAGCTATTCAAACCCTTTTTTTTTTGGTTATATTTTAAAATAAAGTTTAAAAGGGAAAAGGGTTTTTTTAAAAAAAGAAAAAAAAGGGGGGGGGGGAAAAAAATTTTTTTTGGGGGTTTTTGGGGGTTTTGGGTTTGGGGGGTTTTTTTTTGGGTTTTGGGGGTTTGTTTTTTGTTGGGGGTGGTTTTTTTTTTTTTTTGGTTTTTTGTAAATTTTTTTTTTGAAACCCCACCCTTTTTCCTTTTTGTTTTATTTTAATTTTTTTTTTTGGGGCCGGTTAGTTTTGGTTGCGGGGTTTTTTGGGGGGGAAAAGGGGTTTTTTTAAAAGGGGAATTTTTCGAAATTTTCTTTAAAAATGGGTGGGGTTTTTCCCTTTTTGCCCTTTGGGGGCCGGGGCAAAATAAAATGGGGGTTTGTTTTTGAGGGGTTTGTTTTGGGGGGGTTGGGTTGGGGTTTTTTTTTTTGGTTTTTTTGGGGGTTGGGGTTTTTTGCCGTCTCTGGGTTGCGTTTGGTGGTTTGGGGGGGTTTTTTTTGGGGGTTTTTTTGGGTGTTTTTCGTGGGTTTTTGGTGGCCCCTTTTTTTTTTCGGGGGTTTTTAATGGGTTTCCCCTTTGGGGGGTTTTTTGGGGGGTTTATGTTTTTGGGGGAAAATTTTTGAATTTTTTTTCCCCTTAAATTTTTTGGTTAAAGGGGGGTTTTTTTTTGTTTTTAGATTTTAAAAAAAAGGGAAAAAAGGGAAACAAGGCAACAAGGCCCAAAAATAAAAAAAACCCCCCCAACCAGGGGGGCCCCCCCAAATTTTATGGAAAATTTTTTTTCCCCGAAGGAAAATTTTAAAACCCCCCGTTTACCCCGGGGCCCCCCCCTGTTATGCAACCAAAAGGGGAAAGCTACTTCTTAAAGGGGGGGGGAATTTTTTTAAAAAAATTTTTTTTTGGTTTTTTTTTTTTTAGTTTCCCCTTGGAAACCCCTTTTGGGGTTTTCCCCCCAAAAAGGGGGGGTTTTTCCCCCCGGGTACGTTGGGGTCCAGTCAAAAGGGGAAAGGGGGGGGGGTTTTGGGAGGGGAAAGGGAAGGCGGGGGAAAAAGGGTTTCCCGGGAAATGGGTTTAGTTCCCCCAAAATAAATGGGCCCTTGCCCTTTAAATTTTTTTGTAACCCCCCTTACCCCCCCCCTTTTCTGCCCCCCCCCCTTCCCCAGTATAAAATTTGTTATGTCCCCTAAAAAAAGGGGCCCCCCAAAAATTTTCCCTATTTGGGAATGTTTTGGGGGGGGGGTTTTTTTATTTTTGGTTTTTGTTGGTTTTTGTTTTTGGGTTTTTTGGTTTGGTGTTTTTTGGGGTTTTTGGGGGGGTTTTGTTTTTGGGGGGTTTGGGGGTTGGTTTTTTTAAAGGTTGGGTTTTGGGGTTTTTTTTTGAAGTTAAGGGGGGGGGTTGGGGTTTTTGGGAAGTGTTAAAATGTTTGGGGGGGTTTTTTTTGGGGGTTGTGTTTTTTTGGTTGTGGGTTGGTGTTTGGGGTGTTTTTTGTTAAGGGTTTTGGGGGAAGTTCTAAATTTTGGGGGGTCTTTTTTTTTTTTGTGTGTGGGGGTGGGTGTGTGGTGTGTGTGTGAATTTTTGGTTTTGTTGGGTTTTTGTGGTGTGTTTGGGTTTAATTTTTGTGTTTGTTTTGGGGGGGGTGAATTTCTAAATTTTGGGTTTTTTTTTTTGGGGGTTTTGGGGTGGGTTGGGTTTGGTTTTTTTTTGGTGTGTTTTTTTGTGGGGGTTTTGGGCAAGTTTTTGGGTTGTCTTTTTTTGGGGGTTTTTGGTGTGTTGTGTTGTGTTGTGGGTGTTTTGGGGTTTGTGTTTGTTTTGTGTTTTAGTGGGTCGAATATTTATAAAAAAAAAAGTAATTTCATAAAAAATCATCAATTTCCTTTCCAAAAGTAATAAAACTTTAATTTTTTTTCCCTTTTCCCTTTTTTTAAAAAAGTCATACACGAATCTTATGATAACTGCTTGATAGACATCAGTTGTGGTTATATTGCTTAATTCATCTTCGGATGAGACTATAAACCGAGGCCCCGTGTGGGAACGGATGCAGAACATCTTGCGCACACGTTAAATCCTGTTCCACTGTTCGAAAGAGTAGGCCATTGTGTGCCGGTGGGAACAGATCACAATTTTTTTTAAACCGCATACACATGCATAAATTAAAAAGAAAAGTCATCTGAGCGCTTTGATTTGTTGCTTTACAAGATTCAGCGCTATACAAATTCCATACATTATTATTTTTTTTTTATATATTATTATTATTATTATTATTATTATTATTATATTATTTTTATCAATCATCATCACATCCTCATCTCATCATCATCATCATCATCATCATTATTATTATTATTATTATTATTATTTTTTATTATTATTATTATTATTATTATTATTTTTATTATTATTATTTTTAATTATTATTTTTATCTTATTATTATTATTATTATTATTATTATTTATCTATATACTTTTTACATTCTTGTCTCTGATTGTTATATTAAATAAAATTCGTCTTGTATTTTGTTTCAAAAATTTATATTTTCTGTCCTCTCTGTTTTTATTTTGATGTCTGCTTTCTCTATCATCAAAATCGTAGCAGCTTATGCAAAACTTACAACAACAAAAAATTATGGGTTTTGCTTTCATAGTTTACTAGTCTGTTTTCTTTAGTACAAAAAACGTAAAATTTAGTTTTGAAAAAATTGTTTCTTGGTACATCCGAATGTTTTTATAATAATAATCATCATCATCATCACATCATCATCATCAAACATCATCATCCCTCATCATCATCATCATCATCATCATCATAATAATTAATAATTATTATTTTTTATTATAAATATAATTATAATTAAATAATGAATGGGAAATTTTTATTGCGTTATAACTGCACAAACAAATCAAAGCTTTTTTTGAACATCACAACACTACCTACAAACATCAAAGTATTTTTATTTTTACACAAATGTTTAAATGTGGTTCTGTAAAGAATATATCATTGTATTGATCCATTTATTACATGCGTTTTGATGATGAAAAAGATCGATGATAGTCTAACATAAGAGTTTTTGGTTTTGATTGTATCAAATAAATCCCAAACGATAGTATCTGGCATATCATTGTAAGGGTCGGTGGATATCTTCCTAATTCCCCCAAGTGGGTAGTACTAATGCTTTTTATGAACCCCAATATCTTTTACACAATTTTACATGAAAATCTTCGTACAGAAACCGATTTGATCTGGTACTGAATTGTACCCATTTTAAGTCACGGCAGATTTCTCTACGTGAAATTCAGGCTGCTCTCCCGAGGAGAGTGCGTCGCCACAAGAGCAGCGCCACCATTATTTTTTTCCTATCGCAAGTGTATTTGTTTCAGAGCGCTTTTTCTACAGAATTTTGCCAAGGACAACTCTCTTGTTGCCGTGTGTTCTTTTACGTGCGCTAAACATTTGTAACAGAGGAGACCTCACTTTACTCTTCCATCCGAAAGACAGGCACCCAGACCACCACTAGGAAGGGGGAAAAGTTTCTGGCCCAAACAAAGATCGAACCACCACACGCTTGAACCCGGGATTTGTGCTTTCTAGGCAGGCGTGTTACCTCTAGACCACAGATAAACATGTCTTGAACAACTGTTCAGTATGGAATTCTGTCTCCCCATGAAAACAAAAAGGAAACCCAACTCCTGCTCCATAAGTTAAAACAGACGATATTACTGAGTCGAATGAACTCGTTATTATTGTAGTCTTTAAAATGTTGTCCGTGAACTGCTCTTTTAAAGCTTACATTGCTTTGTTGCTTTGTTTCACTAAATGTTCTTGTGTTGCTTGAAACTTCTCGTTGGGAAGAAGTCAACATGGTTTTTATTGAGGGTAAAAGATTAAGTGTACACCACTTTTTTCATCCTGCCCTCACAAAAAAATCAAGAAAATTAACATATAAAGCATTCGAAAGACAATGTTAACACATGTTGAAAAGAAAAAATGAGGAATTTTTAAAAGAAATCCAGACTCACAAAACATGATAAAACAAAACCGAGACAGTATAACATAAGCTCAAATCACAAAGACAACATTAATGAAGACAATACAAAGTAACAAATTAGGAATAACAACAAAGTAGCCAGACGTAAGGTAACTTCGAGTATTAAAGTGGACTTACAATTTGTCCATCAAGATGTTTCTTTAAGAGTTTCTTGAACGTTTGTTTTGAAGGAGCTGATGTTAAAGAGAGAGGCAGATTATTCCACACTGTTCTTCCTGAATAAGCAAGGCTTGACTTGTAGAGATTAGTATGGGGCCTGTGCAAGAACAGTCTATGAGCAGGCTTGTTTTTATTGACAGCAAAATTTTTCACAATGTTCTTTGGGGCTTTTCCGTTTAATATATTGTACGTACATAGGCACTTGTTGAAATGCAGGCTGTCTTTGAGAGGAAGAATATCTGATTCCTTGTAGTTGTTGGTGGTCAGTGTATTAAGATTCAATCTGCCTAGTTTGATAGTCCTTTTTATGTAGGCGGCTTATATGCTTCAGGTTTGTTTCACTAACACTATTCCATAAGGTTGAAACATAACTAATAGGAAAAAGAATATGTGCGTGAAAAAATAGTTTTCGTGACTGTAGGTTTAGAAAATGTTTGATGTTTCTAAGTTGATATAGTCTTACTGAGATTCGTTTTCCTAATGTGACTATGTGATCTAACCGAGATGAATCATTGTCAATTACTACACCTAGTACATTGTGTGAAACTACTTCTTCAATTAAGAAGAAGAAGAAGAAGAAGAAGAAGAAGAAGAAGAAGAAGAAGAAGAAGAAAAGAAGAAGACGAAGAAGAAGAAGAAGAAGAAGAAGAAGAAGAAAAATAACAACAACAAATATAATAAATATAATTTATATAGCGCTATATCTTGCAAAAACAAATAAAATCACTTGCATTCATCCTCCTCTAGCACATGCTACAAGTTACAATTAATAGTTTTTACAAATTCAAATGTATACACACACGCGCACGCACGCACGCATACGCGCGCACGCACAACCCACAGAGGTTGTGCACTTTGGCAGGGTGATGGGGGTTTGGGCTGTTGAGAGCAAGGACAGAAATGAGATGAAACAAGAGAGGAAAGTCTTAGGTTTGAAATAAATGTCTTTTGAGGCCGGATTTAAAAGTGTCATAAGTAGGATTTTGGCAAAGGGAGAAAGGTAGGTCATTCCATATTTATGGACCAGAAAAATAGAAAGAGCGACGGCCAACAGTGGATTGGTTCAATCTAGGTGCTCGCAAACACAAGGTATCTGCAGCAGAGCGGGGGGAACGAGAAGGAAAGTACAAGTGAAGACATTCACAGAGGTAGGAAGGTGCTTTTTTGTGGAGACATTTGTAACAGAGGAAACTGATCGATCTTACAGTTTACTCTCTGCGACACAGGGAGCCAGTGGAGAGATTCCAAGACAGGTGTAATGTGCTCAGGTTTTTTCTTTCTGAGGACTAGTCGGGCTGCAGAGTTTGTATACGTTGAAGAGAGTGGGATAGATGACGACGGCAGACCAGCCAGAAGAGAATTGCAATAGTCCAGATATGAGAGAATGAGAGACATGACTATTTGGATGTTGCATCAGTGGACAGGTACTTTCGAACTGCACTAATAGGCCGTAATTGATATTTATATTTCTAAGGTTTTTTTAAAATATCTGTTTCAAATACATGCTCTTCACATTTGAAATGAATTATTATTTTAAGCGGTGATCGAGAAAGACTATTATCCTTGTTGTTATTTTGTTTTTAGCGTGCGTGCGTGCGGGCGCGCGCGCGCGAGTGTGTGTGTGTGTTTGTTTGTTTGTTTGTGCGTGTGTGTGTTTGTTTGTTTGTTTGTTGTTTGTTTGTTTGTGCGTGTGTGTGTGTGTGTTGTTGTGTGTTTGTGCGGTGTGTGTGTGTGTGTGTGTGTGTGTGTTGTGTGTGTGTGTGTGTGTGTGTGTGTGTGTGTGTGTGTGTGTGTGTGTAAAGTAAGTCTTCAATTTTAACGTCTTTCCACTTAAAGTGATACCAGACGATCCTTAAATAGGAGACTGAATATGTGAGATAGAGAAAGAGAGAGAGAGAAAGAGAAAGAAGAGAGGAGAGAGAGAGAGAGAGAGAGAGATGAGAGAGAGAGAGGAGAAGAGAGAGAGAGAGAAAGAGAGAGAGAGAGAGAGAGATCATACTTTTTTGTGTGAGTGTGCGTGGTCGTCCTGCATGCATGCGCGCTCGTGTGTGTAATAAATAGTAATAACACAGGAAATAGTATTCTTAACAATGAACAAATCAAGAACAGAAATTTAAAAAATGTGTGTGGTGTGTGGTGTGTGTGTGTGTGTGTGTGTGTGTGTGTGTGTGTGTGTGTGATTTCATGTGTGTGTGTGTGGGTGTTGTGTGTTGTGTGTGTGTGTGTGTGTGTGTGTGTGTGTGACTCTGCGTTAGTGTTACTCTGTGTGTTTGTGTGTGTGTGTGTGTGTGTGTGTGTGTGTGTGTGTGTGTGTGTGCATGCGTGATTTCATGTGTGCGTGCGTGTGTTGTGTGGTGTGTGTGTGTGTGTGTGTGTGTGTTGTGTGTGTGTGTGTGTGTATGACTCTGCGTAAGTGTTACTCTGTGTGTGTGTGTGTGTGTGTGTGTGTGTGTGGTGTGTGTGTGTGTGTGTGTGTGGTGCGTGCGTGTGTGTGTTGTGTGTGTGGTGTGTGTATGAGTGTGTGTTACTTTGTGTTAGTGTTTGTGTGTGTGTATGTGTGTGTGTGTGTGTGTGTGTGTGTGTGTGTGTGTGTTTGTGTGTGTGTGTGTGTGTGTGTGTGTGTGTGTGTGTGTTGTTGTTGTAGTTGTTGTCTTCAATTTAACGTCTGTTCACTCTAAGTGATATTAGACGAGGGAAATAGAAAGTGTAATAAAAGTTAAAGAAGGGAGAGGAAAGAGTGGAAGGAGAAACGGTTAAGAAGTAGCATCAGTGTTGGTATTTTGTGAGAAAATCCCCTAGAAAAGTAAAGATAATACTTTTAAACAGGAGCAAAATATAAACTCAACAATGTGGAAACATGAAATAACAATAAATATTCAAATGGACTAGGCAATAAACATCTGGCAATGGCAAAGGCTAGCTTTGAATTTTCAAATACATTTTCCAGAGACTGTTCAGAAGATGTAGGTAAAAAAGGTTTTACAATAGGGAACTCAAATATGATATGAGTATTGGAAATATGATACCCGCATAGACATCTGACATGTTTACAAAATTTTGTTAGGAATGCATTTAACCTCATTCTAAAATATAGTGAACTAACCCTTCTCACGGATATAAAACGCGAATCTATTTGAGAAGGAGCCATATAACAAGAAATATGGGAAGTAGTCAGATAACTTTTAAAATATCGTTCCTTTAATTGATCAGATTCTATAAACTTACCCCAAAGTCAAAGTCAAGTCAAAAACACTTTAATCATCCCATGAAGGGCAATTACAATACTGACAGGTAGATTGATACACATCAAATATATCAAAGACACAAAACCTATATTTCATATTGGTTTTCAAATAAAATGTCACAAACACACATACACACACACCAACACGCACGCGCGCATGCGCACACACAAGCAAACACCCGCACGCACGCACACACATCAATTGTAAACACAATTTTAAACCCATTGACTAGAAGACATAACAACTTTTTTTTATGCACGCACATGCGCAGCACGTACACACGCACGTACGTGTGTGTGCGAACACGCACACGCACACCCACACCATACACCAATATATGAATTCAATGTTTTAAGACCATTGACTAGAAGATAGACTTATTTTACACCCCCACGCACCCACCCCCCACACACACATAATTATGTATTGACTACACTCGTAACAATGACAATAAGGCAAGTAATTCAGAGAAATCTAAAAACTAGGTAGTCAACATCATTGTGAATTCAGAATTAGAATGCTTACTGGCACAAAAGATTTTCTTTTTCTGTTAGTTTTGCTGATGGGACATTGAAAGCGGCGTTCCGAAGGCAACATTTGAAATTCTGGAAACAAAGCATGGGAGGGATCAGCCAAAATGGCTGTGGCTTTGCATACAAGCTGCTGATTGCAAAACGACATGAGATCTCTTTGTTCTTTTCCAATTATTTTTGAGCAGATTCTTACAATTCTCCGGAGGCTATTCTTGTTTTTAACACTAACGTTATTGTACCAACAAATGAAAGCAAAACTTAGAACACTCTCTATGTAAGACTTGTAAAACAAGGAAATAATCTTTTTGTCTACAAAATATGAGTTCAGTTTCCTCAGAAAATACAGACGTTGCTGTCCCTTTTTGACAATAGCGTCAGTGTTAACGTCTCAGTTTAACTTGTGGTCAAAAACAGTTCCCAGATACTTATAGTTCAAAACGTTTTCAACTTCTTGATTATGGATAATAATATTCTTAGGAGTATGCCCTGATCTTCTGAAGTCGATAGGTAGGTCTTTAGTTTTAAAAACATTTAGCTCCAGATAGGCCTCGTCACACCAGTGTACGAACTCGGTGAGGGCTGGACCGTGGTCTAAGACTGATCCAGATAAGAGAGATAACAGAGCACTATCGTCTGCGAACTTTACCAAAAAGGAATTTCCATAGTTGCTTATGCAATCATCTGTGTATAGAATGTACAGAAGTGGTGAGAGGACGCAACCCTGCGGAGAACCAGTGCAAGTAAATCTAACCGAAGAAGATATTTTGTTGGCCAAAACACCTGTGGTCTGTTGGTTAAAAATCAATCAGCCAACGAACAAGTTGATTGTCTACGTCAAATTTTGAAATTATTTTGTTAACCAGAACGTGAGGCTGCATTGTATTGAAAGCTGAACTAAAGTCAGTGAACAATATTCTGGCATGAGAGTCAGGTGTTTCCAAGTGGCTATACAACTTGTTCAAAATGAATAGTTTGGCATCTTCGACACCCCTTCGAGACCTGTATGCAAATTGCAGTGGGTCAAGGTCTTTCTCTGTAGCAGAAAGAATGAGAGATTTTACGATCTTTTCTAGCGTTTTCATCACAAGAGATGTGAGAGCCACAGGTCTAAAATCGTTAGGCCGAGAAAGATTAGGTTACTTTAGAAGAGGTATTACATTGGAAGTTTTCCAAATAACTGGAATCTGACAAGTATCCAGTGAGGCCTGGAACAGGTGTTGAAGGACACTGGCAAGCTCAGTAGCGCATAATTTCAGAGTTCTTCCACATATACCATCTGGTCCGGGAGATTTGTTAATATTTATTGCCTTTAAGTGCTTACAGATAATTTCTTCATCAACAATGACGCTATTCTAAGAAACTAGGAATTGCTTCAGATCATTTATTTCATCTGAGAAATCATGCTTTTCAAAGCGAGTAAAAAATGCGTTTAGATGGTCTTGTAAGTTGTTATCACATACTCCCTGCAAACTGATCTTTGATCTATGTTGGACACCTACCATATTTACTGCAGACATATTTTTGATACCCTGCCATGCAGCACGAAAGTTGTTCCCTGCAAACTTGTCTTCTATCTTATTTTTTTTTAAATATACGTCTGGCCCGTGCAACAGCAGCTTTGACTTCTTTATTTACCTCCTTCTTTTGTTGTTCTGTGCCTGTGTAAAATACTACTTTCTTTTTGTTTAAAACACGTTTCAGATCCTTTGTAACCCAAGGCTTGTTATTGGGGTAAATGGTTATCTCCTTAGTTGGAATGACACAACTAACACAAAATGTAATATAAGAACAAATAACATCAGTGAGCTCTTTCAGATCTTAACACACATTATAAAACATATCCCAGTAAGTGCAATCAAAGCAGCCTTGCAGACTAGCTATACTATCAGCAGTCCATTTTTTTGTGGTCCTGACTATGGGTTGAAGGCGCCGAAACACTGACTGGTACATGGGTGCAAGAAGAACGCAGTTGTGGTCAGACAATCCCAGGGGAGGCAAAGGCAACGATCTATAGGTGCCTGCTACAGTCCCATAGCACAAGTCTAGGGTCTTGTTTCCTCGTGTAGGGCAGGTCACATACTGTTCATAGTTCTTCAGTAGTTTAGTAAGGGAACAGTTATTGAAATCACCCAGGATAAACTTAGGGGCATCAGGGGATAAAGAATCGAGCACATGGAGGTGATCTAATATATGTTCAGTCTCTCTAGCCACTTTTGCTTTGAGGTGGATGTAAACTAAAGTAAAAATCAATTGCTGGAATTCCCGTGGTAGGTAAAAAGACCGGAGCGAAATAGAGAGCAGTTCAATGTCCTCCACGGATAGCGTTGTTCTAATTTTAACATCACCACACCAACGCTCATTGATGTAGAAGCACAAACCACCACCATGTGCCTTCCCGTTGCGTGTGGGTCTCTGTCAAGCCGAATGGGTTGACCGAAGCCGTCTAATGAGAGGTCGCAGTTCGGTACAGTGGGACTCAGCCAGGTTTTGGTAAAGGCAAGAATTCCGGCTTTGTTATACTGATGTAGGTAGTTGATGTTAGTTTGAAGCTTGTTGGTTTTGGAGCATAGGGACTGGACATTGGACAGGAGCAGCGGATTTTTCCGATTATCCAAATTTTTTAGTCTTTGTCTCACACCACCTTTCCTTCCTCGCTTTCTTTTCTTAATGTTCTTCCAAGTTTTATCGTTGCTATTTGCTGAAGGTAGAATATCACATGGAAAGTTGTAGTCTTGGCCTTCTGCTAACACACTGGCTGATTCCCTCAGGCTAAGAAGAAATTCTCGAGTGTATGAGGACCGGCCATGGCTGTTATCGTTAGGCGCACCTCGCACACAATCAAATGACGCTATGAGAAAGCAGACTAAAAGAGTGAATATAACTGATCTTCCCAGCATTGTTGCTGTTATTACTGACACACCAGACACCAGACACAACTCTGCAGAACTTTGAGCTGATAGACACACAATATAACGAAAACAAGAGAAAAAAAATATCGCCTGTCAGTAGAGAGTGTTGCCATTAGAGCAGCGCCACCTACACACACATGAAGTTTGTTCTAATATTTAGTACTCCTCCTGTAGAGATAAGGGAATATCCAGTTCTATCGATTCCATATCATGTCTTGCCCCCATTTTTGCAGCTTTTTCAGCCCACTCATTTGAAAAAATTCCAACGTGAGAAGGCACCCAACAAAAAGAAACAGGAATACCTCTTAAACTTAGGAGGTCTCTGACATATTGAATTTCAAAAATAATTCCTGAGACCTTGAAGTTTGGGGATTTTATGGCATACAATACTGACTTGGAGTCAACACAAAGCAAGATATGAAAGAAGGTAAATGGAAAATCAAGAATATAGCTAAGAGCCATAAGAACTGCAATAAGTTCAGCTGTAAATATTGAACGATGTTTACCAAGATAGCATGTTTTCTCAATTTTAGGTGTTGGTATGACAAATGCAGAGCCTGTGTCATGATTTTCTAAAACAGATCCATCTGTATAAACTTTTAAGCAGTCAGCATACTTATTTTCAATATGCGACTGAACATCTGCTGCCATGATGTTTTGATTTTTTTTTTCATTAATATATTCTATATCAAAACAGACTTTATCCATCTCCCATGAAGGACATGGTAAAACTTTTCGTGTGTTTCTAAGTCATATTGCTTAAGTTTAGATTTTTGAAAGAGGTCTGATACATAAGTGCCAATAGGCAATAAACACGAAATTTGTTTACTTCTTTTTGGAAACTTCGTTTCTGCTTGAACTATTAATTCACTACTGACAAAATTGTCGTCATTCGTGCTCCCTAAAACATAGTTGGCCCATGAAAGTTGTCGGTATTCAGCTAGGGGAAGTTCCCCAATTTCCTTATAAGTTCCTGTGGTGGATGCATGGAATGGCACCCCAAGTGCAAGTTTGTACGCCTTATAATCTATACTTTGGAATTTTTAAAGTCAATAATTAGGAGCACTGAAAAAGACTTCTTGTCCATAAGACAGTTTGGAACGTACAAGTGACTTAGACAAGCATTTAAGAGTGAAGATATCTTGTCCCCAGGACTGTCTGCTAACCATTTTAAGAAAATTGAGGCATTTCCTTGCTTTTGTTTAAATGTATACAATATGAGCATTCCAAGTTAATTTTGTTGTAAGTTGAATGCCCAACAATTTTACCATTTTTTTATACTGAATTGGCTCCCCTCCAATCGTAAACTGTGGCAGTGTATCTGGATCACTACCATTATTAAAAAGCATAATGTGCATTTTTTCTGTAGATAATGTCAGGCCATTTAAAAAATAATATTTATGTAAATCATCTAGCTCTTCTTTATGATTCTCTTTGTTGTAGCACGCTTCATAGTGGCATTCATCCATATACATATATCATCAGCATATTGTACCAGGACAACGTCTTTAGACAGTTTTGTGGGTAAATCATACATCACTATATTAAACAGAAAAGGGGCTATGACTGAACCCTGTGGTAATTCCATTTGCAATGACCTAAAGTTTGAATATGCATTCCCTACTCTCACTTGCATACTTCTGTTACATAAAAAGCTTTTAATATAATAGAAAAAATGCCCAGAAAAGCCAATAGTCTTCAGTTTATGCAGCAATTTAGCATGCCCAACTTGGTCATAGGCTTTTTTACATCAACAAATGCTGGGAGTAGATTTTTTCTTCTCGCAAATTGTTGTTTGACCTGTGTTGTTAGCTTAACTAAGTTATCGATTGCTGATCTACCTTTTGAAAGCCTGCATGATTGACAGGAAGTACCTTATTTTTCTGACAGTAATACACAGGCCTTTTTAGAATAATTTTCTCCATAAGCTTACCAATGTTAGAAGTCAGTGCTATGGGCCTATAGCTACATTTATCAGTTTTAAGCTTTCTTTGCTTATAAATGGGAACAGTAATAGACTGCTTCCAGTTCACTGGCATTGCAGCTTCGGTCCAACACTTTTGGAAAAGTTTATGCATCAGAAGAATGAAGTTTTCTGGTAACTGTTTAAGCATATCATTGGACATGGCATCTAATCCAACAGAAGTTTTCTTATTAGGAAGAGAAAATAATGCATCTTTTACTTCATTGATTTTTAATGGAGCATTGATATATTCAGTATTATTAGAACATGGGTTTTTATGTTTTTCTTTCTTCTCCTCAGCTTGTCTGTATTTATTGCTTCAAGTGTGAAGCCTTCAATACGCATAGACTCTCAGAATATATATGCAAAGGCCTCAGCCTTTTCTGCATTGGTTGGAAATTGATTGCTTTTAATAATAATAATAATAATAATAATAATAATAAGAAGAAGAAGAAGAAAGAAGAAGAAAGAAGAAGAAGAAGAAGAAGAATGATAATATATGGAATTTATATAGCGCTGAATCTTGTAAAAAACAAACAAATCGAATGGCTTGCACTCAAATCTTTTTACCCGCATGCAATAATGGATAGTGAAAAGCGGGGAGGGGGTAATGGGGGGGAGGCGGTTTAAGATGGTTAGGGATTCCCCCCCCTCCCGAAATATTGCTACAATGAAAATAACAGAGACAGCGGAATAAAACAGCGAATATTGGAATGATGAAACTATTTTGCACGCATTTTCTTTAAACCCCGCCCTCTCACAAAAAACCCACCAACAGCATCCAAACACTGTCAATTTTTAAAAAAAGAAGAAAAAAAGTAAGGATTATTTTAAGGCTGTCGAGAGTAAAAGAGAAATAGACTCCCTAGCGTTTTTTACCGAAAACCACATACACACACACACAACACACACACACACACCACACACAACCACGCAGCACACACAGCACACACACACAGACACACACACACACATCCACACACCACACCACGACACCACGAACAATCACACAACAACACGCAACACGCAACACAACACAACACACACAAACATGCAACACACACAAACACACACACACGCACGCACTCCAAATTGCACGCACACACACAACACACAGCAACATAACATCACATACCAACACAGCCGCACTACAACATGCACGCACACACACACAACATACACAACACACGCACATTACACACATACACACACACAAACATACCACAATACACAACACAATATACACTCACACACACACACACACACATACACATACCCAATACACTACACAACACAACATAACACACACAATACACACACATACACATACACACACACACACAACACAACACACACACACACACACACACACACACACACACTACACACACACACACACATACACACACATACACACACACACACACACGCTAGCTGATCCTCAAACACAGGGCACTCTCACTCAAGACCTTATTGCTCTCACCAAGTCTGGCTTCACATCCAGTAGACAGACAGACAGACAGACAGACAGACAACAGACAGACATTAATATCACTGAGAGTGAACAGACGTAAAATCGAATCGAATCGATTAGACATACATACAGACAGACAGACAGACAGGTTAGGCAGCATGGAGAAGGATCGTAGTGGTTTTATTATTTCCCATTGACCGGTGTGTAGCTAAGCATTCTAACCAGTTGATGTTAATAATCCTCATCTCTCTTATTTTTTTCTTAAGCCAAACCAAGCTAAACAAACACCCCATCCCCCCCAACAAAAGCAAATAGAATAATAAACGCCGATACATAATGGTCATTAAAACTCCTAAGACTCCTAAGTTTAACTGGGCAAGTTGGTAAAATCACACCTGTTCTCATTTCATGGAATTTTTGCCACACTTGGTTAAGATCTTTATGATTTGATAAGTCGCTCAAACAAAACGAAGACCAAAATTATCGTTTGGCCTGAGCTATGATCATGTTGCTATAGTTTTTTGCCTGCTTCTGTTTTTCATGGTTTTCTGGCGTCTTACTTTTTAAATACGTTTTATACATTAAACGTTTGTTGGTCACTGCTTCCTCGCATACAGATGTCCACCAACCATTTCCTGAACATTTCCTTGATTTATGATTTACTGATTGGGATCAATAAGTAAGCAGCTTGAATGATGGCATTAGTAAAGGTAGAATAAAATTCATCTATGTTTTCAGAATCCAAGCTGTTTGTATTGTAGGCTGCAAGAATACTTTTGAAATGTTTCCAATTAGGTTCTTTATAGTTGAACTTGGGAGTTTATCTTTTACAGTATTGCAGGGAACTGGCATTTCATTAAAAGTAATAACAATAGGTACATGATCGCTTCCCAATGTGTCTTCATAAGTTGCCCACGTACATTCAGGTGCAAGAGCAGAAGATATCAAAGACAGATCTAATGCTGATGCCTTGTGATTAGAGATGTCAGGTATTCTTGTGACACTTCCATCATTTAGTAGGCGTAGACAAGAATCTGTTATATTTTCTAAAACGATTGCAGGAGAGGGATATACTTCCTTTATCCCAAAAAGGGTGCATGAGCATTGAAGTTCCCTGCTACCAGTCATTTCTGAATATCTTGTAATGTGTGTGTGTGTGTATTTGTGTGTGTGTGTGTGTGTGTGTGTGTGTGTGTGTGTGTGTGTGTTGTGTGTGTGTGTTTGTGTGGTTGTGTGTGTGTGGTGTGTGAGACTGACCTCCAGAGGTGATGCAGAGATGGCAGACACCAGGACAACACTGAGGAATGAGAAGCAAGTGATCAACATCTTCCTTTTCCCTCAGCTAGATGTTGCTGATGCTGCTGTTGTTACCGCTGGTGTTGCTGCTGTTGTTGTGGTTGCTGTTGTTACTGCTGGTGTTGCTGCTTGTCACGTCTTCACGTTGCTGATGTCCAAAGTGATGACTGTGGTGGCCTGGAACCAAGAGTAGGAGAGGCTTTCTCTTTCCGTGCTGTTTTTTTCCTTTTCTACCCTCACTCTAGCTGAAAAGAATGTAGGTCTGTGTGTATCTGACTTTGCCTTTTATGTGTTGTACCAACACAATGGGGTGGGGTGGGGTGGGGTGGGGTGGCACAGCCAAGTGGTTAGAGTGTTGAACTGGTGAATCTGAGAGGTCCAGCTGAAGGACAAACACAAACACGTGTTGCTCCAGGCATTGCACCAGGGGTCCATTGTTAGTTATTGACATGTTGGTGATCTGCAATGAATGAGCTTTTTAATACTGAAAACTGATTGTACATTCGACACTTCCATGAAAAGCTATCACAGATTGAAACTGTAGACTGCAGAAAGTGGCAAAATGAGAAACTGACCAGTTTTGCATTGTAACAGGTGGTCAGAATGAGGGCTTAGGTGTTTTTAAATGCGTTGTGAAGCAAAATGAAACACAGCTACTCCTTGATACAAGGTAGAAACATGGTTTTAGTTTTATAATCAATAAAAATCTCAAAATCAACAACCTGACCCCCACCTGCCTAATATGGCCACTAGCGGAAAGGGGGGTCAGGCCAAAAGGGACTCATTCCATGGTGGAGGTCACATATGCTAAAACAGTCAAGCCATACATCGAAATTCAGAAACTTTTTGCTTTTAAAGCAGTCCTTCGTTTATTTCTAGCGTGAAAAATGCTAACTTTGCCTCGACTGTAAAATATTTTGTTGTCAAGGTAATCAAACTCTTCAAAAGAAAAGTCTCATTTGAAATAAAAGGCATAGACTTAAAATGATCCATAATGATATTTTAGTTTTGCAATGCTTTTTACACAGCAAGTGCTTGAAATAAAAGAGAGACATTTTGTTTTCCATTTTAACCAAAAACAAAACACAGCCAAAGCTAAGTCACTTGAAGGAAAGGTACTGCTTGTTTTATACATGTTTGATTCAGAAATTATTATAGCAAAATAATACAGTTTGTTGTAAACAATTTGATTCCGAAATCTTTATAACATTATCATACTGCTTGTTTTAAACATTTTTGATTCGGAAATCTTTATGACAATATCATAATGCACATCAGCTTGAGCATCAACAAGCTGATAGCTTAAACAATGTTCAGTCTGATGGATACATTAATTTTTAACAAACAAATTTAAATGCAATGACAGCAGTTAATTGAAAGCAGGCCATTTTACAAACAGCAAACCAATAAAGGATATTGAAATATTATTATTAATAGTTAATAATATCAACACTGTCAGAATGGCTTTTCAAAACAAAAAAGTTCCAGACAAACATACAAAAAAATAAATGAAGCAGCTATAAGATATAACAGCAAAAGTGTAAATAAATCTTATCTGGTCACCTCAATTACACAACAAATAATGTACCCAAACAGACATCGATATGAAAATAATACAAATCATCTGAAACAATAACAACAACAACAAAACATAGGCAGTGTGAACAAAGGGACAAGAAGCAGAAGGGTGAGGGAAGAGACAGAGAGACAGAGAGACAGACAGAGTGAGACAGACAGAGAGACAGAGAGACAGACAGAGAGACAGACAGACAATATAACAGACAGACAAGAGACAGACAAACAGAGAGACAGACAGACATGGAGACAGACTTAGAGAGGGACAGCCATACAGTCCGAGACAGACAGACAGAGACAGACAGACAGACAGAGACACAAACAGACAGAGAGAGACAGACAGAGAGACAGCCAGACAGATAGACAGAGAAGAGACAGACAGAGAGACAGACAGACAGATAGACAGAGAGAGACAGACAGAGAGACAGACAGAGAGACAAACAGACAGACAGACAGACAAAGAAAAGGAGTCAAAAGAACCCCACAGAAAAAAACACTCCTTCCAGACTGGAGGACAAACAACAGGAGAGAATCCATCCTGCAGATAGATACCTGACTCACTTTC
The DNA here is from genome assembly GCA_028751875.1 of Rapana venosa. NCBI lineage: Eukaryota > Metazoa > Mollusca > Gastropoda > Neogastropoda > Muricidae > Rapana > Rapana venosa. Next base: position 24,748,718 of record CM054168.1, on the reverse strand, counting down.
TGTAGTGGACGTGGCTGGACGATTCAGGCAGTGAGAGAAAATGAACAGACAATGTCACACTGAGAATGGACAATGTCACACTGAGAATGGACAATGTCACACTTGGTGCTGATGCCTTGGGTTTTATAACCAAACACTGGAGGTTATCTGAAGACAAAATCGCATAATGGGCTAGAATACAACAGCTGTGATGATGAAGACGCTTTTCATGGAAAGGGGCAGGGCTTACACCTTGTGACTGACAACATACAAAGACTTGGCCCCCATTGACAAACTGCCAGTTGGGGGTAATAATGCTATTTATGGAAAGGGGCAGGGCTTACACCTTGTGACTGACAACATACAAAGACTTGGCCCCCATTGACAAACTGCCAGTGGGGGGTAATAATGCTATTTATTGAAAGGGGCAGGGCTTACACCTTGTGACTGACAACAATACAAAGACTTGGCCCCCATTGAAAAACTGCCAGTGGGGGGTAATAATGCTATTTATGGAAAGGGGCGGAGCTTACACCTTGTGACTGACAACATACAAAGACTTGGCCCCCATTGACAAACTGCCAGTGGGGGGTAATAATGCTATTTATGGAAAGGGGCAGGGCATACACCTTGTGACTGACAACATACAAAGACTTGGCCCCCATTGACAAACTGCCAGTGGGGGTTAATAATGCTATTTATTGAAAGGGGCAGGGCTTACACCTTGTGCTGACAACATACAAAGACTTGGCCCCCATTGACAAACTGCCAGTGGGGGGTAATAATGCTATTTATGGAAAGGGGCAGGGCTTACACCTTGTGACTGACAACATACAAAGACTTGGCCCCCATTGACAAACTGCCAGTGGGGGGTAATAATGCTATTTATGGAAAGGGGCAAGGCTTACACCTTGTGACTGACAACATACAAAGACTTGGCCCCCATTGACAAACTGCTAGTGGAGGTAATAATGCTATTTATGGAAAGGGGCAGGGCTTACACTTTGTGATTGACAACATACAAAGACTTGGCCCCCCATTGACAAACTGCCAGTGGGGGGTAATAATGCTATTTATGGAAAGGGGCAGGGCTTACACCTTGTGACTGACAACATACAAAGACTTGGCCCCCCATTGACAAACTGCTAGTGAAGGTAATAATGCTATTTATGGAAAGGGGCAGGGCTTACACCTTGTGATTGACAACATACAAAGACTTGGCCCCCATTGACAAACTGCCAGTGGGGGGTAATAATGCTATTTATGGAAAGGGGCAGGGCTTACACCTTGTGACTGACAACATACAAAGACTTGGCCCCCATTGACAAACTGCTAGTGGAGGTAATAATGCTATTTATGGATAGGGACGGGGCTTACACCTTGTGACTGACAACATACAAAGACTTGGCCCCCATTGACAAACTGCCAGTGGGGGGTAATAATGCTATTTATGGAAAGGGGCAGGGCTTACACCTTGTGACTGACAACATACAAAGACTTGGCCCCCATTGACAAACTGCCAGTGGGGGGTAATAATGCTATTTATGGAAAGGGGCAGGGCTTACACCTTGTGACTGACAACATACAAAGACTTGGCCCCCATTGACAAACTGCCAGTGGGGGGTAATAATGCTATTTATGGAAAGGGGCAGGGCTTACACCTTGTGATTGACAAAATACAAAGACTTGGCCCCTATTGGACAAACTGCCAGTGGGGATAATAATTGTATTATGGAAAGGGGCAGGCTTACACCTTGTGATTGACAACTTACAAAGAGTGGTGGCCCCCATTGACAAACTGCTAGTGAGGTATTATAATGCTATTTATGGGAAAGGGGCAGGGCTTACACCTTGTGATTGACAACATACAAAGACTTGGCCCCCATTGACAAACTGCTAGTGAAGGTAATAATGCTATTTATGGAAAGGGGCAGGGCTTACACCTTGTGATTGACAACATACAAAGACTTGGCCCCCCATTGACAAACTGCTAGTGAAGGTAATAATGCTATTTATGGAAAGGGGCAGGGCTTACACCTTGTGATTGACAACATACAAAGACTTGGCCCCCCATTGACAAACTGCCAGTGAAGGAAATAACGCACATGTGTGACATCATCTGGGAAGGGGCGGGGCTTACTCTTCTTCTCTTCTTCTCCATGGGGATGATAATGACATCTGTTCATCATGGGATTGGGAGGGTTCATTTCTCTGGGTGTGAAGATGATTATTTGGCCAACCTGCACTTGTAAATTTCTACGATATAGATCAGGGATATTAGTGGCTACTTTTGGAGACTTGGAGGCTCTATCCTTCCTGTCTTGCCTGCAATTCTGTTTGCTTCATGGGCCTTGGCGACACTGTGTACAGCTGCTCGCCACTGTGGTCTCTCCATTGCTGCCTGGTCCCATGAGTTTATCTCAATGTTGAAGGCTTTCAGTGAGGCTTTCAGAGTGTCATTGAAGCGTTTCTTCTGGCCCACCTGGGGGTGTTTCCCATGCTGAAGTTTGCCAACAGAAGTTTCTTGGGGAGCCGATGGTCTGGCATGCGAACTACATGGCCTGCCAGCAAAGCTGGGTCTGCATCAGGATGGTGTGGATGCTTGGAAGGTTTGCTCTAGTGGCACCTCAGTGTCTGGGATCTTTGTCCTGCCACTTGATGCCAAACAGTTTTCTCAAACAGGTGGTGTGGAAGTGGTTCTGCTTTTTAGCATAGCGTTGGTAAAACTGTCCATGACTCTGACCATAGAGCAGGGGGGTGAGCACTACCACCTTGTAGACCTTTATTTTGGTTTCTGTTGAGAGCCTCTCCTTCCCACATATTCTTTCGAAGTCTGCCAAAGGCAGCACTTGCTTTGGCGAGTCTGATGTTGACCCCCATCATCAATGGCTACTGTGCAGGAGAGGGTACTGCCAAGAAAGTAAATTTGTCCACTGCTTTGAGTCTATGTCCATTTTCAGAGATGTTTGGTTTTAACATAGGGCTTTTTCCCCGGGGGTAGGTTGGTGCATTACCTCAGTCTTCTTGGTACTGATTGTCAACCCAAAGTTGTCGCAAGCATCAGATAACTTGTTAACACTGTCTTGCATGTCGGCTTCAAAAGCAGCATTGAGGGCACAATCATCAGCAAACAGCAAGTCGTTGATGATATCTGCTGAGACCCATGCTGATTCCACGTTTTGGCTATTCAGCACAATGGGCTCTAGGCGTTCCTTCAAGGTGGCAGCAAGAGACCGCTTGACTGTGTCGTTCTTCATCTTGTTGACATTCAGGCGTTTAGTTGCTTTCACGCCTTGTGGCCGTCTCCTGGGCTGGACATGCAACCTGAGCTTAGAGACGATGAGACGGTGGTCTGTCCAGCATTCTGCTCCACACATGGCCTTTGTGACACAAACATCCTGCCTGTCCCTCTTCCTGGTGATGACATAGTCAATAAGATGCCAGTGCCTAGAGCAGGGATGTCCTGTTACGTGTAGGGAGGTTGAAAGTCGTGTTTGTGATCAGTAGGTCATGCTCCACACAAGTCTGGAGGAGCAGTAGGCCGTTGCTGTTGCAGTTGCCAACTCCATGCTTTCCAATCACACCTTCCCATGTGGTACTGTCACAGCCCACACTCACATTGAAGTCACCAAGGATGACAAGCTTATCTGCGTTGGGAACAGACGCAATAACAGCATTCAAGTCTTCATAAAACTTGTCCTTGATGTCCTCTGGATTTGTCATGGTGGGAGCATAAGCACTGACAAGGGTAGCAAAATTCTTCCCATGAGATAAGGGGAGTCTCATCGTCATAAGTCTATCATTTATTCCTTTTTGAGGTCCAGCCAGCTTTCCAACAAACCTTGTTCTTAATGCAAAGCCAACTCCAGCCTCATGTCTCTCTTCAGGCCCACGTCCACTCCCAAAGAAGGTGTAGCCTGTGCCTCGTTCGCATAGTTCGCCCTTGCCTGCTAGCCTGGTCTCACTAAGGGCAGCAATGTTGATGTATCTGACGAGTTCGCTTGCGATAAGTGCGGTTCATCTCTGAGGTCTTGTGCTCTCGTTCCTGTCGAGAAGTGTTACACATTCCAACTAGCAAGGTTCAGACACTGTATCCTATTCTTTTTTCTTGATTTTTCCACTATGTTTCGACCGCATGAGCAGGGTCCCCGCCAGCCGCGGTAAGCTAGCCAGGGTGATGTGGAGCAGGCAATGTTTAGGGCACCTTTTCTAGCCCCTTCCTCATGCTAAGGAGGTGAGCAGTGCATTCCTGAAGAGGGCTGCTCAGTCGCTCAGACGGCTGCCGAAACCTACCGCCGCTCCATTCAGTAGGTAGCAACCCTAATAGGCTGAGCGGCCTGTGTGCAGGGTTGCAACTACCTGTGGCGGGGCTTACACCTTGTGATTGACAAAAGAAAATGTGAGTAAGAAAGTTTGTATGTTGTCTTTAATGGCTATTCACTACTTAATTTTGTCCATTCCATTTAGGACAAAAATCCTCACGATACGGCATAGAAATCAGCGCCAAGAAAACCAAGCTCATGTCAAACAGTGCCCTGCCAATCACCACCAAGATCACTCTCAGCGGAAAAGAACTGGAGACAGTTGACCATTTCAAGTACCTTGGAGCCATCATAAGTGAGGAGGGATCGAAGACCGAAATCCTAGCAAGAGCGGCACAAACAGCAGGAGCCATGGCAAGACTGAAGACCATATGGAGAGACAGAAACATCCCTCTTGGAACCAAGGTAAAGTTACTAAACGCGCTAGTCACCTCAATCATGCTTTACGCATGTGAGGCATGGACACTGAACGCAGACCTGCAAAGGAGTATCCAAGCAGTAGAAATGAGATGCCTCAGAAGGCTCCTTGGCATCTCATACAAGGACCATGTCACCAACAATGAAGTCCGCAGAATGATCACTCAACATGTGCGGGACTATGAAGACCTACTGACCACGGCGAAAAAGAGGAAACTCAGTTGGTATGGGCACGTAACACGCTCTTAAGGACTTGCAAAGACCATCCTGCAAGGAACAGTCCAGGGGAAGAGAAGACGGGGCAGACAGAGGAGAAAGTGGGCCGACGACATCCGTGATTGGACAGGGGAGGACTTCAGTGTCACCCAGGCACTCGCCCACGACCGCGCTAAGTGGAGCCAGCTGGTCCAGCGTTCGTCAACCATGCAGCGCCCCTACGACCCTCGCGGGTTACGGGACCAGTGAACAGTGAACAGTGAACTACTTCATGATTTAAACACAGTCACTCGAGAACACCTTTACACACCTCATCTCTCTCTCTCTCTCTCTCTTCTCTCTCTCTCTCTCTCTCTCTCTCTCTCTCTCTCTCTCTCTCTCTCTCTCTCTCTCTCTCTCTCTCTCTCTCTCTCTCTCTTCTCTCTCCTCTCTCTCTCTCTCTCTCTCTCTCTCTCTCTCTCTCTCAGGAAAGTTCTTCAAAGTCCTTGGATGAGACTATAAACCGAGGCTTCGTGTGCGAACGCATGCAGAACATCTTGCGTGTTAAATCCTGTTCCGCATGTCAAAACAGTAGGCCATTTTGTGCGGGTGGGAACAGATGACAAAATTTACAAAACCGCACACACACTGGGGCTGGATGTAAAAAAGCACATGAGTGCTTATTCCATTATCCTTCATATAAAATAATTACAGCTTCAGCAACTCCAATAACATTCAACATCAACATGTAAAACAGCTGAATAAAAAAAAAACAGCAGGAGAATTGAAAGCCTTTCATTTCTTCTTTTTTCACAGAGCAGCTTACCTACTGTCATCACAGTCAACTAATTCTCTCTTACACTCAGTAGCTTTATTTATTTTGGCAAAATGCAAGGTGCTGAACAGTTGTGACAAAGTGGTTCAATGTGCTTTGTCCCTATCTGGAACTGAAGACAATTCCCAGCAAAACAAGAGCAGAGCACTCTGAAGAGCTGTGTCAGAGCCCGTCAACCCACTATGTCACAAATTGGAACTGAAGTCAACCCACAATGTCACAAATTGGAACTGAAGTCAACCCACTATGTCACAAATTGGAACTGAAGTCAACCCACTATGTCACAAATTGGAGCTGAAGTCAACCAACTATGTCACAAATTGGAACTGAAGTCAACCCTCTATGTCACAGATTGGAACTGAAGTCAACCCACTATGTCACAAATTGTAACTGAAGTCAACCCTCTATGTCACAAATTGGAACTGAAGTCAACCCACTATGTCACATATTGGACCTGAAGTCAACCCTCTATGTCACAAATTGGAACTGAAGTCAACCCACTATGTCACAAATTGGAACTGAAGCCAACCCTCTATGTCACAAATTGGAACTGAAGTCAACCCACTATGTCACAAATTGGAACTGAAGTCAACCCACTATGTCACAAATTGGAACTGAAGCCAACCCACTATGTCACAAATTGGAACTGTTGTCAAAAGCTCTAACAAAACAGAAAAACACCAGAGCATGCTAAACATTTCTTCTATAAAGTAGTTACCTTTCGGCCATGACAACCAGTCCATCATTATTTTGATAAAATCAATTTTACCAGGGCAAAGTGTGAGGTATTGAACACTTGTGATAAAGCACGCCAATTCACCCTATGTCAGACTACCAGCTGAATGAAATAGCAAAAGAGATTCATAGGTTTTTTTCCTTATTTTCGCAGATTATCTTACCTGCTGCCATTGCAATCAATACTTTTTTTCTTATAGTAACCAGCTAAGTTTGTGTGCCTTGGCTTCAGTATAGTACCCCAGTTCACCCAGCTGTAAATAGCCTCTTTAGGGTCAGGGAAGGTAGAGCAGCGAGGGAGAGGAGATGGGTGCCACCCTTAATATGCTGGCCCCTTGAGAAGTGAGGTCTCTGACGCCCCACTCCCCCTACGACCACATAGGTTACCTTTACCTTTTAAGCAGCTTTATTTTGCAAAGTAGAGATACTGAAGAGTTGTGATAAAGAGTGCCATTGCGCTTTGTTATAATCTGGAGCTCAAGACACACTTCTTAGCGTAAGAGCAGAGCATGAACAATTCTTGTTCTTCATAAAGTAATTCCATTGCTGCAATAAAAATCAGCACATTATTTTTTTCATTGTGAAGAGTGAGGATTGTGGAGCTGGGACAAAGCCTGTCAACACACTATGTCACAACATGGAACTGGCATAAAACCCTCAACAAAATAACAGCAGATCATACCCAAGTTTGTTGTTCTCTCTCCAAGAAAGCAATGTCCTTGCTGCCAGAAGAACCAGTACATTTTTTATACACTTAGTAGTTTTATCATTGCAAAGAACAAGGTACTGAACAGTGAAGACAAAGCACTGCAACTAGATATGTAACAATCTAAAACTAAAGTCAAGCAGCTGAATAAAATTACAAACGAACAATCAAAGTTATTTTGTTAGTTTTACAAAGTAACTTACCCACTGCTATGGCAGTCAGCACATGTTTGATGGTAAGTAGCTGTATCACTGCAAAGTGTGAGGTACTGAAAACTTGCGAGAAAGCAATGAGTCACCATCTGGACTCAATACCAATTCCCCAACAAGAGAAGAGCAGTGCATGCAAGTTCTCTCTTTTGTTGTTGCCCTTTTACAAGTAAAGGTAAAGGTGTTCCCATAACCTTTGTGGTTGTAGGGGAGCGAGGCATCTGAGACCTCAGCTTCTCTAGAGGCCAGCATATTGATGGCCGGCGCCCATCTCCTCTCCCTCACTGCTTTACCTTCCCTGACCCTAAAGAGGCAGGTACCCATTTACAACTGGGTGAATTGGGGAACTGTACTGAAGCCAAGGCGCAAAACGGTAACCCATCCAATTGGCAACCACATAACGATTTACCTGATGCCATCATAATCAGCATTATTATCTTTTGATTCTACCTAGCTTTTTCTTTGCAAATGAGAGATACTGAGCTGAGGAGTTGTGACAAAAGGCAGCTTGTAACACGCTGGAACAAGAGTCAAACATCTGCATAAAATGACAGCAGAGCGTTAAAAGTTGTCCCCATTCTTTCTCACAGAGCAACTTACCTACAGCCTTTGCAATTAGCATAATCTAGCCCATGTTCATACTATACTAAGTTGCTTTCTCATTGCCAATTGTGAGGTATGGAAGAGTTTGTGACACAACCAGTTGACATGCTTTGGAAGGGAACTCAGGTGGAACTAGACCAAAATGCACGTGGAGATTCTGGAATGAGCGTTGAAGTCACACACACACACACACACATCATGGAACCTGTGTGATTCAAAGAGTATCGTGTTTATGATGTTGAAGAAACAGGAAAGCGGCAGAGGGTGCCAGACAAGCGGTGTGTCCACAGAGCAGTGAGTCCTCCCTCCTCCCTCCTCCCTCCTTTCTCCTCCCTCCTTCTCCCTTCCTCCTCCCTCCTTCCTCCTCCCTCCTTTCTCCTCCCTCCTCCCTCCTTCCTCCTTCTCCCTTCCTCCTCCCTCCTTCCTCCTTCCTCCTTCCTCCTCATCCCCCGCACTCACTCCACCTTAATGACGTGGACACCTCAGCACCCTCATACCACTTGTTTTAACATGTGACAATTTTCTTTCTCTCTTCTTCTTTTTCCCGCTGCCTCATCCGCCATGACGCTGCTGTTTCCACACTGCTGTTTCCACACTGCTGTTTCCACACTGCTGTCTCTGCACTGCTGTTTCCACACTGCTGTCTCTGCACTGCTGTTTCCGCACTGCTGTCTCCACACTGCTGTTTCCACACTGCTGTTTCCATACTGCTGTTTCCGCACTGCTGTCTCCACACTGCTGTTTCCACACTGCTGTTTCCATACTGCTGTTTCCGCACTGCTGTTTCCGCACTGCTGTTTTCACTCTGCTGTTTCCACACTGCTGTCTCCACACTGCTGTTTCCACACTGCTGTCTCCACACTGCTGTTTCCACACTGCTGTTTCCACACTGCTGTTTCCACACTGCTGTTTCCGCACTGCTGTTCCACACTGCTGTTTCCCACTGCTGTCTCCGCACTGCTGTTTCCATTTCTCTGCAACAGCTACGTTGACTTACTCGCATCCCCAGAGTAGGAAATCCACAGTGTCTTGCAATGTCAGGTCACTATGAAGCCACCATCCAGAGAGGCCCTGCACTGTTTTGCAGATTTTTCTTGAACTTTTTTGTATTTGTCGTTTCCCCTTGGTTATCTTTTTTTTGCAAAGATTGCAAATAGCCAATTTTTTTTGGGCTTTTGTGTTTTGTACTTTAAAGGTTTTTAAATTTTACCGTTCTTTAAGAGTTCTTTTTCAGTTGTTTATTATTTATTAATTTGCTATTCGTTGAATCACACAATCACTCATACCTCTGCCCAAGAAGGGGAATTTACGCCAATGCCAAAACTATAGAACAACCAGCCTCATCAGCCACGCCAGCAAGATCATGCTCAAAGTTATTTTGAAGCCACTCAAGAAGGAGGCAGAAGAACACCTTGCAGAGGAACAAGCTGGGTTCATGGCAGGCAGGAGCACTATCGAACAGTTTTTTACTGCCACATACTAATGGAAAAAACTTCTCAACATCAGAGAGACCTGTTCCAAAAACTTCATCGACTTCGGGGGAAGGCTTTCGACGAGTATGGCACGAAGGCCTGTGGCAGGTCCCAGAAGTTTGGCATTGAAGAAGGACTAGTGAAAAACCATTCAAGCACTATACAACACCGCAAGCGGTGCAGTCCTTCTGAACAATCGGTCGGAGACTACTTCAAAAACCACAGTTGGGGTCCGACAAGGATGCCTGTTATCTACAGTCTTGTTTAATCTGTTCTTGGAAAACATTATGAGAGGCCCTCCATGATTTTCCGCTCTCCATCTCTATTGGCGGCAGACCCCTCAAAAACTTGCGGTTTGCGATGACATTGACCTCATGGGCGGAAGTAACACACAGCTGCAAGATCTTACGACCAGACTTAAGAACAGAGCTGGAGGCATAGGGGATGGAGGTGAGCTCGGAGAAAAGAAAAGTACTTGTGAACAGCACGAGCAACACAACTGCTAAAATTTACATGAAACGACCAGAACTGGGGAGGTAGATGCTTTTAAAATACCTTGGCACTACACTCACAAAGGACGGGGCGACGACGACAGAAATCAAAGTCAGACTAGCCACGGCAACATTTTCCATGACAAAACTCACCACCCATATGGAAAAGTAAAGAGATCGTTTCCCAAACAAACTAAAGCTCTACAAAGCCCATTCAGACTATCTGCTGTGCGGAAGTGAAACCTGGACATTGGACACTGAAACAGCAAAGCGAATTCAGTCATTTGAAACAAAATGCCATAGAAACTGCTGGGCATATCCTGGAGAGAACAAAAGACCAATGATTTTGTCAAGAGCCAAATAACATGGCTGGCGGTCACAGGAACCCTTCTCACCAGTCAAGAAGAAAAAGCTGACATGGTTCGGCCACGTCACCCACCACAACACTCTCCCAAAAACAGTACTGCAGGGAACACTCGAAGGTGGCAGAAAAGGGGGAAGACAGAACAAGTCATGGATGGACAACATCAGAGAATGGACCAGGATGAATGACTCGGCACTACTGCGCAAAGCCGAGGACCGAGATGGATGGAGGAGGCTTACCATGGCATCGTCTTTCGTGTCACGGGAAGTGATGATGATGATGATGATTCATTGAATTGTGTACAATAATACAAGTGTTTACAACTATCATGTCTGGAAACAATAGTACATGGTTAACAAAACAAAGTTTTCGTGTAGGACACTTAATATCAATCATGTGATAAAGAAATTGACAGAAATACATGCAATTCTATCAAATTCTGAAAAGAATTTCCATGTTTTGGGCTTTCTGAAACACATTTAAATTTATCATATCTCGGATAATGACATCTCCTTTCCAGGTTATACCGCTGTTCGTAGAGACCCCCTGTTTTCATGAAACAGGTTTAATGGTCTAAAATTCACAACTCTATTCAGTTTAAAAGGTAATAGATTTAGAGCAGCATACAGTAGAAACGATTTGGATAGAATCAAAATCAAACATGCTAAACCACATTCTTTTGCATTTTCTGTACAGAAATCCTGCTGAAAATTTTAACTGGATTAATCGATATATAGATATGATGGAAAATACCAATGATGATTCAAAGGACATAATACAGTTGGGGACTTTAACATTGACTTGATTAAAAACAAATAACCAATAGATGCAAACAATCGGTTATTCCATTTGAATCGTTGATAAACACACCAACACGTATCACAAAGCTTTGAAAACTTTAATAAACCATGTTTATACTACCAATCCTAATGCTATTTTTGAGATAGCTGTTCCAGTTTTTGGTTGTAGAAAACCTTTTTTCCAGTCTGTATCACTTGGTCCAAAAAAAGAATAAAAATAACCAATCTTAATCAAAAGACTGTTACATATAGAAACTTTTCTAAATTCGATACTATTTTTTGCAAGATCTTAAAAACCCTTCCCCCTTAACAGTGTATATCAGATGCCCATCCAGATCATGTTCTTGACCTATGGTACCGATTTTCTGTGGCATTTACAATAACATGCTCCCCTCAAAACAAAAAAGAGTTAAATACCGAATTAAACCACCCTGGCTCACTAAACAAGTTCCAGAAAATTTCATTTAAGAGATAACCTGTTAAAAAGAGGATATCAAGAAGAATATAAAAAGCAAATAAATTATGTTACTAATCTTTAAAGAGCAAAAAAAAAATGAAATACTTTGAAAAAACTAGTTGATAAAAACAAAGATAGTAAGACCCATTTGGAAAAAGCCATCAATAAACTAACAAATAAAAATGTAAGTGGTACTTCAAATACATTAATAATATATCAGCCGATGCAATAAATCATCTTTTTTTCAACGTGTCATTTCAGATAATCATTAAGGGACAACTCAGATAGCAATGATTTAGAGCCCTAAAACCTTTTGCTCTAACCATAAATCTTTTACAAAGCTCAACATCACACCTTTTTGTGTCCACGACGTGTTTATTTCTTTAAAAGGTTTAAAACAAACAGCAACACGTGGACTAGATGGACTGGATGGTATTATTCTAAAACTTGCTGCTCCTGTAATAACAGACACACTTACTTTATGTGATAAAAATCTTTGTATAAGTAAAAACACTTTTCCAAAAATGTTAAGCAAGCCAAAGAAATTCCGTTATTAAAATCGGGAAAAAGACTGCTGATCCTTCCAATTATAGACAAATATCTTTTCTGTCAACACTTTCAAACCCTTTTAGAACATCACATATATAATGCCTTCTTGCTTCATCTGAATAAGTATAATCTCACAAATCCAAACCCAATCTGGATTTAGAGCCAACCATTCATGTACTATAGCATTTTTTAAAACTCACCGAAAGGTGGCTATCCAATACAAACAAAAACAATTTACCGGAATTTCTCTTTGTCGACTTTGCCAAGGCATTCGACGTCCTTGATCACAATCTCCTTCTTAAAGAAACTAGCGTCTAAAAAACATATCTCCCAATCCCCTCGAACTTATTTGTTCCTTTCTATCTAACAGACAGCAAAAAGTTATCTTAAACAATTGCTTTTCTAAGTACCTTCCAAATGCTTGGGTATTCCTTAGGGGTCTGTTCTTGGTCCTCTGCTATTTTCTCTATATCACTACTTACCTTTATCTAGTACAAACCCTGTAAAACTTTTTGCAGACGACACCACCATAGCCACAACCGATAGGGATCCGTACCAGGTCTTTCGAGTAATGCAAGAAAACATATGAATCATATGGCACCCAATCCCAACAAAACAAAATTCATGCTTATTTCAACTAGGCAAAAACGTCAAAATCTTAAAAACATAATTAAACTCTCACTCTATATAACTGATGATATAATAGAAGACATTTCAAGTCCTAAACTATTAGGATTAACTATTGATAACATTTATCTTGGTCAGATCACAACAAAAGATTATCAAGAAACATTGCCTCAAAAATATTTCAACTGCGTAAAATAAAACATTTTCTGTCTCTGTACCAAGAAAAATATTCTTTCATTTTTTTATTCAGTCAAGCATAGATTATGCTTTTATTCTTTGGGATCTGGCGAGCAACAACTTAACTAAATCTATTACTAGACTTCATAAACGTGCTGTTAAACTCATATAATAATAATAATAATAATAATAATAATAATAATAATAATAATAATAATAATAATAATAATAATAATAATAATAATAATAATAATAATGTAATGGAATTTATATAGCGCTGAATCTTGCAAAGCAACAAATCAAAGCGCTCAGATGACATTTTTTAAAAAGAATCAGATCACATCGCATCACATCACATCGGATCGAAATGGATCGTTTCAGGGTCGGATCAAATGAGCCTGGAAACAGATGAATTAAAAAAAGTGAATACAGGAATGTATGAATATTAGATAAGTCATGTTCATTAACTGATGCTGATTATAGAGATAATAACCTCCTTCCGTTAACCTCCAAACTACTGTTCAACAAAGGAATTCTTATGCATAACATTTTTCATGGCATTGTCCCACCATCACTAAGAGACATGTTTCCAGTTAATGAATTTAGGCACTCGCACACTATCGATCTTCCTTTGCCTAGAATTACATTATATAAATCAAGTCTGTCGTATTCTGGAAGCTGGCTCTGGAACAGTCTTCCTGTCTTTTTAAGAAACTGAAACAGACCATAACAGATTCAAAACATTGTATCATGACTTTTTAATGAAAAGTACAAACTTGGCGTTACTTTTTCCCCAAATGTATTGATCAACAATTTCTAGATAATGGAATGCTGTTCAGTGGTTTGCTTTGTTTGATTGTGTTTACATGCTTGTGGTATGTCAGTTTTCCTAACTGCCAGTTTGTCTATTAATTTGTGCGACATTTGTAAAGAGCATTTGTTATGTGTACTTTCCTACCATAAAAAAAAACAAACTTTTGCACAGCAGTTATTTCTACATGATTATGTCATCTTTTATTTTGAAACTCTCCCACATTGTCTCTGTCTGTCTGTCTATCTGTCTCTCTCTCCCTCCCTCCCCCCCCCCCCCCCCCTTCTCCTCTCTCTCTCTCTCGTCATCATCTTTACGCTGTCGTTTTTATTTTAACCATCAAACATCGTCGGCACTGCCATTGTCATCACTACCCCATAGTAGAACATCATTATCTTTTTCTGCTACTACTACTACTTTCTACTACTACTACTATACTACTACTCTACTGCTACTACTACTACTACTACTATACTACTACTACTAACTTACTTTTACTATACTACCACTTTCTACTACTTACTAATACTACTACTATGCTACTGCTTTCTACTACTTTCTACTACTATACTAATACTACTCATCATTGGCGTCGACGTAGCGACTACATTACTACCTTTTGTTCTTGATGCATTTTGTATAATCTTGGTGTATTTTCTCTTTTGTTTGTTTCCTTTACTCTTTTTCTTTCATCTTTATTTTTTTCTTTTCAAATTTTTTGCTTTTCTTTATTTTATACTTTTACCCTTTTGGGGCTGGAGAAAAAGTCATTGTACTTAATCTATTACCCTCACCCTAAAGTTGATTTTTTAAAGTCATCCTGAGCGCTTTGATTTGTTGCTTTACAAGATTCAGTTATATAAATTCCATACAGTAGTAGTAGTTAAGTAGTAGTATAGTAGTAGTAGTAGTAGTATAGTATATTTTGTTTTTTCATTATTATTATTTTTATATTAATTTTTTAGTTTAAATACAAATTTCGTATTTCTTTTTCGGTGTGTCGTGGTGCCGCTCTGAGTCAAAATACACAAAACAACCACCTACTAATCCTCTATTGACAGAAATAGCTAGTGTGTGTGTGTGGGGGGGGGGCAACCATGCAAAGCCCTCTGGGGTGGTAACCACCCCGTCCCTCCAAAACCACTCTTCAGTGAACCCCCAGCCTGGACTGTACACCAGCACACACCAGTCGTGGCAAAACCGAAACTGATCACCATGAGACCGAACAACAGGTCACCCAATCAGAGACAAGTTTTCTTTCTGTGCATGATGACCAATGAGGATGTGTCATTATGCTGCTGTGAAATGCATCAGTTTTACTTCGGGGTTGACTTGATTTTGTTCCTATTTTTCTTTTTCGCTATCGTTATTGTGTTGTACGTTATTTGTTCCTTTTGACGGCAGGTCTGTGTGAGTTTCCCGGGCGTTTCAGGCGCTAGACCACCAGTACAGAGTCATAGCGCATCGAACATGTGGAAACACTCCTGAGGTTATGTTTTCATGAAATCACTAAAGTGGATAAAACTCCGACTGTGTGGTCAAAGTCTTCCCATATTTACAATAAGCAAACTGTCTCTGGGTAGGAGGCAGTGAAATTTAAAACAAAAAAAACCAACGATACAACCCCCTAAAAAAAAAAACAACAAAACACAACAACAATAAACCCTTTTGTGATCTTTGGATTTAACCCGAGGACCTTCCATTCCAAAACCAAAGCTGCCTTAACCACTGCGCCATGGGCAGCTGGCAGATTAACATTCTTCTTGAACATCAGGGTGAAGTGTGAAACGTGTAGGGATTAATGGATCTTCAGCAGGTTGAGTTTTGTTCTAAGTTCTTTCTGTCTGTTTTCTGTCTGTCTGGTGTTTTTCTGTTAACTCTCTCTCTCCCTTTTGTCTGTCCTTTTCTGTCTGTTCTCACTAAAAAAAAAAAACTCTCGTCAGTCTTTCTGTCTGTTCCCTCTCTCTCTTTGTTGTCTTTCTGTCTGTCTCCCCCTCTCCTCCTCCCATTTTACAACCTCTCCCCAAAGAAAAAAAATAAGGTTAAAAAGCTTATCTTTAACCCTCGAAAAAAAATCCATACAAAAAAAAGAAAGAAAAATAGGAAAGAAAGAAAGAAGAAAAAGACTCTCCCCCTATTTCTCTATCTATTTGTCTATCCATCTATCTATCAATCTATCTATCACACATACACGCACGCAAACACACACGCGCACAAGCACGCACGCACAGACACACACACACATCCTCCACCTCCTCTTCATCATCATCATCATCATCATCATCATCATCATCGTCGTCGTCGTCGTCGTCGTTGTTGTCGTCATGATATCATCGCTGTCTTTTTCCGTTGATTTCAGCATCCTATGCATATAGTCAGAAGTCAATGTCAGAAAAAAGGATGCTATTTTAATTTGATCAGAGCTTTTCATGATTGTTTTTTGATTGATTTTATTTAATACCTCTTCTTTCCAGTTATATTTCCAGTGCCAATTACGCATGCATATGCGCGCACGTGCGCGCGCATTCACAACACACACTCACACACACACGCCTTGTTCCTTTTCTTCCAGTTGCCTCCTTTTTGGTCTATTTTCTGCCTTTCTGGTCCCTTCTCTGTTTTCCCAGAAAGACAAAACAACAATTTTGTCCTAACTCCCAGTCAGTTAGTCGCTTAACGGCAGCCCAACGCATTTTCGCTCATAGGACAGACAGCAGTAGTTGCTGTCTGAGCCATTAGACCACGATGAAGAAGACAACACCAAGGAAGAAGAATTGCGAAGAAGAAGAAGAAGAATTGCGAAGAAGAAGAAGAATTGCGAAGAAGAAGAAGAATTACGAAGAAGAAGAAAAATGCGAAAAAGAAATTGCGAAGAATTTCGAAGAAGAAAGAAGAAGAAGAAGAAAAGAAGAAGAAGAAAGAAGAAGAAAAAGAAGAAGAAGAGAAGAAGAGAAGAAGAAGAAGAGAAAGAAGAATTGCAAAGGAAGAGAAGAAGAAGAAGAAGAAGAAGGGAAAAAGAAGAAGAAGAAGGGAAGAAGAAGAAGAAGAAGAAGAAGAAGAAGAAGAAGAAGAAGAAAGAAGAGAAGAAGAAGAAGAAGGGTGTCATCAGTTAAAAGCCTTGCTTCTTGACATCTGTTGTGATTAGTGTTGATATTGTTGTTGGCACCTTCTCTTCTAAACTAATATCAACATGACATGTTCAACTTATCAATTCAATGTCAGTAAGCGGTCAGCCCATGTGTGTTTTAGTGCTTTGAATCTAAGTGTGTGTTAACTTTATTGCCAAAGTCAAAGAAGACCATTTCTTCTGGTGTGAAACAGATGTGCGTTACAAGCTGTGACATCAATGGCGTGCATGGTAGTGTTCAAAGCTATCAGCTGTGTGTGCTGACTTGCCCTGATAGCAGAGCTGCCAAGAATTTTCTAGGTGCCTTAAAGAGTGATGAGACGCCAGTTTGCTTACATATACTTAGGACCATTGTGAACAATATTCGCGTGGGAAACAATGACTCTGTGTCCCCTTGGGAGATATGGTAAAGAATTAAGTTACGCAACACTCCTGGAACTGGATAATTTTGATACTTTCGGTTTGCCATAGATAAATCTACCCCTACCCCTTCCCCCCTGCTGCCCACCCACCCCGAAGCAAGTATCATTTCCAAACCCAGTGCGTAAGTATGGCACACCATTAGGATCAAAACATATATATATATATATATATATTTTATATATATATTATATATTATATATATTATATATATATATAATATATTCTTTTCTCTTCTTTTCTCTCTCTCTCTCTCTCTGTGAGTGTGTGTGTGTGTGTGTGTGTGTGTGTGTGTGTGTGTTTTGTTGTTTCCTTTTTTGGTCTTTTTATATTTGTTTATATCAGCTTTCTAATTGATTTGATTTTGTTGATGCCAGATTTACATTGACATTATAACCCACTCTATCTCTTTCTCTCTCTTCCATATTATAATAATGTTGTTTATGTTAACTTGAAATTATTAGTTGTGATTACTAAAGATAGTCCCTTCTTAGGGCAAGGGCCGGATGAAAAAGTATGTCAATATTTATCTGTTACCCTTGGGAATAAAGATTATCAGTCAATTAATATGTGTTTGCCTGCCTGTCTCTACTTTGTCTGTCTGTCTATCTGTCTGTCTGTCTGTCTGTCTCTATCTCTCTCTATCTATCTGTTTATCTTTCTGTGTTTTTGTGTGCAAGTACTTGATTCATTAACTTTCTCAACAGATCACTGATGCTATTGGCATTAAAATCAGTGCATAAAGTCTTGTTGATCTAAACTGTCTGTGTGCTCAGGAAGATAATTAAGTTTATTTAATGTCTTAATAGCTACCAATAGGCTACATAGCCTTCACCTCTGTGTGTGTGCGTGAGGGGGGGGGGGGGGGGGGGTTCATGTGTGTGTGTGTGTGTGTGTGTTACTCCAGTGTTTCAAATTGTACCTACCTTGTCAATCTAAAAATAATAACTCTATGCCTTGTGTGACACGCGTGCGCGTGCATGTCTGTGTGTATTAGTGTTACTGCAGTGTTTCATATTGTACCTATCTTGTCAATCTAAAAATGGTGTCTTTATTTTTTACCTATCTTATCAGTCTAAAAATGGGAAAACTCTCTGTGCATGCGTCCATGTAGTAGTAGCCTTTAGTTTTAAAGTCTTTCCAGTTTTAAGGGATACCAGATGAGCAAAACGAATAATTCGAAATAGTGTGTGTGCGCATGCGTGCGTTCAAATTCATTTAACGTCTTTTCACAGTTGTGATATTAGACGGGGGGGGGGGGGGGGGGGCAGGAGGGGGAGGAGGGGGTATGAGTGTCAAGGGAGGAGGGGTGTAGTTGGTACTGTACAGAAGGAATTTCAGGGGATCAATGCATGCGAAATGATAAACAAAATTAAAAAATGAAAAAAAATAAAGAAAAACAACAACCAAAATTATAGAAAACATAAAAAACAACCGTTACATTACTAACCTATTGAACTACAATAAACAACAAGGAAAATCAATTCTAAAAAATTTTTTAAAAAAATCAGTATTCAATGAAAAAGAAAAAAAATTTCAGCAACTGAATTTTACGTGAAAAAACTCAACCTATCTTAATGTGTGTAACCCCCCCCCTCCCCTCAAAGAAACCCAAGAAGAAAACCCCCCCCCCCCCTTGGAAGAAAGAAGCTAACCTTAAAACAAAACCCAGAAACCCCCAAAAACACCCCAAAAACCCAATTACAAACAAATATCTCTACCCCCCTCCTATGACACAAACAAAAAAAAACAATGGAAATAAAAAAAAACTGTGGTATATTTTTTTTTAATCTAACAAGCTAAAAAAAAATAATTTTGGATAGGCGTTTTAAAGTCCAAAGAATCAAAATAAAAACAACTGGACATGCTAAGCGATCTAAAAAAGTGTCATAAGTGCAGACTGAAATATTGTGAGGGAGAGGTGCCTAAAAACGGGATGTCCCCTTTTTAAAAACTGCGACTGTTAATAATGATTGGTTATATTATTACCCAATGCAAAAGGCTTTTTCCAGCATATTTTGCTTGAAGCAATTAAAATTTCCCATTAAAAGCTAAGGAAACAATCTGCTTTGAACAGTATAATCATTTCTCGATTTTGACGAAGACTCAAATTTACGTATTTCTTTGTGTGGTTAGACAACATTTCTCCTTTCCTCCCCTAAAATAACTTTTGTTGTGTTTTATTACATATGAAAACATCTTGAAAAAAAAGTGGGTACAAATTGTGTCACTTTGATAAAACCTTCGCCCTTTTTTGAAAGAATGTAAAATTTTTTCATTGTAGAAAAAAACCACTGTGCGATGGAACCCAACAGAAAGTTATTTTGAGCCGTTTAATGATAAAAGAGAACAAATGGCATTTTTTCGATGACGTTCGATCAAAAATTTGTTCAAAAAGAATTAATTGCTAAATTTGTTTGGGGTCTACACAAAAAAGTTTTTAAAAGATTTTTTTAGGAAAAGGGTGAGAAAATTTGGGCCATCAATATTGCGTTGTTCTGCGGGAAAATATTGATATACCTTTCTCAGATAAAAGTGGTTTTCATTTTTTTAGATCTGGTATGATATAAGCAGCCCCGCCTTATTATCTAATACTGACCCTTTGTGTTATTTTAAGTGTTAAATTTATTTTTTTTTCCCAAGGAAATTTTGGCATGGAGTATAATTTGTGTTGTCCTTTTTCGTGATCAATATAATTGAGTCAAACCTTGCTTTTTGGGTTTCCCCAGATGGAATGGGGGGTTAATACATCCGTTGGTACTTTTCTGTTGGCTCCAACCCAGCGTTTGTAAAAAATGCTTATGTGTTTGTTTCAATGTAGTTTGTGTGTATAGATATAGCTCTTTTGGAAAAATGGGTCAGTTGAGATTAACCATTTTTTCAAGCCGTTTTAAAAAGTCAGGCTCGTAACAAAAATTTACGCAAAAAATTTCCCTATAATCTTCAATGGTAAAACCCCAAAACCCCTGTATGTTTTTAAACATGAAGCAGGATGGTAGACCTAGGGCAATTTTATATCCCCTGCGTCTATGTTTGATTTTTTTTTCAAAAGGTATTTTGGGGCCAGAAAAACTACTTCTGGGAAAGGTTTAAATTTTGAACAAATGAGAGAAGTTGAAAGATGAAAAAAGGTAAAAAATATCTTGGGCCCATGGCTGTTTACTAACAAATTTTCAAAATTTTTTTAGCTTTTTTTCCCTTTGTAAAAAATATATTTAATATGTTTATCCCATGTTAATTTTGTGTTGGAAAACTCCAAGAATTTAACTATTGTTTATATTGAAAAATTCCCCCAGTTTTTTAAAATAGGGCTTTTCCCCATTGGACTTGTCATTATTAAAGGCATATATGATTTTTTATCACATGACAGTTGTAACCTTTTCAGTCTTTAAAATTGCTATAGTATTAAATCGTTTGATAAAACCCTTTATTTAAAATTTTAAAAACCTAGAGGTGTGTTCTTTTCATCGTAACTTTCACCCACATCATATATCATCAGCTTTTTGGCAAATTCTAATTTTTTTGAAAATTATTGGAAGTCATGCATCAAAATTTTAAAATATATGGGGCAAAAAACTAAAACCTTGTGGGTTCCCATTGTGTAATCTTGTAGTGAATATTTTCCCCTTTTTACCCTTAATTGTTGTTTTAAAAAAAAACCTTTAATGAAACATAATCTCCCCGACAAACCCAAATGTTTTTTAGTTTAAACAAAAAACCGTGAATCCCTTACCTGGTGTAAGCCTTTTTATACAAAAAATGTTGTTAAAAACATTTCCCCTGGCAAACTGTACTTGACCTGGTAGTCGTTAAAACTAGTGTAAATGATGATTCCCTTTTTTTCAAAAACCTGCTTGATTCCGGGAATAATTTTATTTTCTCACAATAATTACAAGTCTATTTAAAACGTTTTTTAGTAATTTACGACATGAGACGTAATGTATGGGTCTTAGCTTTTCACTTTTGTTTTTGGTTTACCGTCTTTTGAACAGGGACAATAATTACTGTTTCCAACCTTGGGGTAGTACACATTTCCCCAAAAATTTTTTTGAAAAATATGTAGGAATGTGTACCCACTTGTCGGAAAGGTTTTTGTCATTTCTTTTGAATGGCATCAATCCCAATGTTTTTTTCCTTTTGGTAATGATGTATTGCATATTTTTTTTTGGACAGTTAATGGAGTTTGAAGTAATGGCTGTTATCGGGAAAGGGTCGGAAAACGATGATTTTTCTTTTTGGTTCTGTAAGCTTTTTTTTTGGAGTTAAGCCATCGAGTTGTTTGTGTTGGAAAAAAAAATCTGCAAAGTTGGCTTTTTCCCTTAAAGAAGGGAATCTTTGTTATTAACTCAATAGGATAATTTGGTAATTTTATGCTTTTTTCTTATGTTTAGTTGTCTCCACATCTTTTGGGACCCTTGTGATTTGATACTTTGAATTGAAAAAATGTTGCAATAAGTTTTTTGCTTGTCTATTATGGCGCATTGATTTAGCTTTTTTCATGGCCTTGTGGTTTTCAGTCGATTTATCTTTATTGTAAAATTTGAAATTAGTTTTTTCTCAGGACTGCTTTTTCACAGTCGACATTCCCCCATAATACCAAAATTTTACTGTAGTTTTTTGTGCATTGTGTTTGTTTTGGAATTGTTTCATCGGCTAATTTAAAACGGAATTGCGAAAGAATTGAAATTTATGTCAATTTGTCAGGGGGGTGTATTTATAAAAATTTGTAATTGCTTGTAAAAGTGACCCAGTTGCTCTCTTATAATTGTACTTGGGAAATGAAGTCAGGATCAGCTTTTCTATTTTAAATTTTCTTTAAATCTTAAAAAATGGGAAAACATGTCACTACCAATTTTTATTATTTTCCATGAGTGTGAAAATGCAAATTTAGGAGAAAAAATGAAAGATTATGGCAGTTGGTCAGGGTGGGTACATCGGGGATTCTGGTTTTTGACCCTCGTAAGCAAAACTAAGGGCGAGTCGACTATGTTTTCAACAAATTGTTATTGTAAGTGAAGACACTTTTTTTCCCCAAAAAGGGGAAAATGGCTGTTAAAATCCCGCCTACAATCCATTTTTTTTGATCACTTATGTTCTCAGCCAGTCAGTATTTTCTTTCAGGCCTTTAGGTAAATAAACAGATACACTTTTGTGGGGATTTTCCAAAAATTTACAGTAATGCAATGATGAAACTTTGTTTATTTGTGGCAAGGAGATGTATATGCAGTGTTGAAAACCAAACGAGAAAAAAATTTGCAGTATTAATTTTTCCCATAGATGTTGTTTTTACAACGGGTGATAGAAAAAACTGCTTCAGTTTTGGGAAAGCTTTGTTTTTTTTAACCTTTAAAGACTGAGGAAAAGTATTGATAAAAATTTGACATAAGATGTTGGTGAAAATAATCAAACTTTTGTTTGGCAATAGATTTTTGCAGTTCCACTGCAGTATTGGATCTTATCATTTCGATGCATTCCCATTAAAAAATGTTATTTTTTGATTTTTTAAATAAAATACAAGAAAGGGGGAACCAATAAATAGGGCATGTAAGCCCCCCCCAAAAAAGCACACCCCCCCCCCCCACAAAAAAAAACAAAAAAACAAAACCCCCCCAAAACAAAAACAACCCAAATTTAAACCACCAAGAAAATACCACTAACAAAAAACCAAAATCTAAAAAAAAACTTTTTTACTTAAAAAAGTTAAAACAAACTAATTATTTTCCCAAAAGGAGCAGTACACGGATAATTTTAATTAGTAAAAAAGATTTAACCATTTTGTTGTTCTTAAACCCACTCAAAAAAAACTTGAATTTCGTTCTTACTTTTTTTATTTTAAAAAAAAATTATTACTTTTTTTTTTATTTTTTTTAGGGGATTTTGTATTTTTTTTCCCCTTTTGGAGGGAGCAAAAGCATACTTGTCCAGGAGGGACGCATGGAACTTTTAAAAAGGGTTTGGGGGACTTAGGCCCCGGGTTTTTTCGCTCCTGCTGCTGGAAAGGGAGCCCCTTTGGGCAGTTTGCAGACCTCAAGTTCTTTTTGGTTCGGCCCAAAACCTGACGAATGTGGGGGTTTGACTGGGTGGTGGAGCCCTTCGGTGGGGGTTTCCCTCTTTGGTGGTTGGTGCCCAAGTTGTCACTGGATAAAAAACAACTTCTTCCCCCCCAGAGCCTTGGGGCTTTAGGTTTGAAAACACTGCCTTTTATTCAGTCCATCTTAAAGGGGGTTTGACACTTTTTTATGTGGCGGTTTTGGTTTTTGTTTGTTATTGTTTTTACGAGAAAAATCTTGTTTTAGCAGAATTCCCCCTTTCGTTCTTTGATTGCAACTACAATGTAAAAAATGGAAAAATGTTTTCCCCAGACAACCCCAACCCGGAATCAAAGGGCCCTTTGGGAACAGCAGAAAACCGAACGCCCCCCTTTTTGTGAACCCCTCAAGACAGGAACGTGCAAAAAAAAACTTTGGGGAATTTCAAGTTTCTTCGTTTTCTTTCATGGGTCTTTTGTCATTGACCCTTGGGGAGTCTTTTGGAATTTGGGGATCATTCGTGTTCTGCTTAGGGGGCTTTTTTTATTTTGTTTTGGCTGTTTTTTTGGGTTTGGGAGCAAGGAGGTAAAGTATGCCTTTGTCGGTTTTGAGGGGTATATTTAATCGGTAAGTAAAAAAACATTTACTTGTTTGGTTGATTTTCGTGGTGACCCATTTTACTTTTTTAAACTTTCCCTTGCTCAGTTTGTTTTTTTCGGGGAGGAGGGTTTTGGGTTGGGGAAAATTTAAGTATGCCGTTGCAGGGGGTTCACGGGGTTTCCCCCCCTGGCCTCTGATTGTTTAGTTGGGGGGGTTTTATTTCTTACTTTGAGGGGTTACAGGAGAGGTGTAATCCAACTTTTGTTTTCGCTTACTGGGGGCCTTTGTTAACCTGGGGTGGACGACCCCTGTTACGGAACAATTTTTTTCAGCGGTGGTCGCATTTGTGGAAGAAAAACATCGTTGCTTGGTTTTTGCGCCCCCCCAGACGGAGCGTGGGGGCCCGTGGGTAGGGGCGTAAAGGGCGTTGGTTTTTTAAAATTTGGGCCACCAAAAGGACAAAAAGGGAGCAAAAGGTTTGGGGCTGCGAAATAGGGTTTTTACCAGTGAAGGCCCTTTTGGTCTGTCGCCAGATATTCCCACAGAGCTGGCCCCCTTGACACCTGGGGGGGGGGAGGAAAGAGGGGTAAAGTTTTTTTCCCGGGACCAACCCCCGGGGGGGGGAGAACCGGTTGGTCACGATTCGACCCCCCCTAAACAATACCCAGGGCCCCCCTTTGTGGGTTTGAAACCGGGGGGAAAACGAACGTGAAAAACATAAGCTTCGGAGGGGATTTTTAAGGTTGTTTTTCACGCTCCCCTTGAACCGCGGGAAGTTTTTGGGAAGGCCCATGGTTGGTTGGTCCGCAAAAGGAACATTTTATGAAAAGGAAAAAAAAAATGGGGATCTAAAAAGGTTTTTGCACCATCGATTTTCCCCCCTTTGTTAAGTTTGGGGCTAATTTTTTGATGGTGGGGTTTGGGAGAGGTGAAAGTTTTGGCAAAATTTGAAAATTCAGGTTATTGGGAGAAAAAAAAAAAATATAAAAAAAGGTTGGGGAAAAGAAAAACGAAAAAAAACTACCCGGAATAACTTAACTAATTTCCCCCTTTGAAAAACCGGATTGGTTTATAAACCTTTTCTTGGGTTTCCAATTAATTTAAAGGGGATGCCGGGAAGGTTACAAATTGTAAGGGAAATAGCTTTTGGGGATTGGTTAAAATGATAAAAATACGTTTTTGGGTTGTGGGGTGGCAATTTTAATTTTTCGTGTTAAAAGTGAAAACGACAAAGTGTGTGTTTTGGAAATTTAAGGTGATTGGGGCGGGGACATTAGTGGGGTGGTTCGGAATGTTTGGGTTTGAAAAAAGATTTTAGTTACACTGATGGTTCGCAGATTTGTGGAAAGCTAAGGATGTTGCGTTAGGATGGGCCAGAAAAGAAAAAAGAAAAAGGGGACGGGCAGGGGGAGGTGAGAGGGGGGAGGTGGGAAAGCAGGAAAAAAGCTGGAAAGTAGGGGGGGTGCGGGGCGGGGGAAGAAGCGGAGGGGGGATTTGAAATCCGGAAATTGGAATTGTGCTGACAGATAACGAGAACTTTGGTAAAAAGGGGTGGAATGCGGGGGGGGGAAAAAGCTGTCATCACAGCGGGTGCCCCCCGGGCCCACGGGGTCGGGGCAGGGGGCCAAAATGAAGTGATGGTAAGCGTGGCCCCCCCCAGTGAAGCCCCCTGCCAACGGGGGAAACACGGCTGTTTCTGCCCACGATAACAACGAAAATGACCGCTAAGCAACCCGGAAGAATCCCCCCAAACCAGGGCATCAGGAATTTGGGGAAACGGGAGCAGGGGGAGGAGAAGCACAAACCGCGGATAGTAAGGGGGCCCCGCGGCATGCCGCGGTGAAACCGCCAAAGGAGTAGAGGAAGCCGCCTCCGGGTGGGTTTGCCCCGGAAGGAAACATGATGGGGGCAAAAAAACCTAAAGGGGGAAGGGGCTAAAAACGAGTCTTGTCAAGCGATGACCCCCTTTCTGCCAGGTGTTTGGGCAGTGAAGCGGTTAGCAGACAGGTGAAAGAAGCGGGGGTAGTCAGGGCCCTTTTGGTGAAAGAACCCCACCTGGTTTACCCCGAACACCCACAACCCGCTTTGTAACCCCCGTGTTTTTTTGACAAGCTGGGTCTGCTCCATTGCTTCAGGGTTTTGGGGGGCTGCCCTTTTTGGAAAATGGGGTTCAGGAAGCTGAGGGGGCCCAAAAAACGGTGGAATTACCCACAACTAATCTCCATATGTCAGAAGGCTTTTATAATTTCCCAGTGGTGATGCCCCAAGGGGGTTTTTAGTAACGCAAAGCAAAATCACCCAAAACAAAACGTGAAATCAGAAAAGTGATGTAAAACGTGATAAGCCCAGTTGTGGGGGGATGAAAGCGATGTGGGGGGGAAAGGAAGAAACGAAAAACGGAAAAGAAGGGTTGGGTTTTTTTGCGGAGTAATGACATGATAACTAAACGTGAAAGCAAGGGGAAAAGGGGTGTTTTTGGGGTTCGGGGCAAACGATGTCAGGGGAGGGGAAAAAAAGTAATATTTAACACGTGATTGTTTCGGGCAAAGTGTGACATGTTGATAAAATGAGATAGTTGTAAGGGGTAAGGGTTGAAATGTTTGACGAAGGAAAGGGGGAAGGGGAAAGGGGGGGAAGTGGGGGGGAAACAAGAAAGGTGAAAAAAAAGTTGGGAAGGGTATAGGGGTTTTTACAGGCTGAAGAAAATGCAATAAAGTAAAGAAAGCTGGAACCAGGTATGTAAGGGAGTGGTTGTGGGGTATTGGGAAAAAACGCGGGAGAGGGAAATTAATGTCATGCCAAAGTGATATTAATGGGGAGAGGGTAGGGTGACGATGACACAGCGAAAGATGCCCGATAATGAAGGAGGGGGGGAAAGGGGGGAAATGACAACGGGGAACGCCACAACTGATAGTAAATGTCCAAGGGGTGTTGGGGGGAGGGAAATGATGACGAGGATGCTGATAAAAACAATGATAATGGATAGTAGACACGAAAAATCGACATGTCGGGGTAGGCTGTTTGGGGGCGTTGATATTCAGAATTGATGATGATGAGGCTTCTGGGAGATGATGTGGTGGTGGGGGGGCGGGGGTAGCGGTGGACATTTAGGGGAATATCATGTAAACATAATTAGAAAAGGGTTTTTTTTCAGCAAGGAAGGGGAGGAGGGGGGAATGATGATGAAAACATAAAATGGTGAGGCTTCGGGGCAGGAAAGTTTGCTGCTCCGCCTCATAGGATGAGAAAAAAGAAGAAGCGAGACGGGGATGAGATTTTGGGGGGTGTTTTGGTGATGATGATAATTGTGACGATGTGGAGGATGAAATAATGATGTTAAGGTGATGTTTGGGGGGGTGATTTTGTGATAGTGATGTTTATTCGAGATGATGATGTTTGTCGATGGTGGTGGTGGTGGTAAATGTGAAAATATAATAAGATTCCCAAAATTATGTCTTTGTAAAAGAATGATGAAAGGGGGAGGGGAGGGGAGGGAAAAAGAAAAGTTTCAGGTTTTAGGTTTGATAGAAGGGGTTTGTTTTACGGTTGTGTTTTTTTTAGTAGAAAGGGTTGCGGAGGGGGACCCTCCAAAACCCTTGTGAAAAGAGGACGACGGACGACGACGACGACGACGATGATGATGATGATGTGATGAGTGATGTGATGATGTGATGATGATGATGAGATTCGGGGTAGTGGGATAGAGGGGAAAAATGGGGCGGACTTGTCGGAAAATGCTTTATCAGGGATGGGAAAGATGTTGGGTGATGATGTTGGACGCGACGCGATGTATGTCGTGCGCTACGCGTTTGACGACGATGATGACGAGACGGAGGTAACGACGCGTGTGTTGGAGATTTTTATAGAGGTAAATAAAATCGGGAAATGTCAGGTGCTTTTTTGGCGTGTTTGGGGTGGTGAATGTGAGGAGGTGGTGTGTAGGGGGTTTAGGGGATTTTCGTAGAGCAATGGGGATGATGTTTTAAAAAACATAATATGAGAGGGATGACGACGGAAAAGGGTGAGATAAAACAGAAAGTGATAAAACTCTTTAGATCATATGTTGATGTGTGGTAGAGGGATGTGTGATGCTGACGGGGGCATAGAATTTCATGGAGAAGCCAGCATAGTGAGAAAGGGGATGATGGTGACGGGGTGTAGATGCTGGCCCCGAAAGGATTGTGGAGAAGGAAAGAGTGGCGAATTCATAGACATACGTTGCCCCCTTTGGGGGGGAAGGGTTTTGGGGGGTTTTTTTTGCGAAACGAAAATGTGTGACGGGCGGACGCCCATGATGTAAGATGATGTGAGGGGGAGGAGGAGGAGTGCGACAAATTTTAAAGGTTGGGAAAAATGATGATGGGCCCAAGACGTTGATGGGAAGAGGTTAGGGAAATATGGTGGGGTGTTTTGTGTATTTTTTAAGGGGGATGAATTTTTTGATGATGTTGTTGAAAAAAATCTTGGTGAGGCATGATGGGGGGGAGAGGGTGGTGGGGGGGGAATGATGTAGTGAAGGAGGTGAGAGTAAATTTGGAAGGGTGGGGGTTTTGGGGAAGGGGTGATGATCTGGGGGGGAAGAATGTTTGGGGGGGGGAAAGGGGCTGAATTATGGAGGGGGCGGGGTGGGGGATGAGAAAAGGGGGATAGCCCCTTTGGGGGAAAGGATAGGGTGATGAAAAGATGGGCTTAAAAGTTTCATTAGGAAAGGGGGGTAAAAAAAGAAATTTTTTTATGTGAAAGGGGAAAATTGTTTTTTTTTTGCAAATTTTTAAACGAAGGGAGAGAGTTTTTTGGGGGGGTGAAAAGGTGAGGGGGGTGGAGGGGGTTTTAAATTTTACCCTTTATTGAAGGCAAAAATTTTTGTTTAAAAATTTAAAGTTTAAGGAAAATTTTAAGGGGCCTTCATAAGGAAAAATTTCCCCAAAAAATCCCTTCCCCCTGGTTTACAACGAATGGGGACCGAATAAGTAAAAGAGAAGGTTTTAAATAGGGGGGCAAAAATTTTTAAAAGAAATTTTTTTTAATTTATAAAAAGTGGGGATAAAAAAAAAAATTGTTGGAAATTTTCTTTTGGCAAAGTGGGTTATTTTTAAAAAAAAATGAAAAAAAGTTTTTTTATTTAAATTTTAAAATTTTTTTTATTTGGGGAAAACGGGAAAAATAATCCCTTTCGGGTTTTTTAAAAACTTTGACCCTATTGAGACCTGGGGGATAAAAATCGAAAATTCCCCCATTTTTTTTGTTTCCTTTTCGGGTTTTTATTTAGGCTTTATTATTTTAAAAATTAGTTTCCTGGGCCCTTTTTTTTTTTGGGGGTCCCTTAAAAAAGTTTTGTAAATTTTTTTTACAGCCCCCCTTTTAAAAATTTCCTTTTTCCTTTAAATTCTCAAGGGTCCAATGGTTTTTGGGGTTCTGAAGTTTGGCATGTTCTTTTTAGGAGTGGGAGTTGGGACTTTCCCCCCCGTGTTTCCCCTTAAAATTTAGGTAGGGGGAGGTTACGGGAAAAAATTGGATATGAAAGGGGCCCATTTTTTTTGGGGTTTTATTTTTCCCAGATGGTTTTTTTAAAGGTTTTTTTCGTTCCCCAATTCTTTTGGCCCTTTTTATAAAGGTCCCCTTTTAAATTTACTGTTTATTTGGTATTAATGTATCATTTTGCCTTTTGTTTTAGTCTTTGGGGTTTGGGTTTTTTACTGTTTTCCCTATGTTTTAACCTTATAAGTTTTGTTACTGGAAGTTTTTTTTCTGTTAAATTAAACAAACATTTGGGGGGGTTGGTCTTTGGGCCCCCAATGGGAAAATTTTTATTTTATCCCATGATTTCGGAAATGTTTAACAATGGGGGGGTAGGCAAGGCCAAATTTTTTAAAAATTAATGTTGTTTTAGTTCCCATTTGGGGCTGCGTAAAATGTTTTTTAGAAAAGGGGAGTCTACAAAAAAACAAGACCAAAAGGGCCAAATTTTTTAAGGGGAAAAGGAAACGAAGGGGGGTTTTTTTTCCCCAAAAGGGCCTGAAAGCAGAGTGTCGCCGGGGCCCCAGATTTACCTTAGAAAACCCCCCTTTAAATTTTAATTTTAAATTGAAGGGTAAAATAAAAGAAAAATTTTTCCGACAAAGGTTTGATAAAACCCCGGAAAAAAATTTTGTAGGCATGGAAAAAAATTAAAAATAAAGGAAAAAAGGGGGGGGGGGTTTTTTGGGGCAAAATTTTAAAACCAAAAATAAACCCCTTGGGGGGGGAGTTTTCCAAAAAACCCATCCCTAAAAAATTTTTTTTCCCCCCAAGAATAAAAAAGGGGGAAAGAAAGGGGAAAAACAAAAAAATAAATTTTTCTGGGAAAAAGGCGGTTTTTTTTAAAAAAAAAGCCAAATTTTCCGGGGAAAAGGGAGTTGGGTCTATTTTGAGATACTTTACTGAAAAAATTTTTCCCAAAAAAAACTAAAAAATTTTTGGGCCCTTTGGAAGGACCAGGGTTTTAGAAAATTTTTTAAACATTGGTGGGGGTTTGCGATATGGTTTTCCGGGGGGGCCCCTGGTTTTTTTTTTAAAAACGGTAAAAGGCCCCTTTTGGAAGGCGAAAAAATTTTGGGCCAATAAAAACCCACAAAAACCCAAAAAAAGGGTTGAAAAAGGGGTTTTTAAAAAAAAAAGGGGTTTAAAAAAGGGCAAAAAAAGATCTTTTTTTTTAGGAGGGAAAAAAATGGGGGTTAACGTAAACATTGAAAGAACAAAAAAAAAAAAAAAGATTGTGGAAAATGATTTTAAAAAAAAAAAAATTTTAACAAAAAGGGGGAAATTTAAGAACGGAATTTGAAAAATGGAAAAGTGACCCTTTTAATTAGAAAACCCAAAAAGGTTTAAGTACCCAAAAAAACCGCAAATTTTTAGAAAAAAAAGGGGTTTTAAAAGGGGAATTTAAAACCAAATACATTCCCCATTTTTAAGCTGGAGGGGGCCAAAAAGCCCCATTCTCAAAAGATTCAGACGGAAAAAAAACAATTAGGATTTTCCCCTTTAACCCCCCAAAAGGGGGCCCCAAAATCCATAATTCCCAAAATATCTAACCCGAATTTTTTCAGAAAAATTTTAAAAGGAAGCCCCCGGACCCTAGCTAGGAAAAGCTTTCCGGGGGAAAAAAGGGAAAGAAACCCCAAATTTAATGTATATTCAAATAAAAGACCTATAACCCTTTTATTTAAATTTTTTAAGGGTTTTTGGGGGGTTTTGTGGGGACCGAATTGTGATTTAATTCCTTTTTTTTTAAAAAAATAAAAATACAAGCGAAAAAAAAGGGGGTTTTTCCTTTAGTAAGAAAAATTTTTTAACTATTAAAGTTTTGGGTGGAGAAAAACAAAAAAAATTCCAAAAAAAAAAAATTTTTTTTGGGGGAAATATTTTAACGTTCCCCAAAATTTTTCAAGAAATGTTTAAACGAGAGTTTTTTTGGGGTAACCCTTTGAAGGGTCCCCCCTTTAAAAAGTTTTTTTGTGAAAAGAACTAATTATCCAAGATATTTTTGGGGATTTTAAACCCATGGAATGTAGTCCAAAAATTTTTAATAAAAGGGTTACCCCCCGGGGTAGAAAATTTTGGAAAATATTTTTGGGGGCCCAGGTTTTTAAATGTGAAAAAAGGGGGAAAAAAAAAAAAAAAGAAAAGAAAAAATTTTTAAGGGGGGGGAAAAAAAAAAAAAGGGGGGGAAAAAAAAAAAAAAATTTTTTTTTTTTAAAAAAAAAAAAAAAAAAAAAAAAAAAAAAAGGGGGGGGGAAAAAAAAAAGGGAAAAAAGGGGGGGGGGGGAAAAAAAAAAAAAAAAAAAAAAAAAAAAAAAAAAAAAGGGAAGGGAAAAAAAAATTTTTTTTGGGGGGAAAAAAAAAAAAAAAAAAAAAAAAAAAAAAGGGAAAAAAAAAAAAAAAAAAAAAAAAAGGGTTTTTTTTTTTAAAAACCGGGGTTTTTTTAAAAAAAGGGGAAAAAAAAAAAAAAAAATTTTTAAAAAAAAAAAAAAAAAAAAAGAAAAGGGGGGGGGGGAAAAAAAAAAAAACCCAAAAAAAAAAAAAAAAAAAAGGGATAAAGGGGGAAAATTTTTGGGGAAATTTTTTTTTTAAAGGGGAGGGGATTTTTTAAAAAAAAAAAAATCCTCTTTTTTTAAACCGAATTGGAAATTTTAAGTTTTGCCCCCCCCCCCCCCCCCCCCAACCCCCCCCGGGGTTTTCTTTTTAAAAATTTTTTTTTAAAAAAAACACTTTGGTTTTTTTTCCCCTTTTTTTTTCAAAAGGGGAAAAAAAACCCGGGGAACAGGTTTGGGGAAAAAAAAAATTTTATTTTTTTTTTTTAAAAAAACATTAAAAAAAAAAAAACGGGGAAAAACTTTTTTTGGGGGGTTTTTTGAAATTTTTTTTTAAAAGGGTTTCCCCAAAAATGGGGGGGGGGGGGGGGCCGGGGGAAAAACCCCTTTTTTTTTTTAAAAGGGGGGGAAAAAAGGTTTTTAAAAAAAACAGGGTTTGGGGGGGGGGGGGGGTTTTTTGGGGTTTTTTTTGGGCAAGGTTTTTTAAAAAAAAAAAAAGGGGGGGGGCCCAAAAAAATTTTTTTTTTAAAAGGGGAAAAAAATTTTTTTTAAGATACCCCAAAAAAGGGTTTTTTGGGGGAAAGAAAAAATTTTTTTTAACCCCCTTTTTTCACTTTTTTGGAAAAATTTTGGGGGGAAATTTTGAAACTGGACTTAGAGTGGTATGAACGCCCCCCCCCCCCCCCCCCCCCCCGCCATCCCCCCACTGGGGAAAGTCATCTTTTATTTATTTATTCTTTTATATAGAGCATAATGGAATAAGCACTCGTGTGCTTTTTTACATCCAGTCCCCGTGTGTATGCAGTTTTGTCAATTCTGTCATCTGTTCCCACCGGCACACAATGGCCTACTCTTACGAAAAGTGGAACAGGATTTAACGTGTGCCAAGATGATCTACATGCGTTCGCACACTGGGGCCTCCTCGGTTTATAGTCTCATCCGAAGGACTGTTGACATTCAGTTCGACTTTTTGTGAGTCAAACTGGGAAGAAAGGACGAGGAGGCTGGGAATCGAACCCACAACCTCACGGTTGACTTTGTTGGCAGGCGAACGAACGTCTTAACCCTCCTGCCACCTCTTACCTTGACCTTTACTCACCAGAGGGGCTCGCCCAGGTCCGAAATGATGACACGGGGGTCGTTGCTCGGCGGTCGCCACGAACGCGGCTTTGGGCGGCTTGGTTGCGCGGGGCGACGCCTGGTTGTCATGGTGATGACTCTTGGGTTCCCGACTGCTCAGCGGTAAGCGGTGGTCATGGTGACGGGGCGGGGGGTCACGGCAGGTCAGAGGTAAGAGGTTGTTGCGGCCGCGCGTGGTGGTGGTGGTGGCGGGGTCACGGTTGCTAAGCGACAAGAGGTTGTTGTCCGGGTGACGAGGGGTGGGGTGGGTGGAGGAGGCGGTGGTGCAGGGGGAGCTGTGGCGACGGGTGATTGGACTGCTGGAGCCTTCAGCCACGCCCCTGTTCCTTGAAGATGGCCACAGCCTTTAGGTTTTTACCTTTGCACTCAAAGCAGGCGTCACTGCCCCAAGGCCAAACACGGCTGCCTTAATGGCGGGTTCGACACGGTGGCATACGCCAAATCTCTCCCTTGGTCAGTCAGTCAGTCAGTCAGTCAGTCCGTCAGTCAGTCAGTCAGTCAGTCAGTCATGCAGTCAGTCAGTCAGTCAATCAGTCAGTCAAATTTTTATTTCCAGATGGTGCATTGAATAAGCACTGCCTTTGCTTTTTTATTTCCTTCTCATCAAGCCATCTATCTAAGAACAAAATTTCTTAATGATTATACTATATTATTGCAACTTTTACCAATAAATTGAACCAGTAAAAAGAGGAAACACCGATAAGACAATACATTGGAAAATACAAATGACACACACGCCCGTGTTTAGCCTGCCATTAAGGTAACGACTTCAGGGATGTACATCTACTTTGGTGAACCCCCGTGTTCTAACCGAGCAACACACACAAAAAGACAGCTGTAGAATTAGTGAACCTCCCCACTTGCTCTTCCAAATTTTATCTTAAGCCGTGGTTTTTGAGTGAGGCTGCCTTGCAGATGGTTGACCGTGTGAGCATATCGGCTTCAGTACAGTCCCCCGGTTCATCCAGGTGTAAAACTCTACCTGCCCTCTTTAGGTGTCAGGGAAGGTAAAGCAGCGAGGGAGAGGAGGAGATGGGCCGGCCCTCAAGATGCTGGCCCCTGGAGAAGCTGAGGCCTCGTTCTCAAATTTTTCATAGGTTAGTGAACACCTTTACCTACGTGCAAAAACTCTGATATCCACACACACAACTAACACAACACACTCCACACACACACACACACACCACAACACAACACCACACAGGCCACACACACACACTCACACACACATCAGGCCACACACACACACACACACACACACACAACACACACACACACACACACACACACAGCACACAGCACACACACACACAACACACACACAGAGCAGCAGTGCTACCCTGGCCAGACTGGCAGCAGCAGCAGCAGCCAGACACCACCAGACCCTGTGCTGTCTACAGTCCTGCCCGCTACACGAGGCAGCAGCACTCTGAAGAAAGAGGACCTGGCCTGACTGACCCACACCACCCCAGTAGTGGCCAAGAAGCTCTGTGGAGACTGGGAGGGAGGGAGGACCTGCATGCAGAGTACAGCTGCCTTCGTCACAGAGACTGACTGAGCTGTCCGTGTATTGAACGTAAAAGGAAAAACATTGTAGGTTTCTGTGTGTGTGTATGTGTGTGTGTGTGTGTTGTTTGGTGTGTTGTGTGTGTTGTGTGTGTGTGTGTGTGTGTGTTAATGTGTGTGTGTGTATGTGTGTGTGTGTGTGTGTGTGTTTGTAGTATGTTTTGTGGTGTTTGTGTGTGTGTGTGTGAATGTGTTTGTGTGAATGTGTGTGTGTGTTTGTGTGTGTGTGTGTGTGTGTGTGTGTGTGTGTGTGTCACAGTCAAACATTTTTTTCCAGATGGTACATTGAAAAAGCAAAACACTGGCTTTTTTCGTCAAGCCATCTAAGAGAAAAAACAATAACAACAACAACAAACAACAACACACAAACAAAAATATCAAACCTTATTGAAAAGGAAATTATAAAGATAGAGATAACGATGGTGACTACGACCATGATGACGATCGCGATATCAATAAACAATGACAATTACTACTGCCAGAAATATCAATGAAGACGATGGTTATACGATGAAACGACTAATCAAAAACATTACAGCAGATCATGGGTAGCATCATTAACATGCAGGGCGGCTCAGACGCAGACGTCGGAGCAAGAATTGGCAAGGCGAAAGCAGCGTACTTGCAGCTGAAGAACATCTGGAGCTCCAAGGTGGTGTCGACCCGCACAAAGATCAGGCTGTTCAACTCCAACGTCAAGTCAGTCCTACTATATGGAGCGGAGACATGGAGGACAACAAAGACCACCATCAAGAAAGTGCAGACCTTCATCAACTGCTGCCTGAGACGAATCCTCCAGATCCACTGGCCCGACACCATCAGCAACGCAGACCTGTGGCAACGTACCAACCAGCTGCCAGCCTAGAATGAAATCCGGCGCAGGAGATGGGGATGGATTGGGCACACCCTGAGAAAGCCAGCCAGCAACATCACAAGGCAGGCACTATCATGGAACCCCCAGGGAAAACGAAAGACAGGAAGACCAAGAAACACCTGGCGACGCGACCTTGAGGCAGAAACCAGGAAGATGGGATATACCTGGAGACAGCTGGAGAGAATAGCCCAGGACAGAGGACTCTGGCGGACTGTTGTCGGCGGCCTATGCTCCAAGAGGAATGATGGGCCTAAGTAAGTAAATGTTTCAATACTCCAACACAATCCCCACATAAATACACACATACATATATAACCATAGGCTCATTCACTTATGCTATTATTTGCTAACCACAATTTTAAACACAAACACAAAGTGTGTGTGTGTTTGTGTGTGTGTGTGTGTGTGTGTGTGTGTGTGTGTGTGTGCAAATGTGTGTGTGTGTGTGTGTGTGTGTAATGTATGTGTGTGTGGCAAAAGTTGTGTGTGTGTGTTTGTGTGTGTGTGTGTGTTTGTGTGTGTGTCTGTGTGTGTGTTTTGTGTGTGTGTTTTGTGTGTGTTTTTGTGTGTGCTAATGTGTTATGTTTGTGTGTGTGTCTGTGTGTGTGTTGTGTGTGTGTCTGTGTGGTCTGTATGTGTCTGTATGTGTCTGTATGTATCTGTAGTGTGTGTTTATGTGTTTGTGTCTGTGTTGTGTGTGTTTGTGTGTGTGTGTGTGTCTGTGTGTGGTTGTGTGTTGTGTGTGTTGTGTTTGTGCTTGTCTGTGTGTGTGTTTGTTGTGTGTGTATGTGTGGGTGTCTGTGTGTGTGGTTTTGTGTGTGTGCTTGTTGTCTGTGTGTTATGTTGTGTGTGTTTGTGTGTGTGTGTCTGTGTGTGTGTGTGTTTTAAGTGTCTGTGTGTGTGTTCTGTGTGTGTATGTGGTGTGTTGTGTGTGTGTTTGTGTGATGTTTGTGTGTGTGTTTGTGTGTGTGTTTTGTGTGTGTGTTTGTGTGTTGTTTTTAGTGTGTGTGTGTGCGTGTTGTGTATGTGTGTTTTCGTTGTCTGTCTGTGTGTTTGTTGTGTTGTGTTGTCGTGTTTGTGCGTGTGTAGTTGTGTGTTATTTGTGCAGTGTCGTCAGTGTGTGTGTGATTTGTGACGTGTGTCTGTGTGTCGTTCCGTGTGTGTGTGTGTGGTGTGTTTGTGCGTGTGCATTGTGATGGTGTGTGCGTTCGGTGTGTCAGTTGTAGTGCGTGTCTGTTGGGCATGTTTGCGTGTGTAGGTGTGTTGTGTGTGAGTGTGTATTTGTAACGTGTGTTTGTGTGTGTGTGTGTGTGTGCGCGTGCGTGTTGTGTGTGGTGGTGTGTCTGTGGTTTGGTGTGTGTGCTGTCTGTCGTTATATGTGTGTTGTGTCTGCTCATCTGTTCGATTTTAAGGACAGTGCCACTAAAATTCATTACAGATTCATCTATCATCTATCTACCCGAGTCTGACGACCGTGGGGCACCCTAAAGACTCACAAACCATTCCCTCCATTCCTCTCTCGTTCTGAACCTTTCTCAGGTTTGTTGAGTTCTCAGGCCTGTCCATCTCGCTGATGAATATCCTCCCACTTCTTGGTCTGCTCTTCTCTTCTCTCCTGACAGCCTTGCAAAATGTCTTTGTAATTCCTAGGATATTGTGCAATGCCACCATTTAAATTACCTTTTCACATGTTGAAGGTTCTCAAACGGTCCAACTGTTTGCTGGATTCTGTTTTTTGTTCTTTGTTCTGTCTGCCAAATTTCCACTCCTTCAACCAAAAAATGCATTGTTTTCAAAAAAATCTAGCAACATTACCCTTTTGGTTTCCCCTTGGGTCTGGGGAAATTTAAGCCCATTTTTTAAAATTTCCCAAAAATTCCCTTTCCTTGTTTTAAACCCTTCCCCCTTTTTGTCCCTCCCTTAAGAATTCCGTCCTGAATACCTGATTTAAATCCGTTGGGGTTTTCCCTCCTTTGGGGCCTCACCCGGATGATTCCTCCTTTTTTTAGCCTTTTATCCTTTTCCCAGCCTCCATTTTTATTTAAATAAGATTTCCCCCCGTTTTATTGGCTTTCCCCCCCCCAAAAATTCCTATATGTAAAATTTAAAAAAAGGGGACCACAAAAACCAAAAACCCACACCACACACCGGCCCACCACCACACACACAAACCCCACAGGCACACCACACACACACACACCACACACACACACACACACACCCCACACACACAGGCCAACGGGCACACACACACACATACACACACCGAGCAGCAGGCTACCTGGCCAGACTGCAGCAGCGCGCACCCAAACACCACCAACCCTGGCTGTCTACGTCCTCCCCCGCTAACAGCAGCACCCTCTGAAGAAAGAGGCCTGGCCGACTGACCCACACCCCCCCATAGGGCCCAAAAAGCTCTGGGGAACGGGGGAGGAGACCTGCTGCAGAGTCAGCTGCCTTCGCACAGAAAGACTGAGGTCCGTGAAATTAACAAAAAGGAAAAACATTTAGGTTTCTTGTTGTGTATGTTGTGTGGTATTGTGGTGTTGTTGTGTGTGTGTGGTGTGGGTTTGTGTGGTGTGTAAGTGTGTAAGTGTGGTGTGTGTAGTGTGAATGTGTGGTGTGTGTGTTTGTGTGAGTATGGTTTGTGTGTTTTTGTGTGGTGTGTGGAATGTGTGGTGTGTGAATGTGTGTGTGGTTTGTGGGTGTGTGTGGGTGGGGTTGTGTGTGTGGTCAAGACAAACATTTTTTTTCCGTGGACATTGAAAAAGCAAAACACGGGCTTTTTTCGTCAACCATCTAAGAGAAAAAACAATAACAAAAACAACAAACAACAACACAAAAAAACAAAAATATCAAACCTTATAAAAAGGGAAATTAAAAATAGAAAAACGAGGGTGACTACGACCATGATGACGATCGCGATATCAATAAAAAAATGACAATTACTACTGCCAAAAAAAAAAGAAGAGAGGGTTATACAGAACGACAATCAAAAACTTACACAGATCATGGGTAGCATCATTAACACGGGCGGCTCAGACCAGACGTCGGAGCAAAAATTTGGCAAGGCAAAAGCAGCGTTTTGCAGCTGAAGAACCGGAGCCCCCAAAGGTGGTTCGACCCCACAAAGATCGGCTTTTTCAACCCAACTAATCAGTCCATATATGGGCGGAACTGGAGGCAACCCAAGACCACCTCAAAAATGCAGACCTTCATCAATGCTGCCTGAGAAAATCCTCCAGATCCCTGGCCCACACCATCACAACGCAGACCTGGGAACGTACCAACACTGCCCCAAAATGAAACCGGCCAGGAGATGGGATGGTTTGGGCACCCCCGGGAAAAAGCCACCACAACATCAAAGGCAGGCACATCATGGAACCCCCAGGGAAAACGAAGACAGAAGCCCAAAAACCCCTGGCACGCGCCCTTGAGGCAAAACCAGGAAGATGGAAAACCCCGGGAAAACCGGGAAATACCCAGGACAAGACTCGGCGGACTGTTTGTCGGGGGCCCTAGCCCAAGAGGAATGAGGGGCCAAGAATAAATTTTTCAATACCCAACACAATCCCCACAAAAATACACACAAATATATAACCATGGCCATTCATTATGCTATATTTGCAAACCACAATTTTAAACACAAACACAAATGTGTTGTGTGTTTGTGTGTGTGTGTGTGGGGTGTGTGTTGTGTGGTGTTGTGTGGGTGTGTGTGTGGTGTGTTAGTAGTGTTGTGTGAAAAAAGTGTGTGTGTGTGTTTTGTGTTGGGGTTTGTTTGTGTGTGTGTCTGTGTGTGTGTTTTTTGTGTGTGTGTTTGTGTGTGTGTTTTTTTGTGTGTGCTATATGTGTGTATATGTTTTTGTGTGTGTGTCTTTTGTGTGTGCTTGTGTGTGTGTCTGTGTGTGTCTGTATGTGTCTGTATGTGTCTGTATGTATCTGTATGTGTGTGTTTATGTGTTTGTGTCT
This sequence comes from Rapana venosa, assembly GCA_028751875.1. Lineage (NCBI taxonomy): Eukaryota > Metazoa > Mollusca > Gastropoda > Neogastropoda > Muricidae > Rapana > Rapana venosa. The sequence continues at coordinate 24,709,172 of CM054168.1, read as the reverse complement.
GTGTGTGTGTGTGTTTGTGTTGTGTGTGTCTGTGTGTGGTTGTGTGTGTGTGTGTGTGTGTGTTTGTGTGTGTCTGTGTGTGTGTTTTTGTGTGTGTGTATGTGTGTGGGTGTCTGTGTGTGTGTGTTTGTGTGTGTGTCTGTGGTGTGTCTGTGTGTGTATGTGTGTGTCTGTGTGTGTGGTGTTTCTGTGTGTGTGTGTGTGTTTGAATGTGTGTCTGTGTGTGTGTGTCTGTGTGTGTATGTGTGTGTTGTTTTGTGTGTGTTTGTGTGGTGTTTGTGTGTGTGTTTGTGTGTGTGTGTTTGTGTGTGTGTTTGTGTGTGTGTGTTTGTGTGTGTGTGTTTGTGCGTGTGTGTGTATGTGTGTGTTTGTGTGTCTGTCTGTGTGTTTGTGTGTGTGTGTGTGTGCGTGTTTGTGCGTGTGTGTGTGTGTGTGTATTTGTGCGTGTGTCTGTTGTGTGTGTGTGTTTGTGCGTGTGTCTGTGTGTGTGGTGTCTGTGTGTGTGTGTGTGTGTGTGTTTGTGCGTGTGTCTTTGTGATTGTGTGTTTGTGCGTGTGTCTGTGTGTGTGTGTATGTGCGTGTCTGTGTGTGGGCATGTTTGTGCGTGTGTGTGTGTAGTGTGTGTGTTGTTGTGTGTTTGTACGTGTGTTTGTGTGTGTGTGTGTGTGCGCGTGCGTGTGTGTGTGTGTGTGTGTGTGTGTGTGTGTGTGTGTGTGTGTGCGTGTTTGTGTTTATGTGTGTGTGTGTCTGCTCATCTGTTCGGATGTTTTAGGACAGTGCCCTAAAGATTCATTACAGAGTTCTATCTATCTATCTATCTGTCCCGTAGTCTGACGACCGTGGGGGCACCCTCAAAGACTCAACAACCAGTTCCCTCCATTCCTCTCTCTGTTCTGCCTTTCTCAGGGTTTTGTTGAGTTCTAGGCCTGTCCATTCGCTGATGTTATCCTCCCAGCTCTTCCTTGGTCTGCCTCTTCTTCTTCCTCCTTGGACAGTGCCTTGCAAAACTGTCTTTGTAATTCCTTGGGATCTTGTGACATGCCCATACCATTTAAGTTTACGCTTTTTCACGATTGTTAGAAGGTTCTCATAGGGTCCAATGGTTTGCTGGATTCTGTTATGCACGCTTTCGTGCTTATGTGGTCTTTGTAGGAGATGCCAAAGGAGTCTCCGAAAGCATCTCATCTCCACTGCCTGTACTCTTTCTCTCCAAATCTGCAGTCAGGGTCCATGATTCACAGCATACAGAAATATGCATAGACAAGGGAGCGCATTGTCTGATCTTGGAGATAAGTGAGATATTCTTATCTCTCCAGATGGTGTTTTAGTTTTGACAAAGCTGTTATTGTCTGTGCAGTCCTGCCATACTAACTTCTGGTTTGGATCCCTGGTCTGATACAATGGCTCCCAGGTACTTGAAGCTTTGAACTGTTTCCAGCTTCTGGTCATTAACCCTGATATCAGTGCTAATGCCGTTGGGTTATTAGCCATCATTTGGTCTTCTCTGCACTGATTTCCATGCCGTATGTTTTGGAGGCCTTATTCAAGTGTTCTGTTAGGCTGGAAAGCTCTTTTTCTGATCCTGCTATTCCATCAATGTCATCTGCAAAGCGGAGGTTTGTGATCGTTCTGCCACCAATGCTGACTGATCCTTCATGATGTTTCCAGTGCATCAGCCATAATTCTCTCAAGGAAGATGTTGAAAAGAGTGGTGAGAGTAGACAGCCCTGCCTTACTCAAACTGTTGTTCGAAACCATTCTCCAATGTTGTTGTTGTAGTACACTGCACTGGTGGCCTCGCTGTACAGTTGTTTGATGACTCTGATCAGGTTTGCATTGATGCTGTACAAATTCATGGTTGCCCACAAGCTGCATGCCACACCCTGTCAAATGCCTTCTTAAAATCGATAAATACGTGGTAAAGGTCTTGTTGATGTTGAAGGTACCGCTCACATAGTATTCTGAGGTTGAATATATTCTGTTGTGCTGCGCCCTGCTCTGAAACCTGCTTGTTCCTCAGCAATGATGGTCCTCTGCTTGTGGCTTCAGTCTATTCAATATTATCTGCAGCATGACCTTGCTTGGGTGACATATGAGGCTGATTGTGCGGTAATTATGGCATTGTTGTAGATTTCCTTTCTTGGGAGGGTGATGATGAGTGACTGTCCATGGTGTTGGCCATTTTCCTGTCTGCCAGATCTTGTTGCAGATTCTTAGTAGGGCGCTGATCATGGCTTCCCCTCCAGCTTGGACCAACTCAGCTGGAATGTTGTCAGCCCCTGCTGACTTCCCCTTTTTCAGCGATCTGACTGCTGTTTCCCCTTCTTCTCGGAGGATAGGGTGACTGTCTGTGTCTTTGCTTTCGGTACATTAAGGACTTCTGGATCTCCTGCGGTTCTATAGTTATACAGGTCGGAAGCAGTATTCTGTCCATCTGTTCAGAATATCCTGGTCGTCAGTGAGACACTTCCCATTTTTGTCTTGGATTGTTAAACCTTTTCTCTGTTTCGTGCTAGTCAGGTCTTTCACCAGCTGATATGCTTTCTTGCTATTGTTTTTCTTGATGTTCTCTTCAATGTCTTGGCACTGTTCACCAATCCATTTCTCTTTTGCCTCCGTCATGGACTTCCTGATTCTTTTGTTGACTGCCCTATATTGTTCTGCTCTTTCTTTTGTTTCATTTTTCTTTTTCTTCAACTCTCTACGCTTGTCGCATAGTTGTAGGATGTTAGGTGTGACCCATGGTTTTTTGACTGGTCGGTGTTTGCCAAGAAGCTCATTTGCTGTTTCAGTCACTGCTGTATTGAAACTATTCGTCAGTGTATCTATGTCTGAGTCTATCACAGTGAATGCTGCAAACTTTCCATCTATCCTTGCTTGAAAAATTTCTAATACCTCTGGGTCCTACAGCTTCTCGAGGTCCAAATTTGATCCTGATGTTGTTCCGCTTGTGGATTTTCTTTAGACGTAGTCGGAAAATCATCATCACAAAGATCATGATCACTCCCTATGTCTGCTGCTGGAAAACTTCGTGTCTGTGCGATGTTAACGCTAGACTGAAACCGTCTTTTCACCATGATGTAATCTATTTGGTTGTGGTGTTCTCCATTTGGGCTATGCCATGTCCATTTTCTGGATTTCTTGTGTGGGCCAAGTGTATTCACTAGCTGGAGGTGGTTGTTACTGGCAAACTCCAGGAGTCTCAAGCCTCTTTCATTTGATTGGTTATTACAATGTGGCCCACAAACACCCTCCCAGTCTTTCCATGCATCTTCTCCTACTCTGGCGTTCCAGTCACCTTGCACAACGAGGATGTCTTTCTTGGGTGTTTGATTCAGAACCTCTTGTAGCTGGTCATAAAATTCTTCTACGGCTTCATCTGTGCAGTCTGATGTAGGGGCGTATGCCTGTACTATAGTTATGTTAAAGGGGGTTGCTCTCAGGCGGATGGTAATAAGTCTGCTGGACCCAGGCTGACAGCTCATGACGGTGTTCACGGTGTCTTTGTGAACGAGAAACCCCACGCCGTGTTCATGTTTATCCTGTTTTCCACTGTAGTATAATTTGTGGTCTTCCTGGGTCGTTGATTCTCCCATGTTTTTCCACCTGACTTCGCAGAGCCCAAGGATGTGCCATTGATATCTGGACATCTCATGTGTCAGTTCTTCCACTTTGCCTGCAGCTCTTAGTGTCCGTACATTCCATGTGCCAATGATGGTGTTGTTTCTGGCACGAATTTTGCTGCGTTTTACATCAGTAGCATACTTTCGACATCTGTCCTGATGAGCAACAGAAGGCGCGGTCCTTGGTAACCCAGGCGACGACCGATCCGGTATGGAGATTCTGGCTGTCTTCTTCATGTGTGTATCTTGGGCAAATCAAACCTGGCGGAGCCCATCCCTCTCCAGGTCGGATTTTTTTGGTTGGGTTTACTCGCCACATGTGGCAGGTGGTACTGGGTTACATGGTTACCAGTAGCAGAGGGAGTCTCTGACCTGACTCTAATTACAGAGTTAAGGGAGAAAATACACTCCACAACACACACACACACACACACACACACACACACACACACACACACACACACACACACGCACTCGAACTCAAACACACACATACACACACACGCACACACACACACAAACAAACACACATACACTCAAACACACACCACCTCCACCACCACCGCCACCACCACCACAACACACCATACCCATATCACCACCACAACACACCATACCCATATCACCACCATAACACACCATACCCATATCACCACCACGAACAACAGCAACACACCAAACCCAGGTTACCCCACCCCAAACCTTACCACACCTATCCCACCTCACAACACCAAACCCATCACACCCCAACTTCCCCACTTCAAACTACCCCACTTCATACTGCACCCCACCCACACTACTCCCCCACCTACTCCCCCACACTACTCCCCCACACTACTCCCCCACACTACTCCCCCACACTACTCCCCCACACTACTCCCCCACACTACTCCCCCACACTACTCCCCCACACTACTCCCCCACACTACTCCCCACACTACTCCCCCACACTACTCCCCCACACTACTCCCCCACACTACTCCCCCACACTACCCCACACCACATTACCCCCACCCCACACTACCCCACTTCACACTACCCCACCCCACACTACCCCACTTCACACTACCCCACTTCACACTACCCCACTCACACTACTCCACTTCACACTACCCCACTTCACACTACCCCACTTCACACTACCCCACCCCACACTACCCCACTTCACACTACCCCACCCCACACACCCCACTTCACACTACCCCACCCCACACTACCCCACTTCACACTACCCCACCCCACACTACCCACTTCCACACCCCACACCCCACACTACCCCACTTCACACTACTCCACTTCACACTACCCCACTTCACACACTCCACTTCACACTACTCCACTTCACACTACCCCACTTCACACTACCCCACCCCACACTACCCCACTTCACACTACCCACTTCACACTACCCCACTTCACACTACTCCACTTCACACTACCCCACTTCACACTACTCCACTTCACACTACCCCACTTCACACTACTCCACTTCACACTACCCCATTTCACACTACCCACTTCCCACACTACCACCACACTCTCACCACTACCCCACCCCACACTACCCCACTTCACACTACTCCACTTCACACTACTCCACTTCACACTACCCCACTTCACACTACTCCACTTCACACTAACCCCACCCCACACTACCCCACTTCACACTACTCCACTTCACACTACTCCACCCCACTTCACACTACCCCCACTTACACCATACCCCACTTCACACTAACCCCACATCACACTACCCACTTCACACTACCCCACTTCACACTACCCACTTACACACTACCCCCTTCACACTACCCACTTCACACAACCCCACTTCACACTAACCCACTTCACACTACCCCACTTCACACTACTCCACTTCACACTACCCCACTTCACACTACTCCACTTCACACTTCTTCTCTACTTCGAAAAAAGAGAAGGATGATGATGATGATGATGATGATGATGATGATGATGATGATGACGATGACGATGACGATGATGACGACAATGATGACGACGACAACTATGACAATGATTGTGATGACGAGGACTGTGACGACGACGCTGATGATGATGTTGACGATGATGATGATGACGACGACGACGACAATGATGATGATAATCATGATGATGACACTGATAGAGGTGATGATGATGATGATGACGACGACAATGATGATGATGATAATCATCATAATGATACTGATAGAGATGATGATGATGACGACGACAATGATGATAATCATGATGATGATACTAATGGAAGTGATGATGTGACGACGACGACAATGATGATGGTGATACTTTTATTGTAATGGTAGAGAAAGGAAGACGTAAGACTGTAATTATCAAGGGAGAATAGAACCTGTCAATACTGCAACAGCATAGAAGACGAGTTTCATTCACTTACTGGATGGGTGCATGTTCTATACGGAACACAGAGAACACTTACTGACTCACAACTCTTCATGCTGATGTCAAAGAATATATGCACGATATATATATATTTCTTTTCTTTTATTCTTTTATATTGAGGATAATGGAATAAGCATTTATGTGCTTTAAAAAAAAAACACATCCAGTCCACCCGTGTGTATGTGGTTTTGTAAATTCTGTCATCTGTTCCCACCGGCACACAATGGCCTACAGATCAACAGGCCTATAGACAAATCAAGCAATATAATTGTAGCTTATAATCATCAAGCTGAAATAACTAATTACGTTTGTACATGTTTGAAAAAAAAAAAACGATAAAGATAAGACAGACCGCAAGATGGTCTTTTCTTACACATCATTTTCAGACACGCTGACCAGTAAATAATACGTTTTCAGACACACTGACCAGTAAATAATACGTTTTCAGCGTGTGCTGAGCAGTGAATAATACGTTTTCAGACACGCTGACCAGTAAATAATACGTTTTCAGCGTGTGCTGAGCAGTGAATAATACGTTTTCAGACACGCTGATTAGTGAATAATACGTTTTCAGACACGCTCAGCAGCGAATAATACGTTTTCAGACACGCTCAGCAGCGAACAATACGTTTTCAGACACGCTGACCAGTGAATAATACGTTTTCAGACACGCTGAGCAGTGAATAATACGTTTTCAGACACGCTGAGCAGTGAATAATACGTGTTCAGACACGTTGACCAGTATTGAATTACGAAGAGTTTACTTTGTCGTGTCAAAGAAGTGGATGCGACTTTCACAGCTATGACCAATTTCTGATTCTGTTTCTTTTTCCCCCGTTCCTCAGGTAGAGCTCCGAGGTTCACCAATGGTCAGATTCACGCGTATGTGACCGTTGACCTCCTTCCAAAGCACCGCCGTGTAGGTAGCCGCATTCCCACTTCTGGTTTCTTGCTTCACATCCGCCACATACCCCACCCCCCTTCCCACACACATACTCTAACACACAACACATACATACACACACACACATACACACACACTCACACATACACACACATACACACACGCACGCACACACACACACACACAAGACACACACATTCACACAACACACACTCTTACACACACACACGCACACTTACACACACACTTACACACTCACTTACACACACACTTTACACACTCACTTACACACACACAACACACAACACACACACCCCACACACACCACACACACACACACCCCACACACAACACACACAATATATATCCGAGGTGAGTTGTTTTCATCATCGAAGCAAGACGTGTTTTGGGGGAGCTCTGCAGATTAACTGCATTAGTTATTCAATGCATCTGGAGTTGATTAAGTAGGAATCTTCAAACTTAGTGGAAGAGCCAGTGTATGCCATTGCCGATCAGTTACCAGGTATGTTTTCCGGCCATGTGTGGCCATTTTTTACTGGACTTTCCTCCGCTTCATGGCAAAAGACGTGCACGGCAGACAAGTTTCGATGCAGTTACAGAGTCGTGTCAGCGTGTGAGTCAGCGGGGAAAGTGGCGGTGGTGCTGGTGTTCCTTGTTGCCTTTCTGCTGCAATGCGGCGACGTGGAGACGAACCCCGGCCCTACTGACAGGCGATGATGGAAGCAAACCACTCTGACATGGCCACGCCAGCCTTTCCCTCCAGCTGCTGGGAGTGAGTGAGGCAAGCGCCACGGAAACTTCAGTTGCCCAAGTCATCAACATTTCATTTCATACCACTTTGAGTCACGGCAGATTTCTCTCCCTGAAATTCGGGCTGCTCTCCCCGGGGAAAGCGCGTCGCCACAAGAGCAGCGCCACCCATTTTTTTGTCTTTTTCCTGTCTGCAATAGTATTTGTTTCCCTATCAGAGTGACTTTTTTCTACAGAATTTTGCCAGGGACAGCTCTCCTGTTGCCGTGGGTTCTTTTACGTGCGTTAAATAATTATGTGTAATACACGGGACCTCGGTTTATCGTCTCATCCGAAAGACTAGCGCCCAGACCACCACTCATGGTCTAATGGATGGGGGGAAAGTTTCGGGTCCAAACGGGATACGAACCACCGCACACGTCCGACCCGGACTTTTCGCTTTCTAGACAGGCGCGTTACCTCTAGACCACCGATCCATCAAAAATGCTTACGACGATGGACAAGAAGATTGAACATCTACAATCTACGATGGACAAGATGATTGAAAATCTACAATCTACGATGGATGAACAGAACAAGAAATTCCACACGGACATGGAGGGCGGTCTGAAAGAAAACAAAGATCTGAGGGAAAGAACGGACAAGGTGGAGAGCAGAGTAGACGACTTAGAAGGAAGAAGCCGACGTAACACTCTGATCTTTCGTGGAACTCCCCCTCCCCCCAGGGACAAAGAGAACTGTGTTGAGGAGGCAGTGGAGGCGGTGCTGAAGGACGTCAGGGGATGACAGAAGACGTGGAGAGGGAATGACAGAAGACGTGGAGAGGGCAATGACAGAAGACGTGGAGAGGGGAATGACAGAAGACGTGGAGAGGGGATGACAGAAGACGTGGAGAGGGGATGACAGAAGACGTGGAGAGGGGATGACAGAAGACGTGGAGAGGGAATGACAGAAGACGTGGAGAGGCAATGACAGAAGACGTGGAGAGGCAATGACTGAAGACGTGGAGAGGGAATGACTGAAGACGTGGAGAGGGGATGACAGAAGACGTGGAGAGGCAATGACAGAAGACGTGGAGAGGGAATGACAGAAGACGTGGAGAGGGAATGACAGAAGACGTGGAGAGGCAATGACAGAAGACGTGGAGAGGCAATGACAGAAGACGTGGAGACTGAACGCGCTCATGACTTCAGGGAGGAGGGCAGTCCCCGCGTCCCGTCATCGCCTGTTTCAGCAAGTTCAAGGACAGGGAACGCATCCTGGCTAACCGCCAGATCCTGAGGGAAAAGAAGTCGTCCATCTTCGTCAGCGAGGACTTCACTCCTCCTCGTGTGAGGGACCAGCGCCGACAGCTGCTACACCGTTCCTGAAGAAAGCCAGGCAGAAGAGGACAGGGCTTTGCTGCGCTGTGACAGCCTGGTCATGGAGGGACAGGTCCACGTCTAGGACACGGCCACCCAGGACCTGGTGCAGGGAGGGAGGGAGCTGAGGGTCAGGCCGACCCCTCTTCAGGCAGCCTGCAGGAATGACGCTCCCTTCACACCTTCACTCAGCCACACTGAGGGCACTGGTCAGCGCCTGGGCTTTATCACAGTTCTTGACTAAACCACTGACGCTGGGGGCAACAACAGCAAAGTGAGAGGCTGTATGACCAGTGGCTTTCTTTCCCACTCATGGAATTCCACTTTACAGCTTAGTCTTTAGTGATCGACTATGACTCTCTGACTAGGAGGCTTGACTTGCACAGTCCTTATGTGCTGCAGTCTCGGGGGCTGGTTGGCCTTTGGAGAACATCTCCAACGCTGACTGTCCTTATGCCCACTTGGCCGAGAGAGTGGGGTTGTATTGTGGGCAAGGCATCTCCACTATAATAAAATTTCTGCCCAATTTCCGAAACAGCAGCTGCCTCCTCTGCTGTTTTGGAGGTCATCGTCAAAAACGACGGACTAACATACAAGGGAACTGAGGACAGTGTGACAGGCAAGACGACAGATGACATGAAAACACATGTTTCCTATGACACTTTACAGGAACAGAATGTTGTAGATACAACAGAAAACAGCATATTTACTGACGATGACAACGTAATGACTGACGAAACGACAGCAGACAGAACGGTACCAGACTTGAACTATTCTGCTGAACAAACTGAACACTAAATGTGAATAGACGTTAAACTGAAGATACCAAACTGAACAGGACAATAGGACAAATGAAGAGTCACATTACACACACACAAACAACCAGAATTCTGAACGTGAAACCCCTGTGTGTGAAATTATTACCTGAAACATTCAAGGACTTGTTAACAAACTGAAAAGTACCTCGTGGAAATCTTTCTGTGCAAGATTGAAAGTGTTCGTATTTTCAGAGATTTGGTCCTGCAAACAAAGCGACATTGAACAAGCCTTTCCGGGTTACACAGTGTTTTCTTCTCATCTTACACAGAGACTGAAGGGTGGAGTAGTGGTGTGTGTTCACAAACGTATAGCATCATGTGTGTCTCGGTTACTCACTTCTGCTGAGGATGCTGTTTTCCTGAAGTTAGGTAAGTCCCTTTTCAATTGTTCATGTGATATTCTTGCTGGGTTTGTTTATGTCGCCCCTGAACGATCTGTTCTTTATGGTGAAGACAATCTAGATGGTATCGATACACTGGAAAACTCTCTGACTCAAATCATGCAACTTCACCCCGATTTACCCTGGATTTTATGTGGCGACTTTAATGCCAGAACCTCTGATTTACTGATAAAGATGCACATATCCCTTTATTTCAAGATTTAGATTATTTGATTTCAGAGAGTCCACAAAATAGAAAATCAAAAGATAACGTCATAGATAATTTTGGAAGAAATCTCATTGAGCTCTTCTACGAATTTGGCTTATTTATTGTACATGGTAGAACTAAGAGTGACAGTGAAGGGGAATTTACCTGTACAGCTAACAGAGGGAAAAATATAGTAGACTATTTTATCTGTTCAATGCCATTGTACCAATATATAACAGACATGTGTGTTGCTGACAGATCAGAATATAATAATACTCATCATCATCATCATCATCATCATCATCATCATCGTCATCATAATCAATGGAATTTATATAGCGCTATATCTTGCAATTACAAATCAGAGCGCTTCCATTCAATTCGCTCCCACACATGCAACCAACAATGATTAACAATATTCTCACAAATTCAAATGTACCATTTCCCCATCATTCTTTCTTTCCCCTCTCACTTGACTCAGGCTGAAGGTGAAAAAAAAATGGATGACATTATTTTAGAAGAAAATACAACATTTTTGTGGAAAGAAAGTGATGCTGAGTCATTCAATGACTACTGTCAAGAGAACGCCGACATGGAATTTGACAAATTGACATCAGCATTAGAAAACAGCAGTGAGGAAGCCTGTCACTGTTGTATTTCCTTCCTTCACAGTGCAGCAGACAACATGTAGCTGGGGCAGAGACAGCGTGAAGCACGTGCGCAGCAGAATGCAGTATGCAAAACAAAGAGAAATACAGGTACTTGAAAATTGTATTTATTTATTTTATTTATTTTTATTTATACCACTTTTAAGTCACGGCAGATTTCTCTGCGTGAAATCCGGGCTGCTCTCCCTGGGAATAGCGCGTCGCCACAAGACAGCGCCACCCCCTTTTTTTCTTCTTTTTCTTGTCTGCAATTGTTGTTTCCCTGTCAGAGTGGCTTTTTTCTACAGAATTTTGCCAAGGACAACTCTCTTGTTGCCGTTGGTTCTTTAACGTACGCTAAATAATTATGTGTAACACACGGGACCTCGGTTTATCGTCTCATGGTCTAATGGATGGGGGAAAAGTTTCGAGTCCAAACGGGATTGGAACCACCGCACACTTCCAACTCAGACCTTTCGCTTTCTAGACAGGCGCGTTACCTCTAGGCCCCCGATACTCAAACAGGCAAGATGATTTAAACAATGACATTGACAGCAAAAAATAACTTACAAAATATAAGCAAGGAATCATGTTTGGATCTACTCTGGATTGGTCACGCTGTGTCAATAACTTATCTGGCAAAGCTCTCAGAGCAGTTGCAGGGATTAAAAGATTGTATTTCAAGCTTTAAAAAAAATCTGCCTGTCACCACCGTATTCAGAATTGTTTACACCAAAGTCAAACCAATTCTGTTGTACGTTCAGAGATTTGGGGATACAGTAGAGTTGACAACATTGAAAAGGTGCATATCCAGATTTGTAAACTGAGTTTAGGTGTTGGCAGAGATGTAAAGAATAGCATTGCTTTGGGTGGATGTGGTAGATACCCGATATACATTGACACTTTTACACAACTGTTAAAATATTGGACCAGACTTCTTGCCATGCCTGAGAATAGATATCCCAAGCAAAGTTACTTCATGTTGCTCAAGCATGATCAGATGGGCAGAAGAAACTTGGTAACTCACGTAAGATCTTTGTTGTGTTCAAATGGTTTTGGATATGTCGTCTGGGAAATGCAAGATATTGGAGATGTTTCCTTGTTTATCAGAACTTTCAAAACCAGACTTTTGGACCTATATCGCCAGAACTGGCATGACTCGTTGATGTCTTGACCTGATTATTTGAATTACCACCCTGATATATGTAGAGTAAATTATGTAGAACTTTTGGTTTCCTCTGAACACCGTCGTATACTTTGCTTATTAAGAAGTAATGCACTGCCACTGAAAGGCATTCCACGTTATAAGAAAACGCCTGTAAATCCTTATTGTGTTCAGTGTGACGGATCTGTCGTTGCACATTTTTGTCATTATGCCCAAAATATGCAGCTTTGCGTAAACGTTATATCCCCCTTTGTTATCACAGGTTTCCATCAGGCTTTAAGGTTCAGATGCTGTGTTCAAATCCTTCTGAGAAACTGTGAACTGGCAGTTTATGTCATTGAATGTCTAAAGATCAGAAACGTGTAGCTCTTTCCCTGCCTGCAACAAAGACTATGTGCTGACTGTATTATAGCACCTCGACTGCTCCACGGTTGCTTTTTCATATTGTGTTCATATGGGTCTTATGGCCTGTAAAAACTGAACAAATATCATTGATTGATTGATTGATTGACAAATACATCCCCCCACACAAACACAAAACATCTTGCGCACACGTTAAAATCCTGTTCCACTTTTCGTAAGAGTAGGCCATTGTGTGACGGTGGGAACAGAGACCGCATACACACGGGGACTGGATGTAAAAAAGCACATAAATGCTTATTTCAATATCCTCGATATAAAAGAATAAAATGAATAAATAAATAAATAAAATAAACCAAACAACCCCCCTCCCCCAATAAACACACACACACACACACACTTAAACCCTCCTCCCCCCAAAAAAAAACACACCCACACAGATAGACACACACAACACACACCCCGCACACACAAACACACACACACACACACACACACCCCCGCACACACACAAACACACACACACACACACACACACCCGCACCACAAACACACACAAAACACACACCACACACACACAAACAACACCCCGCACACACAAACACACACACACCCAAACACACCCACACACACGCACGCACACACACACACACCACACACACACAACACATACACCCCTCTTACACACCCACCCCCCACCTACCTCACCCCGCCCCCCCCCTCCCCCCCCACCACAACCAAAACACCCCCTCCACCACCATCACCCCCACCCTCCCCCCACCTCCACCCCCCACCCTAACAACCCCCCCCAACCTCCACCCTCTCCCCCCCACCACCACCACCACCACCCTCCCACCACCACCACCACCACCCCCAACCACCACCCCCACCACCACCCCCCACCACCACCACCCACCACCCCACCACCACCACCACTCACCATCACCACCACCACCTCCACCACACCACCATCACCACCACCACTAACCACCACCACCCCACACTCCCACCACCCCCACCACCACCACCACCATCACCACCACCACCACCACCACCACCACCCTTGACACACTCTCTCACCAGCGTGGGTGTAGGTGGTACGCGCGAGACTGTGGAGGAGGAAGTTCCTGATCGCGGGGACCCCTCTGTCTCCTGCCCCTCCTCCTCCTTCCGCCCCACGTCATCTTCTGGCGACGAGCGCTGGCCGAGGTTGTTGGTCTGGGGGGCGGCAGGGGGGTGGGGGAAGAGGTGGGTGGGGTAAGGGGGCACGTAGCTTCCCAAGTCTTCACAACTCTGCACGACCAGTGAGAGAGAGAGTGAGTGTGAGTGAGTGAGTGAGAGGGGGAGAGAGAGAGAGAGAGAGAGAGAGAGAGAGAGAGAGAGAGAGAGAGAGAGAGAGAGAGAGAGAGGATGAGAGAGGATGAGAGAGAGAGGGGTGAGAGAGGAGAGAGAGGGAGGGAGCAGATAGATGATATAGAGAGAAAGAGAGGGTATGAGAGAGAGAGAGAGGGAGAGAGAGAGAGAGGGAGAGAGAGAGAGAGGAGAGAGAGAGAGAGAGAGAGAGAGAGAGAGAAGAGAGAGAGAGAGAGAGAGAGAGAGAGAGAGAGGGAGGCAGATAGATGATAGAAAGGAAGAGAGAGGGAGGGAGGTAGATAGATGATAGAGAGAGAGAGGGACTGAGAGAGAGAGAGGGAGGGAGTGAGAGAGAGAGGGAGGGACTGATAGAGAGATTGAGAAAGAGAGAGGGAGTGAGAGAGAGAGAGAGCGAGAGAGAGGTAGATAGATGATAGAGAGAGAGAGGGACTGAGAGAGAGAGAGGGAGGGAGTGAGAGAGAGAGGGAGGGACTGATAGAGAGATTGAGAAAGAGAAGGGAGTGAGAGAGAGAGAGAGCGAGAGAGAGGTAGATAGATGATAGGAAGAGAGAGGGGGAGGGAGTGAGAGAGAGAGAGAGAGAGCGAGAGAGAGAGAGAGAGAGAGAGAGAGAGAGAGAGAGAGAGAGCGAGAGAGAGAGAGAGAGAGAGAGAGAGAGAGAGAGAGAGAGAAATTTCGATGAATTTTTTGTTATTGCATAAAGCTTTCGCTCATTGCAATGGGAAAGCGTGGGGATGGGGGTACAATAAACAAAACTTCAAATTGCCATCATCATAAGCAAGCAAGCACGTGACAAGGCTGCCATGTCACTCACTAGGTTCAGTCCTGCAGACCCAATGGATCATGCGCTTCCTTCACAGAACCACGTGACATATTCGGCATCGTGTCAAGCTGTCCTGGCCCATTACACACACGAACGCATGTACACCCTCTCTCTCTCTCCTCTCTCTCTTCTCTCTCTCTCTCTCTCTTCTCGTCCTCTCTCTCTCTCTCTCTCTCTGTCTCTCTCTCTCTCTCTCTCTCTCATCTCTCTCTGTCTCTCTCTCTTCTCTCTCTCTCTCTCTTCTCCTCTGTCTCTGCTCTCTCTCTCTCTCTCTCTCTCTTCTCTCTCTCTCTCTTCTCTCTCTCTCTCTCTCTCTCTCTCTCTCTCTCTCTTTCTTCCTCCTCCTCTTCCTCCTCCTCACTTACATGCAGACTGATACACCCGATACTTGGTCAAAACACAAGGAATCAGTCCTGTTTATCCCAGAATGAATCTGACAGCGTTCATAACCACATGCAAGTTGTTTAGTCCAGCACTGATCCCGTCTTTGATCTTCTTGCGGTCAGCAGGTGTCCACAGCTTTAGCCTGGAATAAATTTCT
>CM054168.1:24676281-24688781 GCA_028751875.1 Rapana venosa | reverse complement strand
AGGAGCGAGGAGAGGGGAGGGGAGAGGGGGAGAAGGGAGAGGGGAGTAGGGGAGGGAGGGAGAGCGAGGAGAGGGGGAGGGAGAGAGCGGAGAGAGGGAGAGGGGGGGAGAGAGGGGGAGAGCGAGAGAGGAGGGGAGAGGGAGAGAGGAGAGGGGAGAGAGGGAGAGAGGGGGGAGGCGAGAGAGAGGGGGAGAGGGAGAGCGAGAAGAGGGGAGAGGGGGAGGGGAGAGCGAGAGGGGGAGAGAGGGAGAGAGGGAAGAGCGAGAAAGAGAGAGAAAGGGAGAAGGGAGAGAGGAGGAGAGGGAGGGAAAGAGGGAAGGAGAGGGAGAGAGAGGGGAGGGGGGAGAGGCGAGAGAGCGGAGAGAGGGGGGAAGGGGGGAGGGAGAGAGGGGGGAGGGAGGGCGGAACGAGAGAGAGGGAGGAAAGGGGGGAGAGGAAGGGGGAGGGGGGAAGGGGGAGGGAGAGAGCGAGGAGAGAGGAGAGAGGGAGAGGGAGAGAGAGGGAGAGAGGGGAAAAGAGAGAGAGGGGGGAAAGGGAGGAGCGAGAAAAAGGGGGAGAGGGAGAGAGCGAGAGGCGAGGGAGGGAGAGGGGGAGGAGGGGGAAGGGGGGCGAGAGAGGGGAGAGAGAGAAGGGAGAGAGGAGAGGGGAGGGAGGGGGGAGGGGGAGAGGGGGAGAGAGAGAAGGGGGAAAAGAGAGAGAGGGGGAGGAGAGAAGGGGGGAGAGGGAGAGAGCGGGGGAAGGGAGAAGGGGGAGGAGGAGGGGAGGGGAAGAGGGAGAGAGCGGGGGAAAGGGGAGAGCGAGAGAGAGGGAGAGAGGGGGACGAGAAGAGGGGGAGGGGAGAGAGGGGGAGGGGGAGAGAGGGGGAGGGGGAAACGAAGAGGGGAGGAAAAGGGAGAGGAAAAGGGGGAGGGGGAGAGAGGGAGAGGGAGAGAGAGAAAGGGGGAGAGAGAGAGAGGAGAGAGAGAAGGGGGAGAGAGGAGAGAAAGAAAGAGGGAGAGGGGAAAAAGAGGGGGGAAAAGGGGGGAGCGAGAGAGAGGGGAGGGGAGGAGGGGGAGAGCGAAAAAAGGGGCGAGAGGGGGGAAAGGGAAGGGGGAGGGGAGAGGGGGAGGAGGAGAGAGGGAGAGGGGAGGGAGAGAGCGAGGAGGAGGGAGGAGAAGAGAGAGGGAAAAGAGAGAGAGGGGGGGGGGAGAGGAGGAGAGGGAGGGGGGAGAGAGGAAAGGGGGAGGAGAAGAGGGAGAGAGGGAGAGAGGAGAGGGGGAGGGGAGAGGGGAGAGGGGGGGAAGGCGAGAAGAGAAAAGGGAGAGAGGAGAAGAGGGAGAGGGGAGAGAGGAGAGAGAGGAGAAGGGGACGAGGGAGAGGGGGGGGAGAAGGGGGGAGGGACGAGGGAGGGGGAGAGGGAAGATGGGGGGGGAGAGAGCGAGAGGGGGCGAGAGAGAGGAGGAGGAGGGAGAGAGGGAGAGGGAGAGAGAGAAGGGAGAGAGGGGAGAGAGGGAGAGAGAGAGAGGGGCAAGAAGGGGAGAAGAGAGAGAGGAGAGAGAGGGAGAAGGAAAAGAGGGAGAGAGGGAGAGCGAGAGAGCGAGAGGAGGGAGAGAGGGAGAGAGGGAGGAGCGGGAGAGCGAGAAGAGGGGGGAAAAGAGGGGGAGAGAGAGGGGAGAGAGAGAGAGGAGGGGAGGGGAAGAGAAAGGAGAGAGAGAGAGAGGGAGGAGGAGAGGGGAAGGGAGAAGAGAGAGGGGAGAGAGGAGAGAGGGAGAGAGGGAAAAGGGGGAGGGGAAGAGGGAGAGGGGAGAGAGGGAAAAGGGAAGAGGGGGAGAAAGGGAGGGGGGAGGAGAGAGAGGAGAGAGGGGAGAGGGAGAGAGCGAGAGAAAGGGAGAGGGGAAGGAGAAGGGGGGAGAAAAGGGGGAGAGGAGAGAGGAGAGAGGGAGGAGGGAGGGGAGAGAGGGGGGAGAGACGGAGAGGGGAGGAAGGAGAGAGGGAGAGAGGGAGGAGCGAGAGAGAGGGGGAGGGGAGAGAGGGAGAGGAGGGGGGGAAGGGAGAGAGCGAGAGAGAGGGAGAGAGGGAGGGGGGGAGAGGAGAGAGGGGGAGGGGGGAGGAGGGAGGAGGAGAGGGGAAAGGGAGAGGAGAAGAGGGAGAAAAGGGGAGAGAGAGGGAGGAGGGGGAGAGAGAGAGAGGAGAGGGAGGCAGAGAGAAAGAGGGAGAGAGGGGGAGAGCGAGGAGAGGAGAAGAGGGAGAGAAGGGGGAGGGGGGAAAAGGGGGAGCGAGGAGGGGAGAGAGGGGAGAGGGGAGGAGGGAGAAGGGGGAGGGGGAGAGGGGAGAGAGAGGGGGAGAGGAGAGAGAGGGAAAGGGAGAAGGGGAAAAGGGAGAGAGAGAGGAGAGGGAGAGAGGAGGAGGGGGTTGAGAAGGGGAGAGAGGGAGAGAGAGGGAGAGAGGGAGAGGAGGAGAGAGAGGGGAAAGGGGGGGAGAGGGAGAGGGAGGGAGAGGGAGGGAGAGGGGGGGAGAGAGAGGAGAGAGGGGGAGAGGGAGAGAGGAGGGGAGAGGAGAGGGGGAAAAAGGGGAGAGAGGGAGGGGAGGGAGAGAAGGGAGAGGGGAGAGAGGGGGAGGGAGGGGAGAGAGAGAGGGAGGAGGAGAGGGGAGAGGAAGGGGAAGAGGGTTAGAGAGAAAAGAGGAGGAGAGAGAGGAGGAGAAAAGGGGGAGAGAAAGGGGGAAGAGAAGAGAGAGGGGGAGAAGGAAAGGGGAGGAAGGAGGACGAACATGATGAAAGGGGGAAAAGCAGGGGGGGGGTTTTTGGGGGGTTGGGTTTTTTTTTGGGGGGGGGGGGGGGGGGTTTTTTTGGGGGTTTTTTGGGTGTTTTTTTTTGGGGGGGTTTTGGGGGGGGGGGGGCGGGGGTGGTTGGGGGTTTTTTTGGGGGTTTTTTGGGTTTTGGGTTTTTTTTGGGGGAAGGTGGGGGTGAAAGGGGGGGGGGGGGGTTTGGTTTTTTGGTTTGGTTTTTGGGGCTTTTGGGGGTTTTTTTTGGGGGGGGGGGTTTTTTTTTTTTGATTTTTGGGGGGGCTTTTTTTTTTTTTAGGGGGGGGTTTTTGGGTTTTTGGTTTTTTGGGGGGGTTTTTTGGGGGGTTTTTTTGGGGGGGGTGGTTTTTGTCGGGGGGGGTTTTTTTTTTGGGGGGGTTTTGGGGTTTTTTTTGGGGGGGGTGGGGGGGGGTTTTTTGGGAGGGGGGTTTTTTTGTTGTTTTTAAAGGGGGGGGGGTGGGGGGAGGGGGGCGGGGGGTTTTTTGGGGGGGGGGGGGGTGGGGGGGGGGGCGGGGGGAAAGGGGGGGGGGGGGGAAGGGGGGGGGTGAGGGGGGGGGAGGGGGGGGGGGGTGATTTTTTTTTTGGGTGGAAATGGGGGGTTTTTTTTTTGGGGGGGGGGGGAGGGGGGGGGGGGGGGGGGGGGGTGGGGGGGGGGGGGGGGGGGGGGCTTTTTGGGGGGGGGGTAGGGGGGGGAGTTTTTTTGGGTTTTTTTTTTTTGGGGGGTGGGGGGGGGGGGCGGGGTTTTATTCATCTTCTGTGACGTTGCTGCCCTATCGTTTCGCAATGCTCGTTTCAATCTGCACTCCTCTCTCTTCTCTCTCTCTCTCTCTCTCTCTCTCTCTCTCTCTCTCTCTCTCTCTCTTCTCTCTCTCTCTCTCTTTCTCTCTCTCTCTCTCTCTTCTCTCTCTCTCTTCCTCTCTTCTTTCCTCTCTCTCTCTCCTCTCCTCTCTCTCTCTCACTTTCTCTCTCTCTCTCTCTCTCTCTCTCTCTTCTCCTTCTCTCTCTCTCTCTCTCTCTCTCTCTCTCTTCCCCTCTCTCTCTTCCTCTCTTCTCCCCCTCTTCTCTCTTCTCTCTCTCTCTCTCTCTCCCTCCCCACCCCCACCCCCAACAGCCTTGCCCAGATTTGTCATGCCACATCCCCAAGGGTCAGAAGTCCACGCGGAGCTAATCAATGTCCGGTCACCGTAGGGCCACCAGCCAGAGGGGCCCTGCACTGCTGCTGGGGGGTCGCTTTGTTCAGTGGCGCCTGTTCTGAGCCTGTCCTTCGGATGAGACTATAAACCCAGGCCCCGTGTGCGAACGCACGCAGAACATCTTGCGCACACGTTAAATCCTATTCCGCTTTTCGAAAGAGTAGGCCATTGTGTGCCGGTGGGAACAGATGGCAAAATTGACAAAACCGCTTACAGACGGGGATCGGACTGAATGTAAAAAAACAAAACCAAAAAAAAGCACATGAGTGCTTATTCCGTTATCCTCGATATAAAAAAAAATCTGAGCGCTTTGATTTGTTGCTTTACAAAATTCAGCGCTATATAATTTCCATACATTAGTAGTAGTAGTAGTAGTAGTAGTAGTAGTAGTAGTAGTAGTAGTAGTATAATTATAGTTACTATTATTATTATCATTCTCATTATTATCATTATTATTATTATTATTATTATTATTATTATTACTACTACTACTACTACTACTATAATAATCATCATTATTATCATTATCATTATTATTATTAACATACGCAGGACACCACCTCCTAAGCCCCCTACTGACGACACCATTAGCTCAGTGGCGGAGCCAGACTGAGCGAGACCCCTTCCAGGGTGGCCACTGCCACAACGTCCCTCAACACCGACTTGGGTGAATCTTCAGGGGGGTACAGGGTAGCCTGGTGGTTAGAGTGATGCATTCGTGATCTGCTGACCCGGGTTCCAATCTCGTTCAAGAGGATTTTTTCCTCTGGAGTTATAACATCAGTGCCGACTCCACTCTCCCCAAAAGTCCTTCGGATGAGACTATAGACCGAGGTCCCGTGTGGGAACGCGCACGCAGAACACCTTGCGCACACGTTAATTTCGGTTCCGCAATTTACAAAACCGCATACACATGGGGACTAGATGTAAAAAAAAGCACGTGAGTGCTTATTCCATTATCCTCGATATAAGAGAATAATTCAATAAACTCAATTCAATTCAATTCCGCTTTTCGGAAGAGTAGGCCATTGTATGCCGGTGGGAACGGATGACAAAATTGACAAAAATGCATACACACGTGGACAGGAGGGAAAAACGCACATGAGTGCTTATTCCATTACCCTCGAAATAAAAGAATAAAATAAAATAAATCTTCAACCTCGAAGGCTTGACACAAAATCACCACCATCACCATAACCATAACACCACCACCCACCACCACACACCACCACCACCACCACCACCACCACCACCACCACCACCACCATCATCATCATCATCATCATCATCATCATCATCACCACCACCACCACCAAAACTATCATCGCCATCACCATAGCCATCATCATCATCATCATCATCATCATCATCACCATCATCACCACCAAAACTATCATCACCAGCATCTTCATCTGGCCATCATCACCATCATCATCTTCATCATCATCATCGTCACCACCACCGCCGCCACCACCACACCACCATCATCATCAACACCACCATCACCATAATCACCATCACCATCACCATCATCATCATCATCATCATCAAAATTCACCACAAAAGATGCTTCTTTCAACTTGTCGTCGTCGGTTTTCCGTTGTATATCCGTCACCCTCTGCCGAAATCAATCAATCAATCAATTAATCAATCAATCAATCAATCAATAGATAAACGAATAAATAAATAAATGAATAAATAGATAAATCATTCAATCAACATCGCTTACATTCCATTTTTATTTTACGTTGTTGATTGAACAAAGTTATCAAAAATGGTCACAGAATGAGTACAAACCCGCAATGTCTATGTTCTGTTGGCTAGTTTGATTGAGTCTATGTGTGACTAGTTAAATTGACTGTTATGTGTAGCGAATGAAATTGACTGTTATGTGTGACTAGTTAAACTGACACTGTTATGTGTGGCTAGTCAAATTGACTATAGTATGTGTGGCTAGTCAATTTGACTATGTTATGTGTGGATAGACAAATTGACTATGTCATGTGTGGCTGGTTAAACTGAATGTGTAATGTGTGACTTGTTAAATTGAGTCTGTTATGTGCGTTATGTGCGGCTAGTTTAGCTAGTCAAATTGACCGTGTCATGTTTAGCTAGTCAAATTGACCGTGTCATGTTTAGCTAGTCAAATTGACCGTGTCATGTTTAGATAGTCAAACTCACTGTGTCATGTTTAACTAGTCAAATTGACTGTATCATGTTTGGCTAGTCAAATTGTCTGTGTCATGTTTAGCTAGTCAAACTGACTGTGTCATGTTTAGCTAATCAAATTGACTGTGTCATGTTTAGCTAGTCAAATTGAATGTGTCGTGTTTAGCTAGTAAAATTGACTGTGTCGTGTTTAGCTAGTAAAATTGAATGTGTCGTGTTTAGCTAGTAAAATTGACTGTGTCGTGTTTAGCTAGTAAAATTGAATGTGTCGTGTTTAGTTAGTCAAGTAACTGTCATGTTAAGCTAGTTAAATTGATATACAGGAAGAAACAGACAAACAGACAGACAGACAAGAAGAAGGAGAAAGACAGGAAGAAGGAGACAGACAGACAGAGTGACAGAGACACAGTGACAGACAGACAGTGACAGATGGGGGTGGGTCTGACTGACTGTCTGTCACTCTCTGTCTGTCACTCTCTGTCTGTCACTCTCTCTCTCTCTCTCTCTCCTCTCTTCTCTCTCTCTCCTCCTCTCTCTCTGTCACTCTCTCTCTCTCTCTCACTGTCACTCTCTGTCTGTCACTCTCTGTCTGTCACTCTCTGTCTGTCACTCTCTGTCTGTCACTCTCTCTCTCTCTCTCTGTGTCACTTTCTGTCTGTCACTCTCTGTCACTCTCTGTCAGTCACTCTCTGTCTGTCACTCTCTGTCTGTCACTCTCTCTCTGTCTGTCACTCTCTGTCTGTCACTCTCTGTCTGTCACTCTCTCTCTGTCTGTCACTCTCTGTCTGTCACTCTCTCTCTGTCTGTCACTCTCTGTCTGTCACTCTCTGTCTGTCACTCTCTTCTCTCTCTCTGTCACTCTCTCTCTCTCTCTGTCACTCTCTGTCTGTCACTCTCTGTCTGTCACTCTCTTCTCTCTTCTTCTCTCTCTCTCTCTCTCTCTCTCTCTCTCTCTCTCTCTCTCTCTCTTTCATCTCTCTCTCTCTCTCACTGTCACTCTCTGTCTGTCACTCTCTGTCTGTCACTCTCTGTCTGTCACTCTCTGTCTGTCACTCTCTGTCTGTCACTCTCTCTCTCTCTCTCTCCTCTCTCTCTCTCTCTCTCTCTCTCTCTCTCTGTCACTTTCTGTCTGTCATCTCTCTGTCACTCTCTGTCAGTCACTCTCTGTCTGTCACTCTCTGTCTGTCACTCTCTCTCTGTCTGTCACTCTCTGTCTGTCACTCTCTCTCTCTCTCTGTCACTCTCTGTCTGTCACTCTCTGTCTGTCACTCTCTCTCTCTCTCTGTCACTCTCTCTCTCTGTCACTCTCTGTCTGTCACTCTCTGTCTGTCACTCTCTCTTCTCTTCTGTCACTCTCTCTCTCTGTCACTCTCTGTCTGTCACTCTCTGTCTGTCACTCTCTCCCTGTCACTCTCTGTCTGTCACTCTCTGTCTGTCATTCTCTGTCTGTCACTCTTTTCTGTTACTCTCTCTGTGTCATTCTTTGTCAGTCTGTCACTCTCTCTCTGTCACTCTCTCTGTCACTCTCTCTCTGTCATTCTTTGTCAGTCTGTCACTCTCTCTCTGTCACTCTCTCTGTGTCATTCTTTGTCAGTCTGTCAGTCTCTGTCTGTCACTCTCCGTCTGTCATTCTTTGTCTGTCACTCTCTCTCTGTCTGTCACTCTCTGTCCGTCACTCTCTGTCCGTCACTCTCTGTCTGTCACTCTCTGTCTGTGTTACAAACAGATTCTGAGTTTTTGTTGAGAAGATGTTTAGGACTGCTATGAATGGCATTCTTGGCTTAATGATGCATGCATTGATGATGAGATAATAGTTTTGGTTAAGAAATGTTGTTACCTTTAGCTTGCATGTGTTTGGTTGGTCATGAAGTTTCCAGAATATTTTACAGTATTCTATGAAGTTCTAGGCTTTTCCGGAATGGTGTAGTTTACAGTATTCTAAGAGGTTCTAACAGTTTCCAGATGGCCTCACGGCAACGGAGATGTTTGTGTAGTTGGTAATGGTCGGAGACTTCCTTAAGTTTCCAGAACCTTCCAGTGGCTAGTAGGAGGGGCCCTGGCACTGTATATATACAAGGGGCTGTTATCACACTGGAGGGAGGAGAGTCTGAGAGAGAGATGACAGATGGAGAGGAGAAGGGCGTGGGAAACGGACGGACAGATGGAGGGGAGGAGAGGCCAAGAGAGTGAGAGGGACGGACAGTCAGTCCGGACAGGCCGAGGAAGAAAGATGGGAAGGAAGGAGAGTAGGAACAGCTGAGAGCCAAGGGGAGGCAAGCGGAGACTGTCTGAAGAAGGGGAGAGAACTGAAGGAATAGAAGGAGAGCTATGAGGACTGTAGAAGTCATTTTAACTGATTGAGCTCTTATGTAGTGAGTGTAGTCACAGAATTTTGGCTGTTGATCCACAGTGTTTATGGAAAGGATTTTTCCCTTTTTGTTTTCGAAACCTTGTATTGGAAATGAGTATTGTTTTGAATTGATTTAGTAGAATAAAAGAAATCCAACTTGATTCCTGAGTCAACTTGTCCTGTTTGGATGTGATTCACGAGAGATAGGAGAAACCAACTCTTAGCATTTCAGTCAGCCTTCTACGTCCACTGGAGTGTTTTCAAAACAAAGAGTTAGTTCTTCAAAGAACCACGTGACAATTGGGGGCCAAGCCGGGATATCTCTCAACTTCAAATCATCCATTAATACAGTAGCTTCTGACTTGAGATTTCAAGTGGAGAATAATTGTATGCACTACTGCGGTTGTGTTTTCAAGTGATACCGAATTTCAGTGAGAAATCCGTTGTGTGCACATTCAGTAGGTGTACGTCTGAAAGTGCTGCGGTGTTTCAGAGTAACCTGGAGCTGAATTTGTGAAGTCATCGTATTCACCACTGGGGTGTGTCTACGATAGATCTACGGAATTTCAGTGAGAAATTCGTTGTGTTGATTCAGTAGGTGTACGTCTGAAAAGTGCTAGTGTTTCAGAGTAACCTAAAGCTGAATTTGTGAAGAGGCATCGTATTCACCACTGGGGTGTGTCTACGATAGATCTGCCGAATTTCCAATGAAGTTCAGGGTGTGGAACAAGGAGCCTATGTTTGAAGTTTTGCAGTATCTCAGATAAAGTGGAGCTGAATCTGTGAGAAAAGCAGATGTGTATTCAGTGTTTCCAGTGTGACTACAGTAGATCTACAGCATTTCTGGGTGAAATTCAGTGTGTGGATTCAGAGTTCTTCGTCTGTTTTGCTGCGTTGATCCAGACTGTGTTCCAGTAAAGTTGTGAAATCCAGTGAGCATTGTGTGACTGAAGTGACTGTCAGGGGCCGCGATCTTGCTTTAGCCTCCTGCTGAGTGAGATCTGGCGTCTGATCTAGGTTATTTCTGTGGAGCTCACGTAAGTGCAACTGGATCTAGGTGGTGTTGTCATTGTGTGACGTAAAACGTGAAAGAGGGAATGGAGTGGTCATAAATTTGTGTCTGACTCCAGTCTTTGAAAGAGAAAAAAGAAAGAAGAGAAGCCATGGAGAGAAAAGAGAGGCGAGAAGCCCTTGAAAGAGAAGACAGAGAGAGAGAAAGGCAGGATAGGATTCGGAAGGGAAGCCTTGAAAGGAAGACAGAGAGAGAGAAAGGCAGGTAGGATTGAGAGAGAAGAGAAAGAAAGAAAGAGAAAGAATTGACAGAGAAGAAGCCCAAAGGCGTCTGAATTGGAGAGGAGAAGACTTGAATTAGGAGCATGGCAGTTCTGGTCAAAGATGCAGAATATGGAGTTAGCTAATGCCAAAGTTGCCGGTGTTGATGATAAACAGAGGACCTGGAAGTTACCTTGAGAGGTTTGGAGGTTTTGCTATCAAAGCGGGGATGGGGCACAGGACAGGTGGGATCTAAGTTGAGTGCTTTACTGTCAGGACAGACTCAATGTCTACTGTCGTATGTCTCGGGAAGAGGCTGAAGATTATTTCCAACTGAAAAATGCTCTCTTGACAAGATATGGATTCACAGAGGAAGGATATCGTCAGCGATTTCGTGACTGTCAACCTGAAGTTGGAGAAAGTTCAGGACTGCTTATCCTCAGACTCAAAGATTATCTCCACAACGGGTGCAATTATCAGATTTTACAGAGAGGACTATGAGGACTGTCAGCTTATAATCAGAGAACAATTTATCAAGGCTTGCCCGGAGGATGTGGCCATACATGTTCGTCGCAATAATTCAGAAACTGTCAGACATAGCTAAGGCAGCAGATCGTTACCTAGATCATATAATCGCAAACTGGCAATGCCAGAGTCTGACCATCTTCCAGGTGGAAGAGAGTTACCCAAAGTGGGTGTGAGGAAAGAAACGGAAGCTGGTGGAGTGTACAACTGTCACTGTGTGGGGCACAAACGTTTGGAATGTAAAGCTTAATCGAGGAAAGAGAAGCTAAAGCAAGTGAGATGCTACAGCTGTCGTTGGGTTGGACACAAACAATTTGAATGTCAAGTTTTCCTAAGAGGAAGCTGAAGCATGTGATATGCTACAAGTGTCATCGTGCAGGTCATAAACAAGTTGACTGTCAGACCCTCCCTACATTTGAAACTGGAAATAAGTATGCAAGAGCAACAGGGAATGGAAACCAGAACGGAAGACAAGTCAAAGGAAACACAGCACTAATGATACAGAAAGTGGAAGCAGTGAAGCCTGACATCCAGACAAGTGAGTGTGTTCCAAAGTTGCTCGCGAAAAAGATGATGTCTTACCTCAAGTATGGACTATTTCTTTTGGCCAGTGGGAAGAAGGTTCCCCTCATTAGGTGTGCAGCTGCTGTACCCTCATCCAGCAGTAATGACAATCTCCCAGTAACAAAGGGACGAGTTTCTGGAAAGACGGTGGATGTCCTGAGAGATACTGGATGCAGTTGAGTTGTGGTCAGACAGGACTTGGTTAAGGAAAGCCAGTACACAGGGCGCCATAGCTTCCTCCAGTCAGTGGACAGTGCAGTGAAGAAAGTACCCACAGCTTTGATCAGTGTGGACACGCCTTACTTTGTAGGAGAGACTGAAGCTTTGTGCCTGCCCGATCCAGTTTATGATCTGATCATTGGCAATATCAAGGGTGCTAGATCTGCAGATGATCCTAATCCAGAATGGATGGAGAGGAAGGGCATACCAAACCTAGATGATTGTGCATCAAAAGAAGAAGTCAATAGGAGTGATGAAGAGACTTTGAAGGATAATGAACTTCTGGAACTGGGTAAGATGGGTTCAGGCAAATCAATGGAGGAGTTCAAGGGGGACCAAGACTCTCATAACCAGAGGGAGGAACCCAGCAAGCTTATAAATGGCAGTGCTGACCAGTTTACTGAAATCCCTGGAAGTAAAGGACTGGTGGACCCCCAAGAAGAACTGACATTGTCTGGTCCAGTCAGCTCAAGACCTTACCATATTCCTCAGGTGGCCAGGGAATTTGAGGAGAAGGACTTCTGTGAGTGGATGAAAGTGGGAATAGTACAAACAAATTTGGGATCTCAGAGTGCTGCTCTGGTTACTGTCATCGAGGGGAAGGATGGTGCAGGCAGCAGGTGTGCGGACCGCAGGAGGCCTGACAGGATGGCAGTGTTTGATCCCGGAGGAGGTGTACCAGAGACTGTGTTGCCTTGGACTCCTCCCCAACGTTTACCTCAAATGGAGTGATGGGCAGATGCTGATCCCAGAGGACATTTGTGGGACAACAGGTGTGACCTCTGGTGGAAAGTGCTAATCTCCGAATGTTTCCATGAAGTGTATATGCAAAAGTTGAATCCATAATCTCAAGTGACAATATTGGAACTAATTGCATGAACCAGTTGTGGATTGAAATGTGCTAATGCGGTACATTGTAGGTGAGTTAATCACTAAGAATCTCGAGTTTCAATGTTGAATCTGTTTGCTTTGTTTTATGAAACAAATTTAGGAAAAATTTGTTCTAAGGGGGGGGGGGAAAATTTTAAAAACATTTTCTGAGTTTTTTTTGAGAAGTGTTTAGGATGTTTTTGATGGCATTTTTGGGTTAATGATGCAGTTTTGATATGAGTTAAGTTTTGGTTAAGAAATGTTGTTACCTTTATTTTGCAGTTTTGGGTTGGTCATAAAATTTTCCAGATTTTTATAGTATTTATGAAGTTCTAGGCTTTTCCGGAATGAGTAGTTTACAGTATTCTAAGAGGTTTACAGTTTCGAGGGCCCTAACGGAAACCCGGAGATGTTTGTGTATTTTGGAAATGGTCGGAACTTCTTAAAATTTTTTCCAAAAACCTTCCAGGGGTAGTGGGGACCCCGGAATTTTTATTAAAAGGGGTGTACCCTGGGGGGGAGGAGAGTCTGGAGAGAGATGACAGAGGAGAGGAGA
>CM054168.1:24658781-24671281 GCA_028751875.1 Rapana venosa | reverse complement strand
ACTATGCCCCATATTTTGCGCGTAAGTCAATATTGGCTGAATCTGACTGTCAAACAACTTAAAAAATATGTCTGTGAATGTTTCAATTTGACGAAGTAACCTATTGATAATGTCTGTAACTTCTTTTCGAGCACGATCAGACATTTTCTTTTAGTGTGGACTGGAAGGAAAGTCTTTGTAGTGAGAATTAATGCCCAGATATTTGTACATGTTTACTGTCTCTAACATCCCATCCCCTACCTCATTTTTGTTCTTCAGCCAAAAAGCCACCATTTCTAAAGACAACTCGTTCGGTTTTTCGAGGTTACAACCAATCTAAACGTTTAGCAGTGTTGTGTAATACATTGATCTGAGTCTGTAGTCCAATAACGTTTGTCTTGACAAAAGTACAACGTCGTCTGCGAATAGCAAGATAAGTACCTGAGTCAAATCAGGTGACAAATGATGTCCATGCTGCCATTTTATTTATGTCTTGGTCAGTTCATTGATTAATAAAGAAACAAAACTGGAGAACACACTTCTCATGTTTCAAACCACGTGGACATAAAACGTATCTGTCAGCTTAGCACCAGCTCGAATGCGGACTTTCACAAAATCATACATGCTTTTTAGTGATTCAAAAAAATTCCTCTTATTCCGTTAACATGCAAAATTTTCCACAGTTTCTCCTACTTACAGTGTCGAAGGCTTTTCTGAAGTTTTAAAAGCAGCATAAAGTTTTCTATGTCTTAACAGTTGGTTCCAAACACAAGCCATAAGAGTAAACATGATCAGTGGTACAATGTTTTTCCCTAAATTCTGCTTGTTTCTCCGCCTAAAACCTCATTTTCCTTAATCACTCAGAAAGCCGTTTATTCAAGATAAAGCGGGTACAGTTAAACTACAAATGTTTAGTAAAGAAATCCACGATAGTTATCTGGCTGTTTCAGGTCACCCTTTTTGTGTAAAGGCTGTAAGATGGCCATTGTCCAGTCATCAGGAAACATACCCTCCTCAAAGATATGGTTGAAAAACTTTAATAGGAACGGCAAAATTACATTGATGCTGTTTTTATAAAACTCGCCAATTAGTCCATCAGGACCTGCGGCTTTCTGACTTTTCAAGGCTTTGACAGCACAGACAATTTCAGACTCTGATATTGACTGTTCTAACTCGCCACTTTCAAACTGGATATCTACATTATCATAGTAAGTGTCAAAGTTAGTGTTGCTGGTACAACATGTAGGAGGTACTTCATTAAAACATTTTGAAAGTGGTGAAACCATGTATCTAAGTTATGGTGTTGTAGCTACTTTGCCTGGGCCTAACAGAGCGAACTGTGTCCCAGAACTGTTTGCTGTCATTTAAATGATGTTTCAGTGACTCCAGCACGTTCTCCCTGTGTGCCCTTTTCTTTAACTCTAGTAATCTCTTGTACTCTCTCCTCTTTTGAAAATATTGCAGTCGAGAAGACATATCAGCAGCTCTATTAACTTTACGCAGGTTCCTCCTTAAAACTGTTCTGCTCTGTTTACATTCTAAATCAAACCAAACCTTACGTTTTTCACAGCCAAAGACAACCGTTTTTTTCATTTCTTCTCCTGCAATAATGAAACATTCATTAATTTTTTTTAAAGCTTGATTAATGTCATTACCCACAAGTGTTGTGGCTTCATTCAGTATACTGGTAACACTTCCAGTCTGCATTTTCTCTTGAACAGTCAACTTTTTGTCGTCATCCCATTGAAATTTTGTAATAGAGGTAATTTCACTCTTTCCTTGGCTAGCTAGGCAAGGATCTATCTTTGCACACACAAAGGACAACTCGACAGCAGCGTGCTTAGTTTCTATTAGAGGGCTAACTTTTAAACTACAGCAGGATGACAACAGAGATTGTGATGTGAGAAAATAGTCTATGACACTACAACCATTTTGTGACACATACGTATAATCACCATGGCAATCAACATGCTGTAAACCATTCAAGACAACCAAACTAAATTCATTGCACATGTTTATCAAGTAACGGCCAAAGGCATTGACTGCAGTGTCCTTTGACACTCGTTTAAAGGCATCAGTCATGCCTGCTCTGTCAGCTTGCTGGTCTCTGTCATAGATGTCACAGATTTCATTCACAGGGTCAGAGCAATCACAGTTTAGTGCGCCAGTTCTAGCATTCAGATCACCACAAATGATCAAAGGCAAGTCACCACACTCCTTAATTACATCCAACAGACAGTCTTCTAATATAGAAACGCCATTGTAGATATCAGTCTCTTCATAGTATTTAGAATTTTCTGGGGGTATGTAAGCTCCAATTAATATACAGTCTGTCTGGGTACCAAGGAGCTCCCCACCAAGTTTCAATACCAGAATATTGTCCGTTTCGATGTTTATTTGTTTAACATAAATACACAGTTCTTTTCTTATTAGGAGAACCAATCCACCCGACAAACGACCATGCACACTGTCCGACACTTTCACCTCTGGGCAAGAAAAACACTTATGCATAGGGAATAAGGGATGGGGTAGGGTTTCAGTGAATGTTTCTACAAACAAAACTATATCATATTTGTTAACAAAAGTTAGCAAATTAAACTCATTTCGAAGTCGCGAAAGACCCTCTACATTTAAAGATACTAGCGATAGCTTATCGCTATTAAGGTACAAACGATATTTCGGCACTGTCGTCTGCAGAAGCACCAGGCATTGTGGAAACTAGACCACCAGGCCGTTGGCCTCCAGGCTGAGAGCGTGCATGGCCCTGGCCTGACCGTCAGCGATGTGCACCTTGCCTTGCTCACTGCCACTGCCTGAGCCAGACGTGGCCACAGAGGGACTGCTGTTTCTGGACACCTCCCTCCAGTCCTTTGACAGACCACCCACCCGCTTGCTGGGCACGCTGGTACTCTGGTGACGACTTCTTGTGTGTACGGATGAGACACCAGGACGACCCCCTTGTTGCGTTTGCCTCTGTGTGGAAACTCTGCCCCGGCCCTTGCCTCTCCGGTCTTGGCTACGACTGGAACCGTCACAGCCAGCCACCTGTCCTTCAGCTGGGCTGTTCAGGGGAGATCCTCTTCCGAATCCCCGGGGTGAGGAAGCTCCCTCACTTCCAGGGGGACTGGCGGAACGTTCCTCTGCTGCTCCACCCAGTCCACCAGCCTCCTCTGACACCGCATCCTCTTCATCTGCATCCTGGTGTGGGCTGTCAGCATCCTGTCGTCTCCCAGAAGTAGTGTCTGCTACTGCTGCTGCTGTTGTCTGCTGCGTTGCCATGTCAGCCGTAGCGGTCATACTGCTAGCGCCTCCCTCATGTGGCCAGGATTCTGGAAGCTGCTCTTCTTCAGGCAACAGGGGTTCAGAGTTGTCTGCCGTGTTGTCTTCTGTATGTTCTGTGTTGTCTGCCGTGTTGTCTTCTGTATGTTCTGTGTTGTCTGCCGTGTTGTCTTCTGTATGTTCTGTGTTGTCTGCCGTGTTGTCTTCTGTATGTTCTGTGTTGTCTGCCGTGTTGTCTTCTGTATGGTCTGTGTTGTCTGCCGTGTTGTCTTCTGTATGGTCTGTGTTGTCTGCCGTGTTGTCTTATGTATGGTCTGTGTTGTCTGGGAGTCCTTCAGTCAGACTACCCTGACTGTAGTTAGTAGTCACTGGTGGCTGCACTGCTTGATCTGTAGAGCCTGCATCTGGGACATTCCGCTGCTCCTGTATTTCTTCACTGCCTCTCTCTTCGCCAGCTGCTCTTCTCTCTGTACCCCCTCTCTCTCTCCTGCTGCACGACTCCCTCTCCTTGACACCGCTCTTTCTCCAGTTGTCATGTCGCTGAGTGCCCCAGGTGTGCTGAGTGTTGTTGACCCTGGAATCACCCGCCACTACCACACGCCCATTTTTCAGGTAGCCCCTTTTGCCTTCTGCTTTCAACTTCTGCATCTGCTGGTGCTGGGCAGGAGTCAGGTCTGGCCCCACTCTGATTCCCGAGGCTCTGGTCATTGACTGCCTGCACTCTCTCTTGGACATCAGTGACTTGGGCAGTTCACGGTTCCTGAAGGTGATGATGACTGGCCCAGGCATCCTACCATTAGGATTGCCAACACCCACAGCATCTTCAATGTCTATGAGGCCCAGGGTAAAATCGTCAGAACCAAAATGGGAGTTCAACGCACCGATGATCTTGTCTGTGAGAGATGTCCACGTCTCATTCCTCTCTTCATCCAAGCCCGTCAGCTTCAGGTTCTTTCGGCGCAGGTCAGACTTTAGACGGTCCAGCTGACTGTGCAACATGTCCGCGTACTGCTCCGACTCCCGCACTCTGCTGTAGAGGTCCTGGATGTTGTCTGCATTTTCTTGCACTGTTTTGGTGAGCCATGTCAACTGCTGTTTAATGTCTGACATGTCTTGAGAAACAGCGTAGTGATTCACCGCCATCTGTCGCTGCATGTCAGCAGCTTGCTGACTGACCCCAGACATCACGTACAACACTGACTGCATTTGCTGGGACAGGCCGTGAAGGTTGGCATTCGCCTGTGGATGAAGGGGGCGGGGTGGGGGACCAGGATTCTGTTCGATGTCGCCACATCTCATCAGCATTGCCACATTCAGAAAGATCAGAATGAAGTCAGAGGGCCTACATGAAACAGGAACCTTGATCGTTTTGATAAATCTGCTGCTGCTTTCCTTGCCCTGCCTGCCATGAAAGCGATGAATGTCCAGACAAAGACGCCCACTACCACCCTCCATTGTACAGTCCCTATAGGCATTCTTGCATGTCAGGAATGGGGAAAAAACTAAGTCGAATTTTCAACAGGTTGAGTGTTATATCGCTGTACAAAACTCAGAGCGCTCGCCAAACACGTCCGAACACCTCGGCAGTCGCTGGTGAACTCTCGTAAGGGCGTGCGTGCGTGTGTGTGTGTGTTGTGTGTGTGTGTGTGTTGTGTGTGTGTGTGTGTGTGTGTGTGTGTGTGTGCGTTGTGTGTGTGCGTGTGTGTGTGTGTGTGTGTGTGTGTGTGTGTGTGTGTGTGTGTGTTGTGGGGTGTGTGTGTGTGTGTGTGAGTGATGTGTGAGTGAGTGAGTGAGTGAGCGAGTGTGTGTGTTCCTTTTCGTTTATTTAACGTCTGTTCACTCAAGATGATAGTAGAGATTTGAGAGAGAGAGAGAGAGAGAGAGAAGAGGAGAGGGGAGAGAGGAGATAGAGAGAGAGGAGAGAGAGAGAGAGAGAGTGTGTGTGTGTGTATAAGTATGTGTGTGTGTGTGTAAGTATGTGTGTGTCTGTGTGTGTGTTTGTGTGTGTGTGAGAGAGAGAGTGAGTGAGTGAGTGTGTGAGTGAGTGAGTGTGTGAGTGAGTGAGTGAGTGAGTGGGTGATAGGGTTACTACTTATTCTTTTATATCGAGGATAATGGAATAAGCCCTCATGTGCTTTTTTACATCCAGTCCCCCGTGTGTATGCGGTTTTGTAAATTCTGTCATCTGTTCCCACTGGCACACAATGGCCTACTCTTACGAAAAGCGGAACAGGATATAACGCGTGCGCAAGATGTTCTGCGTGCGTTCGCACACGGGGCCTCGGTTTCTAGTCTCATCCGAAGGACTAGGGTGAGTGAGTGAGTGAGTGAGTGAGTGAGAGAGTGAGAGAGAGTGTGTTCTTATTTAATTTAACGTGTGTTACTCATGGTGATATTAGAGATTTGAGAGAGAGAGAGAGAGAGAGAGAGAGAGAGAGAGAGAGAGAGAGGGAGAGAGAGAGAGTGTGTGTGTGTGTGTTTGTGTGTGTGTGTGTAAGTATGTGTGTGTGTGAGTGAGTGTGTGTAAGTGTGTGTCTGTCTGTGTGTTTGTGTGTGTGTAAGTGTGTGAGTGTGTCTTAGGATATGTGTGAATGTGTGTATGTGTGCATGTGTGTGTGTGTGTGAGTGAGTGAGTGTGTGAGTGAGTGTGTGAGTGAGTGAGTGAGAGAGAGAGTGTGTTATTTTTTATTTAACGTCTGTTCACTCAAGGTGATATTAGAGATTTGAGAGAGAGAGAGAGTGAGTGTAAGTGTGTGTATGTGTGTGTGTGTGTAAGTGTGTGAGTGTGTCTTAGGATATGTATGAATGTGTGTGTGTGTATACATCTGAATTTGTTTAAACTATTAGTTGCTATTGGTTGCATAACTGTATAATAGGTTGAGTACAAACCCTTTGATTTATCTGTGCAAGATACATCGCTGTATAAATTCCATCTTTATTATTATTATTATTATTATTATTATCATCATCATCATCATCATCATCATCATCATCATCATCATCATCATCATTATTATTCTAACACTGAAGCGTGTTTGGGTGGGGAAAAAGCCAAATTAAAGCGGTATAAACAAAACACAAACTCGGAAGCAAAGCAAAAATACATTACGCAAGAAAATACATAATACGTCAAAAACCACATAATTTACACATGCAAACACCACTGTAGAGCCAAAATTTAAAATAATACACATTAAAAGTTTGCAAAAAACTGCAGAATACATCATAAAACTCCATGATTCGCACGTGCAAACACCAAAGCAGAATGCGTCATGTGTTTGACAGTCGGAAAATACAAAATACGTCATAAAGCTCAATGTAAAGCAGCAGCAGTGTATACTTTTTCAAAGCAGCACGCGCAGTAAGCGAAGACAGATTCATACTTGGCCCAAATGAAGAAAGATCCACGCCTGTTGATTCCAAACTTGCTCCCGGAAAGTGATGACATTGGGCTTTAAGATGACGGTAACATAGAAACCGATGACGCCAAACTTCAGAAAAAGTACATCTCTGACGTTATTCAGCCGTGCTGTCAGCTCACAGATAAGTTGAAGACAGGGGGGAAAAGGAAGAAAAAAATGGGTGGCGCTGCTCTTGTGGCGATGCGCTTTCTCCCCAAGGGGAGAGAGAGAGCAGCCCGAATTTCCCACAGACAAATCTGCTGTAACTTAAAAGTGGTAGGAAATGAATTGTCCACAGCAACAGAGAAGATTCTGATGGTGAGAAATCAAATCATCCTGGAAATGTCATCCTTTTGTGACCGTTTGTTTTCCTACTTTCACTTCGCTGTTCTCTTTGAGAGGGAAGGCCTTTGTCCTGATGAAGATGGGGACGGCCACTTCTGCTGACGTAGCACACTACAGGTGCACAGTGGCATAGTTGATGACGATGGTGCCGACTACGTCATGATGCTTCTGATGCGTTGGTGGAGTTTAAGATACACAATAATGACGAAGAGCAGAGAATCCAGTTCTGCCGTTTAATAACAAAGATCTTTCCTGTGGGGATACCAGGGGCCTGTCAGTATAGATAACATTCTGACAATTCCCTGCTAGAAGTTTCCTCTTTTCTATCACTCGGTTTCTGCCTTGTTCCTTTTCTTCTGTCACCTTCTTCTTGTCTATTTCTGCCTTCTTGTCCATTCTCCTGCCCCCCCCCCCCCCCCCCCCCCCCACCACACCCAGAAAGACTAGAAAGAAAACATTCTCTCTTTATGCCGAAGTAGGATGCGCTGGGCTTGACTTGTCAGGCGCTTAACGGCAGCGTGAAGCATTTTCGCTGATATAACGGACAACAATAGTTGCTTTCTGAGCGTACCACGACGACGATGAAGAAGAAGAATAACAAAAAGATCTACTCCACTGTGAGGTATGCAGTGACGATGCAGCAGACCATGACGCACATGGTGACAAAACAACAAATGACGACACAATTTGCACAGAGATTACGTCAAAACACAAACCAATGAAAAAGTAGCGTAGTCTCTTAGTGTGAAATATTATATCTCCAGTTTCGAATCATTATAATTGCTGATAATCATGTCATCCAGGCAAATAGTTTCTCACATGAACTAGTGATTCAGAAGAGATTCATCAGACACATACACAACCTGAAAAGCAAGATTCCGAAAAAGACTAGGATGATGCTGATAGCATTTTCAGTGCTTTCCTAGAAGAATCTGACTCTGATTCACCGTGGGCCGCCGCTCTTTCTCTATTTCGGGTCCATCGACCTGGAATGAGCTCACTCCCTCTCTCTTCGCCAGAAGCCTAGCTATGACACTTTAAAATCCAGCCTCAAGACATATCTATTTCAAACCTAAGATTTCTCCCCTCCTGTTTCATATCAGAGCTATCCCACCTTCGCTAACCCATGTCCTATCACCCTGCTAAACTATATGACATATATGTGTGTGTGTGTGTGTGTGTGTGTGTGTGCGTTTGAAAAACATTTGACTATTGAAATTGTATTTCATAGATTTGGTCTGCAGCCACCATGTTTGTAATATCTGTTTGCCATTGGTTGCATGACTGTGTAAGTTTAGGTTAAATGTATGCGCTTTGATTTGTCTTTGGAAGATATAGCGCAATATAAGTTTCATTTCTTCTTCTTCTTCTTCTTCTTCTTCTTCATCTTCTTATTCTTCTTCTTCTTCTTCTTCTTCTTCTTCTTCTTCTTCTTAGTATTATTAATCCACGCAGCGACACCAAAAATAAGTTACATAACAAGGACTGTAAAGAAGAAACAACAGCTTTGATGAAGAAATCATGGTCCTATAATGATCAAGGTTGTCTTTTTTAATAGATATGGCAATTTTGAATCAATCAACATCATTTTCCGATAATTAATAATAATAATAATAATATATGGAATTTATATAGCGCTGAATCTTGTAAAAAAACAAACAAACAAATCGAAGCGCTTGCACTCAATCATTTACAGGCATGCAACTCTCCTTAAACATAATGAGCAACAGATTTCAAATTCATGCGCGCGCACTACGCACGCACGCACGCACGCAAGCACGCACGCACACACACACACACACACACACACACACACACACACACACACACACACACACGGAACAACACTTAGAAGGTGAAAGATGCTGTTGGAAATTAGGGACAGATATGTGGGGGGAAAGTCTCAGGTAGGAAATAAGTGTGTTTTGAGGCTGAATTTGAAAGAATCAAGTGAAGGCTTTTGTCGAAGTGAAAGAGGGAGGTCATTCCAGGTGGATGGACCAGAAACAGAGAAGGAGCAACGGCCAACAGTGGTTTGTTTGAATCTGGGTGTTCGAAAACACAAAGTATCTGCGGCTGAACGAAGGGAACGGGATGGAGTGTACAGGTGAAGACAGTTACAGAGATAAGAGGGTGCCGATTTGTGGAGACATTTGAAACAGAGGGTATTGATTTTATACTCCAGTCTTTGTGAGACAGGCAACCAGTGAAGAGATCACATAAGAGGAGTGATGTGTTCAGATTTTTCTTTCTTAGGACCAGTGAGCTGCAGAGTTTTGTATGCGTTGAAGAGAGTGGATAGATGATGCTGGTAGGCCAGCCAAAAGAGAATTACAGTAGTCTAATCGTGAAAGAATGAGAGATGTGACAAGCTTGGAAGTTGCATCAGTGGACAGATACTTGCGAATTCGCGTTTATGCGCCGTAATTGATAGTAGCAAGACTGGCAGGTCTGGGTGATGAATTTTTTCATAGAGAGTGTGTTGTCAAGAACTACTCCTAAATACTTCACAGAGTTGGACAAAGGATTGACGTATTGCCGAATTCTATTGAAGTTTTTGTGATAGAGAAAAGTTTATGTTGGGTCCCTATGACATGGCTTCGGTTTTATCGGCATTAAGTTGTAACTTGTTCTGAGTCATCCAGTTTTGAATGTCTTGAAGGCAGTAGGACATATTTGTCAGGAGGGAAGGCAAGTTTTCAACAGTATCGCTGCACTGAATTGAGAATCATCGGCATAGAAGTGATGATAAATAGGGTGGTTGTTTATTATATGTGAGAGTGGAGCAGTGTAGAGAGTAAAGAGAACAGGGCCCGGGGACTGATCCCTGCGGGACTCCACATTCCATTTGACGGGTTTTTGATTGAATTTTGTTTACAATAACTTTCTGGAACCGGTCTGTGAGGTATGAAGTAAACCAGGTGAGGGCTGTGCCATTAATACCAAACGTATTTTGGAGGCGAGAAAGAAGAATTGAGTGATCTATGGTATCAAAGGCTGCAGATAAGTCAAGGAGAGTGAGGAGGGAGATTTTTCCTGCATCAGAAGCAAGTAGAAGTGTATCTAAAGTATGGACAAGGGTGGTTTCGGTGCTGTGGTTGGGGCGATAGGCAGACTGAAAAGTGGGAAGAAGATCATTGGAATGATGGTGACTGTTGAGCTGTTTGAAAAACAACTTTTTAGTACTTTAGAGACAAAGGGTAAGTTTGAGACAGGCCTATAATTCTTCAGAATGTTGGGATCGAGGTCGTGCTTTTTCAGTAGAGGTGTGACTTAGTGCTGTTTTAAGAGCTGATGGAAAATTTCCTGACTGAAGAGATGAGTTTACTATTTTAGTGATAATAGGCACAAGTTGTGGAAGGCATTGTGAGAAAACAGGAGCAGGTATGGGATCAAGGTCGCATGATTTTATAGTCATTTCCTTCAGAATTGTCATGATTTCTCTTTCACTTGTGGGATGGAAGGAAAAGAGAGGAGTGCCAGTGAACTGGGGGTCAGGAGGCGCAGGCTGGAATTGAGTTTGATCAAGTCTGGAGCGTATGTTTCGAACTTTGTCTGAAAAGAAGGCAGAAAATATGGAAGGAAGTTCAGACAGGCTGTGGGTGTTAGGCAGAGGAGTTGTTTTTGCAGATCCAAGGAGATTTGAGGTGAGGGAAAAAAGAGATTTTATGGATGTAGCACAGAGAATTTGGGAAGAGTAGTAGTCTGTCTTTGCTGAATGGATTAAGAGTTTGACTTTGTTTATTTGTTTTCGGAAAAGCTGTTTGTTGATTTCGGTTTTTGACTTCCGCCACTGCCGTTCTAGTTGCCGGCATTTGCGCTTCGCTATCAAGATGTCTTGGGTATACCATGGCGCACAGGGTCTGTCAGGGAGGAGATGAGCAGTAGGAGGTGCATGCTCATCAAGCAGTTGGCGGAGAATAGTGTTATAGTGATCAGAGAGGTCAGTGGGGTCAGAGGTTTGTGAAAAACGTTCGGAAGCTTGTGAAGAGAAGGTATGAATGTCTAAGGCCTTAAGATTGCGACGAGTAACATATTTCTTCTTTCTAACAGGTTTTGTGATGTTGAGATGGAAAAGAATGACGGAATGATCAGAATGCAGTTCGTCGGTGACAGAAACAGATGTGAAAAGATTGAATGAAGCATTAGTAATCAGCCAATCTAAAATATGACCAGATCTGTGCGTTGCTTCGTTGACCAGAGAC
Organism: Rapana venosa; assembly: GCA_028751875.1. Classification (NCBI taxonomy): domain Eukaryota; kingdom Metazoa; phylum Mollusca; class Gastropoda; order Neogastropoda; family Muricidae; genus Rapana; species Rapana venosa. Next base: position 24,660,072 of record CM054168.1, on the reverse strand, counting down.
AGTGGAGGGACAGAGGTTGGATGGTTGGACAGAGAAAGAGAAAGACGTTTGACAATGTTAGACAAACCAAACATTTTGATTGTTGCAAAAGTCAGTCCCGGGTTTCGCGTAGTGTTCAACCCTGTTTCTTTAGAATACAGTTTATGTAAGCTAGATGTTGTAATGAAATATTTTCCTGTGGTAAAGCTTTCCTTGGGTGACTACAATGTTTCCGCCATTCCATTTCACGCCGAACTGCTGTTAGGGACATTTCATACAGGCACAATCTTCTTTTGGTGACCACAATGTTTCCATTTCACGCCGAACTGCTGTTAAGGACATTTCATACAGGCATAAGCTTCCTTTGGTGACCACAATGTTTCTGCCATTCCATTTCACGCTTTACTTCTGTTAGGGACATCTCATACAGGCACAAAATTCCCTTGGTGACTGGGGTGTTTCCATTTCACGCTTAACTTTTGTTAGGGACATTTCATACAGGCACAAACTTCCTTTGGTGACCGCAATGTTTCCGCCATTCCATTTCACGCCAAACTGCTGTTAGGGACATTTCTTACAGGCACAAACTTTCTTTTGGTGACCACAATCTTTCATTCCTATTCACGCCAAACTGCTGTTAAGGACATTTCATACAGACACAAACTTCTCTTGGTGACTTCAATGTTTCCATTTCACGCCCAACTGCTGTTAGGGACATTTCATGCAGGCACAATTTCTCCTGGTGACTGCAGTGTTTCCATTTCACGCTTAACTTCTATTAGGGACATTTCATACAGACACAAACTTCCTTCAGTGACCACAATGTTTCCGCCATTCCATTTCACACCAAAGTGCTGTTAAGGACATTTCATACAGGTACATTTCCTTTGGTTACTGCAGTTTTTTTCATTTCACGCTGAACTTCTGTTAGGGACATTTCATGCAGGCACACTTTCTGAAGCTTGCTTTTGGTGTGTGCATTTTCATCCCAAAAGGCTGCATAGGGGCTGTCTACACCTAGCTGATTATCTTTTACAGGGAGTTGTTACTTTTTCTGAGAAGAAAGATCACAGTCAAGTCTCTGGAAAAAACCCCCAAACATCTTGTGATGACAGCACCAAGTCACTGACAATGACAAAACATGGCTTGAAGGGAGCGCGTTTTCTCAAGCTTTTTATCTTACTCAGCTGATGTTGACAATGGAAACAGATGACAAAATTTACAAAACTGCATACACACGGGGACTGGATGTAAGATGCACACGAGTGTTTATTCCATTATCCTCGATATAAAAGAATAAATGAATAAATGT
>CM054168.1:24628781-24651281 GCA_028751875.1 Rapana venosa | reverse complement strand
GCTGCAACGGCTAGTGTTGCCTTTCCTTTTGCCCCGTTTATTTATATCCACGCCCTGCCAGCTGCCATCATGAACTTTGGCTGGGAAACCTAACCGAGGGGAAAGAGAACAGTGCAACCACCCCCCCCACCACCACCCCCACCCCCCAAACCCCCACCACCACCACCCCACCACCACCACCCACCCCCCCACCACCCACCACCCCCCCCACCCCCCACCCACACCACCACCACCAACCACCACCCCAACCACCACCACCACCACCTACTAAACTTTCCTGTCCCCTTTCCCCCCTCCTTGTCCTCCTGCTCCTCCAAAAACCGCCACTGTTGAAGTAGCAGCAACAACAGCAGCAGCAACAACAGCAGCAGCAACAACAGCAGCAGCAGCAGCTTCAACTAGAGCAGTGGCAGCAGTTTTAGAAGCAGTAAGAGCAGTCAGAACAGTAGGAGCAGTAGCAAGAGCAGATAGAGGAGAAGGACAGTAAGAGGACTACACAGATTATTTGTCAAAGAACAATAGGGAGAAAAATAGCTGACATACAAATCATCTGCAGCCATTCCACTTTGAACAAAACCGGTACCAGTAGCCGTGTTTGTCATTGTTGTTGCTACTGCTGCTACTAGCGAGGTAGCAGTGCTGTGCTTGTTGCTTTTGTTGTGGTTGTTAATGGGAGTAAGAGGCTCATAAAAATCACTCATTTCTTCTTCTTCTTCTTCCACCACTGTTACTATAACTATTTCTCTCTTTTCATCCCACCACGTTCCTGATATCTATTTCCTTCTTCTTCTTCTTCTTCCTACCACTGTTACTATATCAATTTCTTCTTCTTCTTCTTCTTCCATCACCCCACTGTTACTATAATCTATATCTTCTTCATCCTCTTTCCACCACTTGTTACTATATCAGTTCTTCTTCTTCTTCTTCTTCTTTCCACCACGTTACCTATATCTCTATTTCTTTCTCTTCTCTTCTTCCACCACTGTTACTATAACTATTTTCATCTTCTTCTTTCTTCCACCACTGTTACAAATAATCTATTTTTTTCTTCTTTTCTACCACCACTGTTACTAATCTATTTTCTTCTTCTAGTTCTTCCACCACTGTTACTTATACTATTTCTTCTCTTTTTCTCCACCACTGATACTATATCCTATTTCTTCTCTTCTTTCTTCACCACTGTTACAATATCTATTTCATCTTCTTTCTCTACCACCACTGTTACATATCTATTTCTCTTCTTCTTCTTCACCACTGTTACAATATCTAGTTTTCATCTTCTTCTGTCTTCCACCACTGTTTACAATATCTATGTTCTTCATTCTTCTTCTTCCACCACCGTTTACTAATATCTATTCTTCTTCTTCTTCTTCCACCACAGTTACTATATCTATTTCGTCTTCTTCTTCTTCCACCACTGTTAAAAATTAAAAAAAAATAAAAATACTAGAATCTCTATTTCTCTTCTTCTTCTTCCACCACTGTTACATAATCTATTATCTTCATCATCTTCTTCTTCCACCACTGTTACATATCTATTTTCTTCTTCTCTTCTTCTTCCACACTGTTACATATCTATTTCTTCTTCTTCTTCTTCCAATTCCACCACTGTTACAATATCTATCCTTCTTCTTTTTCTTCTTCCACCACTGTTACTATATCTATTTCTTCTTCTTCTTCTTCTTCCCACCATCTGTTACTATATCTATTTCTTCTTCTTTTTCCCTTCTTCCACCAACTGTTACTATATCTATTTCTTCTTCTTCTTCTCCCCACTGTTAATATATCTATTTCTTCTTCCTATTTTCATCTTCCACCACTGTTACATATCTATCTATTTCTCTTCTTTTTTTCTTCTCCACCACAGTTACTAATCTATTTCTTCTTCTTCATTCTTCTTCCAACCACTGTTACTATAATCATATTTCTTCTTCTTCTTCTTTCTTCTTCCACCACTGTTACTATATTATTTCTTCTTCTTTTTCTTCTTCTTCCACCAACTGTTACAATATCTATTTCCTTCTTTTTTCTCTTCCACCACTGTTACAATATCATTTTTCTTCTTCTTCTCTTCTTTCCACCACTGGTACTATATCTATTTCTTCATTTCTTCTTCTTCCCACCACGGTTTACTATATCTATTTCTTCTTCTTCTTCTTCTTCCACCACGTTACTATATCTATTTCTTCTTCTTCTTCTCTTCCCACCACTGTTACTATATCTATTTCTTCTTCTTCTTCTTCCACCACTGTTACCTATATCATTTCTTCTCTTCTTCTTTCCACCTCTTTACTATATCTATTTCTTCTTCCTTCTTCTTCTTCCACCACTGTGGTACTATATTCTATTTCTTCTTCTTCTTCTTTCTTCCACACGTGTTACTAAATCTATTTCTTCTTACTCTTCTTCTTCCACCACTGTTACGATATCTATTCTTCTTCTTCTTCTTCACCACTGTTACTATAACTATTTTCATCTTCTTCTTCTCACCACTGTTACTAATCTAATTTCCGTTCATCTTCCGTCTTCCACCACTGTTACTATATCTAATTCCTTCTCGTCTTCTTCCACACTGTTACTATATCTATTTTCTTCTCTTCTTCTTCTTCCACCACTGTTACTATACATTTCTTTCTTCTTCTTCTTCCCACCACTGTTACTATAATCTATTCCTTCTTCTTCTTTTCTTCACCACTGTTACTATATCTATTTCTCTTTTTCTTCTCCCCCACTGTTCTATATCATTTCTTCTTCTTTTTCTTCTTCTTCCACCACTGTTACTATATCATTTCTCTTTTTCTTCTCCACCACTGTTTAATATATCTATTTCTTTTTCTTCTTCTTCTTCCACCACTGTGACTATATCTATTTCTTCATCTTCTACTTCCACCATACTGTTACTAAATCTTATTTCTTCTTCTTCTTCTTCTTCTTCACCACAGTTACTATATCTTTTACTTTCTTCTTCTCTTCCACCACTGTTTTTTAGTAACCCCAATATTCTATTTTCTCTTCTCTTCTTCTTCTTCCCCACTGTTACTCAATTTATTTCTCTTCTATTTCTTCACCACTGTTACTATATCTATTTCTTCTCTTCATCTTCTCTTCCACCACTGTGTACTATATCTATTTCTAACTCTTCTCTTCCACCACTGTTACTATATCTATTTCTTCTCTTTTTCGTCCACCACTGTTTCTATGATCTATTTCTTCTTCTTCTTCTTCTTCCACCACTGTACTAATCTATTTCTTCTTCTTCTTCTTCCACCACTGTTAACTATATCTATTTCTTCTTCTCTTCTTCCACCACAGTTACTATATCATTTCTTCTTCTTATTCTCCACCACTGGTTACATATCTATTTCTTCTTCTCTTCTTCTTCCACCACTGTTACTATATCTTATTTCTTCTTCTTCTTCTTCTTCCACCACTGTTACAATCCTATTTCTTCTTCTTCTTTTTCCTTCCACACTGTTACTATAACTCTTTCTCTTCTTCTTCTTTCCACCACAGTTACTATATCCTAATTTCTTCTTCTTTTTCATCTTCCACCACTGTTACTATATCTATTTCTTCTTCTTCTTTTTCCTTCCACCACTGTTACTATATCTATTTTCTTCTTTTCTTCTTCCACACTGTTACTAAATATCTATTCTTCTTCTTCTTCTTCCACCACTGTTACTATATCTATTTCTTCTTCTTTTTCTTTTCTTCCACCACTGTTACATATCTATTTCTTCTTCTTTTTTTTCCACCACAGTTACTATATCTATTCCCTTTAATTTTTCTTAAACTTCTTCTTCTTCCAACCACTGTTACTATATCTATTTCTTCTTTTCTTCTTCATCCACCACTGTGACTATATCTATTTCATTTCTTCTTCTTCTTTCCACCACTGTTACCATATCTTATTCTCTCTTCTTCTTCCACCACTTGTTACTAAATATCAATTAACTTCTTCTTCTATCGTCTTTCTTCCACCACTGTTTACTATATCTATTTCTTCATCTTCTTCATCTTCCACCTACTGTTTACATAAATCTATATCTCTTTTCTTCTTCTTCTTCTACCACCACTGTACTATACTATTTCTTCTTACTTCTTCTTCCACCACTTGTACCATATCTATTTCTGTTTCTTCTTCTTCTTTTCTTCTTCTTCCACAACTGTTTTACTCATAACTATTTCTTCTTCTTCTCGCTTCTTCCATTCCACCACGTTACTGATAGTCTTTTTCTTTCTTCTTCTTCTTCTTCTCCATTTTTTCCACCACTGTTACTATATCTATTTCTTCTTTTTCTCTTCTTCCACACTGTTACAAGTATCGTATTTCTTCTTCTTTTTCTACTTTCCACCACACCGTTACTAATCTATTTCTCTTCTTTTTCCTTCCACCACTGTTACTATATCTATTTTTTCCTTCTTCTTCTCCACCACAGTTACTATATCTATTTCTTCTTTTCTCTTCTTCCACCACTGTTACAATACTATTTCTTCTTCTTCTTCTTCTTCCACCAACTGTTAACTATACTATTTATTTTTTTCTTCATTCCACCACTGTTAACTATAATATCTATTCTTCTTCTTCTTCTCCTTCCCCCCTGTTACTATTCTATTTCTTCTTCTTCTTCTCTTCCACCACAGTTACTATATCCTATTTCTACTCTTCTTCTTCTTCCACCACTGTTACTATAACTATTTTCTTCTTCTTCTTTCTTCTTCCACAAACCACCGTTACTACTATCTATTTCTCTTCTTCATCTTCTTCCACCACTGTTACTATATCTATTTCTTCTTCTTTTTCTTCCACCACTGTTACTATATCTATTTCTTCTTCTTCTCTTCTTTTCCACCACAGTTACTATATCTATGTCTTATCTTCTCTTCTTCTTCTTCTTCCACCACTGTTACTAAATCTATATCTTATTCTTCTTCTTCTTCTTCTTCCACCACCGTTACTATATTCATTTCTTCAGTCTTTGTTTTCTTTCAACCACTGTTAATATATCAATTTCCTTTCTTCCTTCTTCTTCTTCTTCTTCTTCTTCCACCACTGTTACTACTAATCAATTCTTTTCTTCTTCCTTTTCAACCACTGTTTACTCTATATTACTATTTCTCTTCTTCCTTTCTTCTTCTTCCACCACTGGTTACTATATCTATTTCTATCTTCTTCTTCTATCCACCACGTTACTATATCTATTTCTTCCTCTTTTTCTTCCACCGACTGTTACTATATCTATTTCTCTTCTTCTTCCTTCTTCCCACCCCACTGTTACTTATATCTATTTCTATCTTCTTCTTTCTTCCACAAACTGTTACTATAATCTATTTCTCTACTTTTTCTTCCACCACCGTACTGTTTACTATATCTATTTCTTCTTCTTTCTTCTTTTTTCCACCACTGTTACAATATCTATTTCATTCTTCCTTCTTCTTCTTCCACACCACTGTTACTATATCTATATCTTCTTCTTTTTTTTATTTCTTCATCCACACTGTTTAACTATAAATCTATTTCTTCTCTATCTTCTTCTTTTTCCGACCACTGTATTACTATATCTATTTCTTCTTCTTCTTCTTCTTCCACCACTGTTACATACTAATTCCTCTTCTTCTTCTTCTTCTTCTTCTTCCACCACCGTTACATATCGTATTTCTTCTTCTTTTTCTTTTCTCCTACCACCACTGTTACTATATACTAATATTTCTTTCTTTCTTCATCTTCTTCCACCACTGTTACTTATATCTATTTATTCTTCTTCTTCTATTCCATCCCTTCCACCATTGTTACTATATCATTACTTCTTTTTCTACTCTTTCTTCTTCTTCTTCCCTCTTCCCCCAACACTTGTTTAACTATATCGAATCTTCCTTCTACTTCATCTTTCCACCACAGTTACGATATCTATTTCTTCTATTTCTTTCTTCTTTCTTCTTCTACCACCACTGTTACAATAGCTATTGCTTCTTCTCCTTCTCCATCCAACCACGTTACTAAATCTATATCTTCTTCTTCTTCTTCCACCACTAGTTACTATATCTTATTTCTTCCTTTTTCTTCTTCCCACCACGTGTCTGACTATACTATTAGTCTTCTTCTTCTCTTATTCCACCACTGTTACTAATAAACCTATTTCTTGCTTCTTCCTTCATTCTTCTTCCACCACTGTTACTAATATCTATTACTTCTTCATTCTTCCTTTTTCTCCACCACTGTTTTACTATATCTATTTTCTTCTTTTCTTTCTATCTTCTTCCACCACTGTTACTAGATATCTATTTCTCTTCATTCTTCTTCTTCCACCACGTTTATATATCTATTTCTTCCTTCTTCTTCTTCCACAACTGTTATACTAAAATCTATTTCTTCTTTTTTCCTCTTCTTCCACCACTGTTAACAACATACTATTCTTTCTTCGTCTTCTCTTCCACCACTGTTACTATATCTATTTCTTCTTCTCTTCTTCTTCTTCCACCACTGTTACTACTATATCATTTCTTCTTCTTCTTCTTCCACCACTGGTTACTATATCCTATTTCTTCTACTTCTACTTTTTCCAACCAAATCGTTACTATATCAATTTTCTTTCTCTCTTTTTCTTCTTCACCACTGTTACTATAACTTCATTCTTCTTTTCTTCTCTCTTTCTTTCCACCACTGATACTATATCTATTTCACTTCTTCTTCTTCTTCTTCTTCCACCACTGTTTACTATATTATCTATTTCTTCTTCTTCTCTTCTTCTTTTCCACCACTGTTACTATATCTTTTTTTCTCTTCTTCTTCTTCTTCCACACTGTTACTAAATCTATTTCTTCTTCTTCTTTTCTTCTTTCCACCACTGTTACTAATATCTATTTTCTTCTCTTCTTCCTTCTTTTTTCTTCTCTTCTTCTTCATTCCACCACTGTTTACGATATCTTATTTCTTCATCATCTTCTTTCTTCTCCAACCATCTGTTACATATATCTAATTCTTTCTTCTTCTTACTTCTTCCACCACAGTAACTATATCTATATTTCTTCTTCCTTCTTCTCTTCCCACCACTGTTACTAATTCTATTTCTCTTTTCTTTTTTCTTCTTCCACCACTGTAACAATAATCTATTTCTTTCTTTTTTCTTCTCTTTCCACCACTGTTCTATAAATCTATTTCTTCTCTCTTTTTTCTCTTCACAATCCACCCACTGTTACTATATCCTATTTCTTCTTCTTTACTTCATCCACCACATTCCAAAATCTATTTTTCAACTTCTTATACTTTTCTTCTACCCCACTGTTACTATAATCTATTTCTTTATCTAATTCTTTTTTTCTTCGTCTACTTCTTCCACCACTGTTACTATATCTATTTCTTTCTTCTTCTTCTTCCACCACTTGATACGAATATCTATTTCTTCTTCTTCCTTCTCCACCACTGTATACTATATCTCATTTTTCTTCTACCTTCTTCTTCCAACCACTGTTACTATATCTATTTTCTATTTCTTCTTCATCTCTTCTTTCTTCCACCACATTTACTATAACTATTTCTAACTTCTTCTTCTTCCAACCACTGTTTACTATATCTATTTCTTCTTCTTCTTCTTCTTCCCCAACTATGTTACTAATCCTATTTCTTCTCTCTTCTTTTTCTTCATTTTCTCTTCTTCCAGCCACTGTTAACTATATCTATTTTTCATCCTTCTTCTACTCCTCCACAGGTACTTATATCTATTTCTTCTTCTCTTCTTCTCTTCCACCCCACTGTTACTATACTATATCTTCTTCTTCATCTTCCACCAACTGTTACTATATCTATTTCTTCTTTCTTCTTCTTTCCAACCACTGTTACTTATAATCTATTCTTCTTCTGTTTTTTTCTTCATCCAACCACTGTTTAACTATATCTATTCTTCTTCTTACTTCTTCACCACTGTTTACTATATCATTTCTTCTTCTTCTTCTTCCACCACTGTTACTATATCCTATTTCTTCTTCTTTCCATCTCCCCACCACTGTTACTTATATCTAATATTCTTCTTCTTCTTCTTCTTCCAACCAACTGTTACTAACCTATTTTTCTTTACTTCTTCTTCCACCACTGATACTATATTCTATGTTCTTTTCTCTTCTTCCTCTCTTCCATACCACAGTTTACTATATCTATATCTTCTTCTCTTCTCCACACTTTACTAATATCTAATTCTCTTCATTTTTCTTGCCACCAATGTTACTACAATATTCTATTTCTTTTCTTCTTCTATCTTCTTCCACCAATGTTACTATATATCTATTACTTCTTTCATTTTCTTCCACCAATGTTACTAATATCTATTTCTACTTCTTCTTCTTCCACCACTGTTACTCTACTTTTTCCACTTCTTCTTTTTCTTCCTAACCACTGGTTACTAAAAATCTATTTCTTCTTCTTCTTATTCTCATCTTCCACACCACCTGTTACTATATCTATTTCCTTCTTCTTTCTTCTTTTCCACCACCACAGATACTATATCTATTTCTTCTTCTTTTTCTTCCTTCTCCACCACTTGTTACTAATATCTATATTTCTTACTTCTTTTTCCCACCCACAGATACTATAACAATTTCTTCTTCTTCTTCATCTTCCACCAACTGTTACTATATCTATTTCTCTCTTTTTCTTCTTCCAACACCAAACTGTTTAACATAACTATATCTTCTTCAATACTTCTCTCTTTTCTTCTCTTTCTTCCACCACTGTTACTATAACTATTTCTTCTTCTATCTTCTCCACCAACACACATACTGTTACAAATAACAATTTCTTCTTCTGCTTCCTTTATCCACCACTCGTTACTAATCCTATATCTTCATCTCTCTTCCACCAACCACTGTTACATAAAATTTCTTCTTCATCTTCTTCCAATTCCCCACCACTGTTACTATATCTATTTCCTTCTCTTTTCTTCTTCTTCCACCACTGTTAATATAATCTATTTCCTCTTCTCTTCTTCCACCACTGTTACTAATATCTATTTCTTTTCCTTCTTCTTTTTCTTCCACCACTGTTACCTATATCTATTTCTGTTACTATATACTATTTTTTCTTCTTTCTTCATCTTCCACCCACTGCTTCTTCTTCCACCACTGTTACTATATCTATTTCTCCCTTCTTCTTCTTCTTCACCACTGTTACAATATCATTTCATCTTCTTTCTTCTTCCACCCTACTCTTCACCACTGTAACTATATCTATTTCTTCTTTCTCTTCTTCTTCTTCCACCAAACTGTTACTTTATATCTATTTCTTCTGTCTTCTTCTTCTCCACCACACTGTGACTATAACAATTTCTTCCTACTTTCTTCTTCTTCCACCACTGTTTACTAATCTATTATTTCTCTTCTTCTTCTTCCTTCTTCCACACCACTGTAACTAAATATCTTTTTCTTTTTCTTCTTCTTTCTCTTTACCACCACTGTTACTATATCTATTTCATCTTCTTTTTCTTCTTCCACCACTTTTGATACTAATACTATTTCTTCTTCTTACTTCTTCCACCCAACTGTTACTATAATCCTATTTCTTCTCTTCTTCCTTCCAACCACTGTTCCTATATCTATTTCTTCTTCATCTTCTTATTCTTCCACCACTGTTACTATAATCTAAACTAAAATATCTATTACTTCTTCTTCCTTCTTCTTCACACCACTGTTAACTCACTATATCATATTTCTTCTTCTTCTTCTTCTTTCACCACTGTTTTCGATATCAATTTCCCCCTCCCCCTTATCTTCTTTCCATCTTCTTCCGCCAACTGTTACTAAATCTATTACTTCTTTCTTTTTTCCTTACCACTCACTGTTACTATAAATCTATTTCACTTCTTCTCTTCTTTCCACCACTGTTACTTAATCTATTTCTTCTTCTTTTTCTTCCACCACAGTTACATATCTATTTCTTCTTCTTTTCTTCCAACCACTGTAACTATCTCTATTTTCGTTCTTCTTTTTCTTCCACCACTGTTACTAATAACTATTCTTCTTCATTTTTTCTTCTTTTCCCACCACTGTTACTAAATCTATTTCTTCCCCTACTTTTATTTATTTTTTTTTACTTCCCACCTTTTCCCTTTTTTCTTCTTGAAATTTCTTCCTTTTTTGCTTTCTTCTTTTCTTCTTTTTCTTGTTCTTTTTTTTTCTTATAGTTTTTATTTTCTTTTTGATCCTTATTTTATTTCTTTTCTTATCATCTTTTATTTTTTTTTTCTTATTTACTATTTATATTTTTCTTTCTTTCCACCACTGTTGACTATATACATATTTCTTCTTCTTTTTCTTCCACCACGTTACTATATCCTATTTCTTCTTCTTCTTTTCTTCTCTTCTATTTTTCCCACCACTGTTTACTTAATCTATTCTTCTTCTCTTCTTTTCTCATCCACCACTGTTTACTATATCTATTTCTTCTTTCTTCTACTTTTCTTCCAACCAACTGTTAACCTAAATCTATTTCTTCTTCTTCATCATCCACCACTGTTACTATCTCTATTTCTTTCTTCTTTCTTCCTTCCACCACTGTTTACTATATTATTTCTTCTTCTTTATCATCCACCACAGTTTACTAATATCTATTTTTCTCTTCTCTTTTCCAACCACTGTACTAATATCTATTTCTTTCATCTTCTTCTCTTCCATCCACTGTTACTTTACTAAACAATATCTATTTCCTCTTTCCCTTCTTCCACCACTGTTACAATATCATTTCTTCTTCTTCTTCTTCTTCTTTTCCTTCCCACCCACGTTTACTATATCTATGTCTTCTTCTTCTTCTTCCACCACTGTTACTATATCTATTTCTTCTTCTTCTTCTTTCTTCCAACCACTGTTACTATAACTATTTCTTCTTCTTTTCTTTCCTTCCACCAACTGATACAAAATATCTATTCTTCTTCTCTTCTTCCACCCACTGTTACTATAACTATTTCTTCTTTCTTTTTCCCTTCTTCCACCACTTGTTACTATATCTATTTCTGATATCTATTTCTTCTTTCTACTTTCTCTTCCACCACTGTAACTATATCAATTTTCCTTCTTCTTCTTTTCTTTCGTACCACCACTGTTACTATATCTATTCTTCTTTCTTCTCTTCTTCCTTCCACCCACCGTTACTATAATCTATTTACTTTCTTCTTCTCTTCCCCCACTGTTACTATATCTCTTTCTCCTTTCTTCTTCTTCTTCCCCACTGTTTACTATACTATATTTCTTCTTTCTTCTTCATCCACCACTGTTACTATTTCTATTTCTTCTTCTTTTTTGCTTCCATTTTCTCCACCACTGTTCCTCTATATCAATTTCTCTTTTCTTCTATTTCTTCTCTTCTTCTTCCTTCTTTTTCTTTCTCTTCCACCACTTTACTATATCAATTTCTTTCTTCTTCTTTCCTTCCTTCTTCCACCACGTTACTATATCTATTTTCTTCTTCTTTTTCTTCCACCAACTGTTACTATATCTATTTGCTTTCTTCTTCTTCTTCTTTCTTCCACACTGTTACTATATCTATTTCTTCTTCTTCTTCTTCTTCTTCCTCCTCTGTTTCCACCAACTGTTACTAATATCTATTTCTTCTTCTTCATCTTCTTCATCTAACCACCTACTGTTACTATAGATACTCTATTGCCTATCTATTTTCTTCTTCCTTCTTCTCTTCCACCACTGTCTACTAATCATTCTTATCTTTCTTTCTTCTTCATCCAACCACTGTACTAAATATCATTTCTCTATTTCTACTTTTCTTCTTTTCCACCATGTTATGCTAATATCTATTTCATCTTCTTCCTTCTTCACCAACTGTTACTATATCTATTTCTTCTTCTTCCTTCCTTTTTCCACCACTGTTACTATAACTATTTCTCTTTCCTTATTTTCTTCTTTCCACACCACTGTTACTATATCTATTATCTTCTTCTTCTTCTTTTTTCTTCTTCTTTACCAACCACTGTTACAAACTATATCTAATTTCGTCTTCTTCTTCTTCCACCACTGTTACTATATCTATTTTCTTTCTTTCTTTCTTCCTTCTTCCACCACTGTTACTAATAATCTATTACTTCTTCTTTTCTTTCTCCACCACTGTAACTTATATCTTCTTCTTTTCTTTCTTCATCCTTCTTCCACCACTGTTACTATATTCATTCTTCTTCTTCTTCTGCCACCACTAGTACTATAATCAATTTCCTTCTCTTCTTCCTTTCCACCACTGTTTTACTATATTCTAATTTCTTCTTCTTCTTCTTCTTCCACCACGTTAAATAAAATCTATTCTTCTTCTTACTTCTTTTTCTTCTTCTTTCCACCAGCTGTTATTCTATATCTATTTCTTCTTTTTTTCCTTTTTTTTCTTCTTCCACCACCACGTTACTAAATCTATTTCATTCTTCTTCTTCTTCTTCCACCACTGTACTATATCTATTTTTCTTTTCTTCTTCGTCTTCTACCACCCCACTGTACTATATCTATTTCCTCTTCACATCTTCACTCAACCACTGTAACTATATCATTTTCTCTTCTTCTGTTCTTCTCCACCACTGTTACTATATCTATATTCTTCCTTCTTTCTTCTCCACCACTGTTACTAAAACTATATCTATTCCTCCTTCAATCTTCTTCCACCAACTGTTTACTATATCTATTTCTTCTTCTTCTTCCGTCTTCCACCACAGTTTACTAATATCTATTTTTTCTTCTTCTTCCTTCCACCACTGTTACTATATCTATTTTCTTCTTCTTCTTCATCTTCCCCACTGTTACTAAAATCTAATCTCTTCCTTCTTCTTCCTTCTTCCACCAATGTACTATATCTATTTTCATCTCCTTCTCTTCCACCACTGTTACATATCTATTTCTTTCATTCTTCTACTTTCCAACTCACTTTACTACTATATCTATTTCTTCATTTAATCTATTATTCTTCTTTTTTCTTCTTCCACCACGTTACTACACTTATATCTTTTCATCTTCCTTTCTTCTTCTTCCACCACAGTTACTTATCTATTTCTCTTCTTCTTCTTCTTCCACCACAGTTACTATATCAATTTCTTTTTCTTCTTCTTCTTCTTTTCTTCCACCACTAGTTACTATATCTATTTCTATCTTCTTCTTCTTTCATCTTCTTTCCACCAATGTTAATTATATCTATTTCTTCCTTCTTCCATCTTTTCCACCACTGTTAACTATACTATTTCTTCTTTTCTTCTTCTTCTTCTTCCAACACCAACTGTTACTATATCTAATTTCATTCTTCTTCTTCTTCCACCACGTTACTATATCTATTTCTTCTTTTCTTCTCTTTCCCCCTTTTCTTCCACACTGTTACTATATCTATTTTCTTCTTCTATCTTTTCTTCCACCACTAGTTACTATATCTATTTCTTCTTCTTTTTTTCTTCTTCAAATTTCTTTTTTCCACCACAGATACATATATCAATTATCTGTCTTCTTCTTCATCCACCACTGTTTACTATATCTATTTCTTTCTTCTCTAATCTTCTCTTTTCCAACCACTGTTTACTATAATCTATTTCTTCGTCTTCTACTTCCACCACTGTTTACTATATCTATTACTTCTTCTCTCTTTTTTCTTCTTCTTCTTTCCACCACTGTAACAATATCTATTTCTTCTTTTCTTCTTTTTCTTCCACCACTGTTAACTAATATTCTTATTACTTCTTTCTCTTCTTTCTTCATTTCTTTCCACCACTTGTTCACTATATCTATTTCTTCCATTCTTCGTCTTCCACCACTGATTACTACTATATCTATATTCATCTATATTCTTCTTCATTTTCTTCCTACCGACTGTTACTATATCTATTTCTACTTCCTTCTTTCTTCTTCTTTCCACCCAACTGGTTACAATCTATTTCTATCCATCTTCTTTTCTTCCACACCACTGTTTTAAAAAACCCCCATATCATTTCTCTTCTTTTTTCCTTCTTCTTCCATCACTGATACAATATCTATTTTCTTTCTTCTTCTCTCTCTTCTACCACCACTGTTACTATATCTATTTCTTCTTCTTCTCTTCCAACACTGTTACTAAAACTATTTCTTCTTTTCTTCTTCTTTCTTCTTCCACCACTGTTACTATAATCAATTTCTATCTTATTTCTTCTTCTTCTTTCTTCTTCCACCACTGTTACTAATATCTATTTTCTTCTTCTTCCTTCCATTCCACCACTGTTTACCTTCTATTTTCTCTTCTTCTTCTTCTTTCTTCTCTTCCACCACTGTTACTATATCTATTTTTCTTCTTTCTTTTTTTCCTACTTCCTACCACTGTTTACAATATCTATTACTTCTTACCAATATCTATTTTCTTCCTTTCACTTCTTCCCACCATCTGTTACTATATTCTAGTTCTTCTTCTTTTCTTTTTCTTTCCACCACTGTTACTAATATCTAATTTCTTCTTCTTTTTCTTCTTCCACCAAGCTGTTACTATATCCTATTTCTTCTTCTTCTTCTTTCCCGCACTTTTACTATATTTCTATATTTATTCTTCTTTTCTTCCACCACTGTTACTATATCTCTATTTCTATCTCTATCTTCTTCCACCACTGTTACTATATCTATTTCTTCTTCCTTCCTTCTCTACTTCCACCACTGTTACTAGATAACTATAACTAATCTTCTTCTTCTTCATTTCCACCACTGTTACTATATTCTAATTTGTCTTTCTTTCTTCTCATCCACCACTGTTACTATATCTATTTTCTCTTCTTCTTTTTTCCCTTCCACCCCTGTTTACTATATCCATTTCTTCTTCATTTTCTTTTCTTTCTTTCCACCAATTGTATACTATATCTATTTTCCTTCTTCTTCTCTTCCACACTGTGACTATAACCTATTTCTTCTTCTTTTTCTTCCACCACTGTTCTATATCTATTTTTTCTTCTTCTACTTTCTTTCTTTTATCCACACACTGTTAACTATAATCTAAGTTCTTCTTCTTTTTTTTTTCTTCCACCACTGTTTACTAATATCCTAATTTCTTTCTTCTTCTTCTTCTTCTACAACCACAGTTACTATATCTATTCCTTTCTTCTTCTTCTTCTTCCACCACTGTTACTCATATCTACACTTCTTCTATTCTTCTTTCTTCTTCACCACATTCCCACCACTTTACTATATCTAATACTTTTCTTCTTCTTCTTCTTCCACCACTGTTACATATCTATATCATTCTTCATCTTCTTTCCACCCACTAGTTACTAATATCTATTTCATCTTCTTCTTCTTCCACCACTGATAATCAATATCTATTTTCTTCTTCTTTTTCTTCTTCCACACCACTGTTACATATCTATTTCTTCTTCTTCTTCTTCCACCCAACTGTTACTAAATCTATTTATTTCATTCTTTCTTCATTTTCTTCTTCTTCACCTACAGTAACTAATATCTGATTTCTTTCTTCTTCTTCTTCTTCCACAACCACTGTTACTATCTATTTCTTCTTTCTTTCTTCTTCTTCCACCACTGTAACTGAATATCTATTTCCTCTTAGTTTCTTCTTTTTCCTTCTTACCACCCCCCCCAACCCCCCACTGTTACCTATATCTATTATCTTCTTCTTTTTCTTCCACACGTTACTATATCTATTTCTTTCATCCTCTTCAACCCACTGGTTACTATATCTATTTCTTCATCTTCCTTCTTTCCACCCACTGTAAACTGATAACTATTTCTACTTCTTCTTTCTTTCCACCAATGTTTACCTAAATATTCTATTTCCTCTTTCTTCTTCTTTTTCTTCCACAACTGTTACTATATCTTTCTTACTTCTTTCATCTTCTTCTTCAACCTCCCACTGTTACAAAAATCTAATTTCATCTTCATCTCTTCCTAACCACTGGTATATATCTATTTCTTTACATTCTTCTTCTTTTTCCTTCTTCCACCACTGAAACTACATACTATATCTATTTCTTCTCTTCTTCCTTTCTTTTTACCTCCTATCCTTCTTCCACCACCACTGTTTAACTATATCTATTTCATCTTCTTTTTTCCTTCTCCACCCACTGTTACAATATCTTTTTCTTCTTCTTGGCTCTTCTTCCACCACTGTATACAATATCATATCTTCTCTATTATTCCTACCAACCACCAACTGTTCCTATAACAATATTCTTCTTCTTTTTGATCTTCTCCTTCTTCCACCACTGTTACAATATCTAATTTCTTTCTTCTTTTCCTTCTTCTTCCTACACTGTTACTAAATTAAAAAAAACTCAATTTCTTCTTCCTTTTTCTTCTTCCCCACTGTTGCTAAATAATCTATTTTCTTCTTCTTTTTTTTTCCTTTTCATCTTCACACCACTGTAACTAACTATATCTATTTCTTCTTCCCCCCTTTTTCTACTCTTTTCTTCCCACCACAGTTACAATATCTATTTCTTTCTTTTTATTCTTCCTCCCTACCATTGTTACTATAACTATTTTCTTTTCTTCTTCTTCTTCTTCTTGCACCACTGTTACTACCACCACACCCACCACCACCACCACCACCCCCCACCACCCCACGCACCACCCCCCCACTCCACCACCGCCACCACCACCACCACCACCACCACCACCACCACCACCACCACCACCACTTACTAAACTAATCCTGTCCTTCCCTCCTCCTTGTCCTCCCACCAAGCCCCCTGCTTTCCTCAAAAAACCGCCAACTGTTGAAGTATGCCAGCAACAACAGCAGCGGCAACAACACAGCAGCAACAACAGCAGCAGCAGCAGCTTCAACTAGAGCAGTGGCGCAGTTTTAGAAGCATAAGAGCAGTCAGAACAGTATGAGCAATAGCAATAGCAGATAGAGGAGAAGACAGTGTAAGAGGACTAACACAGATTATTTGTCAATAAGAGAACAATTAGGGAGAAAAAATGCTGACATACAAATCATCTGCAGACCAATCCACTTTGAAACAAAAACCGGTACCAGAAGCCCGTGTTTGTCATTGTTGTTCTACTGCTGCTTACTAAAGCGAGGTAGCAGTGCTGTGCGTTGTTGCTTTTGTTTGGTGGTTTGTTAATGGGAGTAAGAGGCTCATAAAAATCCAACTCTTCTTTCTTCTTCTTCTAACCAACTGTTACTATAACTATTTCTCTCTTTTCATCCCACCACGTTCCTGATATCTATTTCCTTCTTCTTCTTCTTCTTCCTACCACTGTTACTATATCAATTTCTTCTTCTTCTTCTTCTTCCATCACCCCACTGTTACTATAATCTATATCTTCTTCATCCTCTTTCCACCACTTGTTACTATATCAGTTCTTCTTCTTCTTCTTCTTCTTTCCACCACGTTACCTATATCTCTATTTCTTTCTCTTCTCTTCTTCCACCACTGTTACTATAACTATTTTCATCTTCTTCTTTCTTCCACCACTGTTACAAATAATCTATTTTTTTCTTCTTTTCTACCACCACTGTTACTAATCTATTTTCTTCTTCTAGTTCTTCCACCACTGTTACTTATACTATTTCTTCTCTTTTTCTCCACCACTGATACTATATCCTATTTCTTCTCTTCTTTCTTCACCACTGTTACAATATCTATTTCATCTTCTTTCTCTACCACCACTGTTACATATCTATTTCTCTTCTTCTTCTTCACCACTGTTACAATATCTAGTTTTCATCTTCTTCTGTCTTCCACCACTGTTTACAATATCTATGTTCTTCATTCTTCTTCTTCCACCACCGTTTACTAATATCTATTCTTCTTCTTCTTCTTCCACCACAGTTACTATATCTATTTCGTCTTCTTCTTCTTCCACCACTGTTAAAAATTAAAAAAAAATAAAAATACTAGAATCTCTATTTCTCTTCTTCTTCTTCCACCACTGTTACATAATCTATTATCTTCATCATCTTCTTCTTCCACCACTGTTACATATCTATTTTCTTCTTCTCTTCTTCTTCCACACTGTTACATATCTATTTCTTCTTCTTCTTCTTCCAATTCCACCACTGTTACAATATCTATCCTTCTTCTTTTTCTTCTTCCACCACTGTTACTATATCTATTTCTTCTTCTTCTTCTTCTTCCCACCATCTGTTACTATATCTATTTCTTCTTCTTTTTCCCTTCTTCCACCAACTGTTACTATATCTATTTCTTCTTCTTCTTCTCCCCACTGTTAATATATCTATTTCTTCTTCCTATTTTCATCTTCCACCACTGTTACATATCTATCTATTTCTCTTCTTTTTTTCTTCTCCACCACAGTTACTAATCTATTTCTTCTTCTTCATTCTTCTTCCAACCACTGTTACTATAATCATATTTCTTCTTCTTCTTCTTTCTTCTTCCACCACTGTTACTATATTATTTCTTCTTCTTTTTCTTCTTCTTCCACCAACTGTTACAATATCTATTTCCTTCTTTTTTCTCTTCCACCACTGTTACAATATCATTTTTCTTCTTCTTCTCTTCTTTCCACCACTGGTACTATATCTATTTCTTCATTTCTTCTTCTTCCCACCACGGTTTACTATATCTATTTCTTCTTCTTCTTCTTCTTCCACCACGTTACTATATCTATTTCTTCTTCTTCTTCTCTTCCCACCACTGTTACTATATCTATTTCTTCTTCTTCTTCTTCCACCACTGTTACCTATATCATTTCTTCTCTTCTTCTTTCCACCTCTTTACTATATCTATTTCTTCTTCCTTCTTCTTCTTCCACCACTGTGGTACTATATTCTATTTCTTCTTCTTCTTCTTTCTTCCACACGTGTTACTAAATCTATTTCTTCTTACTCTTCTTCTTCCACCACTGTTACGATATCTATTCTTCTTCTTCTTCTTCACCACTGTTACTATAACTATTTTCATCTTCTTCTTCTCACCACTGTTACTAATCTAATTTCCGTTCATCTTCCGTCTTCCACCACTGTTACTATATCTAATTCCTTCTCGTCTTCTTCCACACTGTTACTATATCTATTTTCTTCTCTTCTTCTTCTTCCACCACTGTTACTATACATTTCTTTCTTCTTCTTCTTCCCACCACTGTTACTATAATCTATTCCTTCTTCTTCTTTTCTTCACCACTGTTACTATATCTATTTCTCTTTTTCTTCTCCCCCACTGTTCTATATCATTTCTTCTTCTTTTTCTTCTTCTTCCACCACTGTTACTATATCATTTCTCTTTTTCTTCTCCACCACTGTTTAATATATCTATTTCTTTTTCTTCTTCTTCTTCCACCACTGTGACTATATCTATTTCTTCATCTTCTACTTCCACCATACTGTTACTAAATCTTATTTCTTCTTCTTCTTCTTCTTCTTCACCACAGTTACTATATCTTTTACTTTCTTCTTCTCTTCCACCACTGTTTTTTAGTAACCCCAATATTCTATTTTCTCTTCTCTTCTTCTTCTTCCCCACTGTTACTCAATTTATTTCTCTTCTATTTCTTCACCACTGTTACTATATCTATTTCTTCTCTTCATCTTCTCTTCCACCACTGTGTACTATATCTATTTCTAACTCTTCTCTTCCACCACTGTTACTATATCTATTTCTTCTCTTTTTCGTCCACCACTGTTTCTATGATCTATTTCTTCTTCTTCTTCTTCTTCCACCACTGTACTAATCTATTTCTTCTTCTTCTTCTTCCACCACTGTTAACTATATCTATTTCTTCTTCTCTTCTTCCACCACAGTTACTATATCATTTCTTCTTCTTATTCTCCACCACTGGTTACATATCTATTTCTTCTTCTCTTCTTCTTCCACCACTGTTACTATATCTTATTTCTTCTTCTTCTTCTTCTTCCACCACTGTTACAATCCTATTTCTTCTTCTTCTTTTTCCTTCCACACTGTTACTATAACTCTTTCTCTTCTTCTTCTTTCCACCACAGTTACTATATCCTAATTTCTTCTTCTTTTTCATCTTCCACCACTGTTACTATATCTATTTCTTCTTCTTCTTCTTCCACCACTGTTACTATATCTATTTCTTCTTCTTTTTCTTCTTCCACCACTGTTACTATATCTATTTCTTCTTCTTCTTTTTTCCACCACTGTTACTATATCTATTTCTTCTTCTTTTTCTTCCACCACTGTTACTATATCTATTTTCTTCTTCTTTTTCTTCTTCCACCACTGTTACTATATCTATTTCTTCTTCTTCCTCTTCCACCACTGTTACTATATCTATTTCTTCTTCTTCTTCTTCCACCAATGTTACTATATCTATTTCTTCTTCTTCTTCTTCCACCACTGTTACTATATCTATTTCTTCTTCTTCTTCTTCCACCACTGTTACTATATCTATTTCTTCTTCTTTTTCTTCTTCCACCACTGTTACTATATCTATTTCTTCTTCTTCTTCTTCTTCTCACCACTGTTACTATATCTATTTCTTTTTCTTCTTCTTCCACCACTGTTACTATATCTATTTTTTCTTTTTCTTCTTCCACCACTGTTACTATATCTATTTCTTCTTCTTCTTTTCTTCCACCACTGTTACTATATCTATTTCTTCTTCTTCTTCTTCCACCACTGTTACTATATCTATTTCTTCTTCTTCTTCTTCTTCCACCACTGTTACTATATCTATTTCTTCTTCTTTTTCTTCTTCCACCACTGTTACTATATCTATTTCTTCTTCTTTTTCTTCTTCCACCACTGTTACTATAATTCATTTCTTCTTCTTCTTCTTCCACCACTGTTACTATATCTATTTCTTCTTCTTCTTTTTCTTCCACCACTGTTACTATATCTATTTCTTCTTCTTTCTTCTTCCACCACTGTTACTATATCTATTTCTTCTTCTTTTTCTTCCACCACTGTTACTATATCTATTTCTTCTTCTCTTTCTTCTTCCACCACTGTTACTATATCTATTTCTTCTTCTTCTTCTTCTTCCACCACTGTTACTATATCTATTTCTTCTTCTTCTTTTTCTTCCACCACTGTTACTATATCTATTTCTTCTTCTTCTTCTTCTTCCACCACTGTTACTATATCTATTTCTTCTTCTTCTTTTTCTTCCACCACTGTTACTATATCTATTTTTCTTCTTTCTTCTTCTTCCACCACTGTTACTATATCTATTTCTTCTTCTTCTTCTTCCACCACTGTTACTATATCTATTTCTTCTTCTTCTTTTTCTTCCACCACTGTTACTATATCTATTTCTTCTTTTTCTTTCTTCCTCCACTGTTACTATATCTATTTCTTCTTCTTCTTCTTCTTCCACACTGTTACTATATCTATTTCTTCTTCTTCTTCTTCTTCCACCCACTGTTTACTATATCTATTTCTTCTTCTTCTTCTTCTTCCACCACTGTTACTATATCTATTTCTTCTTCTTCTTCTTCTTCCACCACTGTTACTATATCTATTTCTTCTTCTTCTTCTTCTTCCACCACTGTTACTATATCTATTTTCTTCTTCTTCTTCTTCTTCACCACTGTTACTATATCTATTTCTTTCTTCTTCTTCTTCCACCACTGTTACTATATCTATTTCTTCTTCTTCTTCTTCTTCCACCACTGTTACTATATCTATTTCTTCTTCTTTTTCTTCCACCACTGTTACTATATCTATTTCTTCTTCTTTTTCTTCTTCCACCACTGTTTACTATATCTATTTCTTCTTCTTCTTCTTCCACCACTGTTACTATATCTATTTTTTCTTCTTCTTCTTCCACCACTGTTACTATATCTATTTCTTCTTCTTCTTCTTCCACCACTGTTACTATATCTATTTCTTCTTCTTCTTTCTTCTTCCACCACTGTTACTATATCTATTTCTTTCTTCTTTTTCTTCCACCACTGTTACTATATCTTTTCTTCTTCTTTTTCTTCTTCCACCACTGTTACTATATCTATTTCTTCTTTTTCTTCTTCCACCACTGTTACTATATCTATTTCTTCTTCTTCTTCTTCTTCCACACTGTTACTATATCTATTTCTTCTTCTTCTTCTTCCACCACTGTTACTATATCTATTTCTTCTTCTTCTTCTTCCACCACTGTTACTATACTATTTCTTCTTCTTCTTCTTCCACCACTGTTACTATATCTATTTCTTCTTCTTTTTCTTCCACCACTGTTACTATATCTATTTCTTCTTCTTTTTCTTCCACCACTGTTACTATATCTATTTCTTCTTCTTCTTCTTCACCACTGTTACTATATCTATTTCTTCTTCTTCTTCTTCCACCACTGTTACTATATCTATTTCTTCTTCTTCTTTCTTCCACCACTGTTACTATATCTTTTTTCTTCTTTTTCTTCCACCACTGTTACTATATCTATTTCTTCTTCTTCTTCTTCTTCCACCACTGTTACTATATCTATTTCTTCTTCTTCTTCTTCTTCCACCACTGTTACTATATCTATTTCTTCTTCTTCTTCTTCCACCACTGTTACTATATCTATTTCTTCTTCTTCTTCTTCTTCCACCACTGTTACTATATCTATTTCTTCTTCTTCTTCTTCTTCCACCACTGTTAC
>CM054168.1:24606281-24623781 GCA_028751875.1 Rapana venosa | reverse complement strand
AACTCGTTTCTTTCCAATGTCAATATTATGAGAGAGATCAAAGGATAAAAGACCTCATAAAACCACGTAGTTACTACTACTACTACTACTACTACTACTACTACTACTACTACTACTACTGCTACTACTACCACTACTACTACTACTACTACTACTTATACTACTGCCACTACTTCTACTGCTACTACTATGACTGATACTACTAATACTGATACTACTACTACTACTGTTCCAGTATAATATCATAACAGAAACTTAAACATCACCGTACTAGTGTTACTTAGTTTATTGGTAATAATATCTTTATCCTGTTGGGTAGGACTCTGCCGATATCGTAAATTCACTAAGTAAAATTGTCAAAAATGCGAAGTAAAAAACCAGTAAATTTGTATAATCCCTGAAAAAGTAAGGAAATTTGTAAAATCGCTGAGTGAAACGAGAAATTTGTAAAATATCTGACCATTTTCAGAATATATATATAGTGAGAAGGATATATATATATCCCTTTGTCTGTCTTACTGTCTGTCTGTTATATACATTAAATTATATATATATATATATATATATATTATATATATATATATATATATATATATATATATATATATATGCTTTAAGACATTGATACAACCACACACACACACACATATATATTTATATATATATATATATATATGCTTTAAGACATTGATATACACACACACACACACACACACACACATATATACATATATATATATATATATATATATATATATATATATATATATATATATATATATATATATATATATATATATATATATATATGTCTTAAAGCAGCAATGGCCTATCCACAGAGCCTCAAGTTTCCAGAGTTTTGAGATACACTCATTTGAAAAGTTTGAAAGATCAGAACAAATCAAAGCTTAAACAGAACTATTTAATTTTTGGAAGGAGAATGGATATTGACGCGATCTTTATCATAACATCTTTATGTTGTAATACATGTAGAAGAAAGCGCATAAATGCATATTTCTTTTTGGTGGCCTGTTTTTGCATGGAATTTTCTCACAGTCTGCATGTGAAACTTCGATGTCCACTAATTCTGGTCCTCTCAAAGCGATGCTAAGCTAGTGCAGAAAGTGGAATTTCTTGTGGCCAGGATAGCAAAAACATTGGCAGTGAAGGTAGACCACCTTGCTTCAGAGAAAATACAGGGCATGTCACAAAGCTTGACCTTCTTTCCCAGACAAGATCACATTCCAGCCATCAGTTTTGAGCAGGAACAACCACACAACCTCCAGGCCCACCAGTGTTACATAAACCCTGCCCAGCAGTCCAAGTGTATCCACTCCTAGGCAAGAAGGGTTTGCACAGCTGGATGTCTGCTGTTGCATAGCCCTGTCCGAGATACTTGGCATTAAATTGGCATTAAAGGCTTTAAAGGAAAAGCAGTATGCTGTGCAGCATTCCAGTGTACCCTGTGAAGTTTGCTAGGGTAATTTTGTGCAGCAAAGGTTTCTTCAAATATCTTTGAAGTTATTACAACTGTTATTTTATACTTTTGTTATCGGAAAGTTTACCGTGAATACTACAAAATACGGAGAAAAAAAGTTAATGCCTTTTTTCAGAAAAACTGTTTTTGCTCTAAGTCATCAATATATATGTATATATATATATATATATATATATATATATATATATATATATATATATATATATATATATATATATATATATATATATATATGTATGTATACATATATATAAATATGAATATTGTGTGTGTGCGTGTGTGCGTATGTGTATGTACATATCTATATATGTATGTACATGTGTGGGTGGGTGTGACTGCGTGCATGTGCATGTGTATACCTGAGTGCCACTGAAGTGTTTTATAACATTTTACCTATTAAACAATTCCCCAGTATAAATCACATCTCCCTATTTGTATTCTCTGAAGACTTCAGGTATGCCTGATGTTGAGGAAATGTATATTTTTTTTAAAAAAACACTCATCACAGACATACAGACATTTAAACACATACAATGAGACTCACTGCCTGGAATACTAACTATTATAATAAGATGACATGCTATTGTTCTAGACCCCTTTCCATCCGCTATTCATTGTTTAATTGCCCTAGTCTTCTGGACAAGCATACTAAGAGAGGTTTAGATATTCATAAACATCATTTAACTTTTCATGAAATTGTACATGACTCCCAGCATTCTTCTGTAACACATTTATTGTACTAAGTAGTCGGATATATGAATGTGTGTATTATGTATGTTTACATGTATGTGTATTTGTGTGCATATAAGCATGTGTTCATATATATATATATATTTATATATATATATATATTTATATATATATATATATATATATTTCAGAGAGGGAGAGATAGAGACAGAGAAAGAGACAAATAGAGATACAGAGAGATGAGGTGTGCATAGGTGTTGTGGTGTGACTGCAGGTGTGTATAAATTGCCAAATAGTGAATAGACATTATAAAAACAACAAACAAACACCCATATAATCACTTATGATAAGCCACATGCTTTAAAAAGAATGATCTTTATTGCAAAACAAATTATAAAACACATGGGTCTATACAACTATAATTTCTAAAACTTAGCTTCACGTCCTCGCTTTGGCTAACAGCTTTCGAAAGTGACACACATCCAAGCAGTTTACTGACATCATGATAACTTTAGTCAGTCTGGTAAAACCGTTAAATATATGGTACATCATCATAATACTGGTCAAAAACTTACATATTATCAATAGTGCACCTTTTACAGATTAAGATAAATCAAGTAAACACTTGTTCATCATTTCTAAAAGACAAAAAAGATAAGTGTATGTTTACCAAATTATCGATTGAAAACTGTTATAACGACATGTCAAAAGGTACTTTGTCTTTGATAAGCGTTTGTTAACAGTGTTGTAACTACACTTCAAATAATGAACACACACACATGCACACACACGCACGCACGCACGCACACACACTGTCAAGTAGTATGTAGATTATAAAACATTTGAACATTTGTATCCAGACAGATTGGAAGCCCTCAAAACTGTTTCACCATGTCTGAAGTTGTTTTTTCTTGTACATGAATTGATTTGTATTTTCAAGATAATAAATATCATTAATAGAAAAAGAAAACAATGTGTGCTGTCACGTGATTCATTTTACTCGTAAATCAGGTTATAAACATGGGACTTGGCAACTCAAGTGTATAGTATTTACAGTTAAAAGACATCACGAATTAAGGATAAAAGGATAACACTGAAATTCCAGCCCACAGTATAAAACCAATGATTTGGGGAATAACAAGCCTTCAGACTTCAACATTGTGAAATTCACCAACATCAATCTCCATGCTAGCCTGTCATCTCACCTGTCTTTTTCAGCTGGCATACAGTATGTTGATGGACAGATTAAACCAACTATTCAGCCTGACTAGAATAAATCCACACATAGTGTACATGTTTAGCAATCACAATGCATTTCTTGAAGCAGGTTTTACTCTACATTCATAGAGTTATACGTGTATGCATGACAAAGAGTCATAAGAATTAATGTATAACAACACAGAGTCACGTTATTGTTGTATTGGTGTTGCAAGAAGGAGGTCACCTATGTTTTGCACAAGGTTGTCTGTGTGTTTTTATAACAGTTTTTTATCTGCATCTTGTAACTGTCTGTTCACACGTATTACTATATCAGTCCTGGGAGGTGTTGCCTATGTCTGACTGAACTGGATGTTCCACTGAACGTTGTTCTGCAGTCTGTATACTGTGGCCACTGTCTCCGTGGGTTGACATGTGCCTGATTAAGTGACTTTTGATTGCCATTCCCACATCACAGATTGTGCATTTATGTGGCCACTGGTTTGTGTGAAGGAGCGTGTGTTTCTTTAAAGTGTCTTTCAGAGAAAACTTCTGTCCACAGAATGTACAAGTGTATGGCCTCTCCCCTGTGTGGGTTCTGATGTTCCTTTCTGAATCACGTTTTGTGGTGAACGACTTATCACAATACTGGCAATGGAAGAGTGCTTCAGTGTGCAGTCGTGTGTGCTTTCTTAGGTCCCCTTTGTGCTTGTATGC
This sequence comes from Rapana venosa, assembly GCA_028751875.1. Classification (NCBI taxonomy): domain Eukaryota; kingdom Metazoa; phylum Mollusca; class Gastropoda; order Neogastropoda; family Muricidae; genus Rapana; species Rapana venosa. Next base: position 24,619,679 of record CM054168.1, on the reverse strand, counting down.
CTTTTCACACTGTGGACACTTGTATTGTTTTCCTTCTGTGTGGACGTCCATGTGTCGTTTTAAATTATCTTTTCTACTGAACATCTTTCCACATGTGTTACACTGGTAAATTATTTTTCCCTGGACCTACAGCAGTTCCCTTATTCTGAGGTGTGTCACTGCTGGTACTGTGAAGCTGTCCTGTAGTGCCAGCCATAGTGTCCATGTTCCCAGTGAAGTCAGGGTTGTGTTGAGTCACATCAGTGTTGTAGGTATGGGTATTGTGAGGGTGACCCCTATTCCCAGGTATAGGTGTCCTTCTGCTATCACTGTCATAGTAGTAACGGTCAGCATAGCCACTGGTGTCAGACATATATTGAACATTGTCTTTGTCTGTTGCAACATCAGGGTTGACAGTCATGGTGCTGTGTGATGAAGTGTCATCTGTGCTGACTTCTGCAGTCCTGGGTTGACCTGGATTGTCTTGTTGAGCTGACGTCACCTATAACACGCACAAATTGTACAATGTATTGCCAACAATTTCATAAGGTCTACGTTTTTAACACATGTGGCAGTGTTTTATAAATGCTTTTTTCTACAGAGTCAGCTTTTTCCTAAGACATAATCATACAATAAACTGAAACTATTTTGTCTTACTTTCTTTAAAAAAAAGTTTATGATTGTATGTCTTTTTTTTCTGCCTCTTGTGGTGTTCTGTTGTGTCTGTTTTAGGGCAAAAGACTTGGGCATCAAGTACTTAGTCCTGTACTGACAACAGTCATAGCTTTGATGAAGAGTCAGAATGAAATACAAGCCTGCTGTGGTGACCACTCCAACTCCCCTCCAGCAATGTTTTGCCATAGAAACACCAGGTATTGGACGTTTTGACACAAATCATCCCAAGCATTGAAGTCTGTCAAACCAGATATGAGGTTTGACCGTCTTGACCCCTTAGGGCCGCAGCCGACAGTAACGGCGGCCACCGCTAGATTCCAATATGACCGCAGTAGATTCCAATATGACCACAGCCGACAGTATTGGGGGCCGCAGCTAGATTCTAATAATACCTCAGTCAACAGTTGGTGCTGCCCACGTGGGCAGTACTTTCCATCACACACAATTATGATGGTTCTCAAACTATGTTGCCTGAAAATTGGTGGGGTGATGCAGGGAGGGTGTCAGAGGTTGCCAGTGATAAATTTAGACTACTAAAATGCGTGTAGTAGGGAGGGATGGAAGAAATAAAAGGTAAAAGGTAAAGATAAAGGTGTCCCATAACATATACCTTCCCTGACCCTAAAGAGGGCAGGTACCCATTTACAGCTGGGTGAACTGGGGGAACTGTACTGAAGCCAAGGCACGCAAACGGTCACCCATCCACTGGTAACCACGCTCGACGCTGCTTAACTTGGCTTGGGGAAAGCGAGTGCTCCGACCACTGAGCTATCCCGTCCCTCAGAAAGAAAAGCCGACCACCAAAAAGCTTTTCAATGGTAGCAGCCTGGTAAACAAATGACGTTTTCTTTAGTAGCAGACAATTCATCTGATTAGGAGACAATTTATTGAATGTTATTGTTTTGGACTTAGAAATATTTCAACACGATTTTTCAAGTGAGTCTGATATTAAACGCTTACGAGGAAGAGGAGGAAAGAAATGCTGCCGTTATAGAGAAGAGTGTGCCAGATAATAATGTGCTACACAACACATGCCTGACCTGTGCTACACACACAGGGACTGTCGAGAAATTTGACCTCCCATTGGTTCACGGCATATACGCCTGAAAACTGATATCGTTTGACTGTTTTCTCATTTATACCACACTTTTGCTTTGAAACTGCAATGGCAGAAACGAACAGATATGTCAATAACGAAAATAGCAAGAAGGAAAAGAAAAAAGGTTTCCTCTCTGTCAAGTTTGACAGGTGACAGCAATGGGTACTACCCCCCCCCCCCCCCCCCCCCCCAACACACACATCCATAATTTGTGCTTTCTGTGATGTGATGTGACCCTGTTCCATCACTACAACTGCTTTAGAGACTACCAACTTTAACATTTTGTAGGGTTACGGAAGTTCTGTGTTGTTTCAATTTGTCACACTTGTGTTGTGACACTGGTGACAGTGTGACAGTCATGTACAATAATACACTTCTGTACACTTAACAAACACGTAGTAGCGGACCCAGATGTGAACTGCAGTATAAAGGTCACATGTTGATTAATATGACTTGTTTTCAAAAGAAAAAACAAGAGTTCAACAAAACGTTTGTCTCCTGTAGACATACCATAAAACAACAGGTGCTATGGGGACATTGTGTGACACATCCTTGAAGTACTATTGCACATAACCATTTATAAACACATCAGCTGGGTATGACTTCCTTATTCGACACTAACATGCATGAACTATTGTCAAATCCATGCCAGATTTGCTGTTTTATCGTATATGCCATACTTTTACCTGTGATTGGTGACAAATAAGGTAACAATAACAAGAGATCTGGTGACCAAACACACACACTTGTGCCTAAATGCAAGTACAAAGACATACCTAGCTTGTGACAAAATTTATGCTTGATGGCTTGTCATGCACACATGCAATTGGTTTAGGAGTAAAGTAAGTCATTTAAGGGTACAAAACCTTCAAATAATTCAAAACCTACAGGCAGTTTAGCTCTGTGGGATCCAACAGCAAGAGGGTTAATAAAACCCAGAGCAATTAGGCTACTGACTTAGACATAATTTGTATTTGTTTTGTTCTGTTTGTTGCTTTGCTGCTTGATCTTTTATGTTGTTTGAATAATGTTGCCAAGCCATTCGTGTTCGTTTTGTGACATCATCGGGGTCATACATTTACAGGGAACCCTTCATTGTTAAATTGCCATGAGGTCACCTCCTACAAGGACTTGCTCTACTTCCAGTTAATTTTCGCAGAGTGCAGTAGCAACATTTCTGAACTTACACAGGAAGTGCTGACCACCCACATGATGATGATGATAGCTCAGTGGCTTTTACACAAACTCACCACATGCACAGTGATGTTAGAAGAAACCAAACGTGATGTAAACATGAGACATGAGCAACTACAGCCACTGAATCAGAGATAACGTTCATGTGTTTTACGATGATTTATAACATGAGGGTGTTGAAACAGTACTGCTAATGGATTGGTTATGCATACAGGACACTTTTAGGATCACATATGTGCAGTGGATGAAGCATGAATGGTAGCTCACTCTTCTCAATGAACAAGTAGGAAACTCACTCAGGTTAAGAGATAAGGAGAGTGAGAAAAATGACCATGCCTCTTGTGGCATTCACACCCCTGACCTTCCAGTCCGGAGCCCAAGGTACTGACAGCTGCACCATGGCAGCTGGTGAGACAGTTTGCATTTCTTGCATGGTAGCTAAATACTTCACACTAACTTTTAGTGTGTTTATTGTTTAAGAAAACTGCAAAAAGGCTCTTAATAAATGAAAACGGAAAATGAATCCTACCACACAAATATTCACAAAGGTCAATCACCTGTCCAGCTGCTGTGTGCGTATATCCAGTGTGGTCACAGTTGATGGAAGTGGTATTGTGCAGGATCCACTGTTCCAGTCTGCACTGTGCTGGTATCCTGTGGCAGTGTCACTGTGCTGAATGACGTCATAGTATTCAGGCATCCTTTCTCTGTGTTGATGTGACTCAGGCAGGTTGTGAACATGGTCATCTCCAGTGGATTGACCATACTTTGCAATCAACTCCAGGGCTAGAGAAAACCGCAGCTCACTTTCCTCTGTGGTGATTTCAGCTGGGGTTGTGATGGGGAAGTCTTGGTCAGCTAAAGTTACCTGCAACAGACAAAAATTATGAGAATGAGAGGGAGAGAGAGCGAGTGAGCGAGAGAGAGAGAGTGGGGGGGGGGGGAGAGAAAGCGTTAGAGAGAGAATACAGTTGTAATGTTGCCTTTAAAGTGACCTTTTTAATAATAAATGAGCATTTAGATACAGAAATCATGTGACTCATACAAAGGCAATAAACAAGTGCTAGTAATAACTGCTCCACACACATTTTGTTATATACGTTCTAACAATCAACAAACGTAAAATTCTGCATATGCGATACTTTTCCCAAAATTAAGATATAACATTTCAACGTCAGGCTGGAAAAAAAGAACCTACAAATGAAAAAAATGCATGATTCTCATGAGTTGTTTGTCTAAAGGATAAAGGGATTAATGAATACATGAGTTAGGGTGCTAATGTCAGTACACTGTGTATGTGGCTGTACTGTAGCTGGTGCATGGCTGTGTGATGATGTCTATTGATGACTGCTCCTATTGACTGCTTTACACTGGTTTTGTTCCTTTGCTACAGCTCTGAGGTTTACCAATGCTGATATTTACAAACACTATTTTTTCTGTCCACTAAACTGGTAACTACATTACAACTTTGAAGTTTGTGTATTAATATGATATATGTGTGTATGTGATATTGTTTACTAGTTTAAGTGTTATAGTGACAACGTCTTTGTACATGAAACGTTCTTTGCATATCAAGCAGTAATCCGAAAAAAGTTGGGATATGTCTGAATGTAGAATGAGGTATTAAAAATTAACCATTTATGCAAATTGTTTATCCAGTGTTTACATACAGCCTCACAGGGATTCCCAAGTGTGATAAATGAGACAGGGTGAAGATTCTGGGTGATCCCTGGATATTTGGCAGGTGAACAACCATCAACTCAACATCAACAATAACAACACCAACAACAACACAGCATCAACAACAATTTACCACCAACAACAAAAACAACACCAACATACACAATACCAGTTCCGTAATCTTAACATTCAGGTTTGCCATCCTATGCATTTGAAATCCCCTCAGCACAAAATCAGTGATGATGTCAAGTTCTTTTATATATATATATATATATATATATATATATATATATATATATATACAAAGCACACTGATACACTGCAAAACAATACAATATTACAACGTGCACCTTTACATTCTCACCTCTGTTTGTCCACACAACAGGGAAGAAGGGATGATAACAATAAGGAAAAAGAAGAGACACACGTAGGAGACAGAGACGACAGAGATGGTAAAGAGATGCAGACAGACGAGGTACAAAACAGAAAGATATACCTTTTCCATCTTGCTGTCACAGCATTAACACAGTAACTGACAGTGGACCACACACTGACCTCTCACATCATACTGATCTGTACTCACACATATGTAGAGTTGTGGGTGAATGGATGAATGCTGTTTTATTTGATAGTGAACGAAGTGCACGTGCTACTCGTTCCCGTTTCTGTTAAGCTTTCTGTATCTCTGTCTTTCTGTGTCTGTGTATGTCTCCCTGTCTGTTTCATTTGGTTGTTGTATTTGCTTTTTAGTGTTTTTTTCAAGCATAACAAAATTAACGTTCGTGTGCTTTTTAACATCCAGTCCCCGTTTGTAAGTCTATAAATATTGTCTTCCATTCTCACAGCACAGATTGGCCTACTTTTCCAAAAGTCAGAACAGGTTTTAACGTGTGCTCAAGACGTTCTGCGTACGTTCGCACTCGATATATTGGTTAAGACTTTCATCTGAATGGCTTTTTTCTGTTGAGGTTTGGGTGAGGAGGTGGAGTTGGCACATATATTTAAAGCAGGCATACAAAAAAAAATGGTACAAATAAACACAACATGTTTTCATTCTCGGTTGTGGTTGTTTTTTAAAAAAAAAAGACACAATATACCACAACAGATTCAGTAGAGCGATGTATATTATTATTCAGTGGAAGCACACTGAACCTTAACTGCATGATGGCATCATGAAATAATAATTTTCCACATCTAGACCAGACGCCATGGTGCAGTGGTAACACCTTGGGTGGGCAACTCACTCAGTTTGGCTCCACGACTGAGCTAATACTGTCGTTAGTAGGGGGCTTAGTAGGTGGTGTCCTGCGTGTGTTAGCTCAGAACAGGTACCACTGAACACCACCAAAGTGACACAGCAGCAGTGCAGGGCCCCTTTGGCTGGTGGCCCCACGGCGGCCTGATAGTGATGGGCTCCATGTGGACTTCCGACCCTGAGGATGAGACATAACAAATCTGGGTATGGCTGTGGCGGGGAGATTGGAATGAGCGGAGTGGGAACAGCAGGACAGGGACATCACAGAAGATGAGGCAGCAATTAAATAATAATAATAATAATAATAATAATATGTTTCCACTTGTAGAACATAACTAGTCTTAAGAAATTCCTATGGCTGCTTATATTTCCTGATTATTTTTGAATAAACATGTCAATGAGTCTTAGTTTAAATATGCTTTTTTTTATTTCCCCAAACATCCTGTTGCAACCAAACGATGTTGAATCCAGTTAAACCTAAGATTTCTCTTATTATCGAAACCCAGCACTGTTTTCCGGAGATGTCTAGTTGCAACAGCATTTGTTACGCCTTGTATGGTAACCGTTCACTATATATTTCTAAGAACTTAAATCGGTATCGTATGCAGGAAGTGGAGAGAGAGAAAGAGAGAGAGAGAGAAGAGGAGAGAGAGAGAGAGAGGAGGAGAGAGAGAGAGAGAGAGAGAGAGAGAGAGAGAGAGAGAGAGAGAGAGAGAGAGAGAGAGCGAGAGAGAGTAAGAGAGAGAGAGAGAGAGAGAGAGAGAGAGAGAGAGAGAGAGAGAGAGAGGAGAGGAGAGAGATGAGAGAGAGAGAGAGAGAGAGAGAGAGAGAGATCCCCATCCTCGTTACTCCTTCCAAAGTTAACATATTTTTTGATTATTTGTAAACGATGGATTACCCTCCATGAAGGTAGTTGCATTCCAGTCAGTTTCCAACTACGTGTGTAAGCACCTGCACCTGCGCACATGCACCTATGTTTACCTAGCTGTATGGACAGGTATATAAATGTATTTCATTGATGTTTGAATTGAAATTGTAAATAAGTGGTACAATCAGTTTGTCTGAGTCTGTGATATTGATATGTGTTTTTTTATGTGGAAACGTTTACTTGTTGATTGGTTTTGCTACGTGTATAACCCCTATGAGACTCCCCTCTTGTTCCATTTTATTTTTGTCCCCGTTCCAACAACTCTCAAAACTACAATAGTTACACCTCTACTCAAAAACCACGACCTCAATCCTAACACTCTGAAGAATTAAAGACTTGTATCCATCCTATCTTTCATCTGTAAAGTCCTTGAAAAAGTTGTTCTGATACAACTCAACAGCCATCTTCATTCAAAAAGTCTCATTCCCCTTTACAGTCTGCCTATCGCACCAACCACAACACCCAAAAACCCTAGTTCACACCTTACACGCTTCTACATGCGTTTCAGGGAAAGTCTTCATTCTTACTATTCCTGACTTATCTTTAGCCTTGGCCTCTATTGACCCCACAGCAAAAAAGATTCAATCAAAGCCTGCCAAACTGGAATGTGACGCTCCACAGGGACCAGTTCTCGGCCCTGTTCTTTTCGCTCTCTACACTGCTCTTCTTTCACACATAATAAATCGTCATCATATCAATTATCATTTTATGCAGATGACTCTCAAATTCTTAGCAGTGATACTCCTGAAAATCTGCCTTCTCTTTTGAATAATATGCCCTACTGCCTTCAAAATATCCCAAACTTGATGATACAGAACAAGTTACAGCTAAATGCAGATAAAACCGAAGCCATGCCAAATTCTGACTACATTACTCCCATCTTGCGATCTGTCCACTGGTTGCCTGTGCCACAGAGAGTAAACTATAAGATCAGTACCCTCTATTACAAATGCTTCCATAAAACAATACCTTCCTACCTCTGTGGATGTCTTCACCTGTACACTTCTTCTCGTTCCCTCCGCTCTACTGCAGATACCTTGTGCTTAAGAATACCTAGATTCAACCAGTCCACCTTTGGACTTCGCTTTTTCTCTGTTTCTGATCCATCGATCTGGAATGACCTCCCGCTTTCCCTTTTGCCAAAAGCCTTCTTATGACGTCTTTAAATCCGGATTCAAGACACATTTATTTCAGATTCTCCCCTTTTGTTCCATTTTATTTTTGTCCTGCCCTCAACAGCCAAAACCCCAGCACGTGTGTGTGTGTGTGTGTGTGTGTGTGTGTGTGCGTGCATGCGTGCGTGGTTGCGTGTGTGTGTGTGCGCGCGCGCGCGCGCGTGTGTGTGTGTGTGTGTGTGTGTGTGTGGTGTGTGTGTGTGTGTGTGTGTGGTGTGTGTGTGTGTGTGTGTGTGTTGTGTGGTGTGCATGTGTGCGTGCCAGTGAGCGTGTGTCTATACATTTGACTTTATTAAAAAATAACCTGTTTATTGTAACTGGCTGCATGGGAATGAGCAGGATGAACGAAAGCGCTTTGAATTTTGTAGGCAAGATATAGTGCTGTATAGATTCCATTTATTATTGTTATTATTTAATATCTGTTATTATTATTTTTTATTAGTGCTAGTATTATTTTTATTAGTATTATTCTTATTAGTATTATTGTAATTGTTACTATGGATTCATTGGTGTGCTTGTTTTTAGATAATATGGTTGCGAACTCTTAAGCTTATTTTTTCATTGTGTGTGTGTTGTGTGTGTGTGTGTGTGTGTGTGTGGTGTGTGTGTGTGTGTGTGTGTGTGTGTGTGTGTGCACGCGCGCATGTGTCTGAGTGCGTGCGTGCGCGCATGCGCGCATGTGTGTATGTGGTGTTTGTCCGCGCGCATGCGTTTGTGTGTGTGTGTGTGTGTGGTGTGTGTGTGTGTGTGTGGTGTGTGTTTGGGGTGTGTGTGTGTGCATGTTTTATTTTTACAAAAATCCACCACCCAATCCATATTCTCTCTCTCTCTCTCTCCTCTCTCTCTCTCTCTCTCTCTCTCTCTCTCTCTCTCTCTCTCCCCTTTCTCTCTCTCTCTCTCCCCTCTTTTCAATTTTCCTCGCAAGGTTGCAGCCACCCACATAGGTCAGCAGATCTGGAGGTCATTAGGGTATGCCGTGTGTAGTTCCCACGAGTTTACAAATAATTATTAGCGCACGTAAAAGAACCCAGGGCACAAGATAGTTCCCCCTGGTAAAGTTATGTAGGCAAGGTCCGAAGGAGGAACAAAAACAGTTGCAGACAGGAAAAGGAAAAGCAAATAGTGGATGACTTTCTCTTGTGACGAGACTCTCTTCCAGGGAAAGTAGCCCGAATTGCAAGTAGAGAAATCTGCCCTGACTAAAAGAGGAATAAAAAAAAAAAAACCCAAAAACATAAACATCCCATCACATTTCACACCTTCGTACAGTCACATAAAAACAACAAAACCCATCTTTCATATAGAAACCTTTTATTTAAAAAAGAGCAGGAAAGGGAAAACAACCAAACTCTCTTTGACACTGATTAAAGATATATGGGAAATTTTAATACACGGGGTTTATACAAGCATAACTTCTAGAACCATCAGTATTAAACGTCGGCAAACACTATCCACAAATTTAAATATAAAAAACTGCAGACATTCCACTTATTTCAGAGCCATCATCGTAAACTACGTTAAACCTAAAACAACTAGTCCTAATGTAATAGACACTTTGAAAATATTATAAAGTTCATACGAACACATATATCTACTGCTATGAATAATAAGTTTCTGAACATTATTTTTAATGATTACAGTTTTTATGCCAGCATAAAAGTAAAAAGCATGAATTTGTATTTTTGCCAAGGATGTATGACATAGTTACTATATACAAATTACCACCCTTAAACTATGTAAAATGGAATATTAAAACTTGCACAACAACAAATCACATCAAGGTAATGAGCTGAGGAAATGTGCTTTTAGACTTCAAATTTATATAATTTAATAACTTGTAGTGTTCAGCTTCAGTACATATTATTAGGAAAATTGATTTTAAAAAGACACAACATACAACGAAACAGAATGACATATACAAAGGTTCAGTAGACAAAGGGTCTTGCTCAGCTGGTTTCACTTACATCCACAGAAATTCAAATGTGGAAATGACCAGGGATCACAGAAAGTAGGCACATGAAAACTTGCTCTCTTACTTTATGTTGAAATATTGATTAAAGATGAATGTGTTATGTGCTGTGTAATAGGTTGCCATATGTTGTAATGTCTGAGAAAAAGATAATAATACATTTAGCTGTCATTACTGTGTGTTTCTTGTGTCCAGTGTGGTTTTTGCATGTGTCTAACTGAACTGAATATTCCACTTTGTGATGTTTTGATATTATGTACACAGTGACCTATCTCTGCCTGGATTAGCCTGTGTCAGTTCATTGGATTTTGGGAAGACCCTCATCCATAGTGTGGACATTACTGTGGTCCCTGTTTTGTGTGAACCAGCGTGTGTTTTCTTAAACTTCTCTTTTGGGTGAACTTTTTCCACAGATATTACATGTGTATGGCTTTTCTCCTGTGTGGGTTCTAATGTGGCGAGTTAAATCAGGTTTATTGGCAAATGCTTTATTACAATGTGTGCACTTGTGTGGCTTTTGTCCTGTGTGGGTTCTAATGTGGATCGGTGGTCTAGAGGTAAACGCGCCTGTCTAGAAAGCGAAAAGCCCGGGTCTGAATTGTGCCTTCGTAACCCCGGTTTGGACCGGAAATTATTTCCCCCATCATTAGCCCATGATTTGGTGGTCTGGCGCTAGTCTTTCGGATGAGACGATAAACCGAGGTCCCGTGTGTACAATAAATATTTACCACGTAAAAAAAACCCACGGAACAAAAGAGTTTTCCCGGCAAAAATTTTTAGAAAAAAGCCACTCTGATTTGGGAAACAAATACAGCTGCAGAAACAAAAAAGAAAAAAAAAAGGGTGAAAGGGTGGCGCAGCGCTAAGTGGCGACGCTTCTCCCGCTCCCGGGGAGAGCAAGCCCGAATTTCACGGGAGAAAATCTGCCATGACTTAAAGTGGTAAAAGAAAATAAATCTGAGCGCTTTGATTTGTTGCTTACAAGATCAGCGCTATATAAATCCTACATTATATTATTATTATAATGTGCTATTAAATCAGATTTAGTGGTAAATGTCTTATCACAATGTGTGCACTGTATGGCTTTTCTCCTGTTTTGGGGTTTTAATGTGGTTTGTTAAAAACACGCTTCGTCTAAACATCTTATCGCAAAGTGTGCACTTGTTTTCGCTTTTTCTTGTGGGTTCGATTTTCTTTTTAGTGTGTATAATAAGTGTTATGCCCTTCCACAAATGTGAACACCTGTATGGTTTTTCTCCTGTGTGTGTTCGAAGATGGTAAGTCAAGTGACATTTTTTGAATAAATCACTCTTGCAAAACGTACATTTGTATGGTCTTTCTCCCGTGTGGATTCGCATATGTGTGTTTAAAATGTTCTTATACTTGAATGCTTGTCACATTCTGAAACTTGAACGGCCTTTCCTCCATGTGGACTTGAAGGTGCTCTCCAAGAATGCTTTTTGTACCAAACGTTTTCGACAGTGTTCAAAGGGAAGTTTTGACCCTGGTACAATCAGTCTTTCCCCTTTGAAGAAGTCTGGGGAAAACCCGGGTTTTGCCCCACACTCCGTTTTAACCTTCCTAAATATCGGTAAAAAGGGTTTTAAATTTCCTCTTTTAAATGCGGTGCAGTCTTTTTGGGCCCCTTTCTTGTTTTTATCTTTACATTCTATTGTTTCAAAGATCCCCCATTTGGGTTTTTGGATTGATTATTGCTTCATAAAGTGGTGTAAGCTTCGCCAGTCCTCTTTCTGTATTTTCCTTTCTGTCCGGGAAAACCCCTCCCTTTTTTACTATTGCTTGTACTCGGTAAGGTTTTGGTTTTCCTCTGTAGACTGTCTGGGGCTGTGTAAATGTATTTTCACGGGGTTTTTCCAAAGTAAAGACTTAAAGGGGTTTTTTGCATTTGATGATTCCCCCGTTCTGTCAAAATAAGTATCCTTGTGAAGCTTTTTTTTCCACAGGTTGACCTTTTGATGGCTTTTTTCCGTGTGAATTGAAAACATCTTTACATTATGTTTTTCCGTCAGTTTTTACACTATTATACAAAAGTGTTTCTTTTGAAGCTTGTGCTTTACCATGGACTGTTTTCCAGCAGTGTCTTGTTAGGGCTTTCCCCTGCAGGAATTTTTGTTACCCCATTCTACCGTCTGAAGTCTGACTGGATGAGTACACTGTTCCAAAAAATATGACTCCGACCCCATGGCTAAAAAGAGCTGGGGATTTGAAAATAACAATAAAATCTTCACCACATTCGAGGATGGTATTTTTTGGTTTTATTTGGATTGTCCCTTTTCATTTTTTTTCAGTTCTGTCCACCGTCCTTTGTGAGTAATAAATCAGTTCTTTTTTGTCAAAATTCTTTTTCGTTTTGATGAGTGTGTAAAAATCTGTTTATATTGTTTATGCAATCTTCAACACCAAACCCCTTCTATAAAAACCCTTTGGAACAGGGGTTTTTTAAGATGCCAGGGGAAAAATCAGGTCAGAGGTTCCCCTGCCCGTAACCAGCCCGGTACCCCTGTGACTGTGGGGAGTCAACCAACCCAAAAAATTCACGCCCGGAGAGGGAAAAGGCGCCGCAGCTACTTTTGCCCAAGCAAAAGCTTTTGGGCAAAAAAAAAAAAATTGGGGTGGCGCCCCCCGGGTCAAAAACGACCGCGCCTTCCGTTGCCACCGGGCGGAGCGCCAAATTGCCTTGGTGGAACCCCCAAAACAAAAACAGAGGAAGGGGCAAAATCACCATCGCAACGTGGAACGTCAGAAGGCTGGCCCAAAAACAAACTCCAAAAATGATATACAGCTGACGGTACACCTGTCGGTTTTGGGTTTTGTGAGATCGAGGAAAGAGCAGGGAACACCCTACTGCGAGGGGATATGCCCCATAGCGGGACAGGAAAACAATGGCGTAGGCATCTTGTCAACAAAAACATCAAGAACTCGGTAAAGGTAAAACCCCTAAACACCGGCTTAGGCACCCCCTCGGGAGCCCATCAACATCACAGGATTTAACCTACGCACCAAAAACGGATCACATGATAATGAAGGAATTAACAACCCAAAACGGGGTCATCATAAGAGAACAAGAAAGACATTTGATCATCCAGGGGGCTGGAACGCCAAAGGGGGCGGGACCACTGAAAAATGGACAAAATTTTTGCGGTCCCCCCTGTAATGCAATCACCAAAAGCGAGACTCCCACACTGGAAATTTTCCAACAACGACCGGGGCTCGCCAATACCCCTTTGGGGAACACAAGGGATCCCGACGCGCATGGCATCACCCAAGGGGTCCCTCACAAAAAAATTGAAAATCCTTGCAGAAAAAGGTTTCGATCTGGGTCAACGGCCAAACGAGGAAATTCCCCGGTCAGAAGGGCAGCGATCAGACCTCGTCTCCTGAACTTTAGTCCCATTGAAGAAACCATAAGACAAAGAACACCAA
>CM054168.1:24577091-24599591 GCA_028751875.1 Rapana venosa | reverse complement strand
CACAGCTCACCCCACATCACACCACCTCACCTACACCACCTCACCCCCCAAGTCCTTTGGATGAGACTATAAACCGAGGCCCCGTGTCCGAACGCACGCAAAACATCTTGCGCACTCGTTAAAATCCTGTTCCGCTGTTCGTAAGAGTAGGCCATTGTATGCCCGTGGGAACGGATGACAAAATTTACAAAACCTGCATACACACGGGGACTAGATGTGAAAAAAGCACATTAGTGCGTATTCCATTATCCTTGATATAAAAGAATAAAATAAAATTTAAAAATAAAACAAAACCTCCTTCTAACCTACCTCACCCCACACCTACCTGCTCATGTCTGCATCTTCAATGGGAGGCAGCGGTTTGTGAAGACACCCGACATCATCCGAGCCGTCAGAGTCTGTGGCGCTGGCCTCCGGCGGATGGGGGTGGTGGTGGTGGTGGTGCAGGGGAGGGGGGTGGGGGCCCAGCAGGTGAACGCTTCGTGCTTGTTTGGCGGGCTGTTTTTGAACTATCGTGTCTGAAACAGGAGAGCAGAGGGCTGCTTGAGAGTGGAGGAAGCTGGTTTGCAAAATCTTCAGTGGTGCCCCCCTCTATGGTCTACGGGATTAGTGGATAGGTGAGGAAGGTCTGGAACTGTCAGTCTTCTTCTCTACTTCGATAAAAGAGAAGGAGGAGGAGGAGGAGGATGATGATGATGATGATGATGATGATGACGACGATGACGACAATGATGACGACGATGATGACGACGACAATTATGACGATGATTGTGATGACGAGGACTGTGACGACGACGCTGATGATGATGGTGGTGACGATGATGATGATGACGACGACGACGACGACGACGACAATGATGATGATAATCATGATGATGACACTGATAGAGGTGATGATGATGATGATGACGACGACAATGATGATGATGATAATCATCATAATGATACTGATAGAGATGATGATGATGACGACGACAATGATGATAATCATCATAATGATACTGATAGAGATGATGGTGACGACGACGACAATGATGATGATGATAATTTTATTGTAATGGTAGAGAAAGGAAGACGTAAGACTGTAATTATCAAGGGAGAATAGAACCTGTCAATACTGCAACAGCATAGAAGACGAGTTTCATTCACTTACTGGATGAGTGCATGTTCTATACGGAACACAGAGAACACTTACTGACTCACAACTCTTCATGCTGATGTAAGAGAATATATGCATGATATATATATATATATTTCTTTTCTTTTATTCTTTTATATTGAGGATAATGGAATAAGCATTTATGTGCTTTTTAAAAAACCACATCCAGTCCCCCCGTGTGTATGTGGTTTTGTAAATTCTGTCATCTGTTCCCACCGGCACACAATGGCCTACAGATCAACAGGCCTATAGACAAATCAAGCAATATAATTGTAGCTTATAATCATCAAGCTGAAATAACTAATTACGTTTGTACATGTTTGAAAAAAAGAAAACGATTAAGATAAGATAGACCGCAAGATGGTCTTTTCTTACACATCATTTTCAGAACCGCTGACCAGTAAATAATACGTTTTCAGACACACTGACCAGTAAATAATACGTTTTCAGCGTGTGCTGAGCAGTGAATAATACGTTTTCAGACACGCTGACCAGTAAATAATACGTTTTCAGACACGCTGACCAGTAAATAATACGTGTTCAGACACACTGACCAGTAAATAATACGTTTTCAGCGTGTGCTGAGCAGTGAATAATACGTTTTCAGACACGCTGGTTAGTGAATAATACGTTTTCAGACACGCTCAGCAGCGAATAATACGTTTTCAGACACGCTCAGCAGCGAACAATACGTTTTCAGACACGCCGAGCTGTGAATAATGCGTTTTCAGACACGTTGACCAGTGAAGAATACGTTTTCAGACACGCTGACCAGTGAATAATACGTTTTCAGACACGCTGACCAGTGAATAATACGTGTTCAGACACGTTGACCAGTGAATAATACGTGGTATTGAATTACGAAGAGTTTACTTTGTCGTGTCAAAGAAGTGGATGCGACTTTCACAGCTATGACCAATTTCTGATTCTGTTTCTTTTTTCCACCGTTCCTCAGGTAGAGCTCCGAGGTTCACCAATGGTCAGATTCACGCGTATGCGACCGTTGACCTCCTTCCAAGCACCGCCATGTAGGTAGCCGCATTCCGACTTCTGGTTTCTTGCTTCACATCCGCCACATACCCCACCCCCCTTCCCACACATACTCTCTCACACACACACACACACACACACACACTCACACATACACACACATACCACACACGCACGCACACACACACACAGACACACACATTCACACACACACACTCTTACATACACACACGCACACTTACACACACACACACACATTACACACTCACTTACACACACACACACACACACACACACACACACACACACACACACACACACACACACAAATATATCCGAGGTGAGTTGTTTTCATCACCGAAGCAAGACGTGTTTTGGGGGAGCTCTGCAGATGAACTGCATTAATCATTCCATACATCTGGAGTTGATTCAGTAAGATCTTCAAACTTAGTGGAAGAGACAGCGTATGCCATTGCCGATCAGTTACCAGGTATGTTTTCCGGCCATTTGTGGCCATTTTTTACTGGACTTTCCTCCGCTTCTTGGCAAAAGACGTGCACGGCAGACAAGTTTCCATGCAGTTACAGAGTCGTGTCAGCGTGTGAGTCAGCGGGAAAAGTGGCGGTGGTGCTGGTGTTCCTTGTTGCCTTCCTGCTGCAATGCGGCGACGTGGAGACGAACCCCGGCCCTACTGACAGGCGATGATGGAAGCAAACCACTCTGACATGGCCACGCCAGCCATTCCCTCCAGCTGCTGGGAGTGAGACAAGCGCCACAGAAACTTCAGTTGCCGAAGTCATCAAAATTTCATTTCATTTCATTTCATACCACTTTAAGTCACGGCAGATTTCTCTCCGTGAAATTCGGGCTGCTCTCCCCGGAGAGAGCGCGTCGCCACAAGAGCAGCGCCACCCTTTTTTTCTTCTTTTTCCTGTCTGCAACTGTATTTGTTTCCCTATCAGAGTGGCATTTTTCTACAAAATTTTGCCAGGGACAGCTCTCTTGTTGCCGTGGGTTCTTTTACGTGCGTTAAATAATTTTGTGTAACACACGGGACCTCGGTTTATCGTCTCATCCGAAAGACTAGCGCCCAGACCACCACTCATGGTCTAATGGATGGGGGAAAAGTTTAGGGTCCAAACGGATACAAACCACCGCACAGGTCCGACTCGGACTTTTCGTTTTCTAGACAGGCGCGTTACCTCTAGACCACCGATCCATCAAAAATGCTGACGGCGATGGACAAGAAGATTGAACATCTACAATCTACGATGGACAAGAAGATTGAACATCTACAATCTACGATGGAGGAACAGAACGAGAAATTCCACACGGACATGGCGGACGTTCTGAAAGAAAACACAGATCTGAGGGAAAGAATGGACAAGGTGGAGAGCAGAGTAGACGACTTAGAAGGAAGAAGCCGACGTAACACTCTGATCTTTCGTGGAATTCCCCCCTCCCCCCAGGGACAAAGAGAACTGTGTTGAGGAGGCAGTGGAGGCGGTGCTGAAGGACGTCAGGGGAATGACAGAAGACGTGGAGAGGGAATGACAGAAGACGTGGAGAGGGGAATGACAGAAGACGTGTAGAGGGAATGACGGAAGACCTTGGAGAGGGGAATGACAGAAGACGTGGAGAGGGGAATGACAGAAGACGTGGAGAGGGGAATGACAGAAGACGTGGAGAGGGGAATGACAGAAGACGTGGAGAGGGGAATGACAGAAGACGTGGAGAGGGGGATGACAGAAGACGTGGAGAGGGGAATGACAGAAGACGTGGAGAGGGGAATGACAGAAGACGTGGAGACTGAACGCGCACATGACTTCAGGGAGGAGGGCAGTCCCCGCGTCCCGTCATCGCCTGTTTCAGCAAGTTCAAGGACGGGGAACGCATCCTGGCTAACCGCCAGATCCTGAGGGAAAAGAAGTCGTCCATCTTCGTCAGCGAGGACTTCACTCCTCCTCGTGTGAGGGACCAGCACTGACAGCTGCTATACCGTTCCTGAAGAAAGCCAGGGCAGAAGAGGACAGGGCTTTGCTGCGCTGTGACAGCCTGGTCAAGGAGGGACAGGTCCACGTCTAGGACACGGCCACCCAGGACCTGGTGCAGGGAGGGAGGGAGCTGAGGGTCAGGCCGACCCCTCTTCAGGCTGCCTGCAGGAATGACGCTCCCTTCACACCTTCACTCAGCCACACTGAGGGCACTGGTCAGCGCCTGGGCTTTATCACAGTTCTTGATCAAACCACTGACGCTGGGGGCAACAGCAAAGTGAGAGGCTGTTTGTATGATCAGTGGCTTTCTTTCCCACTCATGGAATTATTCCACTTTACAGCTTGGTCTTTAGTGATCGACTATGACTCTCTGACTAGGAGGCTTGACTTGCACAGTCCTTATGTGCTGCAGCCCTGGGGGCTGGTTGGCCTTTGGAGAACATCTCCAACGCTGACTGTCCTTATGCCAACTTGGCCGAGAGAGTGGGGATGTACTGTGGGCAAGGCATCTCAACTATAATCAAATTTCTGCCCAATTTCCGAAACAGCAGCTGCCTCCTCTGCTGTTTTGGAGGTCATCGTCAAAAACGACGGACTAACATACAAGGGGACTGAGGACAGTGTCACAGGCAAGGCGACAGATTGCATGAAAACACATGTTTCCTATGATACTTTACAGGAACAGAATGTTGTAGATACAACAGAAACCAACATATTTACTGACGACAACAGCGTAACAACTGACGAAACGACAGCAGACAGAACGATACCAGACTTGAACTATTCTGCTGAACAAACTGAACACTAAATGTGAATAGACGTTAAACTGAAGATATCAAACTGAACAGGGCAATACGACAAATGAAGAGTCAAATCACACAACACACACACGCACCACACCACACACACACACACACACACACACACACACACACACACACATACACACACACACACATACACACAACACACACACACTAAACACACAACACATACACAACACACACACATACACACACACACATACACACACACATTACACACACACATACACACACACATACACACACACACACACTCACAAACGCACACGCACACACACACACACACACACAAACAAACAAACAAACAAACAAACAAACAAACAAACAAACAGAATTCTGAATGTGAAACCCCTGTGTTCGAAATTATGACCTGGAGCATTCAAGGACTTGTTAACAAACTGAAAAGTACCTCGTGGAAATCTTTCTGTGCAAGATTGAAAGTGTTCGCATTTTCAGAGATTTGGTCCTGCAAACAAAGCGACATTGAACAAGCCTTTCCGGATTACACAGTGTTTTCTTCTCACCGTACACAGAGACTGAAGGGTGGGGTAGTGGTGTGTGTTCACAAACGTATAGCATCATGTGTGTCTCGGTAACTCACTTCTGCTGAGGATGCTGTTTTCCTGAAGTTAGGTAAGTCCGTTTTCAATTGTTCATGTGACATTCTTGCTGGGTTTGTTTATGTCGCCCCTGAACGATCTGTTCTTTATGGTGAAGACAATCTTGACGGTATCGATACACTGGAAAACTCTTTGACTCAAATCCTGCAACTTTACCCCGATTTACCCTGGATTTTATGTAGCGACTTTAATGCCAGAACCTCTGATTTCCCTGATGTTGTTATTACTGATAAAGATGCACAGATCCCTTTGTTTCAAGATTTAGATGATTTGATTTCAGAGGGCCCACAAAATATCAGAAAATCAAAAGATAACGTCATAAATAATTTTACAGGAAATCTCATTGAGCTCTGCAAAGAATTTGGCTTATGTATTGTAAATGGTAGAACTAAGAGTGATAGTGAAGGGTAGATTACCTGTACAGCTAACAGAGGGAAAAGTATAGTAGACTATTTTATCTGTTCAATGTCACTGTATCAATATATTACAGACATGTGTGTTGCTGACAGATCAGAATCTGACCATTTCCCCATCATTCTTTCTTACCCCTCTCACTTGACTCAGGCTGAAGGTGAAAAAAAAAGGATGACATTATTTTAGAAGAAAATACAACGGTTTTGTGGAAAGAAAATTATGCCGAGTCATTCAATGACTACTGTCAAGAGAACTCCCACAAGGAATTTGACAAATTGACATCAGCATTAGTAAACAGCAGTGAGGAAGCCTGTCACTGTTTTATTTCCTCCCTTCCTTCCTTCACAGTGCAGCAGACAACATGAAGCTGGGGCAGAGACAGCGTGAAGCACGTGCGCAGCCACAGTGGTGGGATGCAGAATGCAGCATGCAAAACAAAGAGAAATACAGGCACTTGAATTTTTTTTGTTGAATTTTTTATTTATACCACTTTTAAGTCACGGCAGATTTCTCTGCGTGAAATTCGGGCTGCTCTCCCTGGGAATAGCGCGTCGCCACAAGAGAAGCGCCACCCACTTTTTTTCTTCTTTTTCTTGTCTGCAACTGTTGTTCCCCCGTCAGAGTGGCTTTTTTCTACAGAATTTTGCCAAGGACAACTCTCTTGTTGCCGTGGGTTCTTTAACGAGCGCTAAATAATTATGTGTAACACACGGGACCTCGGTTTATCGTTTCATCCGAAAGATTAGCGCCCAGACCACCACTCATGGTTTAATAGATGGGGAAAAAGTTTCGGGACCAAACGGGATTCGAACCACCGCACACTTCCGACCCGGACTTTTCGCTTTCTAGACAGGCGCATTACCTCTAGACCACCAATACTCAAACAGGCAAGATGATTTAAACAATTACATTGACAGCAAAAAAGAACTTTATTTATTTATTTATTCTTTTATATCGAGGATAATGGAATAAGCACTCATGTGCTTTTTTACATCTAGTCCCCGTGTGTATGCCGTTTTGTAAATTTTGTCATGTGTTCCCACCGGCACACAATGGCCTACTCTTTTGAAAAGCGGAACTTGAAAATATAAGCAATGAATCATGTTTGGATCTACTCTGAACTGGTCACGCTGTGTCAACAACTTATCTGGCAAAGCTCTCAGAGCAGTTGCAGGGATTAAAAGATTGTATTTCAGGCTAAAAATATATATCTGCCTGTCACCACCGTATTTAGAATTTTTGACACCAAAGTCAAACCAATTCTGTTGTACGTTCAGAGATTTGGGGATATAGTAGAGTTGACAACACTGAAAAGGTGCATATCAAGATTTATAAACTGAGTTTAGGTGTTGGCAGAGATGTAAAGAATAGCATTGCTTTGGGTGAATGTGGTAGATACCCGATATACATTGATACTTTTACACAACTGTTTAAATATTGGACCAGACTTCTTGCCATGCCTGAGAAAAGATATCCCAAGCAGTGTTACTTCATGTTGCTCAAGCATGATCAGATGAGCAGAAGAAACTGGGTAACTCACGTAAGATCTTTGTTGTGTTCAAATGGTTTTGGATATGTCTGGGAAACGCAAGATACTGGAGATGTTTCTTTGTTTATCAGAACTTTCAAAACCATACTTTCGGACATATATCGCCAGAACTGGCATGGCTCATTGATGTCTTGCCCTGATTATTTGATTTACCATCCTGATATATATAGAGCAATTTATGTAGGACTTTTGGTTTCCTCTGAACACCATCGTATACTTTGCTTATTAAGAAGTAATACACTGCCACTGAAAGGCATTCCACGTTATAAGAAAACACCTGTAAATCCTTACTGTGTGCAGTGTGAGGGATCTGTCTTGAAGATTTATGTCATTTTTTGCTCATATGCCCAAAATATGCAGCTTTGCGTAAACGTTATATCCCCTTTTATTATCACAGGTTTCCATCAGGCTTTAAGGTTCAGATGCTGTGTTCAAATCCTTCTGAGAAACTGTGAACCTGGCAGTTTATGTAACTAAATGTCTAAAGATCAGAAACGTGTAGCTCTTTCCATGCCTGCAACAAAGACTATGTGCTTATTATATTATATCACCTCGACTGCTCCATGGTTGCTTTTTCATATTGTGTTCATATAGGTCTCATGGCCTGTAAAAACTAAATAAATGTGATTGATTGATTGGTTGAATGATTGATTGACAAATACACCCCCTCCCCCCCCCCCCACCACACACAAACAACCACCTCCCCCCAATAAAAACACACACACACACACACTTAACCCTCCTCACCCAAAAAACCAACAAAATAAAGACAAACACACACACACAAACACACAAACACACACACAAACAAACACACCCACACACACACACACCTCACACACACACACACACACACACACACACACACACGCACGCACACATACACCCCTCTCTACACACACCCCCCCACCCACCTCTCACCCCAACCTCACCCCCCACACCAAAACCACCCCCCAGCCCATCCACCAATCACCACCACCTCCCCCTCACCACCACCTTCCACCACCCCTCCTCTACCACCCCCACTCCATCGCCCCACCACCACCCCCACCACTACCACAACCACCTCCAACACACCACCACCACCACCCCACACCCACCACCTCCATTTCCCACCCCACCCCACCTCCACCCACCACCACCACCACACACACACCCACAACAACCACCCCACACCACCCCCACCACACCCACCCCACTACCACCCCCCACACCCCAACCCCCACCCCCACCACCACCCCTCCCCCCACCTCCACCCCCACACCTCCACCCCCTACCTCCCCCACCTCCACCCCTCCCCCACCACCACAACCACCCCACCACCCCCCCCCCCACCACCCACCACCACCACACCACCACCATCCCTTGACACACTCTCTCACCAGCGTGGGTGTAGTGGTACGCGCGAGACTGTGGAGGAGGAAGTCCTGAGCGCGACCCCTCTGTCTCCTGCCCCTCCTCCTCCTTCCGCCCCACGTCATCTTCTGGCGACGAGCCGCTGGCCGAGGTTGTTGGTCTGGGGGCGCAGGGGGTGGGGGAAGAGGTGGGTGGGTTAGGGGGCCGTAGCTTCCGAAGTCTTCACAACTCTGCACGACCAGAGAACAAATGAGAAGGGGAGGAGAGAGAGAGGAGAGAGGAGAGAGACATGACTTGACAATGACTATGACAACGTTTTGTGATAGCGTCAATGCCCATTCACAAGGAACAGTGGGTGGGGGATCTGGGCACAAAACACAGAATCAACGAAAGCATAATTAATTAATGACAGCCAAACAGTCTTCATGACATGGATTCCATATCATTGTTCTATATACATTATGTCATTCATCGGACCACAGTTTCTTCATGTTGTTAAGTCAGTCCGGAAGTGTACAACACATAATCAAGAAACATCTTTGTAAACATTCCTTCAACACAGCAGTGGTCCTAGCAGTGCACTGTCTCATGTCACGGTCATGAAGTGGACATCTTCAGCTTTCCGTCATTTGCTGCAACCTTTCCATATATCTGCCAGTGTAACAGTCTCTTCCATTTCGCAGCTTTCATCCCCATCTTCCACATACCTTGCACACTCAGCTCCTGTTACATTCTCTGCACACTCTTCTCACTCTCATTCTCCCACACCCTTCCCCACTCTCACCTTCTACACCCTCTCCCTCACTCTCCCTCTCTGACGCACTTCTCTGTTATTTTCTGCACGCATCGCATCCCTACCTTTCTTCACGTGCTTTTCGTGATTTTCCACACCTCCTTCCCCATTTCACAATCGTCCTGTTCATTTCCTTGTTATCATGGACACAATCATCGATTGCATTATTGTAACTACAACCACACTCTTTTTGCTACAGTCACAATTTCACACATGATTCATTTCTTGCATTTTTGTCAATGAAATTGTCACTGTCTGTCTGTCAGTGTCATCAGTATCATGTCATACATTGTTCATCCTGACGTATCTTGAAGAGGGAGGGCAGTGGGTGTCATACACAAACATGTCTGTAGCAGTGTTGTTGTCAGAATGGCCTGTAGCATAACACAACTAGCAGGGTGGGTAGAAACAAACCCGAGGGGATGAAACTTGTTCATTCACTTTCTTCTCCTTGTTTTTTCTATACCTAATTAATAATTAGTAATATTCTTACTGCTCTTATTTTATCTCTATTCACCTGAGATGGACACTTTTTGCGATACATTGCCTGTTGAACTGGAGTAACAGGGGAATGGCTGGCAGTGTTACTTGTCAAGCGAATCACAACAACAGTTTGATGTTCTCGCCCATCCACTTTGAAAGAAGACACCGTCTGTTCATGCAACACTGCGTTCAACATGCACTCCAAGGTTGCAGGGAGGCCCACAACTGGCATTTTGAGCAAGAATTGTTGAAGAAAAGGAAAAACTTACTCAGAGCTGGAGAGAAAGCGTCTTGCTGGCAGCCAAGCAAGGGAAGCCACTCCGTGAGAGAGAGAGAGTGTGAGTGTGTGTAAGAGAGAGAGAGGGAGTGAGGGAGAGAGAGAGAGAGGGGGGGGGAGTGAGAGAGAGATAGAGGAGGGAGTGAGAAAAGACAGGGAATGAGTGAGAGAGAGAGAGTTGGAGAGAGAGAATGAGAGAGAGAATGAATGACCATTTTTTTTGAATGAACATTTTTTATGTTGGAAAGAGTAAGCACAATGTGGCTTTTTGCCATCAGACCTCAGTCCAGAAGGTAAATCATCAACCAAGAGAGAGGAGGGAGAGAGAGAGAGAGAGAGAGATGGGAGAGAGGGAGAGAGGGGAGAGAGAGGGAGAGGAGAGAGAGAGAGGGATGAGAGAGAGAGAGAGAGGAGAGAGAGAGGGAGAGAGGGAGAGAGAGAGAGAGAAGAAGAGAGGGATGAGAGAGGGGAGAGAGAGAGAGAGAGGGAGGAGGAGAGGAGAGAGGGAGAGAGAGAGAGGTGAGAGGAGGAGAGAGAGAGAGAGGATGAGGGAGAGAGAGAGAGAGGGAGAGGGAGAGATGAGAGAGAGAGAGGAGAGAGAGGGAGAGAGAGAGAGAGAGAGAGAGGAGAGAGAGGGAGAGAGAGAGAGGAGATGGGGAGGTGGAGAGAGAGAGAGGGAGGGAGAGGAGAGGATGAGAGAGGGAGAGAGAGGAGAGAGAGGGAGAGAGGAGAGAAGGAGAGAGAGAGAGGAGAGAAGAGAGAGAGAGAGGGAGAGAGAGAGAGGGTGAGAGAGGAGAGAGAGGGAGAGACGAGAGAGAGAGAGAGTGGAGGGAGGGAGAGAGAGAGAGAGAGATAGAGGAGAGAGAGGGAGAGTAGAGAGGAGAGAGAGAGAGAGAGGAGTGGAGAGGAGAGAGAGAGAGGGAGAGAGAGGGAAGAGAGAGAGAGAGAGGAGAGAGAGAGAGAGGAGGGAGAGGGAGAGAGAGAGGAGAGAGAGGAGAGAGAGGGAGAGAGAGTAGGAGCAGAGAGGAGAGAGGGACGAGAGATGAGGAGAGGAGAAGGGAAAGGAATAGAGAGAGAGAGAGTTAGGACGGAGAGAGTGAGAGAGAGTAGAGAGAGAGATGGAGAAGAGAGAGAGAGGGAGAGAGAGAGAGAGGAGAGAGAGGGAGGAGGAGAGAGAGGGAGAGGAGAGAGAGAGAGGAAGAGAAGAGAGAAGGAGAGGAGGGAGAGAGAGAGAGAGGGAGAGGGAAGTGAGAGAGAGAGAGAGGAGAGGGAGGGAGAGAGGAGAGAGGAGAGGGGAGAGAGAGAGGGAGGAGGAGAGAGGGTGAGAGAGAGGAGAGAGAGGGAGAGAGAGGAGGGGAGAGGGAGAGAGAAGAGAGGGGAGAGAGAGAGAGAGAGAGGGAGAGAAGAGAGAGAGGAGAGAGAGAGGGGAGAGGAGAGGAGAGAGAGAGAGGGAGAGAGAGGGAGAGAGAGAGAGAGGAGAGGGAGAGAGAGAGAGAGGAGAGGAGAGAGAGAGGGAGAGAGAGAGGGAGAGAGAGGAGAGAGGAGAGAGAGAGGGAGAGAGAGAGGAGAGAGAGGAGAGAGAGAGAGAGAGAGGAGAGAGAGGGAGAGAGAGAGGGAGAGAGGAGAGAGAGAGAGAGAGAGGAGGAGAGGGGAGAGAGGAGAGGAGAGAGGAGAGAGAGGAGAGAGAGAGAGGAGAGAGAGAGAGAGAGAAGAGGGAGAGGGATGAGAGAGAGAGGATGAGAGAGAGAGAGAGGGAGGGAGAGAGAGGAGAGAGGGAGAGAGAGAGGGAGGGAGGAGAGAGGAGAGAGAGAGGGAGAGAGAGAGGGAGAGGAGAGAGAGGAGAGAGAGAGAGGGAGAGAGAGAGGAGAGAGAGAGAGAGAGGAGAGAGAGAGAGAGGGAGAGAGAGAGAGGGAGAGAGAGAGAGGGAGAGAGAGAGAGAGGAGAGATAGAGAGAGAGAGAGAGAGGAGTGAGAGAGGAGAGAGAGAGAGGGAGAGAGAGAGGGAGAGAGGAGAGAGGGAGAGAGAGGAGAGAGAGAGGAGAGAGAGAGGGAGAGAGAGAGGAGAGAGATGGGAGAGAGGGAGAGAGATGAGAGAGAGAGAGAGAGAGGGAGAGAGAAGAGAGAGGGAATGGGAGGGGGAGAGGGTGAGGAGAGGGAGGAGAGGAGGGGAAGAGGTGGGGAGAGAGAGAGGGGAGCGAGAGGGGGAGAGAGGATGAGGAGAGAGGTTGTCGGGAAAAAGAGAGAGAGAGGGAGAGAGAGAGGAGGAGAGAGAGAGGGAGAAGGAGAGAGGAGAGGGGGAGAGAGGGGGAGAGAGGGGAGAGAGAGAGGGAGAGAGGGAGGGAGAGGGAGGGGAGAGGGAGGGAGGGGAGAGAGAGAGAGGGAGAGAGAGAGGGAGAGGGGGGAGGAGAGAGAGAGGGGAGAGGAGGAGAGAGGGGAGGGGGGAGAGGGAGGAGGGGGAGAGGAGAGGGGGAGAGAGAGAGAGGGAGAGAGGAGGGGAGAGAGGCGGAGAGGAGGGAGAGAGGAGGGGGGGAGAGAGAGAGGAGAGGAGGGAGGAGAGAGGAGGAGAGGGGGAGGCGGGGGGGGAGGGGGGAGGGAAGGGGGGAGGGGGGAAAAGGGAAAAGAGAGGAGAGGGGGGGGGCGAGGGAAAGAGGGGAGGGGAAAAGGGGGGGGAAAAGAGAGAGAGGGTAGGAGGAAGGGGAGGGGAGGGAAGAGAAGGAGGGGGGGAAAAGGGGGGAAAAAAGGGGGGGGGAGAGGGGGGGGGGGAGAGAGGGAAAAGGGGAGGGAGGGGGGAAAAGGGGGGGGGGAGGGAGAAGAGGAGGGGGAAGGAGGAAGAGGGAAAAGAGAGGGGAGAAGGGAAAGGGGGGGAAGGAGGGGGGGGAGGAAAGGGGGAAAAAGAGAGGAAGAGGAAAAGGGGGGGGGGAGGGGGGGAGAAGGGGGAGAGGAGAGGGAGAGAGAAGGGGAGGAAAAGGGGGGGGGGGGGGAGGGGGGGGAGGGGAAGGGAAAGGGGGGGGGAGGAGAGGGGAAAGGGGGAGAGGAGGGGGGGAGGAAAGGGGGGGAAAAAGGGGGGAAGAGAGGAGGGGGAGGGGAGGGGGGAGAGAGGGGAGAGAGGAGGGAGAGGAGAGAGGAGGAGAGAGGGGAGAGGAGAGAGGAGAGAGGGGAAAGAGGAGAGAGAGAGGAGAGAGGAGAGGAGGAGAGAGAGGGAGAGAGAGAGGAGAGAGAGAGAGAGAGAGAGAGGGAGAGAGAGAGGAGGAGAGAGAGAGAAGGGAGGAGAGAGAGAGGAGAGAGAGAGAGGGAGAGAGAGAGAGGAGAGAGAGAGGGAGAGAGAGAGGGAGAGAGAGAGGGAAGATGAGAGAGAGAAGGGAGAGAGAGAGAGAGAGAGAGGGAGAGAGGAGGGAGAGGAGAGAGAGAAGGAGAGAGAAGGGAGAGAAGAGGGAGGAGGAGAGAGAGAGGAGAGAGAGGAGAGAGAGAGAGAGAGGAGAGAGAGAGAGAGAGAGAGGGGTGAGATGGAGGAGGGAGAGAAGAAGAGAGAGAGAGGGTGGAGAAGAGGAGAGAGAGGGAGAGGAGAGAGGAGAGAGAGGGAGAAGAGTGAGAGAGAGAGGGAGAGAGGAGAGGGAGAGGAGAGAGAGAGGGAGAGAGGGAGGGGGGGGAGAGAGAGGGGAGGGGAGAGAGGATGGAGATAGAGAGGGGAGAGAGGGAGGAGATGGAGAAGGAGGGAGGGGGAGGAGAGAGAGGGGGAGAGAAGAGGGGTGAGAGGATGAGGGAGGAGAGAGAGAGAGGGGGAGAGGGGGAGTGGGAGGAGAGAGGGGGGAGAGAGGAGAGATGGAGGAGGAAGGAGGGAGAGAGAGGAGGAGAGAGGAGAGAGAGAGAGGGAGAGGGATGAGAGAGGGAGAGAGGGAGAGAGAGAGAGTGGAGAGAGAGAGAGAGAGAGGGGAGAGAGAGAAAAGACGAGAGAGAGAGAGAGAGGAGAGAGAGAGAATATGGAGGGGTGAGGGGGGGAGGGGTGAGGTAAGTAGGTAGATAGATGATAGAAAGGGGAGAGAAGGGTGGGGGGAGTGAGAAGGAGAGATAGAGAGAGGGACAGAGAGAGGGAGGCAGATAGATGATAAAAAGGAGAACTCGAACTCGAATTTTTTTATTGAGGGTATATGGATAAGCCAGTGGCTTCTTTACAAACCCGGCCCTCGTCAAGAGGAGAAAAAAAAGGGCAATGACAAATAAGAAAACATTCATCAAATAAAGGAGAGAGGGGGGGGAGAGAGGGAGGGAGGGGGCAGATAGATGATAGAAAGAGAGAGAAGGGTGGGGGAGGTGAGAGAGAGATAAGGAGGAGAGAGGGGGGGGAGGCAGATAAATGAAAGAAAAAAGAGAGAGAGGGGGAGTGAGAGAGAGAGATAGATAAGGAGTGAGGGAGTGAGAGAGAGAGAGAGATGTAGTGAGACAGCTCTTTTGATGCCATGGGTTCTTTTACGTGAGCTACATGCGTATGACACATAGGACCTCGGTTTATTGCCTCATTCGAAAGACTAGCACCCAGACTGAGAGTATTAACCAATTTAACAAAATTGAGCAGAATTTTCTTATTTGACGTTCTAAGAAAAGGATTGTTCAGACTGCAAAGTGTTTGGATGGTTGGTTAGCGTAGAGTAGTGTTTTTGGTAGACATTTTTCACCAGTTTCGTTTAACATTGCATACAAATAATAAAAAGGTAATGAAATTCGTCACCAATATCACAACCATTACATTTTAAACAGTATCTTTCATTTCTTTGAATTCCATGAAAACGGGAGGGTACAAATTAATCAACAGGCAGATAGTTATTACTTGTGCGAAACTGGTAAAACCGCACAGAAGCATTTGATGGCAATAAGTGTAAATACTTTTCAACACAAAATTGTGTATTAAACATTCTATAATTTGTATGTATTAGAGAAGTGAGGTCTCTGACGCCTCGCTCCCCTACGACCTTATAGGTTATGAGACACCTTTACCTTTTACTTATTCTATAATTTGTATGAATTATCTTCTGTATTCACTACCGTGTACCACTTATTATGAATAAATGGGTCACGTAATCATTGCTTGACTTCGGTTTTTCAAGCCAATTGTAACTGCATTGACTAATTATTTCGTTGATTCAACCCCATCCCACTCAACCCTAGCTCATCTCATGTATTTTTTATGCTGGTCAGATAATCCAAAGAAATTTTTTTTGTGTGATATACATTTTGTACAATAATCTATATACTACTAAACAGGAAAACTTACTTCTATTTTGACCTGCACATAATCTGCACCAAAAGCACGGCATCCTTGCTTTATTTCCTCCTATCTCCACTTCTGCGTTAGACCTAGATCTAGACAGCAAAGGGCGTTAATATTTTTTGTTTGTTTTTTTAGACATCGCTCCCAAAATCTCTTGCCTTTACTGTATCAGCTGCAAATCTTTTGTGACAAAATAAATAAAACCCTCGTAATACATTTGTTTCAAATCAGTAAAGTTTGTTGCTATTGATGGGTTTTTTGGTTTTGTTTTAAGTCACAAGTGACGTCTTTCTTTCTTTCTTTTTTAAAACAAAAAGTAAAGCCAACTTAATGTAAAAAACAAACAAAAAAACATGTAAGTACTAAGTGACGTTTTTCTTTCTGAAGTAACACATTTTTTAAGGAAGGAAAAAACTAGGCAAGTTAAGATTAGAAGTCTCTACACTACACTGCAGCTGGAGGGAAGATGTGTAGTACAGTGAAAGGCATAAGGTTACTGCTGGTCCATTTTGCTCTTGTTACATTGAGTTGATTTGATTTATTTATTCTTTTATATCAAGGATAATGGAATAAGCACTCATGTGCTTTTTTACATCCAGTCCCCGTGTGTATGCGGTTTTGTACATTTTGTCATCTGTTTCCAACAGGCACACAATGGCCTACTCTTCCGAAGCGGAACAGGATTTAACGTGTGCGTGCGTTCGAACACGGGGCCTCGGTTTATAGTCTCATCCGAAGTTACAGATCTATGTTACAGATCTAAATCTATATGTGTGTCACACTGTCACTGTTACTAAGTCGTAGTTTTGTACACCGCGGAGGAGGGGGGTGGAGGGTGGAGGGTGAGCATCACTGAAGATTTTGTGTCCAGCTTCCTCCACTCCTCCCTGCGGTCCTCTGCTTTTCGCATTTGTATGTACAGATCTAAATAGATTATATCTCCATAGCAGAGATATAGATATGCTAGATCTATAGATCTAAGAGAGAGAGAGAGAGAGGATGTTCACGTGCCCTGTAAGCTGCATTCTGGCTACGATTACATGATAAAGAGAGCAAGCTGTCTAGTTTTGTTGTTGTTTTGTTTTGTTGGTTTTGGGGTTTTTTGGGGGAGGGGAGGGGGGTTCTTTTTGGGTTTTTTTTTTTTAAGGGGGGGGGGGGGGGGTGTTGTTGTTGTTGTTTTTAGGGGGGTTCTTTTGGGTGTTTTTTTTTCGGGGGGGCGGGGGTTGTTGTTTTAGGGTGGGGTATTTTTTGGGGGGGGGACTTTTTGGGTGTTTTTTTTTTTTTTTTTTTTGGGGGGGTGTTGTTGTTGTTTTTAGGGGGGTCTTTTGGGTGGGTTTTTTTTGGGGGGGGTGGTTGTTGTTTTGGGGTGGGTTTTTTTTTGGGGGGGGGGGGCTTTTGGGTGGGGTTATTTTTTGGGGGGGTTCTTTTTGGGTGTTTTTGTTTGTTGGTTATTGGTGTTGTTGGCTTTTGTATTTAGGGGGGGGGGGGGGGGAGTTGTTTTTGGTGTGTTGTGTGTTTTTTTGTTGTGTTGTTGTTGTTGTTGTTGTTGTTTTTTTGGGGGGGCTCTTTTTGGGGTGAGTTTTTGTGTGTGTTTTTTTTTTGGGGGGTGGTCTTTTTGGGTGGGTTCTTTTTGATTTTGTTGTTGTTGTTTTTTTAGGGTGGCCTTTTTGTTGTTGTTGTTTTTTTTTTTTTTGGGGGGGGGGTGTTGTTGTTGTTGTTTTTAGGGGGGTCTTTTGGGTGGGTTTTTTTTTGGGGGGGATGGTTGTTGTTTTGGGGTGGGGGTTTTTTTTTTTGGGGGGGGGCTTTTTGGGTGGGTTCTTTTTGGTTTTGTTGTTGTTTTTTTTAGGGTGTTTGGGGGGGGGGTTGTTTGGGATTTTTTTTTTCTTTTTTTTTGGGGGGGGGGCTGGGTTATCTCATCTTCTGTGACGTTGCTGCCCTATCGTTTCCGCAATGCTCGTTTCAGTCTGCACTCTCTCTCTCTCTCTCTCTCTCTCTCTCTCTCTCTCTCTCTCTCTCTCTCTCTCTCTCTCTCTCGGGGGTGCACAGCACGTGCAGCTAGCTGAAGGTTGTGTTTTGCATCCTCTTCAGTATTTCGGCAAGTACCAAGGACTGACAGAGTGTTCCGAGGTCTACGTTGGTGACTGACAACATAAGACACTATGCCGTCGGGGCAGCTGGATTTCAGAGCGTCTTGTGGATGCTTCCTGGAAGTGTTCCAACATTTCATGTGGAAGAGAGCCATGTTTAAGAGGGCAATGCGAGTGATCATTTTAAAAGCTCGCTCGGGCGTTGCCGGTGTTCTACTTGGCCTGTCCCTCGTCTATTTGTTCTGGGGGGACAATTTGTTCCTACGTCGTGGAGAAAACCAGCTGCTGCTACGTGGCGGAGACGTGGAGGCGAACCCTGGACCCAACCCAAGCAACTCTGCTGCCTCCACACCTTCCAGCAGCACACGGCAGACCAGGCTTCACACGCTTCATCCTTCTCGCTCCAGCAAGGAACCATCCATCACTGAGGTCATGTCGACGCTGCAGGAGATGAACGGGAAACTGGACACTGTCAGTGGAAACCTCAATCGCTTGCAACAGGACCACAACGCCCTGCATGACCTGGTGCACAGCATCAGGGATGAAGTCCGGGAGCTGCGTCAGAAGAATGAGACTTTGGAGAAACAAAATCAGGATTTGTGTGACAAAGTCAGTACCCTTGAAAAGAAGTATGATGATCTAGAAAATCGGCCTAGAAGAAACAATCTGATTTTTCATGGTGTGACTAGGACAGGGAAAGAAACCAATGAAGAATGTGAGGGTTTGATTCAGGACTTGTTAACAGACAAACTTGAGCTACCTGACACAATCGAATTTGATCGTGTACACCGCATTAATTCTAGAACTGACTCACCGATTGTTGCCCGATTTTCTTTTTACAAACAGAAGGTTAAGATCTTGAAGGCAAAGCAAAAGCTGAAAGGAACAAACACGTTCATAGGGGAAGATTTCTCTCAGAAGGTTAGGGAAATCCGACGCAAGTTGGGCTCCCACCTCAAGCAAGCCAAAGATGAGGGAAGACAGGCCCGCATGGTCCATGACCATTTCTTTATTGATGGCAGGAAGTTTGGCCTGGATCCCCATGACAATCTGACAGAAATCAGATAGGGATACGGCCGGCCTTATGCTGGGGGAAAGAATAGTGGGGTTAATTCTGATGGGGGACCAAAAATTTACCTGCCACATAGCAATTTGCCAGTGCATGCATGTAACGGCCCCCTGTTTGGTTTGGCTTCACATATTGCACGTGAAACGCCACAGCAGGAGCCAGTTGTGACGGTTCGGGTGTGCGTGCGTGCTTTTTCGCTTCTCCCTCCTCGTGTCGAAGTTTGAGGGGTCCAATGAATGTATACTTTTCAATAAAGATTTGCCTTCCGATAATTCGTGTGTTGTAGATGTCCGTCCTATGGTAGATAACTGTAGAACTGTGTCTTTTTGTCATGGAATGTCAATGGATTGCGTTCGAAATATTTTTTGATGATTTTGTGAAATACGTGTCATCATTTGATTTTATATGTCTTACAGAGACTTTTGAGGAAGCTGTCGATATTGATTTATTTTCTGGATTTCAAATGTATGTAAAACCTGCTGTTAAATTGACTAAAAAGGGGAGAAAATCAGGTGGTATCTTGTGTTTATTCAAACGGGAGTTATGTTCCTATGTCCGTGAATTAGAAGTTCAGTATGAAAATATATGTGCGTTTCTGATTGATAAGCAATTATTGAACTGTGCAAAATATATTTTGTATGTATGCGTTTATGTCCCACCTGAAGGTTCTCCTTTCTACACACATTTTTATTATGATCATGGAATCATGCTACTTGAAGACTGCTTATGTGATTTGATGTTGTTACTTGATGATGTTTATTTAATCCTTTGTGGTGACTTCAATAGTCGAATTTCTAATATATCTCCATCTCATACAGTACATGACACTCAACATCAATTCAAGAGTTATACAGTAAGTTCTAGTCGTTGTTCTCAGGCTTCTCAAATTAACTGTTATGGTAAATGTCTGTTAAACATGTGCACTGCTTTGGATTTGAGTGTTTTAAATGGTTTGTGTCACGGCGACCAGACAGGTTGCTACACATTTGCTAGTGACAGTGGATGCAGTGTAAATGATTATGTTATTATGTCAAACGAACTGTACGAGTCTGTTTCTGAATTGTGTGAACTGCATGTAGCTGATCGAATTGAATCAGATCACTTTCCTATGGAATTTCGTATTGTATTTTCAACAGAGAATGTTCTTTAAAGTCAGGATATCAATGCTGTACAAATCATAGATAAGTTTATTTGGAATGAAGAATGTAGTCAAGAGTTCTATGATAAGTTACATGAAGCAAGCATGCAAGATAGATTCAATTCTGCAATGGAAATGATTGACATGAATGTTAACGATGCTTTAGAGTTATTTAATGACTGTATCAGAGAATGTGCATCATGCATGAAGAAGAAAATTAGGATTGATCAAAATAGGCATCAGCAAGGTTGGTTTGATGAGATATGTTTTGATAGCAGAAAGAGAGTTCGTAGTTTGTTAAGAAGATTCAGGCGCTCAGGGAATAAAGCAGATAAGGATTGTTATGTTAGAGCTAGAAGAGAATACAAAAACACATTAATTACAAAGAAAAAGATGTTTAATGAAGCTATGTTGGAAAAACTTGTATCTAGTATAAATAACCAGAAAGATTTCTGGGCTCATATGAACAAAATTTCGTTTAAGAAGAAGGGCACTAAGAATAATATTTCTGCAGATGAATGGTTTCACCATTTCAAAGGATTATTGGATAAAGATTCATTGGGTGGTACCAGCGACTATGATTTTCTTGAACAAGAACATGACTTCATGGATCGTCCAATTTCTGAAGAAGAAGTTTTGTTTGCGCTTCGAAAATTGAAAAATCGCAAAGCTGCAGGTCCAGATGGGATTATTGGGGAATTTTTAAAAGCTCCTTGCCACCAAATAGTTATTTTCTTTGTAAAGTTTCTCAGTATTCTATTCGATAAAGGCATTTTCCCTGAGAGCTGGTCTGAATCTGTAATTCTTCCTCTTTATAAGAAAGGCAATGTTAATGACACAAATAATTATGAGGAATTTCACTTTCAGATATTAGTAGTAAAATATTTAGTACATTATCAACAGAAGGCTTCAAGAATATGTAACACAGTATGATATAACTGGTGAACACCAGGCTGGATTTAAGCATGGCTACTCAACCATTGACCATATGTTTACTCTTTTGGCGTTGATACAGAAACAATTCTCTTTGAATCGAAAATTGTATGTAGCCTTTATCGATTTTGAAAAAAGCTTTCGATTCTATAAACAGAAATTTGTTGTGGCCTATTCTGATAAAGCAAGGAATTCGAGGAAAACTATTTAAATGTGTCAAAAGTATGTATAATACAGTTAAAACTAGAGTTAGATGTGGCAACAAACTAACTGATTATATCAACTGTAGCAGAGGAGTAAAACAAGGAGATGTATGTAGTCCTGTTCTGTTCACGCTATTTATAAATGAATTAGCAGTGCAACTATTTGAAAAAGGAAGACATGGTGCCAGATTTACAAATGATTCTATTGAACTATTTATTTTGTTATTGGCTGATGATATTGTTTTGTTTTCTGAGACAGTGATTGGATTGCAAACTCAGCTCAACAACTTAAAGAAAGCAGCGAGTGAACTGGAACTGAAAGTCAACTTGAACAAAAGTAATATCGTAGTATTTAGAAAAGGAGGTCATCTTGCAGCTAGAGAAAAATGGTTTTATGATAATGTTCCAATGCCTATTGTAAATGCTTATAAATATCTAGGTATAATTTTTCTACTCGATTAAGTTTTGCAGCTGCTTGTAGGGACCTATCTAGTAAAGCAAAGAATGCCCTGTTTCAGATCATGAAGAAAACTGTTTGTGTTAATAATAATTCTCTACAACTGTTTGTTAAGATATTTGATACACAAGTACAGCCTATAATGCAGTATGGTTCTGAATTGTGGGGCTTGGATGTAAAAGCTGGTGAGCTATGTGAATCTGTTCATTTGTTTGGACTGAAAAAGTTTTTAGGGGTAAAAAGGAAAACACCAAACGATTTAATATATGGAGAAACAAACAGATACCCTATTTTCATTACTTCCGCCGTTAGGTGTATACAGTACTGGTTTAAATTATTAAAGATGAATAACGATAGGCTACCACGAAAGGCATATAATATGTTGCTTGATTTAGACGCAAGGGGTAAAGTTAATTGAGTATCTAATATACGAATATGATCAGACTCCTTTCCAGCCTGCACTTCCTGATCCTCAATTCTCTGGCACTCCTCTCCTTTTCTTTCATCCGACAAGTGAGAAAGAAATCATGACAATTCTGAAAGAAATGACTATAAAATCATGTGATCTTGATCCCATACCTGCTTCTCTTTTCACACAGTGCCTACCACAACTCATACCCACTATCACGAAAATAGTAAACTCATCTCTTGTTTCAGGAAATGTTCCATCAGCTCTCAAAACTGCTATAGTCACACCTCTACTCAAAAAGCATGACCTTGACCCTAACATTCTGAAGAATTATAGACCTGTTTCCAATCTACCTTTTATTTCTAAAGTCCTTGAAAAAGTAGTTCTCAAACAGCTCAACAACCACCTTCTCTCCAACAATCTTCTTCCTGAGTTTCAGTCTGCCTATCGCATCAACCACAGCACTGAAACCACCCTAGTTCA